>JARGCV010000181.1:1200000-1800000 GCA_034064705.1 Bothrops alternatus
AATACTTGAACATTGCATTAACACTGAACTATGTCAATTAAAGGTCCAAGAACTATAGGTGCTCTGTAATAGGCTTGGTTAGTTTTAACCTTTGGTTGATAGCTTGCAAGAATCCATTCCACTTGGTTAGTCTATGCTTCAATTATTTGTGCACAATCAAATGTAGGTTAATTCAGAACTCAAATGGATTGTAAATCCATTTAAGGAAAGCAAAAGCTTTCCCATTCACCCAGTTTAGGAATACAGTTGAATTCTGAGATCAGCATCAGCATTTCATAATTAGGGATAAAGGTATCAGAAAATATAAGATTCACACAACATATTTCCAGATCAATTAAAGCCTCATCAGCTGCCTTTGCAAAACCTGCTGCTTGGTTAATTTTAATTTCAGGGTTGTTATTTGGTAGCTTAGCTTGTGGTGTAAATACAGCCTGTTTGTATAGTTTGGGATTCAGTGGCTGCAATAACACAAAACATAACCAGACTGTTAAATTAACTAATTGGGATGAGGAAGATGTCATCTTTGTGAGATAATCCAGACAAGAATTAAATCTGTCTTTATTGTAAGGTTACAGTAAGAGGAGCTTGCACTGCTCTGAAAGTCTGAAAGTCCATCTCTTCCTCCTTGCCTTAATAATCCAAGAAACTTGAGAGGGTCCCCTATGAGATGTTTGCCAGGCCCTCATTTTTTTCCTGTGGGGTCAGCTGCCTCTTATCTGACTGTTGCCTAGTTTGTGGCTCTTCTTTCTGTCTCCCAAGGTCATTCCCACATACCATTACATCAGAGTTGCCAACACCAGATTGAATCATCAACCAATCACACCACATGGGCGTCTACATCAATTCCACTTTGCCACACACACACACACACACACACACACACACACACACACACACAAAACCTAGGCAAGGTTGATCCTAACCAAGTTTAACATGTTTGCAGATGGTAATCAACATGGTTCAGCATGTTGTACGGACCCTCCAAAATGTTTATGATTCTGCAGCAGTGAAATCAGTTAACCCAATTTAAAAAATTAGACGTTGACAGAATTTGGAATACATCTCAAGTGTTCCATAAGGTACTGGGAAAAGGGAATCATGTAAAACAGAGAATGGCTTCTCTGGGCAAAGATTCACTTGCTAAAACAGCCTTGTATCCCAGACTGTTAATCCAGTAACTGGCCAGAATCACATCCCTTCCATTCCTTTCCATTTGTGTTGTCAAAACCCAGAAGCTAAATGTTTTTTCCTGTATTTGGCTGTAAGGACAGAACAGGAAAACAGATGCAATAGACAACAAGTTGCAATCCAACCTTGAAAACATGTCTGAGCTATTCCATGCTAAGCAGAAAACAAAGTGCAGTTTATCTGAAATATTTATATCTTTTTTTTCCAGTGAGTCTCAGATGGCTAATATACCATAAGTTAAAAATAAAAATGTATCCTTGCTGGGGGAAAAAATTGAAATCTTTCAAATACATTAAATGATATTGAATTCCCCATTTTGCAATTCTGTCTACATTACAATTACTCCTTATTCCTGGTACCATTGGAGACCAAAATCAGATTTTATCATTCAGGAAGGCGATCAGACAAGAGAAAGAGCCTGTCGCTTCTGATGCTGCTGCAGCAAATCATTCAGTTCAAATGACTATCTCATTATAGCACTATCCAGTTACTGTTGCATTCTCTGACTGCATTCACACAACCCATTTAGCCTAGTTACTGAATTAACTCATTCAAGGGGCTTGTACTGTATTTTATTGTATCTGTTATTCATTTTATTTATTACAATCACTCTCTAAAGTGACTCTGGATGGCTTACAATGGCATAAAAGCACGAACATAAAAGCATTAAAAACATTAAAGTTAACAACAGTTAAATAATTGTTAAAAACCAAGAGCAAAAATAGTATGGGGTTGGGCCTTTGCCTCTCAGCCAACCACCTTCAGCTTAGCAAACCCCCATCAGAACCCCAAACCAACTATCAGAGCCAGGTTTTAAGTCCCTTCCAGAAAACTGGAGGTGCACCTAACCTCTTGTGGCAAGATGTTCCAGAGGGCAGGAGCCCTGTCAGAAAAGGTTCTTCTCCTAGACACTATGAGCTGAAATTTCTTGGCCAATGGATCTGCAGAAGGCCCCTTCTGCCAGAACAAGTGGGGCAAGCCAATCCCATTGGGGCAAGACAGTTCCTCAAATACCCTGGTCCCATGCCATGAAGGGCTTTACAGGTGATAACAACACCTTGAATTGAATTTTGAACCATAAACTAAAAAGCCTAAGCGTCCACAATTTAATAATCCACACAGAAAGAACCAAGGTTCAGCTAAGTGTAGCAAATTGTACTAGTTCATTTGCTAGATCTGTATCTGGCTGAATCATGTTACATGAACGCAGTCACTGTTTTAAGTTTGTGAAGTGCTTCTCATCCATGGCATGGATTAAAAGATCTTGGGCAGAACTTGAAATGAAGCCACCTACATTGTAATTCAAAGTGACCGGAAACTATAAAAGGAAGTGAAACATGGGCCATGTAATGCAGCTTACTCTCCAACTTGGAGTGCAGACTTACCATCACTGTGACTTCCCTGGTCCCTGAAGCTTCTTGCTGTCTCTAATCAGAAGTGACATTTGGACAGCTGAGCTAACAAGAAACTGATGCTTTGGGCTTCCCATTTCCTCTGAGAATGTCACTTGAGTAGCCTGCATGATTTCCCTGTATTAGCATCCTATTAGCAGACACCAGTCTTGGAAGGAAAAGGGCAAGGATGGAGTCTGGAGGTAAATGAAAGGACTCAACTCTTTGCTCTTTTCCAGCTCATTCTCCTACCACTTGCCCTAGAAAAATAGATACTTGGGTATTTTCCAAAATTCATACCTATACTGTGTGCAGAAAGTGGACATTTTTGCTGGTGTCAGCAGCTTGGGTTTCATTCAATGGTTTGAAATATTAGAGCTGTCAAATCCAAGCTCCCAAAATACGGACAACCACTAGGTGGCAGGAAAGATACATTTCTGTATCTCTTTGCTGCCCTCTATAGTCATTTGCATTTTTGCTGCTCAAAGCTGGTATAATTAAACTTGGAACCCAATGCATGGCTTCAGTTCAACTTATGGAACTCCCTGCCATCAGATTAGTGAAATCATGCAGAAAAAGTTAAGCGTATGTCTTTAGAACCAGCAACTTGATTTTTTCAGTTGCAGAAGACCAATAAGAGGTAAAATAAAACCAAATTTTCTTCAAAATCATTCTTTTCAAAACCAGTACGTTTGATGGCATTTTCAGTCCATATATTAGCCATGAATAAACAGGGATGAAGTGCTGTTTGGACCTAAAAAAAATTTAATCCTGGTTATTTTGACTGATTGGGTGGATTTTCTCTTTCCCTTGACATGTAGCTAATCTTTGTGCCCTGAATCATCTAAGCTATTACATGTGAGAAGCATCTGCCTTTTCTGACTACACACAGATGATACTACTCTAATATGGACCCCCTCTGCCTCCCCCAACCCTCCATATGTTAGATTACAACTGCCATCATTCTCCACTGTAGCTTGGCACATCTGAAGGCAGCAGGCTGGGGATCCAACCAGCCAAATGGCCTACTTTGCTGAGCAAATCTTACTTCTGGCTTGCTACCAAAACCCTCTAATTGTGGTTGCCAGAGAACCTTCAATGAATCTAAGGTCTCTTTCACAACTAAGAGTCTTTTGAGCCAGGAACTTTCTGCAGCTCCCATTTGCAACATGCATTCAGCTTTGACCCTCCAGCAATAACAATTTAATCACTCTTGGCTGTTTGTGGAAAAGGCCAAGATCCATCCAGCTATGTAGATTGACTGTCCAGGCAATGGACGCTTGCTTCAACATTGGCCATGGAACAATCTCTCCCATCACACTAAAGGATTCCTTAGTAGGAACCTGGTTCCTGCTTGGACTGTGCAGCCTTCCCCTCTAATATCTAGACTAGGGGTGTCCAACCTTAGCAAGTTTAAGTCCAAAACTTGCCAAGGTTGGACACCTCTGATCTAGACAAAGATTGCAGTGCAGGTGTGCTGTCCATTTGGGCAGAAGATCAGGAGCTTTGCCCAGCCCAATTTCTCATGCAGTTTGGAGCCTTTTCCAGAGGCCATCACCAAAATGTTAGAGAAAGCAGGTAGGAAGCCTTATTTGTCAAGAATAAAACTTTGGCAGTTACATGCCTCTTCATTTCAACTTGCCTTTAGAGTAAGAGGGGGCGGTGTTACTTTCAAGTGGGTTAGATGGAGAAACGAAACTTCTATGATTCCATTGAAGACCGTGAGAACCTGAAACCTTGTCAAGGACACCATAACAGGTGTGGATTTGGAGCAGCCGGTTCCCATAACAAAGTGAACTTGTTTATATGGACTACATAAGATGTTGTGGGGTCTGGCTGGGAAAATTATTGTTTAAGTCTATGAACTGGTGTTGGAACCTCAGAGTTAGTTTTGCTTCAACATTACCATGCAGTGTATTCAATAAACAGTAAGATCAAGGTCTGCTTCTTTGGGCCTATATAATCAGCATGTGTTTTTTGCCATCTCCCAATTTACTTCATTACACTTGCAATAAACCCTGGCATTTTATTTGCACAACCTTGCAAGATAAGGAAAGCTATGTTCCAATGTCAGGTCTCCCATTAAGCTTCACAGCTAGGTGGTGCTCTGAAATATGGTCTCCCTGTCCATGCTGGTTAAGGGACTGTTTTAATTAGGGTTTGTTGAACAAACCATACTGGTTTGTTTCAACTGTAACACTAAGCCATAAGTGCTCCTAGTCAAACTGCAGTGGTTAGTTTCATATATTAGGTTAAGCCAATACCAAATTGAGTTGTGACTGAGCACAATGCAACTCTCTTCAGACAACATATTCAACTTGGTGCCTGAATTAACGCATTTTCTAAGTGCACACAATACACTGAAACATATGCTAAACTACCTGGCTGGTTGTGTACAACATCATAAACCATGAAAAAAACCTCTAAAAACAACCAGGTATAGCAAAGTTGCAGGAATGCATCTGCTAAACTCACAGTGGTTGATTTAATTAAATATAACCAATTTAATATTAAAGTGGTTCCCATCCTGATGGCATTCTGGAAACCCCTGAAATCCTGGACCTTCTTCTTGGTGCCAGGATACAGTGGTTAGGCTCCTAGTCAAGAAAGTTTGTGGGTGCAGGTGTGGCTCTTCAGGTTTGCATCTGTTGTCTTTTTTTCATGTTCCTTTATTTATTTTTATTTATTTTATATGCCACCCATCTCACTATCAAGCAACTCTGGACAGCTTATAATGCCATTAAATGACAGTAAAAACAAAAGGTTAAAATATTGAAGCATTGGACATTAAATATTAAAACTAACAACAAATTACTGTAAATAAAAAGGACCAATGCATAAATGGGGTGGAGTTGGGATCATCTCCTGATCTACTAGCCACCTCCAGAATGGGACCCCCATACCATGGTCCCAAACCAGTTGGCAGAACCAGGTTTTTAGTCAAGAGAATGGGAGGCTTTATTATTACATTGCACTCTATCTATTTTGTATATTATTTAGTTTTATTGTACACTGCCCAGAAGTTGGAGTTTTAGGCAGTGCCTAAATTGAGTACTTTAAATTAAGACTGTTATGGGAATAAAGTCATGACTCCAGCATCTCAGATTCATTTTCCCACTAGCAGCTCCTTTGCCATAATGTTGGTTCTCTGGCCCCAAGACCAGGAAGAAGGCAGTCTGGCTCCAGATACCTGAGAGAAGAGGGATGAGTGTTTACAATAGGCCACCACTTGCTTTGTCTTGTTTTCTGGTTCGGAGCAAAGGAAGGGACCAGCTCTGTCTGCTTGCCTCTGGCTACCCATTTTGATTCAAGGACACTCATGATCTGGAAAGAGCAACACATACCCTGCTCGCATTTTCTGCCTCTGGCACCACATTGATGGCAATTCCGGAATGGTGTCTTCAATTTGACGATCATAAGTAACACTGCCTGTTTTGACTCTTCTCATTTCTTCTTCTGCTGTAGAACAGCATTCATAGGAAAGGAAGATTGATTCTTCTTTCACAAAATAAAATTTATTTTTTAAATACGGGGGCCATCTTGGAGTCATTGAGAATTAATGGTTCTTTCTTGGTAGATGGTAAGATCATAATAATGTCAAGGTCGTCTTCATTTTGGGTGAATGTGCTAAGCAACCAGAAAACTGAAAACATACATCAGTAGCTACAGTGTGTGCAATGCTCAGGGTTTCACTCTTCCTGCACATGTCTTACCAGAAGACTGCTCTCACTGCTCAAAGGGAGTTGCTCAACCCCATCACCCCCAGTTATTGGCCATGTTGGTTGAGGATAATGGAGGGGTAATCCAGCACAGGTGGCAGAAATCAACTTGGAAAAAAATAGTACTTCAAGGACCTCTGGAAGCAGCTCTGTCTGGAAACAGAATTCAAATTCACACTTTCACTAAACTTTCACTAAACCAAAATCAACCAGGTCTTGACTCTTAGCAACTTTGAGGATATGTCCATATAATTTTCTTTACTTTCTTCTACAGAATGGAAATGGTATGGCATTTCTTTCTTTCTTTCCTTGGATTTTCTGGTGGTCTCCCATTGATTAGGTCAAATCCATCTTATTTTTCCAAGATTAGCCAAAATCTTCTACTTAGCTTCATTACTTGGGGTAGGGATTTGAATATGATGACAATTGGAAATTCCTGTTTCAACTGCACAAGAGACAAAAAGCTGGTTCAAACAACCCAGACATACATATATGCATAGAAAAAAACAGGGCTTCAATCACGTAGTCATAAATGCCCTCTTAATTATTTTTTGCTCCCTCCTGCTGGTGCCCTTGACCTTTGGGATTAAAAAAAACTGGTGGTTTGGCTCTCCATACAAAATGCCTTATGCTCTTTGAAAGTTTAATTTTGGCTCACTTTCTCTCCAAGAATAGTGAAGAATATTTCCGCCTTACTTAACAATTACATCGTCTCAGCAGAGGGAAAAAATGAAATCCAAAGAGTGTGGTATATGTCTTGGGTGGGTTTTTTTTCCTCCTTCATGATTCTCACTGAAATTAAATTAGAAAAGGAGGTGGATCCTTTAATGTTTTGATGAAGGAAAATAAGAAAGGAATTTCAGTAGCACTGAAAGAGAATCTGTGGCATGAGTAGAATTTCCCCAACAAAGCAGTGGGAGTTAACACGTTTCCACGTGTTTTGTGATTTCCTTAATTTCTTTCATAAACAGCAAAAAAAAAAAGAAGTAAAGGCAGGTTTGAATATCCTTGGCATGTATTCAAAGGAACTCTCCCTTGAGACTTACTTTTCTTTTTAAAAAGGCTGCTTCCCATCAGATGGAAACAGTAATCTGCATGCACTCACAAGCTCCTTTTGTCTAAAATAGGAAATTCTCCTCAGCCCTGCAAAGGGCAACTCTGTGTATGGTCAAGGGCAGGGAAGAAAGCAAAAGCAACAGTGACATAAAAAGAAAGGAAAGACCCCGGTAGCATCTTCCACAATTTCTACTGTGCCAAAAAGAGTCCATATTTCAAGCTGAGGTCATTGTTCCTGGTCTCAATCAAATATGACAGGCTTATTCCCTCAAACTAACTAATCTGACTGCTCACAGGACTGGAATGATCTGCTGACCATTTCTGAACCAGGTCTCTCCAATGCATTGGAGAAGCCCATTGAGAAATAAACAGGCTCCCATTGCCCCAGCTGTTTTGCAGGCTTAATGGAATCAGCCCACGATTAAAACCCCCAACAGGGAAGACAATCTGTCCCTTTGCATTTTTAACCAGCTCATTAAAGTTTCAGATAAAGCTTCTCCTTTAGGGACAACTTAGCTTAGCCTCCTTTAAAAACAAAACAGTGGTTAGATCAGTGCTTCTCAAGCTTGGCAACTTTGAGATGTGGCAACTTTAATTCAATTCTCAGAATTCCCCAGCAGGCATGAAGACCATTTTGAAAAGAATGCAAGGCTGGGGCAGGAAGGGTAAAGGGGAAGAGAGGAAAGCAAACAGTAGATGGGCAGGAGAAAAAGAATGATCAATAAATAGGAACGGGAACAAAAAATATGAAAGGAAGTGTATCCAGAAATAAATTAGATTGGGTAGTTCAAGGACGGTTGATTTGGTTGTTGGGTGCTTTCTGGCATACTTTGCCATCTATTGGCAAGGGGAGAGGATGTCAAAAAGTTAAGATGATGGCCATAACTGCACCTTTGAAGCCTTTATTCTTTTTTTTTTTTACATGTTTTGATTGTGGCCTTACTGTTGTCATCTTGATATTTTTGACCCAGACCATCATATTCACCTTGGCATCACCCAGTCTGGGCTGCAGAGCTCCAGAACAGTCAAACAGAGTTTGAGAATTCCCCTTCTTGTCTTCCAAACTTGAAAAGAAACCTTTTGGATTTGCAGAAATTCACATTTGAAACCAACTTTTGCTTAAATGGCAGTTTCCGTTAATTCAAACATTACAAAGAAACTGTTATTTGTTACCCAACAGGTCAAACATTCCTGACGATTTAGGGATACAGGACCTGGCCCAAGGCAGATTCACACTACTTCTTGGTATGGATGGCTTTCAGTAGTCAGCTCTTAGTAGTCAAAAGGTTGGTTCTCACACTGTGCTAATGCCATGTTTCTTTAACCACTGCTTGATGAATACTCTACAAGGGGCAGGGTTCATACATTATATTAAAGCATTTCTTATCCAAATATGTCTGAATAGATCCTCTTTTTGTCTTAATATTATAGGTTTGTCTTTCAATGACTTATGTTCTTTTAACCTTGGTAGACCTCCATATATACGACTCTTCTCTGTATCAAGATATGTTACAGGAAAACAGAATACAAATCAATCAATGAACAGTAAGCAAACCATGATTGAAAGATCATATCAACTAAATTCATACAACCACAGACAAACCATACCTTATCTTCATATAAAGTCAGCATATAGATGCTCTTAAATATCCCAGTTGAAGAATTTCTCCAGGCCTTGTTTGCATCCTTGATTCCCTCCCCTTTTGCTTCACCTTAAGATGAAGGCTATTTAAGATTTCTGGAGTAATCCTAGTTGACAACATTTCTTGCTTCATTGTTGCTAATGAGCTGCTGGCTTTTGATCTGGAGCATCTGATGCAGAGACCAAAGTTCCTGCAATGACACCTTTCACTGGCTTCCTTAATTCTTCTCTTTGACTTGTGCTTATTTTCTTTCAGTGCTGTGAAAACGGACTGTTTATTTAAAATAGACTCTTATTTCCAGGATAAGTCGAGGCTCCCATTTAGTCAAAGTCCATTTTCAAATATGTGCTTTTAGTTCAGTGTTTCCCAATCTTGGTAGCTTGAAGATGAGTGGACTTCAACTCCCAGAATTCTCCATTCTGCCCTGAGTTGGTTGTGTTCCCTTTGAAAACCAATTAAATTAGTAGCTAGTCACATTGGATGGTCATGAATTCAATATTTCATGTTATTGGAAAAAATATTTACTTCAATCAATTCTGAATCACTTATTATTCTGTGATGGAGGATTCTAAGTCTTAATGTTGTGTGAAAAAGAATAAAACTCTCTGTCTAAATATTCCTTTTTTTTAACTGACAAAAGGCTGTAGTCCTTCCTTATGGAGCAGCTCCTGTAACCTTCTGATCATCATGTTGTTCTTTTCTGTGCAATAATTAATGAGAAGATACATGCATCAGTTCCACCAGATGAGCACAACTTGATAACCAGTTTTGGACACCACCTAGCATTTGCACAAAACCCAAACAACCTCTTTTTTGAAGCACTGGAAGCCAGGATTTAAATCAATGCCAAGAGTTGGTTTGAAATTGAAATTTCTGCAAATCCAAAAGGGCATTGTTTTCAGGCTTGGGAAACTTAACTAATGTAAATCTTCGATGTTGTTAATGAGTGGGGGGAATTTGTCAGCATAAGTTCTACACCTCAGCCTCAGGGCTAGATCAAATATAGTTTAAGCTAAACATTTGCACTGTGTGCTAAATTAGAATATGTTTAACTCTGGCCACTTTGTGAATTTGTAGCCTAGAGGGCTATGCAAACCCAACTTAAGACTCAATGTATTCTCTGAGCCCAGAAAATTGGGTTAATTCAGTAACCAAGATAAGCAAATATTGTACAAATTCAGCCAGATATTGAATGCATTCTAGATCCTTCCTGTATATTTTGCTGTCATAATAACTGGATTCACATATGGCAGTAAGCCATAATATGGTGGTTTGGGATCAGTTTAGTGTGATTTCTGTAGAAGTCTTCTCCAACCTAATATCCACCAGATGAGTTGGGATGGACACCCCATATAAGAGTATCTGGAGGAAGACTCTTGAATTCCTTCTTATTGCAAATGTTTGGTTGATTTATTATGTGTCATCAATTTGCGGTGGACTCCTTGCAACCACATAGTTTGCATGCTTCCATTTATTGGAGGTTGGGGGGCAATGTCCAACTAAACTGTAGATGGTTAACAATTGAGAAGTCCATAAAATGAACAGGAAAGAAAATTGAAATTACTTGCCTAGCAACATTAAAATGTGTTTACTTCAACTCCCAGAACTCTCCAACCAGCCATGGGGTGGGAATGGTGCTGGGGATACTGGGAGCTGAAGTCCACACAACTTAAACCTGCCTGAGATTGAGAAAGACTGGTCTAGCTATTTCACTTCTTCCTTTATTTTCCAGCAGAAGAGCAGGAGGAAAGCATGTTTTGCCTTCTGCCCTCCAGCACAAGATTAAGAGCTATTGGGAGAATGCACACCATCAGTATCCCAAGAATAGCATCAGGGCAAGGGAAGGTTAATCTTCATCCATCAGCCAAGAAGGACCAGCTGCAACAGCCTTAGCTCTGCCACCCTCCTCCCCATTCTCGTCCATCAGAAAGCTCTTTGCTCTAGTAACCACCTGCTGCCTCGGGACTCCCAAAGCAAGGGTGGGGGTTCTCTCTGGACTCCTCTCCCCCTAAAGGAACTAGACCCACCCACTGCTGTACATAACACGCACACACCAGCCATATTGGATATTAATTTTTTTGCATCAAGTTGCATTGGCGACTTGAAAATGGGTGGACTTCAAGTTGCCAAGGTTAAGAAATACTATTTTATATCAAGAACCAATTTCTGTCCTCTCTCTTTCCCTTCCTATTTCTTGCCTTTTCAGTTGGAAAGTGCAATAATAAAGCCTGCCAGGCACTCACTCTCTTTTTCTGAACTGTTTGGTGTGTCAATTGTCTTTTAAAAGCAGAAGAATTTGGCAAATCAATGAATATTTTTTCTGGCCCCCCACAGAAAGTGATTGGCAGCTGGTTTGGGGAAAGAATGAGGAGGTCATACTACACACTAAGTAGAACTCATTTACTCATGTCAGACAAACCATGGAGAGCGGAGGAAGAAGCTGCCAACTTTAATGGGACCCCCATGTTCAGAAGCAGTATATACAGCTTATACTGTATATCTGTAAAATATGATACTGCATGAAAAAAGATATGTAAGCTTAGAGCTGCTAAGGTCATACGTGTGAGGACTAGTTGTAAGTCACTTTTTTCAATACTGTTGTAACCTTGAACATTTGCTAAATAAATGGGTGTAAGTCAAGAACTACCAGTACATCTGTAGCACATAGTCTTCTCTGATCACGCACTTTCTTTTCTTCTGTTCCTGGATGGCTCAGCTGGATATGAGCCTATGTTCTCTACACAACCAATGAAAAAACACACATGAGCAATTGTGCTTACCCAAATCCACCTCAACTGCTTAGTAGTTGAGGTCTCCATGGTCCAAACCCAGCACTCTATTCATGCCTATAAAACTTGGAATCCTGTCCTTATGGGCTTGGAAGCCTATTCTCAAAGGCTAAACCAACTCGAGCCTGCGGACATTATGCTGGTATTTTGATCCTGTTGGAAGACAGCCTTGATACTGAGATTATTCAGAGGTAATGATGGCCACTCCCCTGGCCTCTGTTCTATTTTTTTAGTAGCCATGCACTAGTAGGATCAGGTTGTATCTCTCACTGTCTCCAGGTTTTACAGACTCCATTTCAGGCCATTGGTACAATTATTAAGAGTCAGTTGCCTACATTCTCCTTCCCCTAAGTTAGTGACTGAAAATTCATTTGGACCTAGTTGAATAGAACTCAAGGTTATTCCCGGCTCAGGCAAGAGTTGCATTTCTTTTCCTCTGTAGCTTATTCAGTCCTGCTTGTTTGTGCCTCAAATTAAAGAAACAGTTTCAGGCTTGCAAAACTGGGGAGGCTTACCAAGGATGTCAGCAGCACTACTACCAATGAGAATAGAATAGAACAGAGAATAGAGCTGGAAGGGACCTTGGAGGTCTTCTAGTCCAGCCCCCTGCTCAAGCAGGAGAACCTATACCATCTCAGACAAATGACTGTGTGGTCGCTTACCAAATTCTGGGTGCAAAATTGTCAGGATTAAAGAGCCTGCCCTGTAAATTTGACTAAGGAAGTGAAAAAGTAAGGAAATGCAGTGCCGCCCTGGAATTATATTTTGTACATCTGCATTGCTGATGGTCTCGTCCACGGGTCCCCAGCCCCCGGTCCATGGATGATGCCAGCAACCAGTCTGCACAAACAAGCAAAGTTCCACCCGCAGAATGCAGGCAGCATGCAAAACCATGCACCCTCCAGTCCACGGAAAAACCTCTCTCCATGGAACCGGTCCCTGGTGCCCAAAAGTTTGGGGACCTCTGGTCTAGTCCTCGTTTTGTTATGGCATAATCCACTTGCCCATCCTCCTTTCTTGATCTGACTTTTTTTTCTGATCCTAAATAACAGCATTCTGGAAACATATTTAAACTGAAGTTGTGGGATCAATCAGTTGCCACCAAGCACCATAAAGGAGAAGCACAAATCAATCCGTTAAGCTATCCGGAAGAGTGTGCAAAAAACAGCTGGATTTAAACATTATTGGGCATAAGAGGGATCACAGACATTGATAGAGGGCAACCATTGCTTAAAATAGTTTCATTCGCACATGTATTTAAAATTCTTATTTAGCTGTGCTGTGTCTGGGTAGCTCATTCTGAGTTTGTTGTCTGGGAGTCTGGCAAGTACCATATGATTTGCATAAGATAAATCCATAAGTTATATGGCCTGGGTTGGCACAATACACTACGCCATTTAAAAAAAAAACACCAAAAAGTTAAAGCTAATCAAGTTTAGAATCATAGAAAGATAAGAAATGGAAGGGACCTCATCTAATCTAATCCTCTCCTCAGTGAAACTTAGTTTGTTGTAGGAACGCAGCCAGTAAACTTTTAATAGATTTCCTTAAATGTATTGCGCAAACACAACCATTTTTTCAAATTTGGATCTGGACATTGGATCTTATGGAAACATTCTACTATGTGCCTAGAATGAAGATGATTGCTCTAGAGAGGTGGAAGTTGTCTAATTCAGTGTGTTTTTCAAACTTGACAACTTTTAAGATACGTGGACATCAACTTCTATAATACTCCAGGCGTGGACATCAACTTCTATAATACTCCAGTTGAATTCTACACATTCTAAAGTCACCAAGTTTGAAAAACACTGGTTTAATCCATAGGTTAACAGTTATCCTTAGTTATCTCCTAAGGACAGCAGTGAAAAAACTTTTGGCAGAGACATTAGGAACCAGAATATCTCATTATCTGTTAGCATAGAGGATGAGACTTCTGGAGCTGCTGGAGCTTCTCAGTTACACAAGGCATTCATAACAAGACAAAAGTCCCATTTAAGGTCAGAAACGATCAGCAACAGTATTGGCCATCATAAAAAACTAGTGTTGTCCATGAGCTGTCCAAGGTCCTGATAATACCTTGCTCAGCCAAAGCATAGTCCCATTCTTTTCTTTCCTTCTCTGGAAGAAAATTGCATTCCACTCAGCTCCTCAAAATCCTCAATTGGCTCAGACAGAATAGTTGGGTTCACCCAAAGCACTAAACCATACAGATAAAGACTTAGGGCTGCCTTTTCATTGATTTCATTGGTCAAGAAATGCATGTTTTTCCCCCCAGAAATCAAAAGTATAATAATTTTAAGGGCCGCTGACTCCATATAATACCTAAATTTCAGGGACTCTCTATGGATGGAGAGAGGGATGGATGGGCTTATTTTTACAGAGATGGATGAAGGCAGTTTTAGCAAAGAAAAAAGCCAATGATGAATCCCTTACGTGATCAGGACAGATATGCAACTGAAGTCTCTTCCCTGAAAAGGAATGCAATAGCCTTGGGATGTCCCTGCAAAGATTTAGCCTATTCTCTTTGAACTGCCTTTTCTCTTATCACATCAACAGGGAAAAAAAGTCCAGACTGTACTAAGATTATTGGAGGTTCTGCAGCACCAGGAGAATGTCTGGGTTGTGTAAAATGCTTAACTAGTTAAAGAATTAATCAGTTCTGAGATCAAAGAATACACGGAACTCTAAACTAACCAACAGGCTCAAGTTTGCACAAGACAATCCCCACAAAGGTTAAATTAATTAACTTTTATGCAAATGAAGCCACTAAATCTTTAACTGACATGATTGAAATATATTGCATGAATTCAGTCACCGTGGGTGATGCACACATACACACAGCAGCAGCAGTACTATTACCCTCTCAGAAATGAAGATGTGGATAGCATGACCAACTTCTTCATCTTGATCAATATACTGGTACATGACAAGCATCACAAAAAACAAACAAAAAGTCCCAGAATTAGCTGGTGTAGGACAGAAAATGTTCCAGAATCCTAACAGGAAAAGTGAAAAGTGCTAGTATTCCAAAGGCTGAGATGGTTGGCCTGCACTGGACTGATCACCAAAAGGATTGGTAAAAGGGGAAGGTGTAATATTGAGATTTGTTTTAGGCACACAAATGGCATTCTTGTGTCAAAAGATGTCTTGCAAAACTTTAAATTACAGCCTCACAGTAGAGATCTTTTGCACTTGAAGCTTCTGCTTATGTTATTCATCATGATAGGTGTTGCCAAAACTGATCTCTTTCATACACTTGCAGCCAATTTTGCAAGCAGTATCTCACATAATTTTTTTAAAGAAAGGAAAAAAATGAATACACTTTCATTTACCACAAAAGCCCATGTAGTGCCATAAAAAGACTTCAGCTGGGCCAGAGATCACGTATAAGCATTGGGTGCTGTAACCTGCCCATTCTAATATTGTCTCCTCAGCTAACAACCCCTGCATATCTGTCAGTAGCCTCAGTAACTGCTGGTTCTGATATCCTATTAGCAATACTATTTATAGCTTGGAATTCGTAACCTGCCTCCAGCCTAAGGGAGGTAGTGGAGAGGAAGCAAGAATTGACAGGTGCTTTGAATCTGAGCAGAAGCCGCTCTATTCAGAATCAGGAAAAACTGTAGCTGGTCTTTAGAAAATGATTTTTCCCTGTTCTTTCCCAACAGTAGAGACCAACACTGACCATTCCCAATGTCTTCATTGGCAAAAAGATTTGCCTCTAATAGAAATAATCTCAGGTCTTACGATTTTAATAAAAGCAAGTTTCTAGTACATCTAAGTTGAAAAGCTAAATTTTGTACGAGTTGGGTACAGGTTGACTAAGAAAATCCAGAAATTCATTTGATCAGCCAAGGACAGACTGGCTTACAGCATCCAGGGTTTATCACATCTCCTGTAGCTATGGACATGTTTATGTTAGAACCACAAAATGCAGTTTCCACCCCTGAATGATGAAACATGAGAAGCATTGCAGACTAGAATAGCCCCCAAAACCATTAAAACATGGACTGCAGCATAATGATGATAAAATTCAATTCAAGGACACATGTACTGTCAATAATATAAAACAATTACATCCACTGTGCTGTATTTTGCTATACCACATAAAATAAAATAAAATTACATACACTTTCAGAGAGGCTATTGAGATTCACAAACATCTCAACAGCTTTAACAAAAAAGAAGAAAGTCTGAAGGTTAACGAAGTCTGGTTACTTGCCCTGTGGTGCACCAAGATCCTGTCCAAAAGCAGGACCAACCAGGAATCAGCTCCTGAAAATGGGCGAATCAGAAACTTTGAACAAAGATCCAGTCAAGGTTCAGTTCCTCAGACCAACCACCAGAACAGAGCAAAATGAAAAGAAATCAGTTAGGAATCAGCACTCCAAAACGACCAATCTAAGCCAACATAAACAAAGGGTCAATCAGGAACATTACCAAAATGACCAATCAGGATCAGGCACAAAGAACCAGAGACTAGCCTGCACTAATCAGAAACCAACTCAGCTACAGACCAATCAGAAGTCAGAACACCTGGCTATAAAGACAGATGCCCAGTCAGTGCCTGTTCAGTTACCTTTGATCTTTGTGTGGACTATTTTCTCTCTGATGATGTCAGGTATCAGAAAATCTGTTGTCTAGATTCTTTATTTAATATATTGCCTTTATTATTTTTATAAACAACTCAAGACATTGAATATATTTAATATTCCTTCCTCTTATTTTCCCCACAACAACTCTGTGTGGTAGATTGGTCTGAGGGAGCCTCATGGTCTCCCAGTTTCTACTCTGGCATTTAACCATTAGACCAAACTGGCTATCTAGACCAGGGGTAGGCAACCTTGGCTCTTTTATGACTCGTGGACTTCAACTCCCAGAATTTCACGAGTCATAAAAGAGCCAAGGTTGCCTACCCCTGATCTAGACTATGGTCCCTATACCCTGAAGCCCGACACTGCCCAGTTATGAAATCCTACAGCAGTATATTAAAATGATTTCAATTATGTCTAGCTCATGAATTTTTGGTACAACAAGAATGTGCTTTGCATAAACATTATAAGATAATTTTTAAAAAGAGGAAAGCCTTGGGGCAGGATGTTGAGTTCACCCTCAAAGCATGGAGGCACAACAAATTTGCACATATCCTCCTGTGCCAAAAACAGTCAGCTCTTTTTTTCAAGGGGTGTAGTTCCACATAAATTCAGTAGAACTGGCTTCTAATCAGATGCACATCGCATTGCTCCTCTAATTCAGCCTCTCTGCATACCTGTCTTTCTCTCCCACTTGCAATGAATTATTCCCATTCTATATCAGACAGAAATCATCTGCCATTCTACCAAGATACCCAAACTGAACATTAACCACCCACTGTTCTGATTTCTTGTTTTGGGCTGCCTTTCCAGTGATGTGACACATTTCTGACATCAAACATGACAAGCTCTGTTTGTTTCTCCACACTAAGTCAAGCTGTAACCCATCCAGCTCCAATGCACCAGTAGTGAAACACTGAGAAGCAGGACGTGAAAGCCCTAGAAGAGTGATGTGTTGTGTGTGTAGAGGGTGTCATGGTTTCTTCTACTACATTTCCCAAAATAGAAAGAGGCTTTCACAAATCTTTCTGTCTCCCCCTAGCAACCTTGTGATAAGATCCTAAATATATTGAGAATGTTCCGCTTCTTTCATTGTTCATGGAGGGAAGAGATCTCTGATCAACACACCTGCAGAGAAAATCCATATTATCAGATGCTGTTGGCTATTCATTATTTGAAGGGCCACTAAAAACCCCCACTACTTTCTTTCTTTCTTCCCACCCATCTTAAATTTATGTTTGAAGCTTCTTCACTTTAAAGTTGTCAGATCTCATACAGAATCAAATAAAGTTGAAGCATTAAAAAGAAAACCAGATTGAATATGTTTAAAATTAAAAGGTACAGAGAACAGGAGGGGAAGAGAGAAATCAATACAGTTATCTATGGGCCTCTCTGCATGGCTAATCTGAAGTGCTCCCCCCTCCCTCCTGAAGTCAAGCAAAACAACAGTCCTCATTGCTGATCCTGATGCTGCCTCCATTGCATCCAGTGTCTCCAAATCACTATAGAACACCCGACCCAAAGGTGCTTTTCCAGAGGCAACTGGACTTTGGTTTTTCTTGAAGATGTTTCGCTTCTAATCCAAGAAAGTTTCCTCAGTTCTTGGTGAGAAGTGAAATGTCTTCAAGGAAAAACCAAGAAAATCCAGCTGCCTTTTGAAAAAGCACCTTTGGGACAACCATGACCTGGATGATTGAGAATCTCCATAGACATGTAGAATACCTGACTTCCCAAGAAAACGAATGCCAAAGCTAAAGATATTTCCCATATCTTGTCCTTCAATGAAGGCAGTACCCTTTGGGGTGTATGGGGTGGCCAGGGAGGGGTAGTACCTCTGGTGTAAGGCATGTCATGCCTTTTATGGCAGCTCGTACACCTTTGGTCCCCACCTGACACTCAGCTCTCACCTGTGGCTCCTAGTAGCTGTAACATGCGCAGCGGCCACACCCCGGGCAACAGCTTCGACAGGCTGGCTAAACCAGGTTGAGAGTAGCCATTGTGTCTTCGACACTCGGTGAGTAAGGGATTTGTCTATCCCGAGCATGTGAAGACAGACTCTGGCGGATTGAGCGGATGAGATCTATCAAAATAGAACCAACAGTCATGAAGGCAGTTTCTGCAAGCGATGTGGTATGCTGAGTGCCCTGGTCAACCACTGTGCCCAGCCCATCTCCAACTGTCTCGACTTTTGTCCTGCCATTGGAACAAGATGGAATCTGGGAAGAGAGAGTGAGGCTGACTATGCGCACCTCTCCCTCATTTAAATCCAATTCACGCACAAGTCTTGACATCTTGACTTTCCCAACCCTTTGGAATGAGGGTGGATTAGCATAGTACTGTTAAGGACAATTCGAACCTGCCTCCTTCATGGTCTAGGCAAAATGAAGTCAGTTGTCATGAAATATAGCTCTAAAACACATGTTACAAGTGAGAAAAGTTTTATATTACAGCATGATATGTGGACTAGGGAATGAAGCCATGACTGACTGAGCTGCTCTGATGTCATCCTGCAGGCAAATAAGTCCTTGGCTGCTATTGGTTATGATAGTGAGATTTACAAAAAGGCAAGGCTGAAAAGATAACATAGGGGAAAAAACAAGAAGATATCAGTGGTTTAGGAAAGAAGGCAAACTTTCTAGCAAAGGAGAGTGGTAAGAACAGTGACAAAAGAGAGCAGCTTGAGAAGCTGACGAAAATAAACAAAGTAAAAGGGGTGCAGTACTGAAAGATCTTCAGAAGGGAGGGAGGGAAGGAAGGAAGGAAGGAAGGAAGGGTGGGTCTCATTCATTTTCAAGCATTGCATGCTAATGCAATATTCCCAGAAAGACCACAGCTATTATGCAGAAGCACTTCTCTCCCACCACACATTAAACGAAACCAGAGTCTTGTTGCTGAATTTGTGGTCACCACCCAGCCTATCTCTGTCAAGGCCACTAAGTATTTTTCCATTTCTCATTGTTTACTTTCTGCCGTTCACAAAAGCTTTAATGGATTGGGCCATTCTTGATCCAAAAGTTACTCTGATGGATGAATCTAGCACAAGATTGTGCAGCATAACAAGGACGGTAGGAACCAGCCCTGCCCAGGAACTTCTGAAGACAGAATGAACAAAACAATCAACCAGGCAGGAAGAGATAGTGAACCATTTTAAAACGTGCATTTAGGGAATAATGGCTTTTGAACACTGCCTCAGGTTTCATGGAGTTTTTGTAATCTGTTGAAATGGAAAGTGAGTGCTGAAAAGCTACAGGTGGCCAACAATTGCAAATTTGTTGTAATTAGAACAAGGCTGGGGATATGAGGCCCTCCAGATGTTGAATTACTGCTCCCAACAACTGTAGGGTGCTCAATGTCATGTGGTTGAGTTAGGCAGCTAAATAAATTTAATAAATAAATGGTATAACATATGGCTTTGTAGTCTTATCTGCTCTACACCAATTTATGTAGGTAGATTTTTACCTCAGCCACATTTTATAAGGTTTATTTCTCCTTTTTGCCATCTTGTTATTTAATTCTTAGTGTGGGAGATTTTTACCAGGGTTAAAAGCGTATTTCCATTTACTTAGCAAAAAGTTTCATTAGTACTTGTGTTTAATAAATATATAGAAGCAGACTGCAATCAATTTAAATGATTGTTGTCTGTTCAAAGTAGCCTTAATTAATTCAGTTGATTAATTAACACCATATTTGCTTATGTTTACCTATGATAAAAAGCAGCATTTTCTCAAAATTAAGTGGATGTAGTTTTCTTTCAAGAGGAAGTATAGACATGACAAATCTTCTATTTTGTCTTCTCTCGTGCTTTGCTAAAATTATCTTTGATTTTTAAAGTTATACTGTAATCCTTGATTTACGACCAGAATTGAGTCCAAAATTTATGTTGCTAAGTGAGACAGTTAAGTGAATTTTGGCCCATTTTATGAACTTTCTAGCACAGTTTTTAAGTGAATCACTGCAGTTGTTAAATTAGTAACACGGTTGTTAAGTGACTCTGGCTTCCCCATTGACTTTGCTTGTCAGGTTGCAAAAGGTGATCACACGACCCGGGACACTGCAACCGTCATAAATATGGGTCAGTTACCAAGTGTTTAAATTTTGATCATGTGACCATCGGAATGTTGCAACAGTCTTAAGTATGAAAAACGGTCATAAGTCACTTTTTTAGTGTTGTAACTTTGAATAGTCACTAAATGAACTGTTGTAAGTTGAGGACTACCCATAGTTGCTTCCATTAAACATTTTAACGGAAAGCATCTGTTACCTGCTTAATCAGGCCGCCTTCTCCATATATCAAGTATTTTTTCGCAGGCATAAGATGAAAGGATTCCTCCAATGCCCTCTAATCCAAATTCTTGCTCAAAATCTGTCCTCTAGCATGCTAGGTAGACAATAATCCAATATCTGTTCTAAATCCCCAAGGAAGAAAAGCCACCATTTTATGAGTGAATCTGTTCTCCTGTGGAAAAGCTCAGATGGTTAGGATGTTATTTCTAACCTCCCAAGGGCTTTTTATTGCACGTGAGGAACAGAAGCATTCTGAGGCAACCAAGTAACTTCTCTGGCTGTGTCATTGTTGCTGCTGGGGGGGTGGGGATGATTTGGAGGGATTTAAATTGTGGATGTTTCTGTGGATGTTTAATGTTATATGCCACTGTATGTGAGATGGGCAGCTATATAAATCTGCTTAATAAATAATAGAAGCGTGAGAACCAGGCTGCTTGGGGTAAGATTTCAATTCATTTGCTGACATTTCCATTTTCCCTTCATAGCAGCCTCACAGATATTAATATTGGTTTTGCAAACCACTAAATGTACCATATTGAAACACATACCGGTAGTAGTAGACACTAACAAATTAATTTCATGTTCTTTTTGTGTGAAATGAGCTTAAAAGTTTTATTCCTTGTTACTTCAGGACCAGAAATAACTCTAGGAAGTAAGAAACAACCAGAAGTAACTCAAGCCTTGGGATCAGTTCTTCAAGTAGGCTAGATTAAGAGACAGACAATTAGGGTTTCCAGTTACATTGACCACTGGGAAGCAGGACCGTTTTATCCTGCTTGGGATTCTTCAGTTATATGGAGCCATACTGTAGGAGAAGGAGTGACAGAATCTGGGGGTGCAGTCAAAAGAGGAATCAGCCCAGAGTTGCTATGTAGCCACAAACAGACTAAGACCAACCCATCTTGAGTTTTTTTTACTCTTATCTAGTATCAAAATAATGATAACCAGTAGTTGAGTAGATTCCTATGCATAGGCACAATAATAAATCAGTTTAATTGGAACTTCATGTGTGGCCCTGGTCTTTGCACCTGACACATATTTCATTCTAGAGGTTTCTCTGCCAGGAATTGTCCTGGACACTTTAAATGATTATGTACAATGCAATAGCTCTATCCAGGTCCTGATGCTTAGAATAGTGTATACAGTCTACCTTCCCTTAAGCTCTCAAAGAGAGAGAGATACAGACATTACAGGAATGCTACTGTGCTTGATATATTAACAGAAGGCTATCCAAAACTTTTATTGTTCCTTGTTAAAGCAAAAAGATGATGGTGGGGCTGCTCTGAGTTTCTTTCTGTCTTTTTTACTTTCCCAGGGCTGAGTATTCATTTCACCTCTCTGGTCTCCTTTTCAAGGCCAGGGGTAAACTCCTTTGTACCCTCCTAGGTCATGATCTTTATACTCCCCTACCAGTCATCTGGAAGGAAAAAAAAGGCAGCAATATCTACAGAATGATGGAAGCAGCATCACAGCATCACACAGCAAGTTCCAACCGGCACACCCACTCTACCCGTACAACACCACTGGGCAAAAAATGACTGGGTCTGTGAGAGATAAATGCAGAAACATCCAGGAAAATACATGAGGTCTATCCATGTTGACTGAGAATTGCAAATATCAAAGAGAATGGTGCATCAGATTCCAACTGTTTTGTCAGGAATTGGAAAATCCAGATGCTGGCACTGTGAAAAGATCTTTTGTCCCCAGACTTTTAGTAATTTTATTTTTAATCAAGGGATCCAAGGGGCTGGCTGAATGCTGCAAAACAATTGTTATATTCCAGAAGCTTTTTCAAAGAACCCATTACTTGTACGGATCTGAGTGCGACAAGAAAGAAGAGAGGTAACTCTTTGAATTAAACAGCGTGTTCTCCTGACGGGGGGGGGGGGGGGGTGAAAAACAACAAAAGAATTAGGATAAATGCCAAAAGAAAACAGCAAATCAAGATTCATAATAATTTTAATGGCCATCCAATTCTGCCAGTCCTGTTTGTAAAGCATGGCAGAGGGATGAATTAAGCAATAAGCTAGAAACTATGTCCTGTACTATATTTTATATATATCAACTCTGGACTATAGAACAAGCTAAAAAACTGCAGACCAAACAGATGTAAACCTGACAACCGTAAAGATATACAAGCCAATAAACTTCCATAACAGTAAAGCAAAGAGAGGAGTTATTTTTTAAAAGGCACTATATTAAAAATATGAAAAAAGTGAGAATATTGATAATACAATCTGTAAAAGGGACGCTGTAAAATCTGTTTGCAAAATACAGCATAAAAATGACTGGAAAAATAGTATTTATGAATGGTTAAGTTGGCAGCTATAGAAATTAATTGACTCCAGTATTTGCTATAAAAGAAACATCTTCAACTGAAAACTTAGAATCAAGACCACATCTGATATTTGGTGAATCCCTCTTGTTTTCATACAAGACATTCAATCTATTTAATTTTTTAATTTAATTTAATCTAATTTAATTTTTTCTATTTTCTGGGTTTGTGCCTATTATAAGGCATAATGATATAAAAATGATGACTGATCTGTCATGACACCATCATGCCAGTGACACAACTAATCTCTTGCATTGTATCTAATACTGTCACATAATCTGGGTGAGGATGTCATCAAGCAGGAGGTCATTTTTCCCTTTTCATTCCACTCTGGATACCAGTGTTTATGCAATATACTGTACCTACCCACATAACCTGCCCTTACCCAAACCCAAACCAACAGAAAAGCTAATCAAGATTAAAAGTAACCCTGCTTAGCATATTTTTCTTAACCCAATCAAGGTGTGTCATATTGGATTAGATGAACCAAGGGACTGACAGAATATAAGGCAGCTTTCTGTCTAGGCAGCTATCAACCATCAAAATTATATCCATCTTTCCTAGTGCCTAACATGCTCAGGGAAGCTCACAATGAAAGCTAAAACAAAAACATCCGTAAGAAAAACAAAACTAAATGGTTACAAAAAGATGGCACCTTTTATTGAATATGTTAATTCTTGCATTTGCCTATTTTTGTTAGATCATTGCCTGAAGCATAAAAACCTTCCTAAGGTGAAAGCATAGACCCCTTTTATTCAGCTAAGGAGTTCCAGAGAGGGACTAGTCCACAGGTCAGCAACCCGCGACTCCGGAGCCACAGCTCCCAGCCTCCTCCGCCATTTGCAGAGAGAGAGAGACAGAGAGAGAGGCACTTGCGCTTCCCTTCTCTCTCTCTCTCTCTCTCTCTCTCTCTCTCTCTCTCTCTCTCTCTCTCTCTCTCTCTCTCTCTCTCTGTGTGTGTGTGTGTGTGTGTGTGTGTGTAAGAAAGAGTGTGGTCTCACACTGTTTTCAGACAAGCTGACAAGCTTATTGAGCAGGGCTCCTGCCTTTGTTGCGTTGAACCAGGAACCAGGAAGCAGCAGCCCCCTACCCTCTCTCTCTCTCTCTCTCTCTCTCTCTCTCTCTCTCTGTGTGTGTGTGTGTGTGTGTGTGTGTGTGTGTGTGTGTGTGTGTGTGTGTGTGTAAGAAAGAGTGTGGTCTCACACTGTTTTCAGACAAGCTGACAAGCTTATTGAGCAGGGCTCCTGCCTTTGTTGCGTCGAACCAGGAACCAGGAAGCAGCAGCCCCCTACCCTCTCTCTCTCTCTCTCTCTCTCTCTCTCTCTCTCTCTCTCTCTCTCTCTCTCTCTCTCTCTCTCTCACACACACACACACACACACACACACACACACGAAATGAGTGGCGGAAGAGGACTGGCACACCAAGGGCAGGAGAGAGCCAGCCCAATAAGAATGTGTGTCAGCTTGTCCAAGAACAAACGTGAAACCATCTTGCCAGGTGAGCAGAAGATCGGAGAGAGGGAGGGGGGAGACAGAGAGGGAGAGAGGGAGGGAGACAAAGAGAGGGGGAGACAGAGAGAGCTCATGCATAGCAGCCTCTATTTCTTTTTAATTAAACTCTTCAATCAAGATCCCCCCCCTTGTGCGTGCATGCATGTGTGCAAGTTTTGCGGCTCCCAGTGTTTTCTTTTCTCTGGGAAATGGGTCCAAGTGGCTCTTTGAGTGTTTAAGGTTGCCGACCCCTGGGCTAGTCTATCCTATTGAGGCAGGGAGCTCCACAGTTCAGACACGGTCACCACAAAGCCTTTTTCTCAACTCAGTTGAGGATGTGAAGCCAACAAGAACGATGGGAATGTAATTTTGCAGCCACAAAGTTTGGGAATTCACATGCTATTTACTTTGAGGAAAACAAGTACTTTCAAGACCAGCATTCATGTCCCTAATCCTAACCCTCTCTTGATCACTTGCATTCTCAATTCCCATGGCCCCTTGAATAGGAAAGATATTTCCTATCTTTAGGAAAGAATATTACATATGACATGTTAGATACACATCTAACAAATATTGATCCCCTTTGCCCCCAGAGAACTCTCCTTGGGAATGTAAAACTGGAGTTGAGGGTTTACAAGAAACAGTTATTGGGGGACAGATTATTGGTACCCCTTGATCCTTCTTTTGTACATGATAGTTGGGATTCCCCCAGCAAAGTTTTGATGAAAGGTGGGAGCAAAATGAGGACTATTAATAGCTTATCTCGAGGAATCCTGTTCTGCATCAAGATCCAATAAGGGCCTACAGCCCACCTGGGTCATATTTTCCTTTGTGTGAACATTTCTCAATGTGAATAAATTATGACTCTGGCCAATTAAAGAGCACTCACCTAAGAAGCTTTAGCCGATGAGCCAGCTGAACACTGAGTGTTCCACGGCCTCTCCTTTTAATGCGTTCAATAAAAGTTTATTAAGATATTAAGTGCTTATTAAATGAGAAAGCACTAGTAAGTGTAATGGAAGTTGCCTCAGGCTGGGAGAGGTCTGGGATGAGAGGCACTTTCCAGCCTCAATATTATGAGAAAGGTTGAAAGCAGAGAGAGATGAGCTGGAGGACGGGGAGCAGGTTAGGAAGCATAGCAGTGGCTTTGCTTATAGCATAAAATTTTATTTCAGCCCTGGTTCAAGCCTCACTTTGAAGTTTGGGGTCATGAGATATTTTTTAAGCTAGAAACTCACTTGTTTTATGATAGCACCTCAAATGAGAAAAATAGTTTGGCAAATGCTAAGGTTGCCACAACAGGGTTTTTTTTTTAAAAAAAGGATTATTAACCTGAAGACTACACTTAACTCATCCAACCCACAGCTGTATAGAGTGAACTGAGAACAAACTTTCTCATTTTATCAGAATAGCCCAGTGTTAGAGATGGATAGTTGATTTTAGGGCAAAAACACCTCATAACACTTTAATTTCTATAATTTACAGCCAGAAGATATGGGGATGGCCATAGGCTTAAAAGCCTTACAAGAAATACATCAATAGCTATTATTCACAATGGCTAACAGGAAACTCAAGTGCAGAAGTAGTAGTCTACTATTAGATGTCAAATGGCAACCTGATTGCTACCGCATTTCCAGATGCAACAGAAAGTGTGTGGTCTTTAATCCCTACAATCTGTATAATACTGTGATCTTTAATCCCTATATTCTATGAAGAGCCATTTGTACTAATGCTAGCTTGTCAAGCCTCCTATTGTCCACTGCTCACTAGATTGTCAGTATAATGCTTCAGAGGGTCTTTTCAGCACTGATCCCATTGTGACCGAACTTCTGCTATGAGTAAAGTCTTTGACCCTTTTGTGTGTTTCTAAGGACCTTTCCAAATGGGTATGTTAATACACTCTCCATCCATCCCTAAGTCAGCAGAAAGTTCTACCAAGGCAAAATTTATGATTTGCATTGCCAATTGAAATTGCTTTAATTTCAAGTCAGTCCCTTGATTCCCTCTCCAAAGTAATGGGTGATAAAGCTTAACAGGTTTTACACACTGTAAGACTGCTCTAGAATACGGTAGTAGTAGATTAAGGGAGAAAATGCCGATTGCATATTGGTACAGCTAAGAATGACTTTAAGGCTGTCTCACTTGTGGACTCAGGACAGGATGACCGCAACAACGCTGGTACACAGAGATGGAGGGAGATATTGCCTGGGCATATTTGTGCTGTGACTAGACACAAATTGGGAAAGATCCTAAATTACTAGCAATTTTTATTGTTTACCTCAGAAATGCCTGTTTTAGCATCAGGATTTAAAAATAGTTATTCCATTTATAGAAGATGCTGACAGAGTCTTGCTTATTAGAAATGTGCAGTATTTTCAGATCCAAAGCTGCAAAAGTGCTTTGAATGTGGATGTGAGTGTGCATGTTCACCCACACCTGTTGGTGCCTCCTTAACCCATACATATATTTTCTGAGATTGTGTCATGAAGGTAGTGTGTAAGCCCAGTTTGCTGGCCAATAGCCATAATAACTTTAATTGACTGAATGTGTGAGCCCAAAAAAATATCCAGTTACTTTAAAGTAAAGTGCCATCGGCTAAGCAATGTCGGCTGGTGGCGCCCAGGGGGAGAGCCTTTTCTGTGGGGGCTCCGACGATGTGGAACGAGCTCCCTCCGGAACTCCGGACATGTCATGATCTCCGCACCTTCAGAAGAGAATTGAAGACCTATCTCTTCAATCAAGCCGGCCTGGCCTAGAGCTCCTCGGGTTTTTTTATGTAATTTTAAATTAAGTAGTTAGGGTTTTAGCGTGGGATTTTAATTTGGTTTTAGTACAGCCTAGTTATTTAATTCTGTTTTAAATATTTATTATTGTTACGTTTTTAAATTTGGCTGTAAACCGCCCCGAGTCCTACGGGAGAGGGGCGGTATAAAAGTCTTAAATAATAATAATAATGTGCTTTGGACTTTGAATCCAATGCTGTTATGCTACTGCTCACATTCCCTAGAATTACTTTTGCAGAATCAGACTTTCATTTCAGACTGGGGGTTAAGAGTATCTATTTTGTGTGGCTACGTTCTAGGACTCGTCCTTCGCAATCTTCGTGCCATTTTGATGAGCTGCTTTAAGGATTTTGATTCCTGGAAAATAAGGTTTTATTAGCTAATCCTGTGTCTCATTTTATTTTAAAAAGCAATCAGGCAGTTCTGAAACTTGCTGCATTTGCTTCTTAAATAAATACATTCAGTCAAGAAAATGAAAATGGTTTAAGGGTTTTTTGGTTTTGGGTTTTTTTTTGCTAGCTTGAAGTTAGTCTTACAGATTGGCATATGTTAATACGGTTCTTATGGAAGTGAGAGGAAGCTATATAAAAGGGGCATAAATTTCTCCCAAGTCTGTCCTGACCATATGGATGGTAGGTAATGATACTAGCCAAGAGCAGGCAATAAACTAGCCCTTGTTCTAATTTTGGATAGCCCTTTGCAAGCAAAGAGAGAGAGGAGAGACTCTTTTTCTCTATATTCATTTTGAGAGGCAAGTTGTAGGAAAGCAGGACCAATGTTTTGCTCTGGCTGAATGGAGTCAGTAGAGACAAAGCACTATGCCAGTTGGCCATTTATGAGAGAAAGAAATATAAATCCATCTCAAGTCATCCTTCCTCCAAATAAGGTAACCTCATCACGGAAATGGACAGGAGAGGAGTTGACAAAGAAGTCAAGATGGCAGCCACAACCGTGTGATTGAAGTCCCAACCTTTTTATGTGCAGTGTGATGAATGTAAACATGTGTGAGCCTTTGATCACATGGTTGTGATCCCCATCTTGACATTTTTTTTTATCCACCCTGTGGACACCCTGGAGAAGTAAAACAATGCTAGGTTGCATTAACAGAGGGATAGAATCAAGATCACGTGAAGTGTTAATACAACTGTATATAATGCCTTGGTAAGGCCACACTTGGAATACTGCATCCAGTTTTGGTCACCATGATGTAAAAAAGATGTTGAGCCTCTAGAAAGAGTACAGAGAAGAGCAACAAAGATGATCAGGGGAGTGGAGGCTAAAACATATAAAGAACAGTTGCTGGAATTGGGTATGTCTAGTTTAATGAAGAGAAGGATGAGGAGTGACATGACAGCAGTGTTCCAGAGGTTGCCACCAAGAAGAGGGACTCAAGCTATTCTCCAGAAGGCAAGACAAGAAGCAATGGATGGAAACTAATCAAAGAGAGAAGCAACCTCGAACTAAGGAGAAATTTCCTGACAGAACAATTAATCAGTGGAACAACCTGCCTCCAGAAGTTGTGAATGCTCCAACACTGGAAGTTTTTAAAAAGAGGTTGGACAACCATTTGTTTGAAATGGTATAGGGTTTCCTGCCTGGGCAGGAGGTTGGACTAGAAGACCTCCAAAGTCCCTTCCAATTATATTATTATTATTATTATTATTATTATTATTATTATTATTATTATTAATAATAATAATAATAATAATAATAATAATAATAATCAAATATTTCTCTGAAACTGAGATTCTTAAAATAGTTTTGGACATGACTTATTCAATTTTACCATCACTTTCTTTTCTCTCTCCTGTCCCAATGTACTGAACTGAAAAGCAGCCAACCCTGGAACTGAATCTCGCCATGAATGGCCTTCAGCAATTAGTGAAAAGACATTCTCAGATTCTGCAGTATACAGACAGAAAGACCAACTGTTTCACAGAATTGTCATAACAGTGATCATGTTATAGTCAAAGCTCTCTGAAAATGTCTTTTTCAAAATTATCTGATTGCAGCATCTCTGAAGGGAATTGGCTAAGATCTCTTTCTTTTCCTTAGTGAAGCCATATTGGAATCCAAGACACTAATCCAAGGGAAGGTCGTGGAGACAGCAATGAGCTCACTAGGCTCTGAAAGGCCTTTGGAGGACATGCCTTGGACAAGATCAGTTGCCAGCAAGCAACTACCATGCCAAGATAGAACATGAGCCACTGACCAATACACTGGCAGGCACATTGAGCTCTTACTGCACATTAAGGAGATTAAATAATTCATTGTCAAGAAATCTTGGCCTGCAATCAAATGTGAAAAGAGGGATCATAATGGACACTTGATTTTTCCATCCCTCCCCTTCTGCCATACTGTCTGCTGAGATTGCCTGGTTTGGTGGTTGGACATCAGAAAGTAGAACTGAACACAGAAGGTGAATGCCTGCTGGTATCACAAAAGCAATAACATCTTACGCACAGCAAGACAGGTTGGTCTACTCAAAAAAAGTCTCTCTGAATTCAAGAGGAATTTATCTCAACTAAGCCTGCACAGGACTGCAGCAAGTCTTGCCCAGCAGTTCTCAACCAGTCATATATACACCCCAGTGAGATGTAGAAATAGTCTGTCAGGGCTCACAAAACTGGGCAAGATCAACAAAGCAAAAAATGCAAAGATTTCAGCAAGGTCTTCTTAATGCTAGCCTGGGGGTAAATACAGAATCTTCAAAACTGTAAGAGGGATTTCCCAGCTTCTGTTATGGAGAGTTTATTAAGTTGGAGCTGAATGGTTTAAATGCTTCTTTCCAGGTTTCTTAACCACATGGCTGAATTGCTATTTATGCAAAAAGCTGTCAACTTTCTATTCATGACTGTTTACATCTCCTCTCCCTTCCATCCTTTCTCAGACTCCCTACAATCTTTCAGACAAGGCTGAGTTTCAGACAAGGCACTATCTATCAGTCCTGGATATACAGAAAAAGTAGGCATGTTGCCCCTGTTGCTGATTCCTATTCTGGGACAGAAATGAGATGATGACTCATTTGAGCTTTCCTCACTTACTTATTATGGACCAAGATGAGGAACAGGACTGGTGGATTCTCCTGCTTCATTTTCCCTTCATCAAGTATCACCTGCCACTGGGAAACCAGCTATTAATTGTTCTCCTTAGACTGAGCCAGTGGTGGGATTCAAATATGTAAGCAACCGGTTCTCTGTGTGGATGCTGCTTCGAGAAGTCCATTCTGGGCCTGGGCAACAAAAAATTAGCTACCGGTTCTGCCGAAGTGGTATAAACTGGCTGAATCCCACCACTGGACTGAGCTAATTATAAACAGAGTTAGCCATCTTGACAAGTTGCCTAACAGTGGCACTGCTAAGGAGTGCCATGGGATGATCCAAGAGACAACCCCACCAGCTACATTTATTTCCTTAGTTAAGGTATTTTTTCACATAGTAATAGTGATCTTCTGAAAGAGTGATCAATCTCTGTTCAAATCAGTGTGGGTAACTTCCATTGGACTTCCAATGGAAAAGTTTAAGAACAGGTTTAAACCTTCAAGTATGAGTCAAAAGGCATGATCTCACTGATGGAAAAATTGGTTTGCCAATTTCCACCAATTCTTGGAAACAAATATATCTAGTTTAAACTACCATATGCAATATATCAGTGGACAAAGTATCACTGGGAGGATAGACAGTACCTGGTCTAGATCTCAATTCAGATGCTTATCCCAAAGATGCTTTTTCATGAGGCAACTGGACTTTCTAGTTTTTCTTCAAAGACGTGTTGCTTCTCATCCAAGAAGCTTCTTCATAGCTGAAGAAGAAGAAAAACAAGAAAGTCTAGTTGCCTCATGAAAAAGCTTCTTTGGGATAACTATGACCTGGATGACTGAGAATCTCCATAGACAATTCAGATGCTTGTTTTGCTTTGCTATTTAAAACAATGTTCAAGATTAAATATTATCCACATTCAGCACATGCTGCAAATGTCAACAATTCAGCCTTTAGTTGGCCTGGTTAAAGTGTTGTATGAACAAAAACAGTTAGCCTCCCAACTCTGTCCTCATCCCACATCAGAATCAGTTGAACTCATAGTCGAATTTTACTTCTTTGGTGATGGCAGGATGATATCCTTCACCCATGATACCCAAGGACAGCAAGCTATTGGAGGAAGATGGGGGATGAGCACTACATACAAACTCTGCATTTCTCCAGGGCAGTCATCTCATCTTGTCTGATGGGTCAGGCTATTTTTTCCAAAGTCTGGAGTTACGTCCTTCTCTCTTACTGTAAAACTCCTTCATGAAGCAAGTTTATCTAGCAATCTCCCTTTGGGCTTTTGTGCAATGAAATATTCCTGTCTCTTTTGTCAAGGCTGATACTCAGTTAAAAATCTTAGCCATTTAATTGTGTGAATTTTTAAAACATTAATTAATCCAATCTTCCTTACTAAAGATGCAAATTGGAGGTGAAGGGAATCATATTCCAACATACCTGGGGGGCAGAAGGTTGAGGATGACAGATACATATAATCCTAGACATGTCTACTTAGAAGTACATCAATCAGAATTCATTGAATAATACTACTGTATTAAGATAGTTGTCAATAAGGCAGTAGCCAAACTGCATTTCTGAGCAACCTAGATGCAGCCTTCAAATCAGTCTTAATTCTTGTCTCCTGGCAACTATAAGCAAAATTATTTGCACTTTTCTTGGCAATGCCTTTGGAAAGTATTGCCTTCTTCCTAGGGCTAAGAGAAGATAAATGGTTCAAAGTTTTCCAACTGACTTCTATGCTAAAGGCAAGACTAGAACTGAAGTCCCTTGCTTCTTAGCCCAGCACCTTAAATACTAGACCACTGTTTTTCAACCCTGGCAGTTTGAAGATGTGTGGACTTCAACTCCCAGAATTCCCCAGTCAGCTATGCTATGCTATCTTCAAACTGCCAAGACTGAGAAACACTGTTTAACTAGACCAAATTGGCTTTCATGACTACAGATGTAAATTTAAAAATAGCAATAGCCATATTGATCTATGGGGGCAAAACTTCCAGCATCCACAGGAGTGTTAATATCTCTATTAAGATTATGGAAAAGAACTGGGTTTCACCTCATTTCTACCTTCAAAAACTGCTTTTAGGAGCCTTTGAAAATCCATTCACACAAATATTAAGAAATGCAAACAGCAGTAGCAAATTGTAGTAGGGTTACCAAAATATAAACAACTTGGATTCAGTCACTTCCACTGAATGCTTATTTGACAAAATAGCCTAGCAGAAAATACCGGTAGCAGCACAAACACTTTGTGATGCAAGCCGAGAAGGATTCCACCCACTTGGGAAAGTGCAAGAATTCCTCTTCTCAGGTGATTTATATCAATCAGGGGTTTTGACGTTTTCTTTTAAATTAACAATAACTAAGTATAGAATAAGAACCCATCACTGAACATGTTTATGTCTGAGGAATATTGGGACCATAACCATCAACTTGACACTTGTAAGGGACAAGACCCCTCATCTCGATTTTTGCCTTCCTTCTTCCCCCTCCATACCTTCTCTGCATACATATTTTAGGTCACTGGGGTTGTCACTTCTGCTCCAAAAAGCTCCAAGGCAAAACATTCATTGATTGATTCACTTATGTCTTCCCCCCCCCCTGGTTATACAGTTCCCTCTTGCCTTTCTGTGAAAGAAGAATGGATTTGAATCATTTGCATGTAATAATGCAAGCAGATATAAATAGCAAGGCAGCCTTCATCTGCCACAGCCTATGGGCAAGGAAAGTGCGGAATCAAATGACTATATCCCCAGAGAGTTAATTTAAAGTGATACTCTTCCCCATATACTGGGGGATTTCTGGCTCCCCCGGAATAAGGATACCCATGTTCTGTTCTGCCAATTATTCCTCACTCATTCTCAGTGTTTCTGATTTGTAAAATATGTACATTTGTTGATTATCTTTGGGAAGATGAGGACATGGAAGTGCAAGCTTTGTACCTGCATATACAAGCCATCTTAGCTGTGAGTTAAGTGCATACCGGTAGTAGGCAACACAGAAGAAAACAATTGTAGTCATATCAGTCAGGACAGTGTAAAATAAATATCCCAAATACCATTATTTGACTGACTAAATAATTGCACATTTTTGAATTTCCAAGAGTTCATCATCAGAAAAAGTAGCCAAATGTTCTGGCCAAAAAGATGTAGGAAGAAATGTGCTTATGTTTGAACCACAGCTGCACCAATCTACATTTTCTCATGTAGGCTTTATCAATGAACTAAAATTTACAAAACGCTTCACCATCACTTTATAAAATAGGTTTTAGCTGCACCCAGTCACTTTGATCTTGGAAAAGCTAACTGAGGTTCAACCTGATTAGAACTGGGATGGGAGACTGCTAAGAAAACTCAAGGCTATAGGCTTGATTGAAAAGTCAAAAGAGCATCCCCAAAAGCCATGGCAAAACATTACATGTTACTACAAAAATGTGTCCATAGTAATCAAGAATTGATCTCAATTCAAAGGTCCTTTTTATCACCACCATGCCATTATGTAATGAGAATTGGTTCTGATAAAATGGTTGCTAAACTGCAAAGATCGCTGGTTGCTGCTGTCTCATTTAGGTAAGGTTCTCTCATACAGCAATGCCAGTATTACTCTCACTCTGGCATACATTGTTGTCAAATGCAGAAACTTGAATTTAAGTGAGCACATTGGGTGGAATATTATTTTTACTACTATTTGCTACCATTGCAAATGGTCACTATTCAAGGCACTTGTTAAATGAGGACAACCTGTATTTCAGTAGAATAGGTAAAAGCTGATTTATTGTGTCTGAAATCTATCCTTTTATGCAAGATTTTTAGTTCATCAGAATTCTTCACCAAGTACTATAAAAAAAGCAGAGAATTGGGAAAACACAAGAAACTAGGTATGAAATCCATAAACTCTGCAAGATTAGAATCAGTCTCAAGTCAAGGCAGAGAATGGCTCAGGCACTACCGGTATCCAATTTCATTAGCACATTTTGGGAACCAGCTTGACATAAACATTGAGAAGCTCTGTTATATAATGGTTGAAACATTAGCCTGGGATGTGAAAGACCAAGGAAGCCCTTATCCAGGCTTATTGAGGTTAACTTAAACCTAGCCACTCTCTCTCGTGATTATTATAATGGAGTAAAAACAGAAGAGAGACTGCTGTCTATGCAACTGCTGTGGAAGAAAGTGGGATATACTGTAAATCTAATGTATGATCATGAAATACCCATCCCAGGTATAGAAACACAAGTCTGGTACCCAATTACCGCTGTGTTTTTCATCGCCTGTCACATCTTCCCTTTCAACAGCAAGTTTTTTTATGTTTCATTCAACTAGCATTCTTCTAGGAGTCCAGTATTGCTGGTTCCTTTACAGAATGCATTAATACAACAATAAGTACTACTATAATGTTCAGTCAGGACACAACTTCTGTATATACATGGCTTTAACCAAGTAAATATGCTAAAAGCCCTTTCAGACATCTTTACTTGCTTCTTCTCTGGGATTATCACTAGCAAAACTATCAAGTGATTCTGACACAGTGTCCCTCTGGAAAGTTTGCATTCAGCCCATCACCAGAGCACCCCATTAATATTGCTCTCTATCTCTATACAGAGAACAAATATCAACGCATTCCCCACCTTTCATTATTATTTATGGAGAGTTAACAACATGTTTGGTATAAATTTTTTTTTTTTTTGCCGGAAGAGGCTTACAACCTAAAATTAGATATAGGGGAGACAAAGAAGAGGAAGCAAAATAGGTTGCCTGTTATGTATTGCTAAAATTCATAATTGAAATTTCCTGCTATTATTTTAAAACATAGAGAGGGAAAGAGGGAAAGACTCCCCCCCTCTCTCTCTCTCACACACACACACACACACACCACCACCACCACCACCACCACGCACCTAGGATGTATGCCTCACTTGACACAAAAAGTCTTCTTCTGAACATGTATGTACAGGCCAGCTCACAATTTGGGTTATTTGGATATCTGTGTATTTTGGTTGCTGCTTGTTAGCCACGTAAAGTTTTGACTTCACACCATTCAAACTCTTCAAATTTCAGAACCACACAACAGCTCAGCTCATAAATTAACAAGCTGGCTGGCTGTATTCACACAACATCTTAATTAGGTCAGACAAACACTTGGCAATTACACATGTGCAACAACTTGATTTTAAGCAAAGCTGTTTTTTTTTAAATAATTAATGTGTTGTGTACACCTCCTAGAAAATGGCTTGACTCAGTAACCAAGTTGCAGCCTTGTATACCCTAAAACAGTGATGGGCAATCTGCATCTCAGGAAGAAGACCTCTGAACCTTTCTTGTACATCTTGGAGCCATCTCTGACAATTATGGCTGAAAACAAGCAGCTTGCTTTCTCACTAAAAGGATGAATAGTACATGTAGATGGTACAATATCTACATGGAAGGAAGGAATCAGTGGGGTATCACAAGGCTCCATCTTAGGCCCTGCATTCTTCAATATCTTCATAAATGACTTAGATGAGGGAATAGAAGGGGAACTCATCAACTTTGCACATGACACTAAGCTGGCAGGAATAGCCAACACCCCAGAAGACAAGATCAGAATCCAAAAAGATCTTGACAGACTTGAACAATGGGCGCTATCCAACAAAATGATACACGAAAATCCAAAGATACAAGTACAGATTAGGTGAAACCTGGCTCAAAAGCAATAACTGTGAGAGGGACCTTGGCTCATTTAAATATGAGCCAGCAACATGCAGCAGCAGCCCAAAAAGCCGATACAATCCTTGGTTGTAGAGTATAAACTGAAGCATAGAATCAAAATCATGTGAAGTATTAGTACCACTTTATAAATCTTAGTAAGACCACACCTGGAATACTGCATCCAGTTTTGGTCACCACATTACAAAAAAGATGTTGAGATTTTGGAAAAAGTGCAAAGAAGAGCAACTTACTAAGATGATTAAGGGCCTAGAGATAAAAACATATGAAGATTGCAGGAATTGGGTATGGCCAGTTTAGAGAAAAGAAGGTCTAGGGGTGACATGATAGCAGTATTCCAGTATTTGAGGGGCTGCCACAAAGAAGAGGGGGTCAACTTATTTTCCAAAGTACCAGAGGGCAAGACAAGAAACAATGGATGGAAATTAATCAAGGAGAGAAACAACCTGGAATTAAGTAGAACAGTGAGGACAATTAACCCATGGAACAGCTTGCCTTCAGAGGTTGTGAGTGTACCAACACACCAGCTCTTTAAGAAGAGACTGGACAACCACATGTCTGAAATGGTATAGGGTCTCTTGCTTGAGCAGGGGGTTGGACTAGATAGAAGACCTCCAAGTTCCCTTCCAACTCTTTTCTGATTGATTAAAACTATAGCATACATCCTAAAATAGGCTTAACTCAATTTAAAGAATTCCTCCCCAACCTCTCCAAAAATCCAAAAGGAAATTCCTAGCTAAAATTATGTTGACGTAAAGTAGTTAACTTCTTAAATGATATCAGGATCTAGAATTTTGAAAAGGGATAAAATCAAGTATCTTCATCTTCATGAAAGCAAATAAAGTAAGCAGAAAGAGAGGGAGGGAGGGAGGGATGGAGAGGTTGCACTGACTGAACACACTTAATCAGGTCCGTTAATACAGTATTACCTGTGACTGTTTTGCACAATATGCTAAGCCTCATTAGTGTTTTCTTGGTTACTTTTTGCATGGTTTAGTATGATCTATGAACCCAGCCCATGTGATTAACGATTCAATATCCTGTGAGAATTCAAAAAATGGATTAATTCAGTAATGAGGTTATGCTTATTGCATTTAAAAAGCTAGGAGTCAGAAAAGGGAAAGAGAGGGGAGTAGATGTAGAGACACTAATTTATTAATGTTCAGCCCCAATTTATGAAACTGGTAGAATATTTAATTCCACTGCAGCTACCTTTTAGAAACCCAAAAACTGCATTTTCAGTTCTTTCCCTTTTTAAAAAATACATTATGTTCAGTGTTCCCTAACGCAGGATTTGACTAGCTGTTGGCTTCAAGTAGGTTAAATCCAGCCTGAGACTATTCAATTTAGCCCCCCAACTGCTGGACAATCTGCACACAGTCAATTGCTTTTCCAACACTGAGTTGATGTCGCTATCACCACAGCGGGGGCACAGCCAGCAATCACAGCCTTCAGCCTAAATCTGGCAGCTAAACAGTGCCATTTATGAGTGGTGAAAAAAATCACTTTTCAGCCCAACCCCTCAGTATCTTGATCCACATAGCAGCTCAGATTCCAGAACTCGGGGCTTGACAACTATCATCCCCCAGTTAAATCTAGCCCCAAAATATCTTCCATTTGGCCTATCGGCCCCTTACAATAAGACTGCTTTTGAAGAAGGAACTAGTCTTGCCTCCACCCCCACAATAGCAGCATAGCTGGTTCTATTTTTTTACACTGAGGTATAGCAAAATGGAAAGGGGGGGTCACACAGAGAGGGACAGTGCATCTCCAACTTCTCTTACTGTCCCCCATCCAATGGCAGGAAGATGCTTGGTATGATACCAACCACAAACTGATAGTACTCCAATTGTTCTTAGAACACTTCTTAACACAGCAGGAAAGAAACTTCAAAACACGCTTTAATGGCTATTGGAAAAAAAAAGATGAGGAAAAAAGGAATAAAAAGAAACTGAGAGGAGGCTGCAAATTGATGAGGATTTAGATACACAGCTCAAGAGGAGGCATCTCAGGGCTGCTCCCAGGATTGCAGCTACAGCCATGCAATCAAAGTCAGGCCTCCTTTACATGTCAGACAGATAAAAAGAGCAGGGCTTTGATTGCATGGTTTTTTGGACCCCTCCCCAAACTGGTAAGTATATGCTCCATCTTAATACAGAAATTAATTTTTAGCTTATCTCTGCTTAACTTCTCCTCTCTGCACAAAACATTTGAGCCTGCACAGCATGCCATGCTAGACCTTATTAATTTAGAATTCAGCATATTCTGGATGGCAGCCATTGTCTTAGCAGGAAACTAGACCATCATGCTAAGGCTAAGCCATAACATGTACATATTCATTTAATTTGTATACTGCCAACTCTGACAGGAGCCTCCAGAACTTTACTTCATCAAAGCCGTTAACATTTCCATGGTAATATATCAACAAATCAATGTTGACAACAATACATTAAAATAAATTACAGTACTGAGGAATGACCCTCTTCCTCCTCCTCAATCTGGTGGAACCAGCATCATCCAAACCAATTAATTATACCCACGACTATAGCATTAATGCTAAACAATAATCAATTGCAGCACCCAGTTAACTATCAAATGCTTCATTGAAAAAGCTCCATTTTAACCATCTCCCAGAATGCAAATCCAGCTTCTGAGCGGAAGTAATTTAATAAAAACCAACACCATAATCAACCTTCCCTTACTTAGGGAAATAGGAAATAGGAAGAGGACAACCAATAGCTTCTCCCAAGTTGAACATACTTGGGGAAGAAAGTCCTCTGGGTACCTGGGAGCCAAGTCATAAAGGACTTTATAAATGAAATACACTATCCTGAATTAGACCCAGAACTTCACAGCAAATAACATTTAATGGTGTAACATCTATCAGTAAGAAGGCTATCACATTCTATATCAACTGGACTTTCCAAGGAAACTTCAAAGGCAGCCCTACGTAGACTATCTTGGCCCAAATGAATAGTAATGAGGTCATGAGTTACAATTGCAAGATCCTTGCAAATATGGTTTATGTGGGCCTGGCATTTTGCTGTGTAAATACAGCAATTTTGTTTCATTAATCTGGGTTTAATGTTTTGTGCAAATCCAGCTGTTTAGCTGCTATAATAGTTACTACATTTATAAGATCAAGGCTACTGAATTATTCTATGAAATAGAATAGAAATAACTAAGCTGCTTTTTCTATATAATAATAACACATCACTTCTGTTTCTATTTCTAGTCTGATTTAAACATTCTCTTCTATAAACTGTTATTGTCTCACGCTTACTATTCTCTCCAATATATTTTGCGGTCCTTTGCTTTTGAGAAAAATGAGAGTCCAGTTTTAAAATCCTAACATATGCAGGCCTTGAATTTCTCATTTCAGCTCTTCCCTGCATTCAGGCCCCTAAAAATCATGTCTTGGGGGGAGGGGCAGAAAAGCTTTTGCAGACCCACTGTGATGTGCATTCACATAAATGCAGTCATATGAGCACAAAGAGCCAGTTTGCGGCTTCCTTTCCTTCATCATAATTTAACTGCCTACCCAGTAAGATAGATTATTTCAAAAGGAGGGGCTACTCTGGAGCAAACAAACAGCAGGCAAAACTACCTTCCAGCAATATGTATATAACAACAAAGGAAATCTGCAGAGAATACAATAAAACACTAAAGAATGTGCTGGGCCAGCCATGCCCTTTCCAAGACACTCCATTCTGTCTATCTCTATCACTCACTATCCTCATTATGGAAGAGAGAGAAGGCTGACAGAAGGATTAATTCTCATATAAAAATAGTTCTTACATATTTGTCTCTGGGGATGTGACAGGGTAACACTTGCACACATTAATTAAATTTTTGCAATGGTTTTTAGTCAAGGGATCTTTCTGAGCATCTGGAAACATCCCATAGTCTGCATGGATTTTTAATCTCCTTCTCTCGAATTTTCCTGGTGCATACTCTGATCCTACCTTGACTAGGTCCTGATCTCCCTATCCTCATAGGATTCCCCGTTTTCTTATTTCTGCAGTAGTGGAATCCCCTCCCCCCCCCAAAGGAAATGGCTGCGGGGGATATAAACAGCATTACTGAGCAACAGAAATTAAATGTATCTGCACAGTACAGCCTGGTTAAAAAAAAGCCAAGGTAATGGCCACAACATTACAAAATTGTGTTTTAATGTGTGAGATAGACATGGTACAGGCACAGCTTTGATTGCACCATTGTGGCCATCTTGATTTTTCTGACCACCCCTGAACAGAATCCTGAAATGGTCATGGATTACAAGCTGCTGGATGGACACATTTTCAACCTCCCTTTCCATAAAAGTGTTGTGAAACAAACAGTATGAAGAATACCTCATTATCCAACAAAATATTTTAATCTTCCAGTGTTTGGGATTAAGAGGATATATTTTAAAATGGGGTTTTTTCATTGCAGCCTGAAGGGTACAGTCTATTCCACCTATTACGTTTCATGGACATAATCTCTTCCAGAAGTAATCTGGGTTACCCTTTGCTTATTAAATAGGATTCAAATTTCCTTCTACGATACATTCCAACTTTTCATCAATGAAAATCTCACTAATTTTTCTACCAGGTTTCTCCGATTTCCCCTTCCTTCCGCCCCAGTCACTCCATCTTTTACATTTTACTATAGGTAGTCCTCAACTTACAATCACAACTGAACCCAAAATTTCTGTTGCCAAGCAAGACAGTTGTTAAATGAGTTTTGTCCCATTTTATGATCTTTCTTGCCACAGTTGTTAAGTGAATCACTGCAGTTATTAAATTAGTAACATAAGTTATTAAGTGAATCTGGCTTCTTCATTAACTTTGCTTGTCAGAAGCAGACTGGGAAGGTAAAAATGGTGATCACATGACCCTAGGACTGTGCAACCATCATAAATATATGCCAGTACCAAACACCCAAATTTTAATAACGCAACCATGAGGATGCTGTAACTGTCATGAGAAAATTGGCTATAAGTCACTTTTGTCAATGCTGTTGTAATTTCGAAGGATCACTAAACAAATGCTTTTAAGTCAAGGATTATTTGTACAGGCTTTTCAGCCTGTGCCTTTTCAGCCTCAGCATCCCTCTTCAACTGATCAAAAAGCCAACAGGGTTTTGTTCTTTTGCTTAAAGGGATATAAAGATATACTATCAGCAGTTCCAAATATATTGCTGCAGCTGCAAGATGTGTGAAATGGCAGATTTGGGCATAGGTCAGCCTAAGGCATTTTGCTGTGTGAGACAAGGATTCTCCCTTCACCGCAGTAAAAAAAACAAAAAACGCCATCAATTACCTAACACTCTGCTCTGCTGTGAGACATACAAAACCTACTTGAGACAGCTGCCTTTTTCTCTCTAAAGATGGGGCTGCCCCCACCCCCAGCTGAACATCTAGAGCTCTAGATTTCCTTGCATGATCAAGCAACCTTGTGTGCATGCAAGAGGCAAGAGTGGCATCTTCTCCAAAAGCAGAGCTAAACAATTCGTTTTAGGTTTGGGGTGTCATTACTTCAAAAGGGGGACAAGTTTTCGTTGCTCTTTTTGCTCAGATCCAGAATGCGATCTTGAACTGCTGCCCCTGCTTCCACCCCACCCCACCCCAAATTTCACTATTTTAAAGAGACGGAATGGGGCGTGTGCTCCATCGATCCCCATGAACAAGAGGAACGCAGGGCGGGGAGAGAGAAGAGAGATGTACAGGGTTTCAGCGAGGCCATAAATTGCAAAGCGATTTCTACAGCATCCACATTTCCGGAGGCAAAGGAGGCACCTGTCTAGTGTAGGAGAGGAACTCAAGCCCAGTACCGCCAAACCATCGTCGGAAGTGCCGAGCTTACTTCTCAGAAGGAGGAGGAGGAAATTATGTAAAATCGCTCGCGTATAAAACTGCTTTTCGAACCGAAAGGAGCGAGCAGGCAATCTGACACCAGCTACTTCGGCGTCCCGGAGAAGAGAGCACGGGCGGGGAGCGTGCCACAGTGCCGTCGCCGCAAGCAGCATGTGGCGGCGCCGAGCCCTCCCCTGTCCTCCGGCCGCCGCATCTGGGCCGTCCCCACGTTTAAAGTCGAAGCGCCTCAGCCCAGCGGTGTGTAGCGGTGGTGCTGCTCTAGTCGTGGCGGGGAGGAGTTTGTCGGGACGAACTTGAGGAAGAGGCGGCTGTTGTCTTCCCGCCACTCCTCGCCCGGCGCACCAAGGTCTTTTAGTGTGGGCAACGTGGCCTTTCAAAGCCAACGGCTCGTCGCTCGGTCTTCCGAAGAGGCGACGGAGCGATTCTTCTTCGCTGGCATTCCCCTCCCCTCTTCCTTCAGGAGCTCGAGGCAACGGTGTCCCTCTTCCTCTTTCGAGTGCACCGTCGTGGCTGCCGTTTTGACTTTTTCACCCTAGTCACCGGCATTCCTCCCTTTTCCCAAGTGGTAGCACTTTCTCAACAGGTTGTTTTTTTCCCCCTTGGATTCAATCCTGTGATTTTTCAGAAGTGATTTGCCTTAGCTTCTTCCTAGGGGTTAAGAGAAAGTGATTGGGCCAAGCTCACCCAAGGTGGGGCTAGAACTCACAATCTCCAGGTTTCTAGATGGTGGCCAGGATGGCGCACTTGAAGTTCTTCCCTGTGTATGTGTTGAAACAGGATGGAACTTTGAATGTACCACCGTGGCCATCATCTTCACTTTTTCGCCCTATCCACAGACCCCTGTCCAGTAATACTACCTTAACAGACCTAGGAAAGATTTAAATGGTTGGCAGGCTGTGAAACCAAGTGGAAAACTAACAAGATTTGCATATTTTACAGTTATGTTAACATTAATTTATTAAGCCTTTTTGCAAATAAGCGGTTGAGGTGTATAGTAGTCTGATGCAGTGTGATACTGTGGTTCAGGTGCTTGATTAAGAGTGAGGTCTCGGTCGAAATAGCCTTGCTAAGAGGCTCTGCTACACGGGACCTGTAAAGCCGCCAAAGCAGCGCAAACCAGCTGTTTTTCGCAGCAAAAAAACCCCTCCTCGGTAGGAGTAGGGGCAAGAGCTGTGAGTGAGGGTTGAGATCTTCTGAAAGCCCCCCGAAAAAACGCTGGGGGGGGAAGAAAGAAGACTCCCTGTAAGCTCACAATCGCTCCAGCCCGGCGCAGCATCAAGACGCTGAGACCAGCCACCACTTGAGGAACACATCTCGAAGAAGCACAGAGATTGACAGACTGAACCCAGGAGCTTAAAAAGCAAGTATTTCTTATATTTTACCTCGGATCAAATACATTCACGTTGAACAGAAGGCACCCAAGATGGCGACCGCTCTTAATTTAAAGGGATAGGCACCGGAAGAGAAACTGTAATGCGAAAGAGACCTCTAGAGGGCAGCAGAGATGCATAACTTAAAACCTGTGCAAAATAAACCTAAGGAAGAGAAACTGTAATGCGAAAGAGACCTCTAGAGGGTACCAGAGACACATAACTTAAAAATGTTGCAGAATAAACCTAAGGATGTATGCCAGCTCCCCAGAGATGACGATGAAAGAATTAAAAGATGACATATCAACAATTATTGAAAAAATGAAGAGAAAGATGGACATGATAATAGACATGCATGCAAAAACATGTGAGGGAAGGATGGAGGCGCTGGATGCAGTGGAACAAAACGGAGAAATGGAGAAAATGGTGGAAAATCACACCAAAGCAGTTATTGAGGACTTGGACCAAACCGGAGGAACGTACAGTGGGGAAATGAGAGAAGATACTGGGAGAAATTCGAAGAGAGTCTGGGAAGGAGTTGAAGAAAAGATGGAAGAGGTGGAGAGACAAGAAGATTTGAAAAGAATTGTTATAAATGCATGGGGAAAATATTTAGGAGAGGTGGCTAAAAATTTCTCTTGGCAAACTGACAGAATCCATAGAGCATGGCTTATATGGAACCAAGGGACATTGCAAGCAATAAAGAGAGACTTATTACGTGGAAGGGAAGCTGTGCTATGGAAAGCCACCTGGCAGAGGAAGAAACCTAGAAATGAAGAGAAACTTAATATTTTATGCAAGGAATTAAAGGCAAAGAATTATGGACTGATTTAAGGACTAAGTGCAAGAGTAAAAGACACGAGAGGGTGATTAATGGAAGATGTATATTAACTAGACTAGGAATGTACACTTTGAAGGGAGGGGTGCAAAGACATGATAATTATTAACTTTAGAAAGAAGACTTGTTTGTGTGATGTACAATGGATAGATTTGAAAAGAAGTGAAACTTAAAATTTATAAAATGTAGTTGGCTTATAGTTGGACTTTGATATACAGAGTGAAGAAGGTCTACAAATTTGAAATGATTGTATTAAGCTGAAGGGCTTTAACTTGAATTTTTTCTTTGTTTGCATGTACAAATGGATATCTAATAATAATAAATTAAAAAAAAAGAGTGAGGTCTCACATCTTCAGTTCTGAATCCATGATTCTTGTACACTCAGCCTAGTCTACACCATAGAACTGTTGTGGAGGTAGATAGAGTAAAGGGCAGTCAGATGAAGCTGATAGTCTTTTGAGGGAGAGTTAGATGATAAAGAGACAGTAGGTGGCAATAGCACTTACCTGATGTTGGCTAAGTATAAAAAGGTGGAACCTGGTTAGTATTTGAATGAGAGGCCAGCAGGATTATAGAATGCATACTAAACCTAAAAGACAAAAAAATTATTTTGGAAGGTGACAATTAGAAATATTGCTAATATGAGTATGCCCATCAAATTACTCCTGAGAATACTCTGGACAGCCAAGAAAATCAGCAAATGGATCATTGAACAAATCTGAATTCTCACTCAGATGATCAGGCTTTAAATTATCCTATTTTGGACACATTGTGCAAAGACCTAGTTCCCTGGAGAAAGCTCTGATGTTGAAAAAGGTGGAAGGACAGAACAGATGAATGACCTCAGTTAACAATGGCAATGCCTATCTTGTTGGAAGATCTGAAGGACCAGGTTAGAGATAGATTGTTGTGGAGAAAATCTATGTGGTCATTAAGGGACAACAGCAACTTGAAGTCTCAAAGGTGCTTTTCAAAAGGCCACTGGACTTTCTTAGTTTTTTTTCTTGAAAATGTTTTGCTTCTCATCCAAGAAACTTCTTTAGTTCAGAAGCTTCTTGGATGAGAAGCAAAATGTTTTCAAGAAAAAAAACTAATCAAGTCCAGTTGCCTTTTGAAAAGCACTTTGAGATAATCATGACCTGGATGGTTGAGAATCTCCATAGACAGCAACTTGAAGGCACCTAATCATCAAATCATTATAAGTTTTAGTGTAGCAATGCTATAACATGATACAATTGATGATGGGTGGTTAAATGCTGAATATTTTTGAAAAATTCTGTATGAAACAAGAAACAAGCTGAGAACTCACGTTGCTCTTCAGAAAGAAGAGCTATGATTTGGATGGATTCTCTTAAAATCTTTTGAAATATTATATGCTGTGAGGCCTTCTCATTCTCTGTCTATAAATGGCCACATTTACACAGTATGTCTAACTAGTTATCTAATTAATCCATTTCCCAGATTCCCTAAATACACATAACCACAAGATTATCAAATTGGCATAGTTCACTCCAACAAATTGAGTTTAAAAAAAATCTAGCCAAAATCAGCTCAGTTAAACAGCTAAGGCTTCATTTGTTCAACATATTAGCTTTAAGCTTAATAGGTTGAGCAAATGCAGCCTTTAACTGAGCTGATTAAAGGTGTTGTGTGAACACAGCCATTCACATAGGTTGTAAATGGGAATAGCCTGAATTGCTGAGGTTGTATGTTTGAATCATATATCAGAACAGAAAGTGACTTAAAAATTCAAGGTTAGGAATGACTACTCACAGCAATGGTGGGCAATTTGTAAGAGCTGGGCTGCAAGCCAAACCTTCTAACTACAATTTTTAGAAACTGGCATACAGTTCTCTGTGCTATGAGGTAGGTAAGCTCATATAGGTAAGCTCATATATGGCACTAAGCCACGGGTGTCAAACTTGCAACGTCACATGATGTGTTGTGACATATTGTGACTTTTTTGCCATTGCCGGCAATGGGGTGGGCGCGGTTTCACTATGATGCATCTGGCCCATTGGCCGGCAGTTTGACACCCCTGCCGGTGTTGATGAGGTGTTGATGTGTAATTTAGTGTATCTAGTCAACTTATAACATAGTGAATAAATAAAGTACAGCATAGAGTAATGTGCATTTCTGACCTATAAGGTAGATTCAGAAACCAGATGGCATATAGGTCAGGACTTTTTACTGTAACTCTAGTAGCAGACGTTTTCAAGTCTGAATATGCTTCCTTCCCCCCTCCCCCCCTTTTTTTTATCTTGATGTGAAATAGGAGCTTGTCTGAGCCTTGTCTCAAATTAGTTTCTTGGAAAGGACTCAAGCTGTGCTTGCTGATCATTAACTTGGTAGTGACTCTTCCTCCTGTCCTTCAAGGCCATTCCCTCTGCCCTCTATCAATGCATGAACCAGTATGTCTCGCAATATGGCTAGTCCTGGCCTATATGAAGCACGCTAGCTCTTTTGTGCAAAATAGAATCAGCAGTTTTCATGATTTGCTGAGCAAGTGAGCTTGACCAGCTTTTAAATTGACACAGATAAGCTTTTAAATTCCACAAGATACTTTTGTAGTCCTGGTTCACAGAAGACAAGGTTGGACACCCATTATATGGAAAGAGCCTTTATTTGAACTTTGTTATGGAGTATTCATTTGGGGAGGGGAAGGGAGTGCTAAATGGGGAAAGCTTTTGTTTATATGGAGAGTCATGGATTCCTTTGTTCTTGACATCTTGATATCTCTAGTTAAAAACCATAGCAGAAGAACTGCAACATATCTCTCTCTCTCTCTCTCTCTCTCTCTCACACACACACACACACACACACACACACACACACACACACACACAGAGTGCTAATGGAAAGTCATTTTAAAAAAATATTGAGCAAGATGGGCCTGCGATTTAACTCCAGATGACACCATATGTCGCAGGAGTTACTAATAAAGAGGAGAGGCTCTTTGTGCATGTAAGAAGTCAGACTAAAGCTGCCGGATTGGGGGAAAGGGTCTCAGCCCACAGCTTCAGAAATCAAACAGCCAGCAGATCATCTGGTGTTTACTACAGAGTGTACGGCTTCCCCCAGCAAAGCTGCAAAGAGGTTTACAGCAGCCATTCTGTTAATTGGATTACAGGCTGTTAGGCCTTGCTGAGAAGGTGACAAAGGGCCCTCCGGAGGCTCAGCAGTTTAACAGGAAATATACTATCTTTGGGAATAGAGGAATGAAAAAGCCTGCGGATCCGCCTCTTCCCAGAGCCTAGCTAAAACCTGGCCTTTGCTGCCCTCTGCAGAGGTTTGAGCCTCAGCGCCTCAGTACTTGCCTGTAAACAAAAACAAAACCAGAGCAGAAACTGAATCACCCCATAGGCAGGGAGAGGCCAAGGCAGCCACCCATTTTTAAATGGCATCTTAGGATGTGATTGAAGAAGACAACTAGTAGGTATTTTTGCAGCTGCTTGGTTTATTAAGCAGTGTGAACATAGGCATGTTTTCCCCCCCAAACTCAGCAATATTTGGAAATTTGAAGCATGTTGTGAATGTATCCACAAAAGGATCGACATGGGAAATTCGCCACCACACAGAATGGTCATTGGGTGAAACATGGCCAGGCACAAAAAGCCCATTTATCAAAAACCAAAGTAGCCTCTCCACACCTTCTACCATAGCAGGAGTGGGGGATTCTATTAAGTTCAAAGGTTTTCTATAAATATGTTGCTAGAGGCTGAACCTTACTTTGCAGCAAACCAGCTTTGTATTTATTAAATAATTAGATGGGACAGGAAGCTGGTGGGCACATTGCCAATGTGTTGCAGGTTATCCCTAAAATGTTAGCTTTCTCTTTTATGCTTTTTTTAAAAAAAAAAATTAAGGGTGCAGTTGAAATGAAATTTTGTTGATTGATTCTAACAGCTGAGCTGGAAATCAGATTCTTTTTAAAAGATGTTTTGAAGCTTATGGAGAACAATTTAACCTACCTTTTTCTTGGCATGCTAATTTTCTACATACAGGTAGTCCTCGACTTACAGTTCGTTTAGTGACCATTCAAAATTACAACAACACTGAAAAAAATGACTTATAACCATTTTTCACACTTACAATCATTGCAGCATCCCCATGGTCACATGAACAAACTTCAGATGCTGACAACTGACTCATATTTATAACGGCCGCAATGTCCTGGGGTCATATGATCACCCTTTGTTACCTTCTGACAGGCAAAGTCAAGGGGAACTCGGATTCACTTAACAACCATATTACTAACTTAACAACTGCAGCGACTCACTTAACAACACTGCCAGAAAGGTTATAAAATGAGGGAAAACTCCCTTAATGTGTTACTTAGCAACATAAATTTTCATAAGTTGAGGACTACATGTACAGGGGGATTCCTCTGGTGATGGGGACCTAATTTTTTATCTATATTTGGTAGTTTCTTACTAGGTATATCTCAAAGGCACAGATCAGTGCAAGTAAAACATTTCACAGTGTCTCAAGCATAATAACAGATAACGCTATAAAAGTTATCTGTAATTCTGTAAAAGATCTGCTGAGAAGCCTGCCTAGTCTGGCCATGACAGAGGGACATTTTTTTCCCTTGTGCCCTCACTGAACTTATGACCTGAATCCGCACTTACGATGTCACACCACCTCCGTGGTTACAATTTGGTCCTTGGCAACCAGCTCACATTTATGACTGGTTGCAGCATCCTGCAAGCATGTGATTGCAAATTGCAATCTTTTTTTTTGCTGATTTCTAGCTAAAGATGTCCATTGGGGAAGCTGGATTCATTTAATGACTACATGATTCACTTAATGACTGCCATAAAAATTGTCATAAAATTGGATCCAACTTGACTGATGACTGTAATGATTTATGACAAAATTCCAGTCCCAAGTGTGGTCATAAAACAAGGACTACCTATAAATTGACTGGAATAAATAACAATTACATTTAGATACATTACTATAGCAATGGGCATCTTCATGGCACCAGGAGTTCCATTTAACTATCATGGCCACTAACTATGAATATATTTGTCTAGTTCCATGGAAACGTATAGCCTTTCATTAATAAGCTTGTGAACAAAAGCCATTCAGTAGCCATTCCAGAGACATGAGTATTACAGGAGGAAACCTATTGGGGTAGTCCTTCCTATGGCATATGATATATATATATATATTCTTACACAGCCACTAAAGTTATTTAGTGGTATATGTATATCCTGCCCCTTACTGGAACTGAGTTGAGGATTCAGAGTAGGTAGATTATACAGTCCATTCTGGAATTCTCTACAATCAATTTCTCAATCTCAGCAAAAAGGTTTTATTTCTTGATCATTTGATAAAACAGCTGCTTTCATCGCACTTTTGGTGTTTTTTTTTCCTTTGTGGTGGTTATTACTGCTGATGCATTTTTACATTGTCCAGTTTTGTTTTAATAAAGACATCACTTTTTAATATTTTTCATTTTAATTTCATTGTTTTGTTTTTATTTTCATTGAGCAGCATGGTGGCCTAGTGGTGAAGATGCTCACCTCCCACTTAGAAGGTTGAGAGTTCAATCCTAGGTAGATGTTTCTCTCTGAGGGCAGGAAGAGATAATATCTTCTGCAACCTCTACAAACTCCACATAGGTGTCAGGAGGGGCATTCGGCCAGTAAACGCTCAGCTCCATCCAGTCACCCCAACTCTACCCCAAGCTAAGAAATTACAGGGTCATAAAAAGGGAGGTTTTACTTTCATTTTCATTCTTGTATCTTGTGACTTCAAAGAGACTTTTTGGGCAGAAAAAGTGGCCTACAGATGGAAATGTAAAATGAAAATTTTTCCTAACTAACTATAGACAGCCAAATCTTGCTAACTGATGTCTCATTACTTTCCATCACAACAAAGCAAGGTACAAACCTCAGTCACATACGGCAAGAAAAGGGAATATGGGCAGAAAACTGGCATGACTGTATTTCAGGCATCGGTGCCACTTTGCTTTGATGCGCAGTAGTTGAAAGCTTACAAATTACAACCCTCAAACTGCCACTTTGCAAGATGCGCAGTCTCTCCTCTGTAATCAAAATGTGACTACTCTTGCTGATGTCAAGTTATAGCAAGGAGGAGCATCCCACACCCTTTCCAAATTTTCCAGGTCATTGGAGCATCTGTGCATTCTCCGACAGTTCAGCAGGGTTCCTGTGCTGCAAAATCAACTTGGCACCATTTAAAACCCATTGTATTTCAAAAGCAATGAGCCAAAATTAGGTTGTCTTGTGCTGAAAAGCCACAAGGAAAGCAAACATTGGCATCTTAGGAATCTTGCCTTGTGCTGAGGATTCCCTCAATAGTCAGCTAGGAACACACATAATCAGATTCGGAGAATACGACATGGGGAGGACAAAACCCAGGGGTACCATCAAAAGGATTCTGGGCAGCACAATCTTCACTGATGACCCTTAAAGGATGGAAATGCATTGAGGAGAAATTAAAGCTGAATGGTAAAAAAATCTGCTTTGAACATAAACTGGTTTTCTAAAGCAGTGCCATTTTGGGGGAAAGTCAAATGTAGGTCCTAATAATCTGAAACCCAACCTATCTGGAAGGCTTCAGATTGAAAAAGACTACCATAAAGTCCCAGGTTCAAAATCTCATAATTCCTGATGTTGGCATTTTCAACCTGGTATCCTCTGGGTTACAAAGTTCTGCACAAACCTTATAGAATGATTTTCATTGAATCAAACTCTGGCCAGAATACTACAGATTGAAGTATTGGTCTTCAGGAAAATATTACTTATTTATTTATTTATTCATTCATTTTGTTTATTACCATTAATAATTTATAGTAAAATTGAAAGATAAAGGAGGGAAGAGGAGTTTGAAGGATATTTTACCAGATTTAATCTAATTATGCACTATTTAGTGAATCTGGATCAATTGTCTCACTTTTTACACCACCATTCAATACGTTTATATGATCCATTTTACACTATTGGGCCACTGATTCAGACGGTCAAGCAGTGACACTAACAGCCTTTAGTTCAGTATATTTCTATCCTATCAGTCTGGAATCCTTCAAGCCAACCTTGTTTCCTTTGCTAGAGGAAATTTTCACCAGCTCCTCCAAGAGAACAAGAACAGAGGGATTGAGAAAATAAGATTGATGGTACATATATCAGTCAAGCAAATGTCCATCTAGTCCTGTATTTCTTAATCTCAACATTTTTAAGACATATATTGTAGATTTCAGTTCTCACAATTCTCTGTCCAGTCTACTGCTGGGAATTCTGGGAGTTGGTCCACATGTCCTCAGAATGAAAGAATGAGAAAGACTCTGATCTATCCAGCAGTGATTAACATCCATAAAGGGACTATCTTGTGAAATCTGCCAAGATAGGCATGTTTCAATTCCTTTCCATGAAGCAATATTATCTAGTGGGGACCCCGAAGCATGTTTTCTCAGTATTGCACTTTGGAACAGCGTATCACCCCAAAATTCAGAAGGTCCTAAGTTTATTAGTCTTGAAAATCTTTCCCTTCACCTCTGAGCATTAGGCTAGGCTAGAGCATTGGATGAGTTTATCCAGTAATGGTTTTGGAATTGCAACATGTTATATTTTGGCTTTGGTTTATGCTATTACTGTCGTTTTTGTGTTTTGTTACTTTTTTGCCTATATTTTTAACCTTATGTAAAGTTAAGCTACCTGGTGTCACTATTTGTGAATTAGACCACCATATAAATAATATGAACAAATAAATAGTTCATAATAGTAAATTTAGTTTTAGTATAAACTCTAAAAGGAGGACCTGGGAGAGTGTTCAATCAGATGAATATGGAACTTCATGCAGGTGATCAGACCTGGACAAACCTTTCCTAAACTGATTAAATTAGGTCAAGTGTTTTTCAACTTTGACAGCTTGAAGTTGTGTGGACTTCATCTCACAGAATTCCCCAAAAACACTGACTTAGGCATTTAAGCTAATATCCATCAAGGTACTTTATTTATTTATTTATTTATTTATTTATTTTATTCAGTCTTGTATGCCACTCCTCTCCGGAGACTCTCTTATGACCAAGAGACATCATTCTCTAAATTATTACTATACAAATTGCACCATCAAAATACATGGACCTTTCACTGTAATTGTAAAGTATTTTACATGTGATTTAATTGTGGAATTAAACAGGCAAAATTGACAAGAGTCCTTCCTTTCATAGCTTATATTTCAAAGGAGACAATGTGGAAGGAGGGGTATTAAACTGCACATGGCTTAAAGACTAAGAAGATAATAATCTAAAAGGTACTTCACTGTGGAAGCCTTCAGATCCTGCAAATTTTCTCCCAGCACCACAAGAATTCTGAAATAATCTTGTTCTTCTAGGAAATTTCAAAAGATGACAGAATCTGATGACAACGCCTTCAAAATTCATATCTGGAATAAGCGTATACAGATCCATGCAGCCTTGATTTCAAATGTATTTTGTATGCATTTGGCCACCATGCAATTTTCCTCTGAATGTGCCAGGTATGACAGATTGTATTGAGATGCTTCCAATAAATGAGTCATCATAATTAGACCAGGATTCATTTAATTAAAATCTGCTTTGCATCCTCAATCCTTAATTTTGAAGATGACTATAAATATTTTTATTAACAGAGGTACAGTAACTAAGCAATCTTTTGACAATACACAGGATATTGCCAAAGGGCACCAGTATACAAGGTCATCCTTGTTAAGGTAGGAAAAGACCTGGAAATGATAAGACTTGTCATTCAACACCTTTTGCACTCCAACAGTTGAAGAAGTCAACCCTTCATGCTGGCTGGGGAGCTCTGGGATTTGAAGTCCATCCATTTTAAAGTTGTCAAGTTTGAAAAACAGTGCCTTAGACTAGCGATGCTTTCAAACAGCAATTTGACTGCAGGGATTTTTTTTTTTTTTTTAAGGAAAAACTGGCTTCCCACAGATGAGCCACTACTTAGAGTCTTAGACAATCTCAATTTACAAGAATGGAATGCGGTGGCATTTTACCTTATGTTGTATCAAAAACTTGTAGTCCTAGGGCCAAAAGTGATTTATAAGCTGTCCCTCTGCTTTTATTGCTACTCCCAGAATCCCTGTAGCCCTAATGCCAAATATTGGAGACAATAATATTTGGAGATTATTATTGAGGCTGGTTACACAGCCAGAAGTTTAAACTGGATTTTGCATTTTTGTCCATCTATCAAGTCCTTCCAATGGACTTGGAACAGGCAGATGTTGTTTAATAGTATTAAAGATATTGCAAGATGTAAGTAAAGCTCCTTTTTGCAATTGCCTGGTGGTGAATCATTGTTATGGTTGGTAGACAGTCAGCCAGATGTTTAAATTGGATATGACTTTTTACCCACCTTTATCCACCTTTTATCCACCGCAATAGGCAGATATTGTTGTTTGATGGTGTTAAAGGTATCACAGGATGTAAGTTGTTTCAGATAAAGCTATACTTTGCTATTGACTGATGGTGATTTTATCAATGCTGATGATGTTCAAGTAGTGTTTCAGATGTTTGGGATTGCATCCAAGGCACCTGTTAGTATTGGAACTATCTTTGATTTCTTTTGACAGTCATGCTACCTTTAGCACTGGCTGATCTTTGTTTTCTCCAGTTCTTTCTGTTCAGTTCTGCTGCCTGCAAATTCCACATCACTATCCAGAATTGTCTTTCTTATCGACACTTGTTAAGTCTGGGGAATTATGTGACAGGCATTTATCTGTTTGAATTCAAAAGTCCTAAAGCATGTTAGTTCCTTCATTTTCTATTACTTTGTCTATTTTGTGATCCCATCAGTTCTTGCTTGCAATTATTATAATTATTGCCATAGCTTAGTTGTATAGTTCCCTATTTTTATGCAGAGCACATAATTCTTCTGTTGTGGCTTCCCTGCTGAATCTATTTCAAAGGAAACTCACATACGTGCATACAAATATCCCCAAAGTAAAGTTCCCTTTGCATTGAGTTCAGTTCTTAGGAACTTTGTGAAGTTGTTTCCTTTGCAATGGAAAAGAGGTCATTTGCCACTACCTCCTCTAGGATGCCCCCCCCCAGCTTTCCATCTAGCCTACAGCACTAAGATTTGATGCTCTTCCACCCAAGTTGCTGCTCTCCTTTGCTTCCAAACTCAGGAATCATCCTTTGTTTATAGATGTTCTCCTTTAGATGTTCTCCTTTATCTATTTTGTATCATCTTCCCAGACACTGCATCTCTCGAATTCCAATTAACAGCTGTTCTCAGCTATCACACTTATAATGTAGTAAACATCAGCATTGCCTTACATCTCATTTAGAAATGTAACTGTTGCAGTTCACTTCCATCAGCTGAAGGCAGGGAAGCTTAACCCACCTAGAGACCTCTCTTGAGGTACAGAAAACCTCCTTTGTCTTTAGCAAAGTCCAAGGCTATTTTGCAGGCCATTTTCTGATCACAGAATACAGGCATTTTCCCCAGCCTTAAAAAGGAACAGAGGAGGACTTCCAGTGGCTCCGCCGGCGTCGCTAGAGTCTCCCCTGTGAGGCTCCGTTCCCTGGGTTTGTAAAGCCGCAAAAAACAGCGCACATCAGCTGTTTTTTGCGGTGAAAAATCCCCTCTTCGGGCAAAGAAGAGGTGTAGAGCATCGGGAGCAGGGTTGAGCTTCTCTTAAATCCCTGGAAAAAGTTTTCAGGGATTAAGAGTGATAGCTCCCTAAGCTGCTGAAAACGCTCCTGCCCAGAGACGCTTCTGTCATCAGACAGAGAAAGACGCCGCGACCGCTTCTGCTTATAAAAACAGAAACAAGAGAGACTGTAAGCAGACTGAGTGAATACAGGAGTTCTTATTGGATTGCAAGTATTTTTTTTATTGTTTTTCTGGCTATATATTTCTAACTTCTACAATTAACATAATGCTTTCAAAATGGCGTATAGCTTTTACTGCTTTCACTGTTAAGGGAAAGTGTTTGAAAGTGAAAGTGAATTCTCCATTCTTTTCTCTCTCCTTGTTCTCGTAAGCGAAGCTAGAGAGACGGCTGTAGGAATTGGATTAAAGCCAGAGTGATTGTTTTAAATTTAAAATGGAGATGAATTTACATTCAAATGTTAAACCTATTTTGGATCGTATTGATGAATTTCATGAAGAAAGGCTTGCAATAGTGAAAGAGATTAAAGCAATACTGAAAGAGACTATTACAGAAATATTAACCAGATTCTTTCTTCCAAATGAAACTGATTTACAATCGACTGCTGAACATTTTATAATACAATCTAAACAAGAAGAACAAGAAAAAGAAGAAGACAGTACTGAGAATAAAGAGAATAAAGGGAAATGGATCTTGCTTGATAAACAGTTCATCTATGGAATGGAGGAAGAGGATTTGTTTCAAGAAAGGAAGGGATGGCTATTCCTTTTAGATAAGCAGCAAGAAGAGGATTTAATTGAGAAAAAAGAGACATTGATTCAGTTTAAGAAGCAACTTATTTATGGGGCTGAGGATCAGAAAAAGCAAAGACAGAGATTTGAATTGTTACCTCAACAAAAGTTCATGGCTAAGAGTAACAGAGGACTAATGCAAAGGTTAAGACGGTTTATTTGGACTCAAATGATATTGCAAGTAAAGAAGAGAGACTTATTATTTGGAAGGGAGGCTACATTATGGAGGTTTACCTGGTTGAAAAAAAACCCTAGAATTCGACTGAAGGAATGAAATTTAAAATTGTATGCAAGAAACTATGGGTAATTTAAAATTATGGACTGATTTAAGGACTAAGATTATGAGTAAGATGTAAGAGAAGATGATTAATGGAAGATATAATTAAATTGATGAAGAGTGTATTTGCTCTGAAATGATCTAGGTTTGACATTAGATTGATTGATTGATGGGATAGATAAGCATTATGTGATTTGATAAGGTTGAAGGAATGTAAGTTAGAAATGGAATAAATAGATTGTATTTGTTATGGAGGTTTATTTGTCAGATGAGAAAGCCCAGAAGTCGATTGAAGAAGCGAAATTTAAAATTAAATGTAAGGAATTAAGGTTAATCTAAGATTATGGGCTGAATCAAAGACCAATTTTATAAGTAAGATGTAAGAGAGGATGTTTAATGGAAGATATATTAAATTGATTAAGAATATAATTTTTTTTTGAATTGAGGGGTTTATTGATATTATTTGTTTATTTTTCTAAAAAGATGATTTTTTTTTTGATGTTCTATGGTTTGAAAGAGGTTGATTACTGGAAGATATATATAAAACTTGATGGTTTGGGTGATTTTATATAACCTCTCAATGGATTGAAGTGATTTAAGGTTTGACTTAGATTGATGGTTTAGATATGTAAATGAAAATTATTATTCTTAACAAGATGAGTTGTTTGTTTTGTTTAATGGATTGAATTGATTTAGAGATTGTATATAGTATATAGTTTAAAATTCTTGTTAGGATTATATAATAATTTTGTTTGATGTAGTGGGTTTTCTTTTGTTTCACCCTGTACTCACTCTGGGAAGTCGGGGGGGAGGGTTAGGGAGGGTTTACAATTTTATATACGATGTTTTCTCAACTGTAATTGGGGTCGATGTAAGAATATGTAATTACTGTTATTAAGGGGTTGCTCGGGTGGCCTCTGGGCACCACATCTGATGGAAAGAGGAAGGAGGAGTGAAGGCTGATGTAAGTGGAAGTTGATAAGAAGGGGGAAGAGTAGGATGGAGATAGAGAGAAAGAAAGTAGAAAGAAAGTTGGTAAGAGGGGGGATGAGTAGGGATAGGTGGGTGAGTAGAGAAGTAGAGAAGGAGGGAGGAAAGTAGGTAGTTAGTTGGTAAGTGAGGGGGGAAGGATAGGGTTAGGGGGATGTGGTGGTGGGGGTACCGAGCAGTAATGTTAATTGTTTGGTATGATTATTTTCAGTTGAGTTATTAGTATTAGATGTATTGAAAAATGTATTTATGTTTTGTTTATGGATGATTGTTTATTTAAACACTATGATTTGATTTGAGTAGTTTCTTTTTTCTGTAAAAATAAAAAAAACCAATAAAATATATTTAAAAAAAATATAATAAGAAAAAAAAAGGAACAGAGGAATTCTTAGAAGCAAATTGCACCAAATTTGAGTCTTCTCCCTGTTCCACTGAGACAGCAGACTGCATCTTACCTCAGTACACTGAAGTCAAGAGATTATGAGAGCACAAGAGAAAGATGTCATAGGAATAACACTTCTCAGCCAACTTCAAGTCCTTTTTGGAACTCTTGAGAAATGCAAAATAAAGTGTTTAATTTTGGGTATAATGAGAAGTAGGCCTATGTCAATATAATTGCTTTCACGGCCGTACTTGTTTCCAGAAGTCATGGCCTACTATGCTAAGAGTCTGCAGTCTTGGAATTATGTTTTAATTGATTTGCTTTATTGCCTTGCATGAAAACAAACACACCACTTGATAAATTCAAATATTGAACTATATGTTGGGTGGACCTTGTTTTAAAATCTCCTTAGCCATTATCACATTGGGGGGCAAAGGAATCTCAGTGACTGTCCCTGATGTAATTACTTTTGTCTGCCTGGCTGCAGCATATCCTGCAAATTAAGGTTATTCTTGTTCAATAAGAGATGGAGAGTAAAAATCATCTCTATCCAATTTCACCATGGCAAGCAAAACATTATACTACTTTATTTCTTTTTTCTGCAATAAAGAAACAGGGGCTTCTTACAAAAGAACTTCAATCCCTCATACAGTAGTTTTAAAGTTTCTCTACAGCAGCGGTTCTCAACCTATGGGTCGCGACCCCATTTGGGGTCGAACGACCGTTTCGCGGGGGGTCGCCGGACACCGCAGTCCGCCATTATTTTTGTTTGTTTTTTTCATCGGGCGCGCGCTGCGCATGCAGTTCAGGCCATCGCGCTCGCGCGTGCGCGCCGCACATGCACGGATCGGGCCGTCGCGGTCCGCCATTTTTTTGTCGCGTGCGCCGCGCATGCGCAGATCCGTCCAGCGCACGCACACGCGCGCACATGCGCGCAGCGGGGTCGCACCGCACATGGGCGGGCAAGTGGGGTCTCAACCTGAAAAAGGTTGAGAACCACTGCTCTACAGGATCCTTTTTTGCAATGGGATTGGAAACTACGGTAACACCAATGTGATAAATAGAGCCAGCAGATACACAGACTACACATAGTAAATGGAATGTCTACAAAGAAGACTAGTCTCCTCCTACACCTTGTCTTAAATCCAAATTTCAGAGGTTTATTCTTCAGCACCTCGCTGTATTCTGAACATGGTGCTTTGTTGTGAAGTTGGCCTTCTTAAAATTGAAACCTCTGCTTGGATTTATATTTTCTCCTATTGGCTTAAGCTCTCTTTTTTTCCAGTTGGCTTAGCCCCTTTCATTATGACTGACAGTTTATGACTTATTAAATTGTGATCTTAATGGCATTACATGGACAGCCCTCAACCTGATGAGCTATGAATGTGCACTAGCTAATCTCAAACAATGGGCCATCGATTTAGAACTGCAGTCAGATTCATCAGTTCCAGCTAGAAATGTCATTTTGAACCATTCTGCACATTTTCTCCAGCCAGCCAGATACCTAAGCTACAAAGTTTATGGAAAGGTTTCTTTTCTAGCTAATCTTTTTTGGAGGTGAGGATCTTCCTAAATTCAGGGGCATCTTTCTTTGGGGTGAAAGCAATACTGCCTGCTCTTTTCCAAATAACCTTTTTCCATTTTCCACTGCTGCTTGAAGATGGTGGATGGTTTCAGTAATGGTTAATTGTTTTTCTCCCCAGTGGCCATTGCTTTACACTCATATACTAAACTTTATTGCTAAATTTGGCTGCCCGTTGACCTAGTTTGAAGACAGATGTCTTTTTGGAGCTTCTCAGACGGCTTGAGTTTCCCCCAGCTGTAGTAATTTAGTTTTGAATAGCAATTTTGGCCATGTTACTGCTTAACTCAAGTTCCAATTTATTTTTAAATGTGTCACATCTATATTCCCAGTAGTTTGCAGATTTCAGCTACTCAAATTATCAGCAATGGGCACCTTATTTTTCAATAAAGGAGAATATTTGTAGCTCAGGGTTGAAATGAGGGGGTGCTAGGTGCTCTCTGAGTTTAGTTGTTTATGATGATGTTACCTAGTTTGGGTAATGAAACGTCTGCGAGAAAAACAACCAAGCTCAGAGAGCACCAAGGACCCCCCACCTTACATTTCATTTTGAAACAAGAAATGTCTAAATGTTACAAGCCAAGTAAATAAGATATTTGAATATAGTTTGAATATAATTTGAATATAGACTAAGACTGATGGCTTAGGGCACAAATCCATCAGCTATCCCTCTTTTGGTTTCGTATTACAGGTAGTGCTTGTTTAGTGACAAAAATAAGGACATTAAGCAAAGTGCTACTTTAAACTTTAAGTTTATTTCAGCTTTCATTTGCTTTACAGACCATGAAGGTCATAAATGTGAGGATTGGTCACAAAGTTACTTTTTGTATAACTACGAATGGTTGCTATATGAGATAGTTGCTACACAGTGCTAGGCTGCATTAACAGAGGGATAGAATCAAGATCACATGAAGTATTAATACTTTACAATGCCTTGGTAAGGCCACACTTGGAATACTGCATCCAGTTTTGGTCACCACGATGTAAAAAAGATGTTGAGACTCTAGAAAGAGTACAGAGAAGAGCAACAAAGATGAATAGAGGACTGGAGGCTAAAACATATAAGCAACGGTTGCTGGAATTGGGTTTGTCTAGTTTAATGAAGAGAAGAACAAGGGGGGACATGATAGCAGTGTTTCAATATCTGAGGGGCTGCCACAAAGAAGAGGGAGTCAAGCTATTCTCCAAAGCACCTGAAGGCAGGACAAGAAGCAATGAATGGAAACTAACCAAAGAGAGAAGCAACCTAGAACTAAGGAGAAACTTCCTGACAGAACAATTAAGCAGTGGAACAACCTGCCTCCAGAAGCGGTGAATGCTCCAACATTGGAAATTTTTAAGAAGAAACTGTACAGCCATTTGTCCAAAATGGTATAGGTATAGATGACCTCCAAGGTCCCTTCCAACTTTTTATTATTAATAATAATAATTGAGGATCACCTGTACTATTTTTCGGGATTATTTTTCATTTCCCAGCACAGCTCCAAGATTTCCTTGTAGTTCCCCATCCAACCACTCCTCAGAAAGCTTGCTCACCTCTGTGATAAAGCAACAAATATTAGTTCTCATTTACACTGACATAAAATTCCAATATCATAATAGAAACCGTATTAAAGGTAACTTTAATCTGAATAGTACAGGAAACCTGGCTGGTTAATAAGTAGACCAAAATTTTATGTTATCAAAATTCTCTCTCATCATCTAGTAAATTAAAAATCCTCATTCCAAACAGTTCATGAATATTTAACTTCCATGAATATTTTATTTTCAAAAAGGGAGAGACAGCTGACTAAAGGTCAGTTGAAGGAACACAACCATCATTCCGTTAAATATGGACTTTCCACAATTTTGTCAGGGCCACGACAAAGTCAATGGTGGGCTGTACTTCTTTCTTTTTAATTTTTTTTGTCCAGCTTTATTATTTTTACCAATAACTCAAGATGGCAAACATCTAATACTCCTTCCGCCTTCTGTTTTCCCCATAACAACTCTGTGAAGTGAGTTAAGCTGAGAGAGTGATTGACCCAAAGTCATCCAGCCAGTTTAAGAGAACTGATCAACAATCCACATCTTGGTTGTATTCAGAGATAATACATAATCAGATAGTAACCTGTTTTATGGTTTTGCTGAAAACTATAAAACAGGTACCACTGAAGTAACCTGTTTTATGGTTTTGCACCAAACAGGTAATCCTTGTTTAGTGACTGCCTTGCAGTTGCAATGGTGATGAAAAAGTAACTCTGTGACCAGTCTTTGCATTTACAACCTTTGCAGGTCTGTAAAGCAAAAGAAAGCTGAAGATTGTAAAATCATGTTTCACTTAGCAAACACTTAATGCCCAAGCTGCTGGTCCCAAGTGTAGTTGCTGAGTGAGGATTACACCTACACTGGTTCCCAAACTAACCAAAGCTTTACACTTCACAATAAGTTCAGGGTAGGAGCTAAAGATGCACACACACCCTATGCACAATTGCTGATTCACCAGTATCTCTCAGGCTATTACAAGAAATAAAATATTGGGAGAGCCAGATGAACAGAATTTGAACTTGACATAAAATGCAGATCTGCAGAGAAGAAAGAATCAAGGAGGTTATCAGACCAGGTCTGGACAACAGCTACCAGATCAAACCAGGTCCAAAGGACAGCAATCAGAAAAAAGAAAGTTCAGAGTTAATTTCCCATGCAGTGGGTAAAGTTTGACTGGGCTATTTAACAGATGAGCGAAATTTCGGTTGATGTGGAAAATGTGACAGATGTTGCTGGCAAAGAATAGAATGACAACCTTTGATAAAGACTCCCAATTCATGCATGCAGTTATCTACAAAGCACTCTGATCTTCTCCAGTCAGGGTACGTATTTTGGCCATCGTACAACAGTGAGCATAAGAGGGTATATGTGTAATACTTAAGCAACAGTAATTAAGTTTGTGTAGTAGGTTAATAGAGATTCCCCACAAGCTGTGTGTGCCATGAACATTTCTGCATTGCATATGATCACTGAACTCTTGTAAATATCTCCATTAAATGTCTGTGAATGTATCAACTAATAAATCCTATTTAACCACCACCCACTCCCTGCCCCAGCTATATGCCACAAAGACTCAGCCATACCTATCTGCTCCCTGGATTAGGTGGAAAGCAAGAATAATGGAAACCACCCATGGCTGAGAGCAATGCCAGGAAAAGCAAGGAATGAACAGAAATGTCTAACCAGGCCATTTTCTTGCAAGAGAAAAAAAACAGCACAACTCAAACTAAGCTGGTTGTGATTGCTGCCTGTGAAGGAAGAGGTTGCTTCCCCTCCCCCCAGTTCAGATACCTGGTTTTGCTTACTTACTGGCCTCCCTAAAGGGGAAATGCTGCTTTCTTAGTGTGCCACAGGGAAACAAAAACTAGCCACATGTCACTTTTGCAGGTTGCAATCCCCCTTTTAAAACTTTGTTGAACAAGTTCTACAAGGTTTCTTGCAGAATCTTTTCTATCCATATCAGCCTGCCAGCATTTTGCCTACCACCAAGTGCAACTATTTTGGCAGGTGTGAAATAGAGGGTCTTTTTTGCAGTTTCCCCAGAAGTCTAGAACTGTATTTTTCAATCTTGGCAACTTTAAGATGCGTGGACTTCAACTCCCAGAATTTCTAGCTAGCAAATTTAAAAACACTGCTCTAGAATGTGTTGTGACTTCAACATACTACCACAACTGGGACCAGAATTTTCATTGATAAGCCCGGTGGCTGATTTTACAACCTTTTCTGGCACACCTGTTAAGCAAATTGCTGTAGTTCTTAATGAAACAGAGTTATTAAGCAAATCCAGCTTCCCCCATTGACTTTACTTGTAGAAGTTGGAAGTCACAGACGTTGATCACCTTGGGACACTGCAATTTCATACATACATGTCAGTTGCCAAGTGCCCAAATTATGATCACATGACTATGGGGGTTATAAGTGTGAGGATTGGTCAAAACTCTTTTTTCCCCCCAATGCATTGTAACTTCAGTCAGTCAATAAATAAATGGTTGTAAGTTGAAGACTAGTACCTGTATCAATAGTGGTTCTTTCAGTCCCCCAGCTTCAAGGCCTCTAAGAAAATCCCCCCAAAGAGACTAATTTTCTCTCAACCTAAAATTACACATGGCCCTTGAATGACATGCCAGATTCTATAAAATAATGTATCACCTTTAAGCATGTAATGAATGGTGAAGAAAAGTCAACCTGATACCATTCAGGAAGGGTAGGACTGACCTTGGTTCTTTCCTATTAGATTACAGAAAAAAAGGCACGCTCAGTTTTGTAATTGAAAATAAGGTCCCTTTTTTGCCCTCAAAAAAGTAATAAAGTATAATTAAAGATAATTTGATACCATTAGCAGTTACAAGCTTTTCAGGCTTTAACAGATTTGTGACTAAACTTGAAGCATCAATGATATATAAAAAATTGTAAATCAAGATTTCTGTTGACTAATAATGAGTCATGTTGTACATGGTTTATTTCTGTTGACAGCAATTTAACAGCAGTAGCTATAATGATGCCTTTTTGGAGTGAAATATATACCTGGAAAATCTGAATTAGCACCTAGAGTGTCAAACAATGAGGCCAAGAAACAAAACTCTGAAAATTGAAAAATCTGACCAACATGGACTTTCTGTAGCCAAAGGAATAGCTTGTTTACTTCACTTCCACAAATTTAATTGAGGAAGGGAAAAGAACATAAATATTTAACCTTTCAAGAAACTCAGACACTGGCTGAGTTGCAAGCTGAAAACTGATATGCTTTTTAAAGCAGGCATACACAAAACAGGTCACAGTCTTGGTCTGACCTTATTGCAAAAACAGATAAATACCTGTACAGCTAAAATGTTATAAAGTTGGCTTTTTCATATGTTGCCCAAAAACAGGGTTTGGAATGGAACACTTAGGAATCCCATGTTTCCCAGAAGTACAAATAAGACTCAAAGAGTTGAGAAAAGCTTAAGAAAAAGAGTTGGTATTTTAAGTGTTCTAATATTAAAAACAGGTAACACTGCAAAGAGCTTTTTATGAAGTTATTATGAAGTTTGAGACTTAGTGATAATCAGGATATCCAAGATCTTGAACACACACACAAGTCTCAAGACATTTAAGATGACTTCAGCAATTGGAGGGAATTGCATTTAAACTATACCTTTCAGGAAAATGCTTAATATAGTTTCACACAACTCAACCTGGCCTTTCAAAGAACCTGCCAAATTTAGCTCTGATAAATGAATGGGGAGCTTTACTTTAATTTGTAAAGTAAAAAGTTAAAAAAGCATCACCCATAGATAAATTCAGCATTCTCTAACTTGGTATCCCCTGTATTTCCTGGACTACAGTTCTATCATCCCAACATGTGCATCTTCCTTAAGAAAACAATAATCATAGTCTAACATGCTGGGAAAGGCTGACTAATTCATCCAGTTTGGCAAATTCTTGCATCCACACAGCCATGCTAAATCTTTGGCCAAAGAGAGAAGATTTTGATTGGCTGGATCATCATACTACTAAGAATACTGAAAAGGCTGGAGGGGAAGAAAAGACAGTCATTCACAGTGATATGTGTACTGTTGATGAATTAATCTTCAGAACAGCAGTGAAAGAATTGAGAAAGCAATGGATCCCTCCTGAAGGAGACAGTTATTCCAGCCATCATAGCAATCAAGGCAAATCCTGGAAGCTGTAGTTCAGCAATATAATAATATAGATTCCTACTTTGTTCAAAGTCATATAAAAGTGTATGTAGTCCACAAAATTGCATAACCCAGTTTACTGCCTTAAGGATTGTCCATATTTCTGTTTTCTGAACATTTATAATTCAGTGGACCAATCCATTTAAAAATGAGATTCAGGAAAGCAATCATAAACTTTCTTTTGTGCACCTCATTCTTTGATTTTTCAAGCACAAGATAGTCTCATGCCGCACTAATAATTTCTTTGAAGGCTGTGCACAAGTATTATGAAGCAAATTATTTTTAAAAAAACACTAAGTGACTTTTAAAGCCAGAATCTTCTTGTATCTTGTGATTTTTAGAGCAATTTAAACTCCAGCATTTCACACATATGCCCACAGCTACCATCCAATTCTGCTCTGATCTTCATAAAGATCCAAGTATGCAATTGCTAGAGATCAGAACAGCAAAAAGGACGCTATTCCAGGCTGAAAACTCAGTTAAGAAATCATACATATTAGGAAATGACTTTAGTCATGTTAGAACTGTGTTCAAATTAGTTATTTACTACAATGTAGTGTTTCCTTGGTATTTCCTATTCTGGATCAAAACTATTAACCAAAAACTTAAAGAGTGAAGTAATTAAAAAACCCAGTTTTCATTCTTACTAAATGTCATGCTATTAAGACATTGCTCAACATTCAAACCTATTTACAATCTTAAATATTTACTTTACAACACATCCTTTTCTGAAAACAAAGATTAAGAATCCTTTACACTTCTTTCTCAAACACAACATTCTTGGGAAAGTGTGATAAGCAACTATGTTTAGGGAGTGAAGATAGCACAACTATCCACCAGTAGATTTTAAAACATGTGCATGCTTTGAAGAAAACAATCCCCAAAGCATTCCTTAAAAATTATATTGAATTTCTGTAAAAAGAAATGGTAAATTAATTTCAGGAACACATAAAAATTCAGCCCTCATAGTAATCAACTCTGACTAAAATAAATATCATGGAACACACCTACCAACAAAGAGTACCTTTAAAATGTGCCAATTTTAAATGTGTTTCATCCCTCCCCCCCAGCCTATCTGCCAAGCAGACAAAAACAGAAGGAAGGAATATCTGAGTCTTGATGCCATTCTCATCCAGCGTAAACCTGAGGTTGAAGTGGAGGGGGTAGTTTGTCATTTTCAACATTTTCAGAGTCAATGGCCGCCAAGGCTGGGTTTGAGGCTTTAATCTCCAAAGGGTACTTCTCCACAATCTCCTGGACTTCCTTGGTGATCCCATCAGTCCAATCAATAAGGTCCCTCTCAAGCTTTTTGGCCTCACTGACAATCCTCTCCTGCCTCTCGTTCAGTTGTGAGAGGAGACCAAGATTCCTGTACATTTGGCGCATCCCCACACATATGTTGGCTGGCCAATCCTCAGGTTCTTGTTTCTTTGGAGAGGTCTGGCCAGACATATAGCGGTCAAAGTCTTCCTGGCTCAGGTTTAAGGACTGAGCATCCAACTTTTCTATGAAGGCAACAGCGCAACACTGCAAAAGCAAGAGTTTAGTTTTTCAGGTTGCATAAGGTTAACATCAGCTCCATTCATATGCAAACTATTTGATGTGACACTTAAAATATGTTATAAACCTTGATAATGAAACCTTTTGTAGAAGATAGTTTAAATTACTACTTAATAACAATAATACCAGTAATAATAATGTCAGTTTATCAGAAATTGTTCTGTTTGATCAGTTTTGTATTGGAGGGCCACAATCTTAATTAGAAATTTACTTATGCATACATAACTTCCTTTCTGAAGTATATGTTACGTTACATACTGCAGTTTGTGTATTCTGATACATGCAAACTTTTATTCATCTTGCAACAGCTGTGTGTGTGATAGAGTGAGAGAAAGAGTGAATATGCCCCTCCTAGACCATCATTAGCCATGGAGCAATATCTATAAACTACCTAGAATCCATGACAATTGAAATAGTAGATAAATGACACAAATAAATATAGAAAAGGCACTGTTATTTTTTAAAACTTCCATGCCTACATTGTTCACATCCTCAAATATATACCACACTTCATGTTAAAGCTAGGTCTGGATTAACAAAGCACAATTTTTAAATAATAAAACCTGCATGAAGAAACTATATTGTGGGTTAATATAATGGCCTGGTTAAAAACATGTCATGGCTGGGTTCTCAACACACAAAGAATAGCTAAGTACACATCTCCACTGTAGGTCACTGTACAAACCCAATTAAAGTTTTTTCTAATTTTAATTTTAGTTCTGTGCAATAATTCAGTCATACCTGGCTTCCCATTCCTATTTGGCAAACATAGCGAGAATATTGAAAGTTGTTATTGCAGACCTCTTTTTTTTTAAGTACATGTAGGTTTTGTTCCTCATATTTAACAGAACTAGACGGTTGGTATTTTTCAATATATTTAATATATTATCTGCATGAACATAGGATGTTAGATTTCCTTGATGTATGTGCATCATACAGCTTCTCCATAGTGCCTCATTATTCAAGATCCAGAAAACATGCCACAAATAAGCACACAGAACCAGATGAGCCAAAAATCCAATTCTATATAATGACAATTTCAGATGAGTTGGGCGGCCAATAAATTTAAATAAATAATGATGATGATAAGTTCAGCTTCTCTTCCATTAGGAGAAAATTAGAAAAATAGGTTCAGTATCTGACAATATATACCGTAGTTCTTCTTCAAATTCCCCTAAAAGGAGAGTTACAATCAAAGACCAACTTACCAGATTTGTAAAGTAATATCCATCCTCCCCCGTCATCAGCCTGCCAGGATTGCAGAATCGAGTAATGTACTGAATGTTAGACTGCAGGCGGGGTGGGTTGCCCTTCAGGACAATGTAGATGAGAGTGGGCAAAAAGTCATCAGCTGAAGCTGGTTCAGCCTTTGTGGTCTTGATGGCATTAAAGATGTGCTTGCTGCAGCTAGTGATGCAGGCCAACTTGTCCCGGGGGACACGCTTCGAATCCATTTCAATGATGTCTGCAAGAGGAAAACAATCCCAAGAATCAAAGAGGGCTGCATTCCTTGGCAGGGCTCTTTCCACTTTAACTGTCCCACCCTCCATACTTAGTGTTTATCAAATCTTGTATGCTATCTTTCTTTTAAGGCTAGAAACCAGGAGACTGTGAGTTCTAGTCTCCCCTTAGGTATGAAAACTGGCTGGGTGACTTTGGATCAGTCATTCTCTTTTAGCCCACAACATTAAGTCTGGGTGACAAGTTGATTGGTCAATTCCTATTGCAGCCAATGGAACAACATGCAGTTGATCTGAAAAAAATGGATCCTGCACTGATAGGAAAATGCTAGGAAAGGAGGAGAAAAAAAGCCTTATCAGTTAGCAGCCTGCCGTATAAGAAAAAAAAAGCAAGTTTTAATATAACTAATCCACTGATAAGCCAAATGATCCAAAAATGATTTAGGCAATTTTAAATAGTTGGCTACTTAAAAGAATGACGTAACAGTGCTATTCTTTGGGGAGGCTTTTCTCTTACGAGTTAAGAGGAAAAAGGAATGCCTTGAAAATGCTGCTGGCTGCAATATTATCATTTGTTCTTAAACTATATTTCTGTCCTAAAACTGTTTTATAGCTTATATAAGACTCTGATGGGGATTCAAATGATTGACAGTTGAAAGGTACAGTTACAATGAACCAGGTTATTTATTTATGACAGCTTTGAATGATGAACTTCAGTTACTATATTTAGCTTTCCATATGCAGGCAGTATAAAACATTAACAATAATTTTTATAGCACCAGAGTAACACAACTAAACATCTAAGTTCAGACAGCTGTTGAATGACAATTTTTCAGTTGATGACAAAAGATTGAGAGTTGCTGAGGGTTATAGATAAGCCACATCTGAATGGCCATCAATTCATAACCCCAACTATAGAATAAGATCTTCTCAAGTCTCAAGCCAGAACTAGAAGGGACAGAAGGCTTGATGACCCAGATTTTTGACCTTGAGGAAATCAATTGCTATGAAAATATGTAATGGCAAAAGGAGACTTATTCTACAATGAGTTTTAAAGAATTCCAGGCAATTATTCCAGGCAGTGGAAGAAGTGAAAGACATGTAAGGAAGAAAAAGGAGAGGACAGGAAGAATTCCTTAGAAATTAGGGACACCAACTACCTAGGTCTGTACAAACCTAGTGGGCCAAAGTATTCTTCTAAACAGTTAAGTAGTGAGTGTGAATAATTTCCACTTCATTCCCATTAAATTCCCATTAAAAAGTCCTTCCTGGGTGGGGAGGATAGAGAGAGAATGAAGCAGGTAGTACTCTCATGTCACTCTAAATTCTGCTTCTACACCTGTTGGATGTAGCAAACATTACCCTTGCAATATTATTCTTACATATTTTCATACTAACATGTATATTGCCAAGCAGAAATCATGTATATTGCCAAGCAGAAAAGCTAACAAACAATAATATAGGTTTCACTTTTTATGTATGAACCAGCCAAACGAAAAATGTATTATCCCATGATATATTTGGTTTTTTTGTTTTGTTTTTTTTTAAGAAATCAGCCCTGAACAAGATTTTCACAAAAAAGGAAATGTAGGTATCACAGGCTAAACTCACATTCTTCTTACTACCCTTCTAATACAAGACAAGTTTTCTCCTGGGATTGAGCTGGTGATTTTTTTTACTATGGTGAAAACATTCAAGTTCAATAATCATCCCCTCTCCCAACCCATCAGCCCTTTACATACCTGTGATAGCTTTCACAACTACATCCGAGACTTCAGGGATTTCTTCATTGACAGGAACACAAAGCATTTGTGGAGTAACCCAGTGCAAAGCTCTGCCAGTTGATTTGAAAGCAAGAGGGGCGGGGGGGGGGGAATCACTATTAAGATCTTTAAAACAGTTTAACATGTCAAGACTAAAATAACAGAACTCTGTGCTCAAAAAAAATGCATTCTGTGAAACAGAAGCAGAGAACAAATGTTTAGTTACTTAAATAATTTATCTGCTTTTATTTCTTCATTTAATTTCTTATTGCACACATCCTAAACCACCTGGCTCAAGTCATACGGGGTTTTTAGAGACCAATATCAGTGTCATGGGAAATCCATTCTTAGGCATGATTTTAAATATTTTTGGATGTACCCAAAATCAATCATTCTGAAAGTTAGTAGCAGATTTGCTTTAAGTCATCTGTAGATTATGACTGGAAAATAAAAAGAAACTATCTGGTTTTATATATTTGACTGCCAAAACTGGGAATCTGTAATCTGATTCAGGGAACAGAGGTAGTCCTCAATTTACAACCATTCATTTAGTGACCATTCAAAGTTACAATGGCACCGAAAAAAGTGACTTACGACTGGTCAATGAAGGAAGCTAATCTGATTATCTAATTAGTTTGTCAACCCACATGACTCACTTAACAACTGCAGTGATTTGTTCAACAACCAGGGCAAACAATTGGGCCCAACCCACTTAACAGCCACCCTGCTTATTAATGGAAATTCTGGTCCCAATTGTAGTCATAAGCCAAGGAGTACCCGTCGTTAGGAAAAGCTTTTCACTTCAGTACCAACTCTGTTGGTCTTTATGAAGCCTAAGAAATAAACGTTAACATTGGTGTAAACCTTTCCCCAATGTGCTTCCATTCATCTATTTACATGTAACTTTGTATGAGGCAACAGCTCTCTTGTCATCTCCACTGATGCATTCTTACAGACAGAAAAGGTTTCATGAATCGAAAACCTAATTACAAACACATGCATTATTTTTCTTGATGTGTAACAATGCATAAAATTAGCTCCTTGTAAGATCTTGTTCTTCCTCTATGCCCTACAAATTGAATGACTGGGGTTGGCCTTATAACATGCAATATTGTTTTCATTTGAGTCAAAGACTATATTGGCCACTGACTACCAACCCTCTTTTCTTTTTTTATGGTATATGCCAATATTTTGTGTATGTAAAAGTCCCAAAACATTCAATCCTTAAGGAGGCACCATCTGTTGTCAAAGAGCTCTCTATATGTCCTAGCCCTTGATTAGTTTGGGGCCAGTCTCAGTTTGTACTATTCTTTTATTTTCCTCTCAAAAGTATATTTTGAAATTAAAGCATTTCATTACGACTGGATATACATATATCCAGTTGTATATACAGTATATATACATTGTCTGAGAGATGGCATTTTAGATTGTAATGTGCCTATTTCCCCCCCCCCAGAAATAAATTTCCCAAGTTCAGCAATGTTTTTGAATTTACTGAAGAAAAATATCTGGATGATTTGACTTTTAGATATTCACAATGTATTAGTTGATATTTGTCTATGTAGGTACTCATGAATCACTAACTCTTTAAATATTCTTCAGGAATGCAACAAAAAAAAGCAATACAAAACACTGAAAGGAGAACTTGCAGGATGATAGATTTCAAATTGAGTAATCCCCCAAGGTTCTTCACATATTGCTCTTTTAGAAAAAAGGGATCAGTGTAAAGTTCAATTGGTCTCACTGCTCCTTTTGAGAAATTTCATTTGTACTGGACCTTTAAATCCTTCACAAGGATACAAACATTTGCTGTTTTTTGCTGTTCTTCGTATATGCATATATTTAACTTTATCCCACAAAAATTCAAGCTGCTAGTGCTAGTGTAGACATTTTTTAAAGCTTCTTTATTCAGACCACAAATTTAATATGGGCTACTCTGATAATTGAGGATTGGCATGGCGTTCTGCCAAGGAAGACAGTGAAGTGAAATATTACACAGCATAGATAAATGGCCTAAAAACAGTAAAAGTGGTGATTCCCTGTTAGCAATAGTGCAGCTTTTAAAAGTCCAATCACCTCGAGAAAAGCCTGCTACAGCCATAATCATCCAGGTACAAGTAGGTAACAAATGTTAATGGATCCTGCATCTAAAGAGGAGAAACTAGTCCTAAAGTCAAACCTGATTCTTCTCTGGACAGCCAAATCTTTCTTCTCATCCTCCGTAGTTTCTGGGCAGAAAACGTATTTATACAAGCGGGTCATTATGTATTTCTCCACTTGATCCGTCACTTTTTCCACTTTTTCTGGAGGCACTGAAAAAGACACAAAGACGAACAAACAAATTTTTATAATGATCACAGACTACATGACCGTAACTGACTATACATCAATTAAAAAGCATAAAAGCTATATTACAGTCTAAAAAATATGAAAAGTTAGAAGATATAAGATTTATGCATTAAAACAGAAAGTAAGTTTGTGTGTTTGTCTGTATCTATGTATACACACACAGATAACACACACACACACACACACACAATAATATAACACACTTATATATAAAAACAAGAGTCTAAAAGAAGAGGTAGGAACATTAGGGGAGACTGGGGGAGCATAAAAGGTTTGTATGAGAAAAATATATCAAATTTCAGAGTACTCTAGCATGGTGAACTAAGTGCTTATTAAGAGAGTTCTAACACATCCAGCTTCTTCCTCATATCATCACAGCAATTGTTTTAAGGTTAGATAATCTGCCATTTTTAACCTCCTTTTATTAAAACATCACCTACATCAGATATTATTTGAGAGCTGGTATGATGTAATAGTTAAGGTGTCAGACTAGAAGCTGGGAGACCCAGGTTCCAATGCATCCTAAGGCATGGAAGGTGACCTGGACCAGTCACCCATCCAAGTCCAAGGAAACTGAAAATCAAAACCCTCATTGCATCATTCATTGATAAGCTTTGCTATAAATACAAGGTGAGCACAGTGCAAACTAAGCCAGCAACTAAATGGAGCCCTACAACTAGACGGGAAAAATGCCAAGCAGAACCTAACAGAACGTTCTTCATTCTGTAGCCAAAGACTCCCTAGCAACACATCCAGTGAAAGTAGAGAAGCTTTTTTCACAAAGATGTTTAGCTTTATCCAGAAAAAAATAGACCTCCTGCTTTGTTTGTCTCCAATATCTAGATACAAGTGGTCCTCAACTTACAATCACAATTGAGCCCAAAATTTCCACTGCTAAACAAAGCAGTTAAATGAGCCATGCCCCATTTTATGATTTTTTGCCATGGTTCTTCAACGAATCACTACAATTGTTAAGTGAATCGTGCAGTTTTTAAGTGACCCTGGCTTCCCCCATTGACTTTGCTTGTCACAAACTTCCTAGGAGGTTGCAAATGATAATCCCAGGCTCTTGGATGCTGTAACCATCATAAACACCTTCCAGTTGCCAAAGCACCTGAAGTCTGATGATGTGACTGTGGGGATGCTGCAACGGCCTTAAGTGTGAGAACTGGTCGTAAGTCACTTTTTTCAGTGTCACTGTAACTTCAAACGGTCATTAAATGAATGGTTTGTAAGTTGAGGACTACCTGTATATCTGAAAGTTCATTTGTACAATTTCCATACAGATAGTCCCTAACTTAAAACCATTTGTGTAGGGACTATTTGAAGTTACAACAGCACTGAAAAAAGTGACTAATGATCATTTTTCATGCAACCATTGCAGCATCCCCATAGTCTCGTGATCAAAATTCAGTCGCTTGGCGACTGACCTGTATTTATGATGTTGCAATGCCCCAGTGTCCCGTAATCGTCTTTTGTGAACGGCTGACTAGCAAAGTCAATGGAGAAACCAGATTTACTTAACAGCCATGTTACTAACTTAACAACTGCAGTGATTCATTTAACAACTGAGGCAAGAAAGATTGTAAAATGGGCAACACCCACTTAACAACTGTCTTGCTTAGTGGTGGAAATTTTGGGCTCAATTGTGGTCATACGTCGAGGACTACCTGTGTCTGTTCAACCCCCTTTTAATAAAAATGCAACTTGAGGATTCTAGAAAGACTGGATTCAGGACTTTTGATCCTTGTGGACTAGCCTTCATCCATACTGCATTGGTGGAGGATTTCTTCTTTATAAGACAGGGACCAAAATGGGTTCCCCAGCATAATCACTGAGGCAAAAGTCTCCCCCCCCAAGTCCACTCCAAGTACAGGTATAAAGAAGCACGTCTAAAATTGTATCCATAATGTGCATTACCTTTCTCTCCTCCAAGTTCTGTAAATAAAATGGGAAAATATGTCAGAACAATACCTTTCCAGCGAGTCTGTAGCTTATCTGCCACGTTCTGATAGAGGCTCTGAGCATATTCAGACTGTTCCTCAATACTCAACTCCTACAAAGAGAAATCAGTCACATGTGTGAGAATGGGTAATGTCCCAGATTTGAGAGCTTATAAAATCCAAGTACATATTATTCTGTTGATTGCCCATATGGGGACCAGACTCTTTCTTCCATCCTATGGCTGCCCTATAGTTCAATGGAGGTCCCAATCTTACAGATAACACACTAAGCTCTTCACAGAACCAGACAGCAAGACAGCGCAATGCAGACACTAGAGGCTGCATATCTTTTTCCAGTTCCTTTATTTTCAGGTCAATCAGTAACTTTAATAAGGTTCTCAGAGAAGATGAAAAACATTTACGATCCAGGAAGAAGGAGAGGTTTTGACAGGGGAACCAGTGCTGGGGAATGTCAGAAAATATTTAATTATACAAACATTTCTCCATAAAATGGCACACGAGAAAATCTAAGCTTTAGCAATCCTTCCTTCCTTCCTTCCTTCCTTCCTTCCTTCCTTCCTTCCTTCCTTCCTTCCTTCCTTCCTTCCTTCCTAATTTATATTCTGCCAATCTATTAAATTGTGACATTTATTTAAATGTCTCTACTCCACAAAATTTTATAATACCATAGCCTGCAGCATCATCTGGGCAATTTCTAAGCTACTGATTGTAAGTAGAATTGTATACAAGTTTGCTCATTTCATCCGTATAGTAAACACACTTCCGTATTTCTCAGAAGGAAAGATGGCTCTATGTACACTAGAAGATAGATTAGAAAAAACTTTGCTCCCTGCATTTCTGTGTTGTGAACAAATCTAAAATGACTCTCCTATTTAAAAAGTAAACTACAGGTAGTACTCAATTTACAACCATCCCAGAATTTCCATTGTAAGTCATGATGGTTTTAAGTCGAAGCACACACAGGATCAACACATTTTTACAATCTTTTTTGCAGCAAACAAAGTAAATGCAACAGTCATTAAGAGAGTCCATTTACTCCTATGCATATTTGTTGCCAGAAATCTGTCCCAAGGACTGGAAACCAGCAAAAATAATTGTAAATCATGGCCACATAACTGCAGAATGCTGCAACCAATTGCAGGAGTGTGTGTATGTGTCTGTGTGTTTGCCACCATTGGACCTTCAGAACTGGGTCATAAGTACCTTGGGGGGGCATCATAACTTCAAACAGTTGCTAAGTGACTGGTCATTAAGCAAGGACTACCTGTATTTGGGCAAAAACCTCCCCTTGATCTTCTTTCACATAAAAACAATATAATTTTCTCCTTCTTTAAAGATAATGCTTATGGATAACTTCCCAAGCAGATCATAACTGAAGATCAATGAATATCCTACCTTCTATTTTTTTTTTTGCTATCATCACCATGAAAGGTGCTTGATTCTCTTGGTGCTCTACTTCCAGAATTTCACTCTTGCAGAGAAAACCCCAAATGAGTCACCAAGGCCAACAAACCCCTCACTTACCCGCTTGCGATGCATCGTGTCCAGGAATAGTTTGCATTGCTTGTAGACCTCCTGGCCAGGCTTATTGTAGGTCTTAAGAAATTCAATGAAGTCCTTGGACACTCTGTCAGTTTCAATGCTCACCTGCCTACTGATAGACGGACTAGGTGCCTTGGCTTCTGGAACTTCTACAAAAAGAGGGAATAGAACACTATTACAAATAAAAATTACTCAACCTTCTTGGTCAGAAGTATATTATGAGTGACAGAGGAAAAGAAGAAGCCATTTATTGTAGGAAAAAACACTCTGAACACAACACCTTGAAGGCTTATTTTCTACTACTTGTAAGCTAAACTAGAATTTGCCGCTAATAAGACTTTCTCAGATGGAAACTACAACCTCAGATGTCTGCTGCATGACAGACACAATTTATCAAGAGTCAATTTTCTCCAGGTATCAATATTTAATCAGACCTTTGCCCATGTCCTACTTTTTAGTAAAGTGGCTGGTTATAGCAATTAACTAACACATACTACTTATCAAATCCATTCTAAGAGGCAATATATATAAGCTGCAGTCTTCCATGTATCACTGTGATAAATCTTGTAAAGTGTTTACAGAAGTAACATAAGGGACTCCATTAATCTACTATCACTTGTAGCATTTTTTGGAAACACTGCTTCTATCTTTGCTCAAGCTGCCATAAATTTAAAAGCTACAGCTATAGGACCTGTTTTAACACCTTCTGTTTCCAAGTAGGCACTTTATCTTTTTAGTTCTGTCATTTAATTGAAATGTTCTAGAACCTGGTTAATGGGATGTAGGTTAGAACAGGGACAGGCACCTTTGGGGGGGGCAGCAAGCACCTTCAGAATATTTATAGTGGATTGTGGATACTCTCAATGTTGGCTACTGTAAAGGAGTAACCTAATCCCAAAACATGTTGACCAAAAGATAACCTAATAGGCTGTTTGCTGCTGTTTTATAGGTTCCAAAATACTCTGTACCATCAAAGTGGTAATTTCTCTCTCTGTCTCTTTCCCACCCTTTTTTTTCTGGAAAGGCAGACATACTTCCAGATACAGATAGTCCTTGATTTACAACAGTTCATTTAGTGACCGTTCAAAGTTACAACAGCACTGAAAAAAGTGACATGACCATTTTTCACACTTACAACCATTGCAGCATCCACATGGTCACATGATCAAAAATTTGGATACTTGGCTACTGATATTTATGGTGGTTGCAGTGTCCCAGGTTCATGTGATCATCTTTTGTGACCTTCTGACAAGCAAAGTCAATGGAGAAATCAGATTCACTTAACAACCGCATTACTAACTTAACAACTGCAGTGGTTCTCCGAACAATTGTGGCAAGAAAGGTCGTACAATGGGACAAAATTCACTTAACAACAGAAATTTTGGGCTCAATTGTTGTTGTAAGTTGAGGACTACCTGTATTGAATTGTACCCATCAAACATTCTTATCTTGTAAGAATAGCTGTATGGCTTGTGTGGGGCATGCTTATGAATAAATGAATCTAATAATTAAAAGCAATGTTAAAGGCTTGTGCTGTGCTTTGAAAAATGGCACTTTCTCATTTAATTTTTATTTAAAACGAAGATATAATTTCAGAAAATATAATATACCTATGGCAGATGTACATTATCATCAAATAATCAAAACATCTACATTAAAAGAGACCTTGAAAGATGGAAGAATCTAAAGCTATCTTGATTAGAATATATTACAATTATTAAAAAGAATGTATTATCAATTTATTTCAAATGGCACCAATCAGAATTTCAGAGAGCATTTAACAAGAATGGAGGTAATTGCAGGAAATCATATGGCTTAGGAAAAGACTTAAAATCAAACAGAAAATCCTGGAAGATTGCAAAGGGAGAGGCGGCATTGATCTTCCAAATTTTAAAGTGTATCATAAAGGCAGCCTCCTCTCATGGATAACAGAGTGGATAAAATCTCCGAAAAGCAGATTGGCAATATTGGAAAGAGCTGACTTAGCCAATGTTCTTCACAGATACTTACGGTACAGAGATAAAAAGAGGGACAAAAACTTAAAAGGACACATTATTCAAAATTTGATAAAAGTATGAATTTCCACAAGGAATAATAAGCTCAAAAAATTTCACCTCTAGCTTCTCCTTCAAATCTTTTTCATATTGGAGATAATTACAGCAAGAAAAATATAATTACATATGTAGATATGGTTCGCTCAGATTCTACGAATAGACTAAAAATACAGCAAGTGCTACTTAGCGAAGGCTAGAATCCACCATTGTTGATGTATTTACAAATTGTCAGGGGATACAATGAAATCTCAAGAAGGAAGGGGGGCATTAAGAAAAACAGAATCTGAAATGTTAATACAAACCCGATACCACCTGTTAGGGCAGCGGTTCTCAACCTTTTTCAGGCCGAGACCCCACCTGCGCCGCCCATGCGCGGCGCGACCCCGACGGCCCAAACCGCACACGTGCGGCATGCGCGCGACAGCCCGAACTGCGCATGCGCGGCACGACGGGCCGAACGGGGAAAAAATGGCGGACTGCGGCATCCGTCGACCCCCGCGAAACGGTCGTTCGACCCCAAATGGGGTCGCGACCCACAGGTTGAGAACCGCTGTGTTAGGGCATTTTGTATTATGTAAACTTTTACTGAAATATGACACTGAGACATAACAAACAAACAAAATGGATGCAAAACTCTAAAGAAATAGAACACAACAATGGGAAGAATTATGGACCTTATCTATAAAGCCCACACTAAATTATAACAAGAAAGGAAGATATTTTACAGATGGTGTACAACTTCATCAGTAACATCTAAGATAGACAGAATATTAGAAATGTCATGAAACAGAAGGAATAATAATAATAATAATAATAATAATAATAATAATAATAATAATAAAGTTGGAAGGGACCTTGGAAGTCTTCTAGTCCAACCCCCTGCTCAGACAGGAAACCCTGTAACATTAATTGTTCTCTATCTGTCACAAAATTTCTCCTTAGTTCTAGGTTGCTTCTCTCTTTCATTAGTTTTCATCCATTGCTTCTTGTCCTGCTTTCAGGTGCTTTGGAGAACAGCTTGACTCCCTCTTCTTTGTGGCAACCCGAGATATTGGAACACTGCTATCATGTCCCCCCTTGTTCTTCTCTTCATTAAACTAGAGTGACATACCCAATTCCAGCAACCGTTCCTTATATGTTTCAGACTCCAGTCCCTAATCATCTTTGTTGCTCTTCTCTGTACTCTTTTTAGAGTCTCAACATCTTTTTTTACATTGTAGTGACCAAAACTGGATGCAGTATTCCAAGTGTGGCCTTACCAAGGCATAGTAAAGTGCTATTAACACTTCACCTGATCTTGATTCTATCCCTCTGTTAATGCAGCCCAGCACTGTGTTGGCCTTTTTGGCAGCTGCAGCACACAGCTGGCTCATATTTAAGTGATTGTCCACTAGGACAATTTAAGTGATTGTCCAACTCTCACAGTTGCTACTATTGAGCAAGGTACACCCTATACTATACCTGTGCATTTGGTTTTTCTTGCCTAAATGTAGAACTTTACTTTTTTCACCATTGAATTTCATTTCATCAATGATATTGAATGTCTAACTCTAATGTTTTTTAAAAATATTTGCTTTCTATAATACTCTGTGACATTGTTCACCATAAATTTAAAGTATATTCTTTTTGTCCTTTACAGTAATATTTTATATACATATACAAGTTATGTTTAAAATATTCATTGCCTATTTCCATCGAGCTTGAATCAATTATCATATTTTTCACCAGAGAAATATCATTTCATATAGTACAAATTCAAATAATACAATCATTTCCTGTGATTCATTAATTGCACTAATGGAGATGTACCCGTAGGGGAAAATAGCAGGTGTATAAAAAGGAAGAAATCAGAAACCCAATGAGTTTTTTATTATTTTCTGGGGTGTTTTTTTTCTACTTTTTGTTATTTTAATTCTTCCTATATATGCTCTGCACATCTATTTTTCCTTTCATTAACATGACACAGACACACATTAACAATACAATGGAGATTTTGATATTAAATAATCAGCAAGGCAAAAACCTTTATTATACAGCAAATCCTTTCATGCACATCACAGTTTTTTTTTCAATGTTATATTCAACTTTAGATGAAAAAGCAAATAACTGAATAATAGTTAAGTCCTAACAATTTCATTGTTAGCTGCTCCCTTAAAAACTCTTTATAATGGAGATAATTACAGTAAGAAAAAGTGTAATTACATACACAGTTAGAGTCCACCCCGATTTTATTTATTTGGACTTGCAGGATCCAATCTGGGTCGGTCACCAGGACCAGAGGTTTAGTCTTCCGAGCTTTTGGACTCGTGCTGGAGCCCATCCTCAGGAAACTCCTCTCTACATTCCGGTTGAGAGAAGTTCCCCACAGATGGGGCCTCCAGCACAAGCTCAGAAGACTAAAACCTCTGGTCCTGGTGACCAGCCCAGATTGGACCCTGCAACATTATCCTGGGACACATATATTTGGACATTTTTTTAATCCCACTTTTATTAATTATACTCAAGGTGGCGAACTTACTCCTTCTTCCCATTTTTCCCCATAACAACAACCCTGTCAGAGGGATTGTGCTGGTCCAAATAAATCCAGCCAACATTCATACTGAAGATCACAAGAATATAGTAGATTAAAGACCCAGCAAGAATTACCTGGTGAAGGATGGAACATAGCATTTAATTTTTTTAATTAATTTAAAATAAGAATAAATTCAGTGGCACAGGAAGCCTGAAAAGGAGGTGTTAACAGGCACCATATTGCCCATTCCCCAATTTAGTATATGTCGAGGGAATATCATGGCAAGCAGCAAATGAGTCTATATTAGCCAAACTATTCAATGAATGATGCATCCACTGGAAATACTGAAGACGAGTTTTTGACATGACAGGTAATAAAAGGGGCAATGAAATGCAAGAATATCAATTTTGTTGACTATAAAATATCTAGCAAGGTCTATGGATCTAATTTATATTCAGTACACTAATGTATTTGAGTATATCCCTATCCTAGGTTAAAATGCATAGTATTTGGAACCCATCCAAAAAGAAACAAAACACAAGACTGAAAAGGTTGTTTCATCTAAACAGCAGCACCCACCTTTCAGTTGGCTAACCAGAGCTATTCAGAATGAAGCACACAAGATGCAAATGTAGCAGGATGAAGGAAAAGGAGCAGGAGACACAAAAAAAATAAAACACAAAGAATTTTAATCAGCACCTCACAAATGCAAGCCAAACACTGATGCATCTAACACAGAGAACCAATGATTAAAGTGAGAACAACAAAGAAAGAAGAATGCTGAAAACATTTATTATTAAAACATGGCAGCTTACTTCACATTTTTCAGCAGGTGGGAATTTATAGGGTTGCTGACAAGTGTCTGGACGCAGAGAAGTCTGATACTGTCATAAGCTGCCATGATTCAACAGCATACAAATTGAAGAAACAAAGAATACTTGGTTTTCATGATCCATGTGTTCACAAATGATTTGTTACGTGCATATGCAAAAGTTTAAATTCTTTTTAAAATTTCAAGAAATGCAATCATTCACATGGTCATTATGATGGCAGGTTGCTATACTCTTGGGTTGATCCTATGTGGTAGCGCAAAAAATCAAAACTATAACTGAGGCTTATGCGAGTATTTCAATCACACTTTTACTGTATTTTCCTTTCCTTGCTTCAATTAATTTAGCTATAACAAGAGATACTTTCTACTGATACAACACAATACACATCTTCTATTGATGACTTGGAACAATCTAATTGGCTTGCTTCCAAACACTCAAGGAACCCCAAGACTATAACTCCTAGCCAGTATGAAGTAATGCTGCAGACAGACTCAAGGCTGGGTCCAAAGATCCCAGATCTTATACACGATTTGATTAAGCAACTGCAAAAGTTAAGTGGCTTTTAGCTAAGCTGCATATTTTATGCACGGGATGGCAGCCTTGTACTCTATATCTATCTATCTACAGTATTTTGGCAGACTACATGTCCACAATCTTAGGCTTATATAATTCTTTTTATATTTCCATTTCAAAAGAAGAAACAGATTCCAAAACAAAGCTTGCATTGCTAAACAGAAAAGGAAAACTATGCTGTTTTCCAGTATTTCCTAGGACAATTATTAATTCCACATGCCTAAAATTGTTCTGGAAGAGCAAAAAAAAACAAAAACAAATGTACAAAAACAAAAAGGTCACAGTCATGAAAATGTCCAGCAGAGCCACTATAAATGGCTTTTTAAACACCACTGGTTTTCAATTCCTGCCGGGAAAAACTAATCACAACATTTGCGGGGTACATGATCCAGTTCTGCAACGATGACCACTGCAAACTATGGTCAAAGTGTGCTACACCAGCACAGGGTACAATAAAACGAAAAAATGACTTGAAAATATGCATAGAGATCAGCAACCTATTACACTTGATATCGAACTGAAGCCTGTGGATACACAGGTAGGATATCTCTAACTGCCAGATAACAAACAGTGAGATGACTGTCTTTTTATAAGTATGGTTGAAAGACAGACCTCTGTTCTGATCAACAGGGAAAACGGATCCAGCAACAAAAATGTTCTAGTTATATTAATGACATACATCAACTATTTTCCAACAAGAAAAATATTATAAAAGGCAAAAAATAAATTAATGGTACATGTTACTACTCTGTTGCATTACTTAGAATGGCAAGTCCTTGGTCAGAGGCTACATATTATTCATTAGAAGATGCTTGAGGATACACAAGGGAGATATATGACTTTCGTGCCCCACTGATTCTATAATCCCATGCAATGTAGCTGGCTGTTTTGGAAAACAGGTCATTATATGAGATACAGCTTGACCTATACGAGGGCTTTTCAACCAGTGGTACGGGTACCACCTGTGGTACACTGGCACCTGGCAGGTGGTACGCGACCATCCTAGAAAAGTGGTAGTGGGGGAAGGGAATGAGCTGAACTGGTGGCAGCACCGCACAAGCCTGAGCGATACACGGCTGGAGCTGCAGGACTGTCAGGGCTCAGTGGAAGCGCCAGGATCAGCGCTTCTTGGAGGCTGTCAGGGCTCAGTGGAAGCGCCAGGATCAGTGCCAGGCTCCAGCTGGAGCTCGGCGCTGATCCTAGCACTTCTGCTAAGCCCAGAAGAAGCGCCAATCAGCTGGAATGTTGCAGCATCTCCAGGGTCTTGTGATTTACATTCAGATGCTTGGCAACTGATTCATATTTATGACAGTCACAGTGTTCCAGGGTCATGTGAAGTGACCAAACCCTGCAACTACCCAGAAGATGGGGGGGGGAATAAAAACCAAACACCCCCCACCCCACCCCCGCTGCCAATCCTCAACAGAAATGCTGACAACAATGAAAACCTCGGACAGGAGGAAGAGTGCGGCTGGGCGGGCAAGCAGGTGTCTTGCTCAGCTGTGGCTTGGGGGGGCACTTTTTCAGTTCCATTGTAACTTCAATCAGTCACTAAGTGAACTGTTGTAAGTCAAGGACTACCTGTACTTTATCACTTTTTTCCTTTTTTTTTGTCATCAAGTTTTTGACACCTTGTTAGGCGACTGGTGGTACTCAGATGTTGCCATATCCTAAAAGTGGTACAATGGGTGAAAAGGTTGAAAAGCCCTGACCTATACTATGCAAAGCCAGATAAATGTAATGTATGCAATAATACATGTTTAAATACTAATGATTTAGCCTGATCCACCAACTATTTTGGTTGTTTTTTTAAGCCTAATTCAAGGTGCTTACAAAACCTAATACATTACTTACCGGTATATATAATCTGCCCTCTGCTCTTTTATCTTCGTTGGCTAACAAGATATGTGTCATCCTTTTAAGCAACTTGCTCCGCTGCATCATGATAACAACAATAGGGTCTAAGATAGCAGGCATGTCAGTCTGATGAAGTTATTGGCTACCACTCATCTGCTTTTATTTATTATATTTATATTTATATTTTATATAATTATTAGATTCTTGTATGAGTCATATATATATAGGACTTCACCCCCCCCAAGTTCTCCCTACTCCAACAATCCCTGTGAGATAGTTCACTTAGGACAGAGGTTCCCAACCAGGAGTGCTCGCACCCCCTGAGGGTACGAGACAATAGTCTAGAGGGTGCGAAAACTTGGATTTTCAAAATTATAGTGTATATGCATAATTTGTTGCCGTTATTTCAAACTTTTGCAAGGGATGCAAGAATATATCAGAAGTGTTCTAGGGGTGAGGGGTATAGAAAAGGTTAAGAACCTCTTCTATACCCTGAGCTTCCATGGGTCTCCCAGGTCCTAACCTAACTTTTTAAGCATCACATCTGCTAACTGAAGCTTTCTCATCCATAGAAACTGAACAACATGTATATTGACAAAATGAATTGCCTTTAGAAGACAAATATAGAAGGTTAAAGTATTCACATCTTTCATGTTAGTTTCTGAACCTTCCAAATTTCTGCATTATAATTATGCTATCTTCTTCACAGATAAGTGACCGGGACCTGTTGCTGAAATTGGGTATGTCTAGTTTAATGAAGAGAAGGACTAAGGGTGACATGATAGCAGTGTTTCAATATCTCAGGGGTTGCCACCAAGAAGAGGAACTCAAACTATTCTCCAAAGCACCTGAAGGCATGACAAGAAGCAATGGGTGGAAACTAATCAAGGAGAGAAGCAACCTGGAACTAAGAAGAAATTTCCTGACAGTGGAACAACCTGCCTCCAGAAGCAGTGAATGCTCCAACACCTGGAAGTGTTTAAGAAGAGACTGAATAGTCATTTGTCTGAAATGGTATAGGGTTTCCTGCCTGAGCAGGGGGTTGGACTAGATTACCTCCAAGGTCCATTCCAACTATTATTATTATTACTATTACTATTATTCCTCCTCCTCCCACAAAAAGTCAGATTTTTCAGTACTATCAAATATTTAGGTATTCTTCTTCAGCACTATTTTCTTAAAACTCTTGGGCATTTTTATTTAATTCAGTAATTTCTAATAATGCTAGAATACATTTCCTCTTCACAATCTCCATTTAATATATCCTGGCTATTGGAGATACTATATATCTGGAAGACTGCAGGTTGGGGAAGGTTGCATGTAGTTTGTGAGAGGGCAACTAAGCCTTTGAAAAGATCAACTGTTCTGTGAGTTGAGCTCTACTTCTTGTGACTTCATGGACACACCCAAACAGTTCTCTCAGCACTATTATGGAAGTGGGTTGCAAGTGCTTTCTTTAAGGCCACCTTTTGACTTCCCACAGTTCTGGTATTTCCCAATAGTCAATATTTGCAGATTAAGATGGCCTTCAGTAGCCTCTGACCCTAGACAAGATCAGCCAAATGCTCCTAGCTGCACGTCAGAGTAGCCAATATTAATTTTTTAAAGATGCAAAATACTCTTTGCAGTCTCCACTGTCTTTTTTAACTGCATTTTTTAAAAAGGATGTGACAAATCAGCTACACAGGATATTTAAAATGTTATTACTTACTTGGTGTTTCACATTTATAATGTTCGAGAAAATGAACTTCCATATTATGCTGTGCTCCTGATGCTAACAAGTTTGGGCAAGCTACTTGAGGTCTCTGGAAGTTATAGCTGAAAAAGGCTGAGTGAAAAAGTAAACACTAAAAGTATTTGGGTTTTATTTTTTATTATAGCATTAGATGTGGGAGGTGGAAAGATTGGTACCTCCAGCACCTTCTGGCTGAATTGATATTAAAAAAAAAACCTGACTACATACAGAATAAATTGTTATGACAGAACTCAGAAAAAAAAAATCTTATATCTTTCATCAAAACTATCTGGCTTAAAAAATATATACAGCAGCCAGTCTGAACAGTCTATAAAAAAAACACTTGGCAGAAAGCTGAAGGAAGCCATAAATAATCAGCCCAAATGAATGAAAATAAGGGAAAACACCACGGCATGCATCTGAAACTAATTCTGTTAAAACTGGATCTCACTGTCCTCATTTTTGAAAGACAGTACAGTAACAAGAATTCCAACAAGTGTTTTTTTTAAAAAAAAATCATAATTTTTTTTTACTATACAAACAGCCTCTTTTTTTTAAGAGTACATACCTAGTTTTGGATGGAAAAATATGCTGAAATTGTGTGGATAATCTCTAGTGAAATCTTAGAAGCAAGAAAAGTAATCAACTAAACTTCTTATAATCAGAGAAGATAGAATCTTCCAAAAGCTAGCAAAAAATAAATTTGTTTCTATGTGATCTCTAGGCATTTATTTGATGTCACTTACATAATTAATCAAAACAAAAAAATAGAGCATGCATGAATTACCTGCCAAGATGAGGAAACACTTATTCAAGTCTTCAGAAAAATTCTCTTTTGTTGCATCAAAGAAAGCAATCCCAGCCCCTCCAGCAGTTAAACTCATTTATTTCTCAAAATACATGTGACTAATTTCTGTTTTTCCACTGTTATGGCCTGAGCAACATTTTGATCTAATTGTTTTTATCTCAAGAAAGTGCCTTACAATTTGCTTTTTCAAAAAATTATTTTATTAATCAAATTTATATAGTTAAAATTAAAATATTTAGATTCTAAATTATCAAGTATCAATTTTTAGCTTTGCTTAAATATTGATATAAGGGTTCCTTTATAACTTAACCAAGCAAGTATTTAAGTAGAATTCACAGTATTTTCTGTTGAAGGGAAAAAATAACTTTAGGTTCCATATTTATTTATTTATTTTTAAAAAACACCCTTCTATTGTCTGTACTTCTCTGTAGCATATCTATTTAGGTCTGGAAGATACGGTAAGTTACTCCTGGTATAATTCTAGCTTGGATTCTGCAAAGCCACTAAAACAAGCACATGCATGGACTGACCCTCTGTGCTGTATTACCTTCAGCAAGAGAAGCAAGCTCCCAAGACGGAGTAAACATCTCCTTCAAATGCCTTAGAGGATTATCAGCACTGACTTCTTCCTCAGGCTGTTCAGGCTTAAAACTGGATTCCTGAATGGCTAGAGCAAATGCAAAACAGCAAGCAGGACAGCCACAGGCAATAGGGGAAATAAAGAAGGGAGGCAACGGATCTATGGTTCCTGGTCTGATCTACAGAAAGAGATGACAGTGTAATAGCTTCGACATCTGGTGGTCAAGCACTTTGAAAGTGATGACTGAAGAAGGGAAAACATATTTCAAAACGTGTAATAAGCGCAGAATAAAAACAGGCAATTTTGGGGAAACATGCAACAAGCTCTAAGGTAGATTTAATATCCCAAAATGCACATGCACATGAAAGATGTTAGCAGCTAAGATTAACACACACAAAAAGGAGAAAGGAAGTGTTAAAGTGTTGACAGTGAAATGACAAGATTTTAATCACGGCCACTGAGCAGATAGGCCGATGTCTAAGAATAATTTTCTATTCTTCCTTGTATGCCTATCTGAACACCCCACCTTCAAAACACTTCTCTGGGCTTACTTCTGTTGCCGAATTTATAGTAAGCTGGCACTTTAGCCTTTCCAGTTGTAGTTCCAAAAGTGTTTTGTTTTGTTTTTTCTTCCCAAAAGCAACTGGGCTTTGTTTTGTTTTTCTGAAAATGTTTCATTTCTCATCCAAGAAGTTTCTTCAGTTCTTGGATAAAGTGAAATATTAAAAAAAAGAAAGAAAGAAAAACCAGTTGCCTTTTGGAAAAAGCACCCTTGGGACTGCCACGAGATGGACGATTGAGAATTCCCATAGACATTTTTCAGCTGTAGTAGACAGAATTTGAAATAGTTTTCCAAAATGCATGTTTAAGTCCACGACTGCTTATTTCAATCAGCAGCAGTTTTATTCCAGAAGCTGTTGTCTAAATGGTTATAAAATTAAGTAAAAAGTATTTAAACACAAATCAAATTTGACAAATGTTTAATCAGTCCTATAAAAAACTTAATATGTGGCTTTCATATGCTATTCATTTGTGCTGATGTTAATAAGAAAAGGGATACAATTGCCTGCTTTCATCAGATCACAAGAAACTTTCATTCATACAGGCCCCTTAAAATTACTGCACAGCTATTGTTTTTCTGTGTTTCAGAACTACCTTAATATTTGTGCATGCTAATATCTGCTTTGTTCAAATCTTTGAATTTCTTCATATCAAGCCCTGCTCAAGCAGTTTTGTAAGGACAACAAACAAATGTAATAAAATCAGCCTCTTAAATCTTCCTTTTTTCCTTAATTTTTTTCTCTTCTTAGGTTGACATTGAGTATCTACTGAAAGATTTGATAAGGACCCTTTCTTACTTAATCTAGAGCCTGAACTTTAAGCATTCATTTTTATTATTGACATGACAAAACATGACACTGAATTATGGCTTAAGATCTGTGACTTGCTTGCTTCCAACAATTTATTGCTCAACATGTTTTTATCAGTGATGTATCACTTTGAAGGTAGCTCCCTATCTGAAAGTCTTGGACCTATGATTGGAATGACCCTTGGAATGAAAAACCCCTCAGAATTTCAAAGTAACTGTTAAAAATGTTTATTCAAATGCAGGACATGAGATCATGAGAATTTCAAAGCATCTAAACCAGCCAGCTCTTTCACAATTGAATAACTATAAGGGACACCTTTAACCACAGTATTGACTACTGATATTCCTCAATATTATCAAAACTAAGAGATTGCAGTTCATTCATATATGTCTAGTTTAACGAAGAGAAGGACGAGGGGGGACATGATAGCTGTGTTCCAATATCTCAGGGGCTGCCACAAAGAAGAGGGAGTCAAGCTATTCTCCAAGGAGCCTGAAGGCAGGACAAGAAGCAACGGGTGGAAACTAATCAAGGAGAGAAGCAACCTAGAACTAAGGAGAAACTTCCTGACAGTTAGAATAATTAACCAATGGAACAACCTGCCTCCAGAAGTGGTGAATGCTCCAACACTGGAAGTTTTTAAGAAGAGACTGGACAGCCATTTGTCCGATATGGTATAGGGTTTCCTGCCTGAGCAGGGGGTTGGACTTAATGACCTCCAAGGTCCCTTCCAACTTTATTATTATTATTATTATTATTATTATTATTATTATTATTATTATTATTATTATTATTATTATTATCTTCCAATATACAGGTAGTCCTCGACTTACAATCATTTGTTTAACAACTGTTCAAACTTATGACAGCACTGACATATGACCAGTTCTCACATTTATGAGTGCTGTAGTGTCCCGGGGTCAGGTGATCACCATTTACAAACTTCCAAAGAGGTTTCAGACAACCAAAGTGAAGGAGGGAAGCCAGATTCTGAATGACTACAACGAAACGACTACAACAAGACGACCACAAAATCAGGCACAACTTATTTAACCACTGCATCCCTTTTCAACAGAAGTTCCATTCCCAACTATGGTTGTAAGTCAAGAACTGCCTGTAAGCCTCTCCAGAAGGCTCTCAGGTTTACCAGTGATGTATTTTCAGGAGACACACTATTGCTGAACCTCAGAGTTCATGGCTTTCTAGAGTTTAGAATGTAGTTTTCTCCACAGCATAAAACAATTCTTCTGGCCAGTTTTTGGCTCTTAATATTTTAATCAGCTGTACTACTATTTTAACAATCAAGACAGTGTATATGAAAGGCTTTCAATGCTGAAGTAAGATACTCTAGAGCAGGGGTTTGAGAACCCCTGCTCTAGAATCTTCTACTACTATGAAACTTCTACTTTCTAGATAACAGTAGAAGATTCCAAAGGCAATGACTTAGATGGCAGAATGCCCAGAGCAGATGCTCACTAGAAACGGAGAAGATCAATGAAACAGTACTTCAGTACCTTCCAAGCAACCTCTTTCATAATAATAATAAGAAGCAAACAATTCTCTTTCATTTCTTCTGTCCACCTTACCCTTCTTAGTTCCAGGACGCGAAGATGCTCCAAAGAATTTCTTCACCGTTGCCACCTTCCGCAGTTTCTCACTTGTTTTCTTTTCCTCAAATTTTGTGAAAGTAAGTGACTGAGCCCCATGAGTCTGCTGAGTATTAGCATAGGCCTCTTCTTCCTCACGCTGTAGTCTATCATTGAGAAAAATAATAAGCAGTCTCAGTTCCTTTAAAATGTATTGCCAAATGACTAGCAACATCCACATATTCTGCTGCTAGATCCAGGCAAATTATTTCAACTTCAAAATGCCTCATTTCATGTTCAAAGCAATTATTTCACACACTTGAAACAAGCTATTTCAACCATTCAGAAAGTTATTAAAGTCGGAAACAGCCTCAAAATAATTGTTTCAAGCTTGATACATTTTCAGAATCACTGAATTAATTCAGATTGCACAAAGCTACCAGCTAGAGGTGGTTCACATGGAAAATAGCCACAAGCAAGCTGGATTCCTTAGCTTTGACTACATCGTGCAGACCAATGAAGTGCCAAAATAGGAACTACTAAACCATGATAGTCTGTGGGTCAGTATTCTTTTCCTGATGGTCTTCAGGAAAATGATGAATGCTACATCAATGAGAAATATCATCGCAGTCCACTTGGTAGGTTAACATTCTTGTTTACACTATTGTTTACTAATGTACATATTCACTGGTCTTTGTTTCTAAATTTCTACTGGTGCTAAGTGACTTATGGAAGACCAGAAACATAGGTTTAAAGAGACTGGAAACACAAAGCACCAACCAATACGTCAGTGCTACCCACATGGGTAGGCCAAACATCTCCATATCCAAATGCATCCCTAAAGAGCAGAATCTTTATAACCAAGGTAGAGGAGGGCCAAATGTCCAGGAAGAAGTTCTATAAAAAGAGGCCATCACTGGCAAGGCTTGCCCCCAAGTCCTTTTATGTGGCATTCCCTCAAAAAGGAACCTTCAGCAAGTTCCTTCTTTCTGATTTCACTGGGTAAACAGATTCAATCCAGAGAAGGTAGTCTAATTGGTATTTGGTCCCTGAATCATGAATACACTAGCTTTAAAAGTGACAATCGGCATACTGAACTGCCACCAAAAGCTAATCAGCAACCAATGCAGCTCCCAAAATAACAGTATTACAAGGGCAAAATTCAATGTGCCCCAAAACTACAAAGGCAGCTTTACTCTGTACCAGTATTAGCCAGAACCTCTTGAAGATTGGGAGAAAACCCATTTATGTAACACCTAGAGAGAACAATTTCAGTATCATAGCACTCTCCTCTGGTAAATATAAGACTCAGGTATTTTTTCTTTTGGTAGAAAAGAATGTTTTACCAACCCTCCTGTTAAGAAAAACAATTACACAAAACTTGAATATAGCCCACCCAACTGCAGCATGGCCCACAGTACACCATTCAGTGCTCACTGAGCTACTCAAGCTTTCTCCAGAAAGATGTACTCTTATGACCGAGAACAGGCCTGCACAACTCAGAGGGGAAAGGCCCACATTGATAAAATAAAAACCATTGCAAGCTGCAAAGGACTACTTGTCACACCAAACAGCTATTGAGAGTAGTGGAATGGTGGTAAGACTGGAGCTAGTGGTGGCACTGAGACTTGGAGGCATTTGAGGCGCTTAGCAGTACATTGAAAAATTTAATGTATTTTTTAAATACTGGCAGGTCACTCAAGGCTGCTTATTTTGCCGGCCTGATCTAGCGACTTCCTGTCTGCTATATCATCTTGAGTAGGATATACATAAAATGTACTTGAAATTTAATTTTAAGTTTAAAAAAATATCTGCATCAAAGATGAAAGCCATTGTCTGTAACCAACTTAATTTCACACCGCTTCCAGACAGTGAATATGCACTCTGCTGAGACTAAAAGTTGCACCTTAAGACCCAAACAATATTTCACGTAATTTAGCTGATGGTGGAGTGTATCATTGTTGTTCACAGAAAAAAACAACCTAGAGCCCATCATTTCCTCAGGGTAGTCTTACCTCTCAGCAAGCTCCCAGTCTTCCTGGATTTGCTTCTGCCTGGCTTTTTGGTACTCTTCTCTCCAGCACTTGGAGCAGTAGCCCTGCCAAGCTACATTACCATAGTAACCGCATCCTTTCTTGCAAAGCAGTTCTGACTGATCAACATGGATCCCTCGGCGTTCTGACTTCACACTCATTTTGTTCCTGCTACAAAGAGGAAAGAGAGCAATTTAGGCATTCCTGCACAACTTACAGAAAAAGCAGGCTATTTTGTTTTACAGGTAGTCCTCGACTTACAACAGTTCATTTAGTGACTATTGAAAGTTACAAAGGCACTGAAAAAAGTGACTTATGACCGTTTATCACACTTACAATCATTGCAGCATCCCTATGGTCACAAGATCAAAGTTTAGGCGTGTGGCAACTGACTCACATTTATGACAGTTGCAGTGTCCCAGAGTCATGTGATCACCTCTTGCGACCTTCTGACAAGCAAAGTCAATGGGGAAGCCAAATTCACTTAATAACTGTGTTACTAACTTAACTGCAGTGATTCACTTAACAACTGTGGCAAGAAATGTCGTAAAATGGGGCAAAATTCATTTAACAACTGTCTCGTTTAGCAACAGAAATTTTGGGCTCAACTGTGGTCGTAAGTTGAGGACTACCTTCATTTATTAAATTTCATCTCACAAAAGAGCAATTCTGGGAGGCCATCCCTGGTGCTCTTCTCTTGTTCCAATATTTTCCTCTCCCCTCTATGAATATGTAATTTGCCAAACCTTTGATAAGCTTAGATAAAAACAAAAACTAAGTGGGCTATGCAGTTCTAGAGTACTAATCCATACAGGTAGTCCTCAACTTACCACTGCAACTGAGTCCTAGATTTCCACTGCTAAGCAAAGCAATTGTTAAGTGAGTTTTCTCCCCTTTTACAACTTTTATCACAGTTGTTAAGTGAATCACTGCAACTGTTAAGTAAATCATGCGGTTGTTAAGTGAATCTGATTTTTTCCCATTCACTTTGCTTGTCAGAAGCCAGCTGGGAAAGTTACAAATGGTAATCACATGACGCTGAGACAGTGCAACTGTCATAAATACAGGTAGTCATTGACTTACGACCATAATTTAGCCCCAAATTTCCATTTGTAAGCAAAACAGTTGTTAAGTGAGTTTTGCCCCATTTTACATTTCTTACCACAGTTGTTAAGTGAATCACTATAATTGTTAAGTTAGTAACATGGTTAAGTGAATCTGGCCATTGAATTTGCTTGTCAGAAGGTCGCAAAAGGTGATCACACGATCCGAAATTTGAATGTGACCGTGGGGATGCTGCAATGGTTTTAAGTGTGAAAAACAATCATAAGACACTTTTTTCAGTGCTGTTGTAAATTTCCAGGATGGAAAATGGTTAGCTTATCAACAACAACTGAAGAAAACGTTTTGGCACAAGGTTCAGCACCAGAGTTTTATTCATTCATCTAACTATCCAAAAATTATAACTCTCCTGTCTCATCTGAGAGATGCTAACTAGAGGTACAATGATAACTGCTAAAAAATAAATCTGTTATATTTATACATGTACTTTTTTTCAATGTAGAAAACAGAAAGCTTTCTGGAAGTTTTCCTCTATTAATCAGGATAATTTGCATATCATATATTGCACAGCAAATGTTTCAAAACTTAAACAATTATCAATATAATATAGAATCATTCCTGATAAACTATTACAAAGTTGTTTGTCGTTTTATTCCAACTTACAAGTCATTCTAATATACATATACACAAAACACATAAATATGCACATATAACACATACACACATATGAACTCGAAAACAAGATTGCCTGCTTTCTGGCTGCAGCTGGCATATTTTCATTATTACTGATTAATTCATGAAATAGATCCTCAGTACTAACACAGTTTTGCCTTCATTAACAGTTACATTTCTTCCATTGGGCAAATTCTTTCCCATCACTGTGTAACTATCACTCACCCATAATTTGCTAATCAATTAAAGAAACCTCTCAGTTCTGTGACACATAGGAATTTGTCCTTAGACATACCTGTTAAGTAGCATTATTGCCATGAGACAGTCCAGAAACTAAAACTGAGAAACATTTAGGTCATCCTGTCAGTTTTTGCCACAGGATAAGTCTCCTCTGGTATTTCTCAACATGGCTTTCATTAATAGTATCAAGGGATACTATTAGTTAAGGAATCCAAATGGCACTTCCCCTGAAAAACTAAAGAAAGTGACCATGCAGTACTATTAATGGCGGTCAATATTTTGCCATAATAGAGGTGCGACTATAGAATATCAGAGCTGTCAGTGTCCACAGAGTGTCATAAACAATCAAATTTGTCAATTCAGCAGCAGACACTCAAAACCATATAATATTATAGCCCAGTATTTCTCAATTTCAACAACTTTTAATATTGTATTTATGGACTTCAACTCCCAACATTCCACAGCTATGGTATCAATATCACACAGGACAAAGTGACTTCACACCAACTCAATTTCCAAATAATCAGACTCTTAGACTGTCTAGTATCTCTGTGCCACATGCTCCAAACAGTATAAAGAGAAAAAAGCCACATGAAATATGACAGATACTGATTTAATCCCTAGAATCAAAGAGAACAAACTGATGCTGTTAAGATTCAAAATACAATGTAGGACCTTGTATGCAACTCATCTTAAACACACATTTTAACAAGATTAGGGAGAGGCTGGATAATCAAGTCACTCCCTGTGGTACAATGACTGCAAGGTTGTTAATTGTACAAGTTAAACAAGTCAGCAAGGAGGAGGTCATGTGCTTTAGGTACCTACTAAGTTATAACAGTTTCAAAGATTCTTCCCAAAAACAGTGACAGTGGCCTTTTTTGCCCAATGCATTTCAGCTATGCATATAGGCCAGGCATGCAAAAGTAAAAAAAAAATGAATTTGTATCAGTCTGCTCATATCTCTCACAATATGAGACAGAATAAAAGCAGAAAGAACACAAGCTCACCGATCCTTATATTAGCAAAGCTGGAGAAAAATTCCTTATGCCACTTAAATCTGAAACTACTTGATACTCAAAGAATAAATAATTCCTTCATAGCAAGGGAGTCTCCCAGAACTGTGGGAGTGTTTGCTCATCTTGAGTCATACATTTCCATAAACAGAGTAAGGCAAGAGTGTCTCTGGTATGTAAAAAGTAATTCCCTTTAAGAGAGAGCAACTAGAAAAGGTCTATCCATGATGTTTTCCATGAATCCTTTATAAAATCTAGGAAGGAACCATACTTGATAGATATTTCCATTCAAAGCCAAATTTGCTTCTTTATCTTAAAAAAATACTGTTGCTGCTCAGCAATCCCACCCAACACCAGAAACTATTTTGGGGGGAAAATTGAAGATGGGATTCAGGCACTTTGTACAAAGATTTAGCTCTCTAGAAAAAGCTCTAATTCTGGGAAAGATGGAAGGAGAGAAAAAGATTGCTAGCAACAAAGTGGATGGATTCCATTACAGTCCCTATAGTCCAGTGACTGCAACACTGGAAGACCTGAAAGACCAATTTAGGAATATGACTTGATGGCTATGGTACTAATGATAACAGGTTGGGAGAACCAGGATGATTTTACCTGACTTAATTTTTGTAGATAGTACCCAAAGATTACAGGGTGCCCAGAGGTTAATCAGGAAATCCTCTTAAGAAATGCTGAGGAACAACTATGATCCTGATTCACAGTGAAAAATTACAACAGTCCTTCAGTGCTTTACTGATATAAATACTGAGTATAACATAAAAACCTCTGTGTGCACCATGTATTGTAAACCTTTATGACATCAACTCACAAACATATCATGTTTTATAGGCTATCTGAAGGGTAAAGAGAGAGAAAGAGAGAAATTGAAGAAATTAAAGAAAAACAGGAACCAGCAGTAAAGTACATACCTATCTATATTCCTATTGCCAAAAACACAAACCAAATTCTCTCATATTTCATTTGAAAGGTGGGGAAGGAGGATGGAGAAACTGTAATGTGCAAAACATTAAATGTGATCTTATAATTATCTATTCCCAAGAAACAGTAATCATAAATGAGAAAGACCAGGTTATCTTCATAGAACAGGATACTGACATCTCAGCAAAGAATTGCCATTAAACGTATGGAAATAAATTCAGTCTTTGCTTTACATACTGAAATACTAAAGCACTCAATCAACACAAACCCTAAAAGGAATTACACTGCCATACATCAAGAATATATCAGAAACCACCAATAGACTACTACAACCAAATGTAATCAGCATAGCACACAAGCCAACCAAAGCCCTTTAAAACATCCTAAGCAAACCAAAAGACCCAGCAACTCCAGAAGAAAAAACAGGAGTCATCTTAATATACAATGTAATGACTTCAAAAAACACTATGTAAGACAAACAGGCAGAAGACTGGCAGAACACATCCATAAACACCAACTAACAGTCAGAAGATATGATGAAAACTCTTTAATTTCACAACATATAGACAAACTTAACCATAGTTTCAATTGGGAAAATATGACCATCCTACACCAAGCCAAATCCAAAAATGCCAGGGAATTTGTAGAAGCCTGGCAACTCTGACAAATTAGCCATCAATAGTCCCAAAGGTGCTTTTTCAGGAGGCAACTGGACTTTCTTGTTTTGCTTTGAAGACTTTTCACTTCTCATCCAAGAAGCTTCTTCAGATCTGACTAGATGGTGGGGAAGAAGCTTCTTGGATAAGAAGCTAAACATTTGTTTTCAAAGAAACAAGGAAGTCCAGTTGCCTTCTGAAAAAGCACCTTTGGGAGGACCTGGATACCTGAGAATCTCCATAGACATTTAGCCATCAATAGACATTAACAACATCTATACCCTATGCAAAAGAGACAGTCAACCAGCCAAAGACCCAAGCACCTCTCCACCAGCAATCAGCATCCAGATCACAATAGATTAACTCCAAGATTAACAGCAGACCAACAATCAAGTAAACAATACCCCAATCAAAAAACTGCCAAAGAAGCCAACAGTAAACAGCTCAACCAAAGAATCTCTAAGACCACCCCCACCCACACTAACAGGACAAGCCACTAGAATATAAACTGAGAGCAAACTGCACTCCTTACCAGCACTGATGATGTTACCTAGTTTGGATAATGAAACATCTGCAAGAAAACAAGCAAGCTCAGACAGCACCAAGAACCCCACACTGAAATACTAAGTCTAAGATTAACTGCAACTTATTCTGTCCTTAAATTCTGCACTATTTCTGCTTCCACCTGGATGACTGGTTTCAAGAGGCTCAGAAAAAGGTCAATAACTAATCTTCATTAAATTTTTGCCCAATTTTGAATAGCTTTGTGTGACTTTGAAGAAAGCACTAACTTTGTCTAGACTTAGTCTAGCTTATAGGGTAATTGTGATGATAAAATGATACAAATAGTGTATTATTATTTGATCAATTTGCTTTCTACTTTTCTATCCAGAGACTGTTTCCAATGGTTTCATACATCTGTACAAATTTTTACATTAGCATACAGTATGTGATCAAAGTTTACCACTATAACTGCTAATAATTGATTTCAAAGATTAATTCCATAATTCCATAGTATTATCCAAAATTCAGAACTTCTTACCACATACATAACACTATTTACTTCTGCTGCTATTCTATCATGGTTTCAGCAGGCATTATCCCATCTCTCTGAATTTTATGGATTACAATATAAGATGGCTTTATATTAGTAACATTATCAAGCCATAATAGTAAATGTTAAATGATTATACATCAACAGAGCACCACTGATTTTATTAAAATAACATTTTATCTTAATTTAAGTAATGTAATAACAAGGAATCTGGTGGTATCTTAAAGACCAACAAATTATTAAGTTTTCCCATATATATATATACATACATACATAACTTGCTAGTGTTAAAAGGTCCTACATGGCTCTTTATTATTTTTTACAGCAAAAAAGATACCACAGGAATTATTTTAATTAATGTTAGCCATTTTTAATAATCCAGTTAAGAAGGAGAAAATCAGATTTCTCTAAGCCAATACATTTGAGAAGGCTTAGTTTGGGGACAACTGTAACAAGTAAAACCACCATAAGTGGAAAGAAAACAGAAACAACACTTACACTATTCCGAGGTGTCACGGAGAAGAAAGGGTAGAATTTAAAATAGTAGTAGGAACGAAAATAAAGTACATTTTTCTTCCTCCCCTTCTTCTGTTTACACTGCACTTAGATTGCAAGTTTCTCTAAGGAAGAATTTCTTCTCCTGCAAACTATAAACAATCATGTTGCCAAGAATAATTTCTTACGCTTCTTTCCTTTTCCTTCCATCTCCAGGTGACGTAAGTGTGCTCATATTTCGCCCTCCCTTCAGCAATAGTCCCGCAAGGTTGCCTGACTATTAACTAACATATAACGTTAATGTCAACGCTAACATTATTACTCCAATACTAAACCTAATAATACGCTTCAATTAATGTTTATAATTTATTAGCTTCTAATTTCCGGAGCGGCAAGGGGAGGGAACGGAGGTGCGACCTCTTTCGCTCCCCAAACCCCGTCCATCCTCACCTCTTCTCCGCCGCTTCTTCGACCAGACCCAGCCGAGGGACAGACTCCCCTCTCCGGCCTCCCTCCGCCTCACCCGCTGCCTTCTTCTCTCGGCTTCTTCCCGTCCCTTGACGGGTTTACGTCACTTCCGCAGAAGGAAACCGGCATTACTGAGCACATTCGAGCCCTAAGCGTCAAATTCGAAGCGTAAACAAGGGCAAATGAATGAAGGGCTTATGCGCATGTGCACTTTAGACAGGTATTGGGGTGGTGCGGGGTATTCGGAAAGTAAAGTTCCGGTACATTCGTGCAAGGACCTTTGATTTCTGGTCCATTCTTAACTAGCCGGCGGAATGGGTGAAGTAAGAAAGGCGTTTAAGTTTCATTCATTTTATTTTTTTATTCATATCATCAGAAATAACAGGTTCTCTGTCCCCTGCGCCTTTCCTGTGAATGAGCATTAACAACATGTTTTCTAAATTTATTTTAGCGATATAGACCTTACCACCGCAGAGTTGAATAATACCAAAAAAAAAAAAACCCGTGAGAAAAGGACAGTTTACGATAGTTTGGAGAGGTCTCGCTAATACTAGGAACAATAATATATTAAAACGATTGTTAGTGTATATGCAATAAAAATCTATCTGGACCATAGCACATGCGAAAACCTACTCTTAGGAATACACAAATGTCTTGGTTTTTCTGCCTCTTTTTACCCGAGATCAGTTGTAGCCAAACTTCTCCCATTCCTCACACTTTAAAATTCCAATTGATGCAATGGAGGGACAGAGTTTAATCAGTCCATACCTCTCCCAACATATAAGGAGAGATTTTGTACTGTTATTAAAAATACAGTAGATGTATGGACTCAAATACAGTAATTTAGAAAAGAATCTAACAATTCCTGTGCCAAATGTTTATGCCCTTACCCCACACCTGTGTAAGGTCCAGTTATGCCTGCCTAATTATTAGTAAACATCACTTTTTTTCATGCTCAGAGGCATCTTTTTAGATGGTTTCCAGTTCCTTATGTAAGCACTGTAGTAGTTCAAAAACATCTAGTTTGATTAAGGCACCAGGCTAGAAACCAGGAGACCATGAAACACAAAACCAGCTGGGTGACCAGTTACTCTCATCCTAAGAAGCAGGCAAGGGCAAATTACTTCTGAAATCTTGCCAAGAATAGAATAGAGCTGGAAGGGACCTTGGCGGTCTTCCAGTCCAGGTCCCTGCTCAAGCAGGAGAACCCCTACACCAGGGGTTCTCAACCTTAGCAACTTTAAGACTTGTGGACTTCAACTCCCAGAATTCCTCAGCCAGCCATCAGACAAATGACTATCTAGTCCAGGGGTTCTCAATCTTGGCAACTTTAAGACTTGTGGACTTTGCTGGCTGAGGAATTCTGGGAGTTGAAGTCCACAAGTCTTAAAGTTGCCAAGGTTGAGAACCCCTGCTCTAGTCTCTTCTTAAAAATATTCAGTGATTGAGCGCCCACAATTTCTGAAGGCAAGCTGTTCTACTGGTTAATTGTCCTCACTGTTAGGAAGTTTCTCCTTAATTCCAGGTTGCTTCTCTCTTTGGTCAGTTTCCAACCATTATTTCTTATCTTGCCCTCTGGTGCTTTGGAGAATAGTTTGACTCCCTCTTCTTTGTGGCAGCCCCTCAAATACTGGAATACTGCTATCATCATCTATTTCTTCTTTTCTTTAGACTAGCCAAACCCAAGTCCTGCAGCCGTTCTTCATATGTTTTAGTCTCCAGGCCTTTGATCATTTTAGTTGCTTTTCTCTGAACTTTTTCCAAGGTCTCAACATCTTTTTTATAGTATGGTGACCAGAATTGGTTGCAAGGACTTATTCAGACAGTTGCCAGAAATTAGACTGACACCACACAAACACAATATAACATTTAAAAGTTATCAAAGTGGTATTTAAAATATAGAGATACCATGATTGTTACATGCCTAACAAAGATAATGCCCATTGTACTTGTTCAGGAGAGCTATTTCAGGGTTTCATGAAGGGTCTGTTGAATAGCATAGGATAAAATGCAACCCTGAGGGACACTCTAAGAGCCAACTGCCAAGGCTTTATATCATATATGCTGATTAGATTATCTCAACGTAGATGATCAGCATAGATCAACTCCAAGATTAACATCAGACCAACAATCAAGTAAACAATACCCCAATCTAGAGACTGCCAAAGAAACCAATAGCAAACAGCCCAATCAAAAAAAGATCTCTAAGACCACTCTCACCAACACTGACAGGGTAAGCCACTAGAATATAAATTGACAGCACACCACACTCCTTACCAGCAGTGATGATGTTACCTAGTTTGGGTAATGAAACGTCTGCACAAAACAAACCAGATCAGAGAGCACCAAGGACCCCCTCTTGTCAATTCCATCAAAAATTCAGTCCCATAACCTGGTCAAATCCAATTAAATTACTTCATGGAGTTGCAAAGTTATTAAAGTATCTTTGCTAAATCATACAAAGATACCTCTAGGTCAGCAGTTTGTTTCTCATAATAGTCCTTCAGAAAGGTAGTAGGACATAATTTTATCCTCCATATACATGTACTCCTTGACTTACAACAGTTCATTTAGTGACCGTTCAAAGTTACAACGGCACTGAAAAAAGTGACTTAGGACCATTTTTCACAATTATAACCGTTGCAGCATCCCTGTGCTCATGTGATCAAAATTCAGATGCTTAGCAACTGGTTCATATTTTTTGTGACCTACTGACAAGCCAAGTCAATGGGGAAGCCAGACTCACTTAACAACCGGGTTACTAACTTAACTGCAATGATTCAGTTAACCACTGTGGCAAGAAAAGTCATAAAATAGAGCAAAATTCACTTAGCAGCTGTCTCACTTAGCAACATAGGTATTTGGGGCTCAATTGTGGTCGTAAGTGGAGGACTACCTGTAGTTACTATCTACAGACATGTAATCATGAAGGCTTTTATGTTATCTTCAATGTGAGACAACACATTTCAGCAACATGTCTTGCGAACCAGGTGTGGCCTAGACAAGTGTTGTATGAACTCACCCTCCATAATTTATACCTCTTTACATCCTCTGAACTAAAAAAACTGAATTAAAGTACCCTGGGTGTGTGTCCTATCTGTACATAAAGCTTTATGTAAGACTTAGCAAAATTCTGCTTATGGATTTAGGCTGCACATTTGCTTTTCTGGAAAAACCCAAGAGACTTACTTCAGTGTGGACATCTGTTGGATGCACTTTAAAAATATACTGATCTTGAAAAAAGCCTGAATGTATTTCATATGTTTCAGTTTAAGAATACAGGTAATCCTTGCTTAAGAATCACTTGTTCAAAGGCTACTCAAAGTTATGACAGTGCTGAACTAGAATTGCAACAGTTCCTCCACTTTACAGCCATCACAGTGCCTCCATGACCACACTTTGAGCACTTGGCTCATAGTTGCAAGCATCAGTATTCCACACTCATGTGATTACTATTTGTGACCTTCACTGCTGGCTTCGGACAAAGTCAGTGGGGAAGCTGGCAGGTCGGCAAATGGCAATTACCTGACATTGTTCTTGACAGCCATGCAGAATTCACTTACAGTGACGGAAAAAAATTATTTGATCCCCTGCTGATTTTATACATTTGCCCACTGACAAAGAAATGATCAATCTATAATTTTAATGGTAGGTTTATTTTAACAGTGAGAAACAGAGTAACAACAAAAAAAATCCAGAAAAACACATTTAAAAAAAAAGTAAATTGATTTGCATTTTAATGAGTATTTGATCCCCTATCAGCAAGATTTCTGGCTCCCAGGTGTCCTTTATACAGATAAGGAGCTGAGATTAGGAGCACTCTTTTAAAGGGAGTGCTCCTAATCTCAGCTTGTTACCTGTATAAAAGACACCTGTCCACAGAAGCAATCAATCAGATTCCAAACTCTCCACCATGGCCATGACCAAAGAGCTATACAAGAATGTCAGGGACAAAATTGTGGACCTACAGAAGGCTTCAATGGACTACAAGACTACTGCCAAGCAGACAATTGATCCAATTATTTCCAAATGGAAGAAACACAAAATAACTGTCAATTTCCCTTGGTCTGGGGCACCATGCAAGATCTCATCTTGTATAGTTTCAGTGATCATGAGAATGATGAAAAATCAGCCCAAAACTACACAGGAGGATCTTGTCAATGATCTCAAGGCAGCTGGGACCATAGTCATTGGTAAGACACTACACGTGAAGGACTGAAATCCTGCAGCACCCGCAAGGTCCCCCTGCTCAAGAAAGGACATGTACAGGCCCGTCTGAAGTTTGCCAATGAACATCTGAATGATTCAGAGGAGAACTGGATGAAAGTGTTGTGGTCAGATGAGACCACAATTGAGCTCTTTGGCATCAACTCAACTTGCCATATTTGGAAGAGGAGGAATACTGCCTATGACCCCAAGAACACCATCCCTACCATCAAACATGGAGGTGGAAACATTATGCTTTGGGGGTGTTTTTTTTGCTAAGGGGACAGGACAACTTCACTGTATCAAAGGGATGATGGACGGGGTCATGTACTATCAAATCTTGGGTGAGAACCTCCTTCCCTCAGCCAGGGCATCGAAAATGGGTTGTAGATGGGTATTCCAGCATGGCAATGACCCAAAACACACGGCCAAGGCAAGAAAGGAGTGGCTCAAGAAAAAGCACACTAAGGTCATGGAGTGGCCTAGCTAGTCTCCAGACCTTAATCCCATAGAAAATCTGTGGAGGGAGTTGAAGGTTTGAGCTGATAAACGTCAGCCTCGAAACCTTAATGGCTTGGAAAGGATCTGCAAAGAGTGGGACAAAATTCTTCCTGATGTGTGCAAACCTGGTGGTCAACTACAAGAAACGTCTGACCTCTGTGATTGCCAACGAGGATTTTGCCATCAAGTACTAAATCATGTTTTGCAAAGGGGTCAAATACCTATTTCACTCATTAAAATGCAAATCAATTCACTTTTTTGAAATGCATTTTTTTGGATTTTTTTGTTATCCTCTCACTGTTAAAATAAACCTACCACTAAAATTATTGACTGATTATTTCTTTGTCAGTGGGCAAACGTACAAAATCAACAGGGGATCAAATTTTTTTCCCCTCACTGTAACTGCAACTGGAATTGCCGGAACTGCTGTCGTTAAGTCAACACATATATCACATTTTATGACTGCATTGTTTAGTGACAGAGATGCTGATGTCAATAATACATCAATAATACATAATTAAGGGTTACCTGTTTGGGCTCACTTAAGTAGTTACAGCATAACCACTTCAGGTCTTGGGTAACATCTAGAATATGCTTTACATCTCCCCTCTTTTCCATATACATATTTTATGGACACCAAATCACTGGCTGGCTCTTGTCATAACTGTAACTATCATAACTTTTTCCTTAAAGTCTGTCCCAAGAATGTTGGCTTTAAAAAACTATAGTGCTAAGCAGATTATTTTAATTCCAGCTCTGTGTTTACCACTTTGTCAGATTTAAAAAGATCATTGCAAGTTAGATTAGGTAATGAGATAATTTATTGCACAATACTGACACAACATATTTCAATACAGTTTACACATGAGGAGTTTGGGGGAATCATATTTTATCTTAGCATTGTTTGCCATTTCAACATAAAGAGTAACATCCACATTCCAATTACATTTCACTTTTTTTTTTCCAGATGGCATTTTGGCTGCAATTTTATACACATTTATTGAAACCCGCATTTATATATAGACTGCACAAAAAGATCATAAGGAATCAACACACCTGACTAAAATTATTTAAGTGTATAAAGAATAGAAATTACTAAATTGACATAATACATTAAGGATTACATATTATTTATGTAAAGCATTTATATCAAGATTATATTATTTATGCATGAAGGACAGCGTGGGGAGATGCTTTAGACTCACAAATCAACATAGCTCTAGGAAAATAATAATCCTATGTTCTCAAAAGTAAGTATTCCATAGTGATTATTCTTTGTTTTTAGGATTGCAACTTAAATAATTTCTGAGGAGCATTTTTCTGAATAATTCCAAATTGTAGCAATGTGCAGCAGCCCATCCCTAAACACTATATTGATTGTGATACCAGTAATTTTAATAATTAAGTATACTAAGATTCTTGACAAATTTTAGATTTCTACATTGGCCAGAAGCTACCTGGGAGGCCCGATACCTCAGTAGATCATTAATCTCCCAGAAAACTGACCCTAAGCAAAAGACAGGCAGCCAGCATGCTAATCCTTAACCATTAGCTTCACAGGTCTCATGTATTTGCTACTTGTGCTGTTGCTAGCACCCTATTCTATCTCTGCTCAACAATTACGCACTGCATAGGAGCCCTTGGGATTAGCAACCGGCAGTCACCCAAACAAACAATAACAATGACAGGAAAGAAAAACCTGATGGGACTACGTTAGTCCTGGTGGGGACTCGTCAAATATTTGATGAACATCTAGATTCAAGAGAGAGACAGAAAAGTACATTTTCTAAAGTTTAATTATTCCTTTTTTGAAAATTCTTCTGCCACTATATTTTTCTCCACCATCTACGGTATTTTCTATACACTACTAAAATTCTGCTGTTTGTGCCCTTCAGTTAGACCAAATGGCACATTATACCAGAATAATTTTTGAATAAAGGTATCTCAAATCTGCTAGGTTAAAGGATGTGTAAAATAAGTGGGGCCCATTATTCTTGTGGAATTGAAATTTACTCATTGTTTATACCTGTCAGGCGAAAGCAATTGGAATTACTCGTGAATAGGCCCAAGTAGATCATTTATTGGTGATCACCTATGTTACAGGAATCTTGTCAGACTGCCTGCTTTCCCTTTGGAAATGGCAACTATAGACCTAAGGGTTTGATCTCAGATGTTTCCTCCTCCAGATTCTAAGGTGAAATGACTCCTCATTCCCACTAGAGAAGGCCCCTCACCTTCCACCAATGGTTCTACCATATTACCGGTTTAGTTCCAAATTTCTGACTGTTGTAGCATTCATGCAGTCATATCATATACTTGATAATATGATGATAGGAACGTTCAGCATGGGAACAAAACCAATATGGTCAGCCTAATTATGCCGTGTGGAAAGAGAGGGAGGTATTATAGTCAAGAGATGACACCAAACATCAGGAAGCAGCAAAGGAGAACACAAATCAGATGGGAAAATTTACCGTTCATTCTGGTTACATTGGACTGCACTACCTTTCTTTCAAAGATAACTCAACAGGTAGTAGGTTGTCTAATAGAATTCCAAAAGGATGGTAACCATTGATCCAATCGAATACCATAAGAACATAAGACTTTGTCAATCAAAAAGTGAGCACATATTGTTTCTCCGACCCTCCTGGCCTTCCGAAAGAATTTAAAAACCTACCTCTGCCGGCAGGCCTGGGGATGATTGTTGATTGTGGTGTGATTGATGAGTATGTATGGGGTTTGTATTTTTAATGTTGTTCGGATTTGTTGCAATTGTTTATATATATATATGTTGTGAGCCGCTCCGAGTCTTCGGAGAGGAGCGGCATACAAATCCAAATAAATAAAATAAATAAAATAAAATAACTCATCCATCTTAATTTGGCTCAACCTAATATAATATCTTACCTGTACTGAAATTATACATTCTGCTAAGCCATACTTTAAATATCACTTTTAAGTAAGCTGTGATTGGCTGAATTAGTGCAAACACTGATCCATAGTTGTATGGATACCAAGGTAACTGAATCCACGTTACAATCAACCCAATTCAACAAATCATACTGTTAGCTCAGTAGTTGGAAGAAGTACACTGAGTACTATTGGACAAGGAGATGTGAACTATTTTTCATGTCTTTATATCAGGACATAAACTACTGTGATTGGCTCAGTTTCAGAAAATAAATTGCAGATCCATCTCTGCAAGGAAACATGTATTTAAAAACTATCAACAGGTAAAGCTCTCAGTGTAAAGACCAGGCACAATTCATTTTCATAATCATTTCATTTCATTTTTTATGAAGAATGTAATCTAGATAGCTTGAAGAAACCATAACATATCCAATAAATGAAATTATCATTTATCAGGAAGATGGAAATAAATTAATTTTCAACACATCTATACATACCCCAGCACAGATTTATAGTTAAAACAATAACTTTCAACATATCTATACATATCCCAGTACAGATTTATAGTTAAAACAATAACTTTGAACACAAACTTAAGGAATTTTTTCAGCCATTTTCTTCTAAAAAAAAATCACCTCAGTATTCAGAGGTACTTCATTCTTTTGTTCTAAAAGTTGTAACAATGAAATCATGAGCAGCAGAAATGGAAGTTGTACAAAATAAAGTGCTGCTATATACGTCTGCCACCAGGTGGCTACATCAACAGCTAACTGAGTCTCTGCAGAAAGAATCCTTTGAAACATTTCACCCTGGCAAGATCCACTTTTGCAAAGCAGTGCAAAGCGAGTGAGGCAGTTGGACTGTGGAGGTCAGCTGTGTGCAAGAGCCCTTTAAAAACCTCTGCATGCTCTGCAAGCAATATGATCATTCTTATCTATGGCTGTGACTATTCTGTAGTATCCGCATTAACATGCTTCCTTTTAGGAGGATTTTTCCTTCTTTGAAGCAAGAAGCATAGGGCAAATTCCGGTGAGCTCCACAGCTAGGTTTGGAGGACACATTCTCCTGCAAGATAGACAGATTCCAACACATATCAGTAATACCACAGTTCACAGAACTCAGACTGGTAATACATAAAGAAGGTTTACACACCAGCTTGCTCTCTTTCGTGCTCCTTGTGCTAAGGGCCTACCACCATGTTATCTTGAATTCATAGATTGGGCGCTTGCAGTAGTAATGGTTAATCAAGTGTTTGTCACACACCCCAATACATTGGTGGTCAACTGTGATGCCCCTGTTGGAAAGGTCCGTCACAATGCAATGGAGGAGGTCATACACATCTGCCACGGCTTCCCAGGGCCCAAAGGATACATCCACCTCACAATGGTGCTCAAAAAGCTTGGCCTCCCCTTCACTCCTCTCAAAACGGAGGGAGTTGAAAAGTGGGCACTCATATGGCGTGATGGGCATCTCTTCTTTGAAGACACAGATCTTTAGCTTAGCAAAGCGTGCTTTCCTTTGCATTGCCCGCAGCTTAGCTATTTCAATGATTCGCTCTAAGTGCTCTAAAAAGCAAAAGAGAAACAATGATTGAAATACGGTGAGAGTGCTTTTCCAGATACTGTTTTGTCATTAAATAATTTAACAAAGCGAAACAACAAAAATAAAATCCTCTTACAACTGGTATTGGTAAGAAACAAAGTAATTATACAGTTAAAACTACCATCTTGATTTTTAAATTAACACCTGTTCTAAATTCTTAGCACAGCTGAGCACCTGATCTACCAACATACATGTGACTTAAAATGGAGTTTGCTGCATTTGGTAACTCATTCTTCCTTGTGACTCATTTAAAGTGCTATCTATCTATCCTTGGGCCCACAAGGAACTGTTGACATAAGCCTTGCTGCCAACGCCAATCCCTATTCTGCCGCAAGTGTGCTACTACCAAATAGTGATATCCTTACTGACTGTGCACAGCCCATATTAAGGCAAGGAATTCAGTTGTTCCCCTTCCCTTTACCCAAAAGTCAACTACCTCTTTAAAATGGGCTGGAATAGGAAAGGTGGTGAGCTTTGATGGATGATGAGTAACAAAACATCTCCCCACCCACCCCACATGTAATTGGATTTTAATGTTTGGTTTCAACTTATCTGTATGTATGAGTATATGTATACAATAGATAAATTAATCAATGGGAATAGCATTTGTTTATTTGATTGCTTGATTTCTATAGCCACCCATCTTAACAAATGACCGTGGGTGGCTCATGATTTAAAACATGTTAGAATTAAAATCTTAAATACATTTTAAAACAATAAAAATAATAACAGTAACAGTAAAAAAAATATTAAAGCGTCTAATTCAAAGTACACACAAAACAATCACTGGAGGTTTTCAAAAATAGACTGGACAGCCATTTGATTGGGATGATCTAAGATTCCTGCCTTGAGCAGGGATTGGGACTAGAAGACCTCATTACAATATTTTTAAACATAGGTTTAGCTTTCTTACAGCTAACAGTTAACAAGGATGCAGGAGGGTTGCAGGAGTTACACCACAGCATGTAACACTGTGCATGCCTCTCAACTATTAGGAGGTACACAAAAGTGAGCAGTGTGTTGAACAGAAGACTATCACCGCATCATACAGCATCCCTCCAATATTGATTTAAAAAAACCTCTTTTATGGCACTAAACATCTAAAATTTGATTGAACTGTACATGAAAGGCTATGAAGTGGTAGTATGAAAGCCAGCTTGTACTCCCACTTTATGCACAGTCACTACCACTAGCAGCCAGCTGTCATTCAACCAGTTGAGGTGACTGTACCAAGATCATCCCAGAGCCTATCAAGCTAAAGGGGAAAGCCCAATTTGAAAGAATTGAACTCTTACTGCCTATCAGTCCACCCAGGTAAACTGGATAGGAAACATGAGCAGATGAGCTAATTGTATTTTATCTTATGGCTACATTAACAGAATCTTGAAAGTCTGAAGGTACCAATCCCCCGTCTGATCAACTAGGCCAAGTCCTTCCTAAGTTTGACCATTAAGCCACTAGGGGCTCATCCCTCTCATATGAAATTTCCTAGGCAGCATCTCTTCCCTTCATCACTTGAGATCATTCTCATAGCATTACACTGCCAAAATCAGAATGGTCCTTAGGGGACAGTGCCCTGGGATAGGGAGACACGGGCCTTCTCCAACCTAAAGGGGCCAATAGTTGCTGGGTTGATTCTACTCCCTACACTCATTTGACAGAACAATTACTTAAACATATCAGTTTGGAAAGTAAAATTACTATGGCTTGTTGCCTGCTTAATGGGAATATACTACTTTAAAACCAGAAGAGTTTTAAGCTGATTTAGGTATGGATTTGGGATAAGATGAAACCAGAATCATGACACTGCAGAAAGCAAAGGATATGTTTGAGATATGTACCTTTAGGGAAATTTAGGGAAAGTCCCTAAAATTCACTAAAATGAGCAAGAGCCAGAGAAGAGATTTTTTTTTTCATTTCTGAACTTCTAAAATGGTGACTTGGCAGAAGACAATAAACCATAATTGCTACATTCTCAATTTACCTTTGTAATAGGGCATTAAGCCCAGGAAAGCCTGCCGCACTTTCTCTCCTTTCAGGGGCTGGAGCTCTTCTAGACTGTCTAGCAATGGTCCTATGGAATAATACTGAGCTTCCTTGTAAACAGACCTCACTCGTTCTCTTGGAGGTAAGTCACCAGATCGTAGAAAATTAAGTACATCCCTAAAAACAAAAAGGAAACAAACAGAACTGCTGAAATAGTGGCTACCTCTTCTCTTTTCAGAAATGTTATTGAATGTAGCGGTTTATTGTTATTTAAATATTTTTAAAATAATTAAAAACTCATCAAGTAGCATATTTTCATTTTAATCTCTTAAAAATATAGATCGCAAACACCATTTTTAAGGGCCAATCCCTGTTCATTTGTGCACAGGAAAAAGCACCTATGATGAAACTTGGGGTCAAGTATGTATGAACTATTTAAAGACAGAAAATGCAATACATTATTCAAGTAACTAAGACAGAACTATAAAGACAGTTTCCTGAGAATAAATTGCACTGAAAGTTGCAGCCTAACATATTGAATAAATAACTGAAGTGAAACTACAGACAACCGGCAATATCAGGGAGCAAAAAAATGGCTAAATAATAATAATAATAGTTGGAAGGGACCATGGAGGTCATCTAGTCCATCTAGTGAAAATGTATCTAAAACATTGCTTTCTAAAACAGAGTACCTGTTGCAACATGAATGTTACTTAACCATGAATCTAAAACATTGCTTTCTAAAACACTAACTGTTGCAACCTGGATGTTACTTAACGAAGTAGCAATCCTTGGCATGCTATACATATTTTCTGTGTGCCCCATTCTGAAGAAAACATGAGTGCAAAGGAAGAAGAGCTATATGGACTGAATTGTCCTCATGATAAAAAATTAACCTATAGGTTCAAGAACTTTGTGGGGGGAAAATAGCACATAGTCAAATATTATGTACCCAAAATATGTTCCATCTCTGTCAATAAAATATCTGCCCTCAGCATCTGTTGGGATGTAATGCCGGCCACTGAACATGGCTGACAACATGGTATCTTCATGACGTCTCAGTGTTGATAGCCTGGTCATGAAATGGGTGCCTCCAACATTTAGTGGAACTACTTCAGGAAACTGAAAATAATAAATGGTTTTGAAAATTAAATATGGCATGGATAAAATAGAAAAGTGTTTTCATTCTCACATAATATCAGAATTTGGATCATTAATGAACAACAGGTAGTCCTTGACTTACAACAGTTTGTTTAGGGACCATTCAGAGTTACAATGGCACTGAAGAAAGTGACTTATGACCGTTTTTCACATGACAGTTGCAGCATCCCCATGATCATGTGATCAAAATTCAGACACTTGACCACTGACTCATATTTATGACCGCAGTTTCCCAAGGGTCATGGAATCACCTTTTGCAACCTTCTGACAAACAAAGTCAATGGGGAAGCCAGATTTATTTTACAACTATGTTACTAACTTAACAACTGCAGTGATTCACGTAACAAATGTGGCCCCAAGGTAAAATGAGGCAAATGTCTCACTTAGCAACATACATTTTGGGCTCAATTATGGCCATAAGTCAAGGATTACCTGTAAAAAAATCCTCCAAGAAAAGTATATCTGATTCCAACAATGTCTTCTCTTAGACAACAATTGTAGATATGTCTGCTAATCCATTTGTAGGGTATCAATTTTTTCAGTGAGCAGACAGCTTTATTTCTTGTAAATTTGTTTTTTTTTCTCTTTTGAAAATATATGTTGATTTAAAGTTTGTATTTAAGGATTACAGATTTCATGAATGGACTATCTTTGAAGGAAGAATGTTATAGAAATTAATAATAACAATTGACAATAGAATCAAGACTGCAATAAGGTCCTTCTTAGATGATTTTTAAAAGAATCAGAGACAATTTTAAAGGGCTATCAATAGTTACAAGTAGTAACTATAGTAAATATAGTAACAGCTATATTTCATTTGATAATACGTGGAGTGTCTATTTTAATCACAATGCTGGAATAAACATTGTTGGAAACAAAAGGTAGGGAGTTCCTAATAAATCCTATTTCTATCACTCTTAGAAGAAAGTAGGCAGGCAGACTTGAAAAAAGATAGTTGTTTAGCCAACTTGTGCCCAAACCATTTAATAAAATCATCACAATTTTGAATTGTGCTGAAACCAAACTGGTAATTAGTACATCTGCAGCACAGTTAATGCAATATCAATCATGTGAATGTTTATTCTATCTATACTGCTGCAATCTGGATAAATTATGTTTCTAGATAGTCCTCAAAATAGGTCCTGTATACACCATTCTGCAGTAAAAGCATCCATGTAACATTCGTTTTAACATATGTTTCACCAAGGGCAGGTCTGACATTCCCAAGAAGAGCCTAAGCAGGGTAAAAACATACTGTAATTGGGCACAGCTGCTATCTGAGCATCCAGAGACAAAGCAGTCCAGATGTATTCCTAAGCCTATATGAAACGTAAAGATTAAGTATGCCACTTAATACCAATTGTTGGGTTTCTACAGCACAGGCCGGTTTCTTGGAGTATTTGGTGACAAAGGGGGAGGGAGAATGTTGGACTAAATTGATCTAATTCAGATAGCTTCAATGTTCATTTCACCATGAACGTTGAAACGTACAGAATCTCTGAGGAGACTGTATACAGAAGAGACAGAGAAAGGGTACATACAGATTCAAAGACCTTCACTAGGAACGACCAGTATACTCAAGCCAGTCTGTCTATCTGCAATAGCAAAATTATCTGTGAATTTTAGGAATTTTCACGCATTCAGAATCCTAATAAAACAGATTTGGTATTCACAACTTTAGAACTACCAAGAAAACTGACTCGGTTTGAATAGTGGTCCACTAAGGATGCACAGGCCTCCTTTATCTGTGGTTTTCCTTGTATTCCAAAACCAAGAATATTATTTAACATGTGGTGGGCCAGCCAGTCAGCTGAAATGAACTTCCTTGAAACTCAGCTTAACTTAAAAACACACATTTAGAAGAATTACTCTTACATGCAAAGAGGCAGTGTAGAACAGTGGTTACATTACTGGAGTGGAAATGAAGAGTTCAGTCTCAGCCATAGAAACTCATTTGGTGATTTTGAACCACTTATTCTCTCTCGGTGGATTGTTGTGGGAAAAAATGAATGCTGTGTAAGCTGCCTGGAGCTTCTGAACAAAAGGCAGGATAAAAGTCTAATTAAATAAAAATAAATACATGTGAAACCTAGTAGATATGGGTAAATTGGAAAATTCTTAATTGTCAGAATATTTAAAAGCCAGGACAAACATATTGTAAGGATTTGAATTTATTTTAAAATATTGCTTCAGTGGAGTTATTTATTAATATTCCACTTTTGACCAGAATGAATTATAATAATAGCCCATCAATAAGGTATACTTCTATTTTCTTACAATAATTATTTATCCCCTATCACCAAAGGTTCTCTGGCCAATTTAAATCAAGTCACTACCACAAGCTAGCCTGAACACAGAAGAAAAAGAAGTTTGAAAAAGTAATTCATATTCAGAATAGCTCTAGAGACACTGCACTGGCAACTCCCACGAAGAGAATATTGTATGCTAGCACAAGCAGAATAATGTACAAGGATACAGCATGTATTAAATCACTCACCTGCTGAGGAAGCAGGGGCAGCGAGTGTTCTGCCTGGGTTGCCGTTGGAGTGGCAGGCTCTTGAAAATCATCCTCTGCATCTGAGCTCGACATGGCATCGCCCAGGTGTCCACAAGCTTTGGTCTGCCCCGTGACTACAACCATCCCTCTGGTTCTTGTAACTGGGTCTGCTTGGCAGGCAGCCGTGGCAAGGCTAATGGGAAGTTGAGAGCCATGTTAATTCAAGAGCCCTTCTTTAAGGAAATCTAATAAGAATGGACCACTGTGGGGCAGCAGGCACTCAGGGATGCTCCACATTGCTGTTTACAAGTGTCACTGCTATTCTCAGGAAGTGAATCACAATCATATAGTTACTGCATCTGCAATTATCTACAGGCTCTAAGGGACATACCGTGGGAGGCCCCCTATTTACACAAAGCACCAGGAAACCTTCTTGTCAGATTTCATAGCCAACCAAATCCCCAGTGGGAAATATGCTTCACTGACTGGTTGTTCAACTTGCTGTTAGTTGCAGGACTGTTATTTGCTTCTCCAAACTCAGCTTAACAATTGGGAATACCTGGTGCTGAGTAGCCATTTGGTAATCCCCAAAGCTGTCAACCACAGCTGCTCTCAGACTGGGCAGTCTGTTCTTGGACATTCCCCTGCTGAAAGTGGGGAAAATCCAAAATTCCAAAATCACAATACACAAAAGGAAATATTATTCAGCCAGTTCTTAATAATAATAATAATAATAATAATAATAATAATAATAATAATAATAATAATAATAAGCAATTTACAGAAATCTACCACCATTAAATAGAATTTTACCATCATACATAGTTTGACAGAAATGGTTCTCTGGGAAGGGGGGTGTCATAACACCACGTATAAAAATGTGGGCTGCCAAATTTAAGTAGCTGATTTCTCCAGTAGTGATCAAGAAATGGAAACAAGACATTAAAGGTGCTTTTTAGTTTTGTTTTTAACCTGGATTTTTATGTATTTTATTCAGGGATTGGTGATACTGCTTTTAATTAGCATTTCATTTTCTTGGTCACTTCAAACATCACAACACACAATGGAGCATAACATCTGGACTGCAAGTAAACAGCCCTGGAAAGGGGGAGTTTGCTCATATGTTTGAAATAAAAAATACATTAGTTTTACTTTGAAGATGTATTTCTTGGACTAGGAACAATCTATGCTACAAAACACACTTTTTAAATCTCTTCAGGCCTATAGAAACTATTTTTGTTCCTATTCTACAGCATCTAGGAATGATATACTTATCCTGAATAGCAGCATAAAAGAGAACCTAATGCAACTTTGCTCTTATCCTAGAAGCAAGATGGATAGTACCTAAATTTGGTTAAATAAATAAATGAAAATATAGCAGGTAAAAAATACAGTAAGAGTTTATTCTAGTACACACTTTCAGATTTTGTTCCAAATTTTGTAGACTCATAAATGCAAAACACTTCATCAGCAAAGTTTTGGTACTGTGTTCTCCCAGTTGATATTTGTCAGAAAATATTTCTATTTATCCTTTTCTATCTTCATGTCCTTTTATTTTTTTGTAGATTTCCACTTTACATTTTATATTGTAAATTGTAGACATGCATACATCTTGACACACCCTTTAATTACATCACAATATTTGTTCTAAACTGATTTTACAATTATCTCATCTAATAGATTTCATTACATGAAAAAATGTTCTCCCAATTTACAAACCACATACCTATTTATCTTCCTCATATAATTTTTGATTGGTGCTTCATAATTTGTGTAAATGAATAGATCTGTTTGCAGAGTGGGTAGTCATATTAGTAGGAGGAACAGCAGAATCTTTTGGCATTTCAAACTGTCTTGTATTTATTATGATAGAAGCTTTAATGGGCTCAGCCAAGATCCTCTTTTCCTTTTTGCTCTTACTCAATCTTATTCAATTAGACAGAACAACCTACAGATCTCTTTTCCAATTCACAGAAAGGTCTTCATAAATCCATCCTACAATAAACCCACTCTGATTCTTAATCTTATTGAATTAACTCAAATTATTAAGAGATTATTTAGAACTAAAATACAAAGACTGAATTGTAGATCTTTTCCCATCTGGTAGATCTTCATCCTCTTTTGCTGCTTAAGGACAGCCAAATGCAAATCATAACACCCCAGCTTTGTCCATGGGGACTTGAGCACAGGTGGGCCTTTTTACCTTGTTGACAAGAAAAAGCCTAATGCTGTTTCTCAGCTGATGCTGCATGAGGTGCAAATTACATTTACTGTAAGCATAGCTTTCCTGGTAGAATGACACCCAAGCTAACCATAGGACAAAAAGTATCTGAGCTGCAGCCAGGCATGTCCAACCCCAGGCCAGTAAGCCACATGCAGCCCTGGACAGCTAGCAGTGCAACCTCACAAGATCGTAAACTTTTAACATTTGTGTGCATTTCATGTACATTAACTATTATATACAGTCTAAGACAATTCCTCTTCACTCACTGCAGCCCAGGCAAGCCAAAAGGTTGGACACGCCTTCTTTAAACTCCAGTTCAAATTTCACACAAAAGCTAAACAAAAATTTAAAACAATTGAGCCAAATAAAGACAATATCATTTACTTTCTCCATCCACACAGGCAGCCCTCAACTTTATTGCTCCTTGTCCACTATATGGAGAAGTGAAGTCCTACTCTAATAAAAGAACAGCCACAAGCTGGTCCCCCTCCAAGCTAGCATTCCCCATCCGGAGTCCACCAGATAATGGGGCTCTACAGCAGCCAAAATCTCCAGCCAGCAAAACCAAAAGTCAGGCTGGTTGTAATTGATGAGGATTGTAATCTGAATCAAATCAACCTTTATGGTCAAAGTACAACATGTGTACAGTAAATATCTGGAAGTTAAAATTAGAAAAGAACCCACCAAAGAGAAGGGGCTTCCTTTTCCTCCCTTGCCCTCCGTTCTGCCACTGAGTAAATAAAACAAGTCTTGCTTGGCAGAAAGCAATCAAAAAGAAAAAGAATGGGCCAAAGTTTGGCCCTTGCTAAGGACCACACCCAAAAGGGGGTAGGTCTGCAACTGCCACGCTCCCAGAGGGCCCTCATCTCTGGGGGGGGGGGAAGAAACAGGGCTTCTTCACCTGCTCCTTTTGCCCACGCTCAGAAAAGGGGAGGAGCCTCAAGATCACTTAGTGCTCGGGGCGGAGCCAGGTTGCCGTAGGAGCTTCTGAGACCAGCCTTCAATGCGCTCACCTGTTGGTCTATTCGCCGATGAAAAATGGCGGCGATATTTGCTGCCACCAAAGCTGGTTCTCCTCGTTGCCTCCCGGATGAATTGGAGTGATATTTCGGCGCTCCTCAATCAAAGTCTGGCTCCCCGACCGCTTTCCCCGCCCCGCAGGCCTCCGCCATCCGGGTACTTTGGGATTGACGAGGACAAGACAGATTATAGGCTGTCCAGTGGACGGAGTCAGGCCAAAAAAGCTCCGCCCCCTTCTCTGCTACATCCTCCAACTGGCTCAAGCCATTCTCTATCTCCCATGGCGACGAGATGCAGCAACGGAAGGTCTCCGCTCCGATTCTCGCGCTTCTTCTGGTTGCCAGGGAAACGGAGGCTCACAACGAGCAGCCGAAGTGATGTATGGAGAATTTAACTTGCTCCGCCAATAAATAATGAATACGCTTCGTCTCTGTTGTTTGCTACCTTTTATTATATCTTCCCCTTGAAATGAAATAGAGCAATTCTCCTGTGGGGAAGGGGAGATAAATGTTCCAAATGATGGGTGTGTTCACACAATGCACTTACATTACTTTATTGTTGAATTAACCCATTTTCTGGGTTTACACAATATGTTAAATAGTTTTTAGGGGGGGGCAATTGCCTGGTGGTGGTGACAATCTGTCCACTAAAGTGTAATTTAGTATTTGAAACTTAATGATTCAAAGTAACAGAATAACATAGTAGGAAGGGACCTTGGAGGTCTTCTAGTCCAACCCTGTGCTCAAGCGGGAGACCCTATGCCATTCCAGACAAGTGGCTGTCCAGTCTCTTTTTAAAAGCCTCCAGTGATGGAGCACCCACAACTTTTGAAGGCAAGCTGCTCCATTGGTTTACTGTTCTCACTGTCAAGAAATTTCTCCTTAGTTCTACCGTAGGTTGGTTCTCTCGTTAATTAGTTTTCATCCATTGTTTCTTGTCTTGCCTTCTGGTGCTTTGGAAATTGGGTTGATTCCCTCTTCTTTGTGGCAGCCCCTCAAATATTGGAACACTGCTATCATGTCACCCCTAGTCCTTCTTTTCACTAGACTAGACAAACCCAATTCCTGCACTATTTTTATTCAAGAGTACTAAAGTGGATAGTTAAAATATGTCACTTGCTTCATTATTTTAGAGTACCTCAATAGATAAAACAAAAATAAATTTGACCTGACAACATAACTATTTTAGAGAGAATTGGGACTCTTCAAAAGAACTTGGTGCACAGGGTCTGTGTGTTTTAAAAAGCCCTTGACTTGAAACCATACATTTTCCTAATAAGATGGGCTTGCATAACAAGAAAAGTGACATTAAAAGTACTATATTTAACATTGCTGTGGAAATACATCTGCTAAGACTTCATCGGACTTAAAGGCAAAGAAAGGACAAACTAGGATATAGAGGTACTCTACTTTATGAGACGAAATTATAAGTCAAATTGATAAACTAAAAAGAACCAAATGCTTGGTATAGATATCTACACAAGTCATGACTAGAAGGAACTATTTTTAAAGCAAAAAATAAAAATATGGGAGCATAACCTCAAAGTGACAGGAGTTCAAAAGTAATGTTAGAAAGTATTATTTCCTAGAAAGAGTAGTCGAGGCCTGGAACCAATTTCCAGTGGAGATAGTGGGTCAATCATCAGTGATTAAATTTCAACTTGCTTGGGATAAACCTATGTCCATCATACAACAATTTTTTTAAAAAAACTCAAGGACATACTCGATATATCACTTGGTCTTTTTCTGCATTTTCTATGTTTCTCTGAGCATGCAGACATGAACAAGACCTGGATTTTCAAACAGAATGAAAGAATAAAGAATATCTGAGGGCAATTCATTTAACTTCTGTTTCAGGAATATTGTTGGAAATACTGCATTGTTAAAAAGAAAATAAACATCTAGCATAAAAAATTTCCTGAAAAGGAACAACCATGGATTCCACAAAGGCAACTTATTTCGTTAACTTTTTAAACTAACTCACCTGTCCTGGAATAAATGGCAGTTACTCTTGTGATTGGCAACAGATTAAAAGACAGAAAGCAGTAGGATTAAGTGGATTTTTTTTTCCAAATGGGAGAAATGCACATAGTAAGAGTTCCTGTAGGAATAGTGAGCAGTGTGTCACTCAAATTTATTACTCGAATTGTTCAGGGGATACCATTAGAAAGATACAAACACTGCAAAAGAATTGATCCAGACTGGGTAAATAGGCTTCAAAATGGCAAGTGTAGTTCAATGTAAAGAAGAATACACATAGACCTCAACTACAACAGTTCATTTAGTAACCATTCAAAATTAGAATGGCACTGTTTTTTATGCTTATGACTATTGCGGCAACCATGGTCACATGATCAAAATTCAGATGCTTAGTAACTGTGTCATGTTTGCAGTGTCTTGGGATAATGTGATTATCTTTTGTGACCTTCTGACAAGCAAAGTCAATGGGGGAGCCAGATTCTCCTAACAAATGTGTCACTAACAACTGCAGTGATCCACATAACAATTGACAAGAAAAGTTGTAAAATGGAGAAAACTTACTTAACCATCTCATTTAGCAACAGAAATTTTGGGCTCAGTTTTGTGGCCATAAGTCAAGGACTATCTGTATCAGCACGAAGAATCCATTAATGGGAAAGGATGGTAACTGATCAGGAATAGATATGACAGCCAAAAAAGCTGTCAGTAGCATTTTGGATAATTCAGTGAAAATATCAACCCAGATTATAGCTGCTGTAAAAAAAGAAAAAAGAAAAAGTAAGCAATTTCCATGCTTAGTATCACTAGGAGAGAACTTAAAAATAGAAATATGCATAGGATTGAGATAGTATTGGTCACTCTCGTGGATAGAGGACCTTTTCAGAAACCTGGATAGAAATCCTGCACCTTTTCTAGTCTAGTGACATGGCAAGTTTGACACCCCTGTTCTAAATCTTTCAGCCTTATTCAATGCTAATGACCACAGTAGGTCTCTGAACTGCCTGCAAGGATTGGGGATTAACAACACTGTTAGTGTTCAAGGTCATGTATTGAAACTAAATTAATACGGATCAAGCTGTCAGTAGGGGGAAAATAGCCAGGCTTTCACCTTATACCTGAAAACTGAGTCAGAGCCAGATACTTTTCAGACAATAATGAATTCAGTACCAGAAAGGTCACCTAAAAGGCCATTCAAACAAGTTCTCACTGCAAAGCCTCTTTTTCATGTATCAGACAGATTTATGGGCACATTATTTTTGAAAACAAGTAAAAAAGACATTTTGTTCTCTTGGAACAAAACATTTTGGAAAGCTTTATTTTAATGTTTGTATAAATTTAATTATTAATACTCTTGTTATTATTTTAACATTAAATAGCCATATTTTAAATATTATTTTTACGAGCTGTCTCAAAAGGCTATCTGATTGGCAAGATAACATTTTTTAAATATATATATATATATTTATCTAATCTCAAATTGCTTTTTCTGCCCATTCTCCAACCTTTAAATCATCTTAACTGAGAAATTCAGACTCAAAAATTTGCCACATTTAAAGCTTTTATTTTGAAAAATAAAATACAAAAGCATTTTGTATGGATTGTAAACTTTTAAGTTCTTTCTCGCATCTCAGAAACCATTTTTAAATAATTAAAACATAATTTCATAAATCAGCTAAATTGGTAAAAGGGTGGGGTGGCAACAGGCACAAGCACCATTTTCCACAAATTAAAAAATTGCCCGAGGAAGGTAAAGCAATACACACAAAGAAGCTGTCTGCTATATGATGATCTAATGATGGATGTGAACTATGTGTGGAGTAAACAGTTCAAAGAACAAAGAAAGATGTTCTGTGCAGTGGTTCATTTCCTGTATTTTATGAAGAAAAGCAAGGGCTAAACAGGCCATTCCTCATTTTTTCATCCTTGTGAAGCCATGACTGCCAATCATCCTTGGAACGTATGCACACAAAGAAACCAGCATGCATCAACATGGACACACAATTCACGCATGAGGATTAATGTGTTAAATTAGCAGTCTTATGGAAAGCATCTCAAAAGTTAACATATCTGACATCCTAAATCAATACTGAAGATACCATAGAGTTTCTTCTGAGCTTTTAAATCAGTTGTGTAAATGGGAATCAATGCAATTTCTAGTGCTTGAGATTCAATCTACCAATATCTTCTGTATATTAGTGTCACAGAGAATAGGAAGCAGGCCATGACTCTTCCAACTCCAAAATGTTTCATACAGGATGAATTCCCACTTGGAGTCCTTCTACTTTAATGTCTTGATCTCAGAACTATTCCCTATAAACACCTCCAGCATTTCAGTTGGGCTGTTCTGGAGTCACAAGAAAGATTGAGAGGTTTATATGTCACTATGTAATGGGGACATATTCTGAAGAATCAGATGTTTGTAGATTTAGCCATTGTGCTTTCTTTAAAATGTCTCCAACATTCCTAGTCAAAATAGAAAACATAAGATTTCAGTACATCTCCTCAGGGTTGGGCAATCCATAATTCATGTACACTTGTTTATATAGTCTCCCAATCTTAATACAGTATATAGTCATATGAACTTACTGTACATATTCTGAATCAGGCCCAAGACAGTATCCAAGGTAAAGGATCTAAACAAAACTTTCATGTATGCCAAGTCCAAGAATGTACAAATTAATAGTTAATCTTACCTGTTTTACTAGCCTCTTCTCAGGGCAGATTTGCACTAACAATGTCTAAATATGTATTAAATGTTACTGCTCTGATTTGGAACAGATTAACGTTTTGGCTAATTTCTGAAAGTCTGAGATGGCTGTGATTGTTGGCTTTTTATTTCTTTTCAGAGCATTAATCTCCACTTGTCCACTAGAGTGAAGCTCTTCTCAGAGACTATTTTACCTTTATAGCTACTTCCCAGACTGGTCCTGTAATTTGTCCCATTTACATGACTAGTCTAGAGGATGATGCAAAGCAGTCATAGAAGATACCTCCATGTATCCTACTGAGTGGAGAGGATATTTTTACTTCTCCAAAGAAGAACCAAGACCTTCAACCATTTCACATATTTTCCAAAGTTAGTAATATTTTGTTTCTGGGAAAAGAGAAATGCTATTGTCCCATTGCACTTTTCAACTATCCTTGCCTGCAAAGGGCATGATAGCTGCCTACAAATCACAGGGACAGTGACTTAATTCATACAGAACATCTCTGTCCCCGGCAATCTAAAAATTATAGGATTATCAGTGCATGTAACATAGATGTGTGTGTGGACAAGAATATCAACCTTGCTGTCAAGCAAAATCAAGCTTTTAATAGTGAGTGCCACACAAAGTGCACTAACCAAACAGATGGTAATAAAATAGGAGAACTCAGGCACCACAGGTTATGTAGAAAGTAAACACAGGGTCAGTCATAAAGGACTCAAATGTCTATATACCAATGCACAGAGTATGAACAGTAAACAGGGTGAACTAGAAATTCAGGTTAATGAGGGCAGATATGATATTGTTGCAAGTATGGAAACATGGTAGGATGAAACCCACGAATGGAACACACAGCTAGAGAGATTTAAATTATTTAAAAGAAACAGACCAAACAAAAGAGGTGGAATTGCTCTCTATATAAGAAATAACTACATTTCTACAGAAATAGAACACAACGATGAAAACTGTCTTGAATGCATTTGGGTCAATATAAAAGGGGGGAAAATGACATTGCCATAAGTGTATACTATAGGCCACCCAACCAAACAGAGGAAATAGATGAACTTTTTGCTGCTCAGCTAACTAAGGTATGTAGGAAGCACATCACAATAGTAATGGGGGACTTTAAGTACCCTGACATCAACTGGGAGACAAACTCTGCACCAAGTGGAAGATCAAACAGATTCCTGACAAACCTACCGTAGCAGACAACTTTGTCTCCCAAAAGTAGAGAAGGGAACTAGGGGATTAGCCATATTGGATCTAATCCTCACTAACAGAGATGAAATGATAGAAGGTGTTAAAGCCACAGGACCCTTGGGGGGAAGTGATTATGCAATATTGGAATTCAACATTATGGAAGCACAAGCAATAGAACACAGTCAAATTAGAGTCTTGGACCTTAAGAGAGCTAATTTCAATAAACTTAGAGAGAGCTTGGGAAGGATTCCATGGATGAGAATACTCAAGGGGAAAACAACTCAAGCTTGGGAAATTTTGAAAAGTGAGATAATAAAAGCCCAGTCTAGCACAATACCAATAAAGAAGAAAAATAACAGCTCTCAAAAGAAACCAGCATGGCTGCATAAAGAACTCTCTGATAAATTGAAAGATAAAAAGGACAAGTATAAAAAGTGGAAAGAGGGGCACATAACTAAGACAGAATATCCGCAAATAGCTGGTGCCTGCAAAGATGAAGTGAGGAAAGCTAAGGCTCATAATGAACTAAAGCTTGCGACCAAAGTCAAAAATAACAAAAAAAAGCTTCTTTCAACATGTAAAAAAACAAGAAAAAAGTGAAGGAAATGATTGGTCCATTAGTGGGGGAAAGTGGCAAGAAGGTGACAAGCAACAGGGAGAAAGCAGAACTATTTAACTCATTTTTTGCATCTGTCTTTACACAAAGGGAAAAAACAGACCAACCTATCAAAAACAGTACCATAAAAAACAGATTAGAAACACGTTAAGATAGGCAAGAAAATGGTAAGTGAGCACCTGTCCAGCCTGGATGAGTTCAAATCACCAGGACCAGATGGATTACACCCCAAGGTTCTCAAGGAACTGGCAGATGAGATCTCAGAACCACTGAACTATATTTTTCAAAGATCCTGGAGCACTGGGGAACTACCAGAGGACTGGAAAAGAGCTGATGTAGTTCCCATCTTCAAAAAAGGGAAAAAATAGATCCAGGAAACTACAGACCTATCAGCCTGACCGCAATACCTGGGAAGATTCTGGAAAAGATAATCAATGAATCAGTGAACACCTAGAGGCAAACAAAGTCATTACTAAAAGCCAACATGGGTTTGTCATAAACAGATCATGCTAGAGAAATCTTATTGCATTCTTTGACCAAGTGACAAAATTAGTGGACCAGAGGAATGCTCTGAATATAATTTAGTTGGACTTCAGTAAGGCATTTGATAAAGTAGATCACAACCGACTACTTGATAAGATAGAAAAATGTGGGTTAGACAACATCTCCACCAGATGGATTCGTAACTGGCTGACCGGCCACACTCAGCGTGTGGTCCTCAATGGAACTGCATCTACATGGAGGGAAGTGTGTAGTGGGGTGACCCAGGGCTCTGTTCTGGGCTCAGTGCTCTTCAACTTCTTCATCACGATTTGAACGAGGGAATAAATGGGGAACTCATCAATTCTGCAGACGATACCAAGCTAGCAGGAATAGCCAACACTCCAGAAGACAGGCTAAGATACAGGAGGATCTGGACAGACTTGAACACTGGGCGCTATCTAACAAAATGAAATTCAATGGTGAAAAAAAGTAAGTTTCTATATTTAGGCAAGAAAAAACAAATGTACAGGTATAGTATAGGTGGTACCTTGCTCAATAATAGAAACTGTGAGAGGGATCTTGGAGTCCTATTGGATAATCACTTAAATATGAGCCAGCAGTGTGCTGCAGCTGCCAAAAAAGCCAACACAGTGCTAGGCTGCATTAAGAGACGGATAGAATCAAGATCACGTGAAGTATTAATATCACTTTACAATGCCTTGGTAAGGCCACACTTGGAATACTGCATCCAGTTTTGGTCACCACAATGTAAAAAAGATGTTGAGACTCTAGAAAGAGTACAGAGAAGAGCAATAAAAACGATTAGGGGACTGGAGGCTAAAACATATAAGGAACAGGTGCTGGAATTGGGTATGTCTAGTTTAATGAAGAGAAGGACGAGGGGGGACATGATAGCAGTGTTCCAATATCTCAGGGGCTGCCACAAAGAAAAGGGAGTCAAACTGTTCTCCAAAGTGCCTGAAGGCAGGACAAGAAGCAAAGGATGGAAACTAATCAAGGAGAAAAGCAACCTAGAACTAAGGAGAAACTTCCTGACAGTTAGAACAATTAACCAGTCAAACAACCTGCCTCCAGAAGCAGTGAATGCTCCAACACTGGAAATTTTTAAGAAGAGACTGGACAGCCATTTGTCTGAAATGGTATAGGGTTTCCTGCCTGAGCAGGGGGTTGGACTAGATGTCCTCCAAGATCCCTTCAAACTTTATTATTATTATTATTTGCCACTAATAGCAATACAAACTGGTATTTTAACCAAATTGCTTCATTTATCTTCCTTGCCTAGTAGTTGGTGGCAAGTAAGAACTGATATAAAGACGGTCCACTTCAAAGGGTGTCAAAGTTCTTAACCAACTCACAATTTAGAAAGAGCGATTCTCACAGATTCAGAGTAGGCAGATTCATTGCAATGAGCAAAGGATTAGGTTGCAGAATCTTGAAAACTGGTTTTATACACTTTGGTTCTCATTCATCAGCATGAATGTCTATTATGCTTGATCTTTTTTTCTAACTGACTCATTTAAAGGGAAGGATTCTAACTATTTATCTGATACTAGAATTAATGGTATAATAATGATAATAATAATGAAAATAATAATATATCTGCTCTTCTGCAATATTTTGGAAATTTCCATTTTCATTGCCAGAGCCAGAAAATTCCACTGAAAAGGGTTTCCTTCCAAGAAAGGCCACCATATTCAGCTTCCAAATATATCAATATTCAAGGGTCTCATCTTCACCAGCAAAGTTATGCTAGCATTCACATGTATTTGTGCACCCATTTTAAGAGGCCTTATGACAGACCATTTCTAAATAGATTGTGCCCAAAGAGCGAGAATAAGGTTGTGCTCAAAGTGGGATAGTAAGTTATTCTACCCATTATGGGGGCATATAAATTTAATAATGTAATAAATAAATATTATATACACTGTGAAACTGTTGGTAAATGTAAATAAAGAGGATGAAGAAACAAACAGTCCATTTTATTAACAATTACATACATTAAGTCGCATCCAGTCTTCTAGTTCACTGCATCAGTCTATGAAAAAAAGGGGATAAAGTATTATTTTTCAAATGTATATTGAAACTATACTTGAATTCAAAATATTTTTATCAACTTCTAATACTGGAACACCATTACATCACTTTGTGGAAAATAATGGTAGTAGAGTCGACTTCTTTTTCTACAATGCATAAAGATTTTCTCCCCACATCAGGGTAATGTATACTAGGTGCAGATGATTTATAAAAAGGGACAAGACAAATTCATGGAACATAAATGGGGCGTTGTCTTACCTGAACGCCTTTTCTCAACATGATGCTGTAGAATCCACCGGTGGGTAATTATAGCCTTCCTGCTCAGCAGAGACTAAGTCAGAACTTTAGCCACGCCTGCCTCTGGGAGTGTTCTCCAGTTTTTGACGAGGCGAAGCATCCATGACGAAATGTGACGCAATGGCTCCAAAAGAAAAATATAAGACACCTGCCTAGACAATCTGAAGGGAGGGTGTGGATTCTACAGCATCATGCTGAGAAAAAGCTTTCAGGTAAGACAACACCCCTTCTCCAGCATGATGCTTGTAGAATCCACCGGTGGGACATACCAAAGCCCTGCATGTCCCCACGGGTGGGAGTCTAGGCTTGTGTCTCCCGAGAAGAAACAACTTGCTGCAACACTCTCCTGCCAAACGAGGCATCTGCTGCTGCAAATCTTGTCTATTTTGTAATGTTTGACAAAGGAGGAAGGGGAGGACCAGGTCGCTGCCCTGCAAATCTCCTCCACGGAGGCCTGAGTAAGCCAGGCCGCGGAAGTGTCAGCACTTCGTGTGGAGTGAGCAGTAATGTGTGAAGGAATTGGAAGTGACAACAAAATATAGGCCCTAGCAATACAGGCCCTGATCCACCTACCAATGGTCAAAGAAGAAACCTTCTGACCCATGGAAGAGGGCTGAAAAGACACGAACAATGCCTCTGATTTAAGAAAGGCCAAGGTCCTTTTGACATAATGAAGCAGGGCCCTATGTACGTCTAATGTATGCCATCGTCTTTCCAAACGATGGGAAGGATTTGGACAAAAATTGGGAAGAACCAGGTCCTGCGATCTATGGAACCAAGTGTTGATCTTTGGAACAAAGGAAGGGTCCAAACGCAGGATGACCCTCTCCTCGGAAAAGGTACATAAATCACTGCAAACTGAAAGAGCAGCTACCGGTAACTCTGAAATTCTCCTGGCAGAAGTGATAGCCACCAGAAAGGCTACCTTCAAAGAAAGGTAGCGAAGGGAACAAGAACCAAGGGGCTCGAATGGTGGTGAAGTCAATGCCTGTAGGACCTTGGGCAGGTCCCAGGATGGAAAGCGATGAACTACAGGTGGCCTAGCGTTAACCGCCCCCTTTATAAAGGCACTTACAGCCGGGTGTTGTGATAGAGGGGCAAGATTATCACAGGAAAGGACCGTTTGCAGGGCTGCCACCTGTCTACGGATGGTATTGAGCGCAAGTCCCTTATTTATGCCCTCTAAGAGGTATTCCAAAATTTTGGGGATAGTAACAGAAAAAGGTGTAAGGTTGTGTTTAGTACACCATGTGCAGAAGTTCTTCCACGAGGCATCGTATATCTTGTTAGTCGAAGGACGTCTCGAAGCTTGGATTATCGAGATCACCCCCGACGAATAAGATTGTCTGATGAGACCTTCCCGCTCAAGTGCCAAGCGGCTAACTGGAGCCACTGTGGATCCGGACGTTGTAGATTCCCTTGGCTGAGAGACACTCGGTCCGGGGGAATCTTCCACGGTGGCGAAAGCGAGAGATCTACAAGGTCTGCAAACCAGGGACGCCGTGACCAATGCGGAGCAATTAATATTATCTCCGCCCCTTCCAGAATTAATTTGCGAATTGTTGCCTGCAGCAACAGAAGGGGAGGGAAGGCATAAAGTAGCCCCTCCAGCCACTTGCACCGTAGAGCGTCTGTTCCCTCCGCTCCCCTTGTCGGAAACCTGGAGAAGAATCGGGGAAGTTGGGCGTTCATCGGAGATGTGAAGAGGTCGAGATGTGGATGGCCAAACCTGGTCGAGATCTCTCTGAAGAGGATCGGGTCCAGCCTCCACTCTGAGTGATCTACTGTGACCCTGCTCAGGGAGTCTGCTTGGCGATTTGCTTCCCCTGATATGTGTTCCGCTTTTATGGAACTCAGGACGGACTCTGCCCACAGACCCAGATCCAGGGCCTCCTGCATGAGTGCCCATGATCTGGTCCCTCCCTGCTTGTTTACGTGGGCCTTGGCTGTCACATTGTCTGTTAGTACTAGGACATGATGACCCACGACTAGGGAGGAAAAGTGACGAAGAGCTAAATGTATGGCTCTGAGTTCGAGCCAATTTATGTTGTGTGCTAACTCCCGTCTTGACCACTGACCCTGGGTGAGATGGGTCTGAAGAGGGGCACCCCAACCGAACAGACTGGCATCTGTAGTCAATGTGAGCCTGGGGGCTCTCTGAAAAGTGTCCCTTTGGACATTGCTGATGATGTCCACCACAGGAGAGATAGTAGGGTGTGATGAGGAACCCTGACCTTTCTGGTGGACGAACTGAGGTTCTTTTTCTGGAAGGGAAGGAGGAACCATTGAAGGTGCCTGGAGTGGAGTCTGGCCCACGGAACAATCCCCATGCAAGAAATCATCTTTCCTAGAAGTTGGGACAGCTGTACCAGAGGTACTGTTCTCTCTCTCCGAATCCTGTGCACAAGTTGTCGGATGCTGACCCGACGCTCCTGAGAAAGATAAACCGTGCAGAGATCGGAATCTATGATCGCTCCTAGATGAAGCAGTCGTTTTGTGGGATTGATATGGCTCTTTTTGAAGTTCACCGAAAATCCGTGAACTTGAAGGGTATGTAACGTGACCCCTAGATCTGCCTGGGCCAACTGGAGGGAACTGGACTGAACCAAGATGTCATCCAGATAGCATTGTACGCACACCGGCAACATTCTGAGGTAAGCCGCCAAGACGGCTAGAACTTTTGTGAATACTCATGGGGCCAAGGACAGGCCGAAGGGAAGGGTCCTGTATTGATAATGCCGGTGTGCGTAGCAAAAGCGAAGGAACCTTCGGTGGTCCGGAAGAATGGGAATGTGTAAGTACACCTCTGTTAGGTCTATGGATGAGAGAAACTCCCCTTTTCTGATGCTGGCCAAAATGGATTTTAGGGACTGCATTTTGAACCTTCTGTAGATTATAAAGTGAGTTAGTCCTTTTAAGTCGAGAATTGCTCTCCATCCCCCTGAGGTCTTGGGAACCACGAACAGAATGGAGTAGAACCCCTTCCTTTCCTGTTCCCGTGGCACCGGCTCTATTGCCTTGATTTCTACCAGATGGGAGATGGCCAAGGCCACCAATCTGGCTTTGGATGGATTTTGTGAGACGGGGCACTTTATAAAGCGACCTGGAGGGGAAGAATAAAACTCTAGGGCTAGACCGTGTTTTATGGTATCTCTGACCCAAGAGTCGGTGGTGGTGTGCTCCCAGACGTTGCTGAACATTGCCAAGCGACCTCCTATGGGAGCGTTGTCCCTGGAGTCACTTTGACCGCGTGTATGGACGGCCCCCGGCATCCCTGAAGGGGCGTTTGGATTGAAACTGGCCCTTGGCTGTGTTCTGGCGGTCCTGTTGGCAATCCTGCCTGGGGGGAAAGGATCGTGAGCCTCTGGGCCAATCCCAGGACTGCCTGCTCCGAAAGGGCTGTCTCCATTCCCAGGAACTGCTTGGGCGGAAACCCTGTCTGCGGAATTCCTGCTGGGAATGCCTATCCAATCTCTTGGATGGATGTGCTAGGATCTTACGTTTATCTTTCCCTTCGATAATGTGTGGTTCAAGGATAGGGCTGAATAATTGACAGCCAGTGTACTTGGAAGTGGACAGACACCATTTGGACTTAAGTCCGTCCGCCACTGTTTGAGCCAAAGTAGCCTACGCGAGGCCACTGTCGCCGCTATGGATCTAGCTGAATACCTTGTGGCATAGAGAGAAGAATCTGTCATGTATTCAGACGCTGCCAATAATTTACTCAATGTTTGGTGAGTGCGTACCTGCTCAGGCGAAATGAGGGACTGGAGTTCACGGAGCCACATGATAGAAGCCCTCGCGAAAAAGGAAACTGAGGTAGCAGCTCTAATGGACCATGCCGAGGATTGGTGAGCTCGACGAAGAGAGAACTCAAAATTTTTTGTCCTCCGCCTTCATGGCCTCAGCCATATCCCCTGGAATGGCGGAAGTTGAAAAGAGAGAAATTAAAGGAGCGTCCACTGAGGACACGTCCAAGAGTGACGCAAATGAGGAGGAAACATTGAACAGTTTCTTCTCCGTACTGTTGGGAGAGGGCACCGTCGCCAGAGAGGCCCACTGTTTCTCTACCGTAGAACGAAAAACCCGTGGACAAGGAATTTGTTTGTCGCCTGCCACCTGATCAGCAAACAAAGGGTTGGATTCTTGGTCATCAGAGGTGGAAGGTTTGTCATCCTTCGCCGAAGAAAGATTGACCGTGGTACAGGCCTTAAGAAGGAGGGACCTAAACAAAGAGGGATCAAAAAGCCCCGAAGTTGATGCCTGTTCAGACGCTGCCTCCTCATCCTCCGACAATGGCATGTCGGTCATCTCTAGGTCCACTGACCCTTCCTCTCCTAATTGTGAAGAGGCCTCTGAGATACCAGAACCCGGAACTGTGGCCCATTCCGCTTGGGAATGGGGCGCAGGAGGAGGCAACGGGTGTTGAGAAGGAGGTTGACTCCTAGAAGAAGACATAAATTAATCAAACGCTTGTTGCATAAAAATGTGAAATTGTTGTGACCACAGATCTTGCTGATCTCTAGAACTGACCCCTGATGCTTCATGAGTGGCTGCAGAAACCTGTTGCACAGGTGAAGATGATGTTGAGCGAGGGGGACCAACCTGTTCAGTTTCCCCCCGGGGAGACCATGCCCTAGGGGCATCCTGGACAGGCACAAATTGCGGTTCAAATGGAATAGGAGTGTCCAATGGAGCGGGGGAAACAACTTCAGTTCCACTGGACCTGAGCTTTTGGGCTTTGGAGAACTCCCTCTTCAGCGCCTGGTGTCTCCTCGGGGCCTCTCGCTCGGCTGCCTTTGATGGCTCCTTTGTAGACAGGTGCTTTGTTTTAGCTTTCTTCTTGCCCCCCCCCTGCATCCAAATCAACAGATCTGTGCTTTGTTAGTATGGAGCTGTCTGCAAGGCCGAGTGGCAAAAGGCCACAGACTAAATTAGTAACAGGTGGGATATAAAAGCTTCCCTTCGCTCAAATCAAGTGTAAGAAAAGCAGTACATGAGCTAAAGTTCACAGATAAACAGTATATATATAGGCAAGACAATAAGTCACCGCAATAGTGAACATTCAAGAAAGAACCTGCACGTTTTTGAGTGCAGACTATCAGAAACTTCGTCCTTTTGCCCCCTGGTGAGGGCCTGACTCAGCAGGCTATAATATTTGAAGCAGGCCCACAGCAATTGAGGAACACGAGTTCCCAGAAAATGGCCTCCGTACTTTTCTAGCCACGCCTGAAAGGCTTCCAAAATGGCGGCCGCGCCTGGATATCCTCCAAAATGGAGGCCGCGCCTGATTCAAAATGGCGACTGCGTTAGACCCACGCGGTCAATGGCGACCGCACTTCCAAATGCCTTGTAACGAGGCTAAACACTGAGAACGGAGTATTAAATAAACAAAAGAGCCTCTAAGGCAACCAGGACCGCTTCCCCCCACTCGGAAAGGCACTTGCGGTTGAGTAGCACAGCTCCGCTGCGATCCGGATCTGTCTGCTTCGTCCGCCGCAGCAATTGAAGAGGAAATCCCCTCCTGAAGTATACGGCCAAGAGAAAGCCGTTTCTCCGATCTGCTTGGTGATCGGTCAGATGGGAATGAATAAAGGTTCCCCCAACAGTCTTTCCAGACGGAGCCTATTAGGCTCTTAAGGCCCAAGAGCCTAGAGGCCAAATAAAGCAGCCAAATGAGACAAATTTAGGATCTAGAAAAAACTTTTGGAATGTCCAATTAAATTTTGGATTGAAAAAATCAATTAAGAATAAAGGAATTTTACCAATTTAAATCTCTAAGCCTAAATAGCTAAGGAGCCACAAAAATTGCGTCTGCTGAGCTGTAGACTAAGTCGAAAACTGGAGAACACTCCCAGAGGGAGGCGTGGCTAAAGTTCTGACTTAGTCTCTGCTGAGCAGGAAGGCTATAATTACCCACCAGTGGATTCTACAGGCATCATGCTGGAGAACTATTCATTTCTACTTGTTCAAATACCTAGACAGAAATTACATTTCCATTCCCATTTATTTAATGGCAGAATATCTTGGGATTTCAGGTCACTGGGACCAAAGAAACCTGCTTCATGTTAAAGCAGAGCAAGAGCCTATCTAACTTAGCTTTGCTGAAAATCAGACTTCAATCATACAAGAACTTTTATGGAACTCCCCACCCCTGCCCACACAAGGCAAGGGTAACTCCCTGGCCTTTTGGCAACTCATCCAAATTTAGTTGTTATGGACAGTATTTGGTACTTTAGCACTTTAGAGCTGCCACTACCAAGAAAATATTAGTTATAATTTTATAATTATGTATGCAATTCTGTCATTGTACCTTATTGCATATCACTGTTATTGCAATGGCTACACATGTAATCTGCTTGGAGTTAAGCTTAGCTAAACAGTTTAAAATTTTTGAAATGAAATTCATTACAAGACAAGATCAAGTTTGCCAAAATGCCAGCTTGGGTTGAGATAACTCTAGCAATAAAGACCTGACTGACAGCAATAAACTACAAAGGACTTGTAGTGCATCATATTTAAATATTAATACATGATATTACATTGCCTTACGGTGCAATGATGTTTATATCTGCATGTTTAATTTGTCGGGGATTAAAAACTAAACATGAGGATTAGAGGAAAAATCCATGGAATTTGGCATTCTATTTTCAACAGTGGTCAGCCATATTTCTAGGAACCTCACAAAACTGAAGAGGATGAGCCTTCCCTGGTAGCTCTCATCCTTTTGACACAAGAGACTTTTTTGCTAATGCTTTCCGATTCCTTCAATTAATGGAACGTGTAGGGCTTGTGGCCAAAGGTTTTAAGATGAAAGTCTCTTCAGAGTGCCAGTCAAGCAACAATACCTTCTTCCAAATATTCTACCCCTTCACATTCTTTTAGTTTATTCCACAATCAGCATTCTACAGAGACTGAGCATATTCAGTTTTCACTAATTGTTCAGCATCTGAATTCTTATTTTACTGTTGCTCCATATGGACTTTTTCTAATCTGTTTCCCAAAATTAATTTATATTCTTACAATCTTTCCAAACCCAACAAATAGTGGAAATAATCTCTTTAACTGGTTGGCAATTAAAAATGCAAGATTTGTAGAACATGTTGGGGGTACAAGACACAAAAATTCAGAATTAAGCATCATTGGAGAGAAGGAACACCACACAAACCCAAGCAGGAATAAATCCTTTAAGGCTGCAAATTAGTCAAGCACTGGCCATCCAAGCCAAAGCATAAACTGGTCAAAAAGAACGTGAAGAGCTAAGGCAAATAGCTCTTTTGCACATGAGACAGAACAGATGCAGGCCCACACGCAACAGCAGCTTATCAGTAGGAATTCTGGTGCCTGCAGCCAAGAAAGCGGCAGTGCTCTAAAAAAAGCAGACAAATAGCATATACTACTCTACTTTATCAACTCCTTCTTCATTTTAGCTTGATATGAGACTTCCTTTCTACTGTCTTCCTTAGCTGCAATGAGAAGAAAATCAATGTTCACTGGGGATAAAATTGTTCTCTCATTTATTGTTTCAGAGGCTATTTCCCCCACCCATGAAACTAGTGTGTTATTGCACAAAATGTGGGTGCATAATCTGAGTTTTCAAAGCCACAGGTGGTCCTCATGTCCTCTCCAAAAGTTGCCAATGAAAGCTAATTTAATAATTGTTTTCTTTGGCCACACTAAAAGGCTTCAACTCCCCTTTAGCCATGCCAGTTGGATATTATTGATAATTGCAGTCCAACATTTTTGGACTGTGACATATATCTTAATAGACTAAAGTGGTCCAATAAATCTAGAGAATACCAGCTTGGGGAAAGAAAGTTGAAATTAATGTGTGACCAAGGAATGTACAAGATAAGTGCTTGCAAAATATTTTTGTACAGTTTTAAAAACAAATTTATGTGTGAAAACAACTCAACCCTGCAATTGAGACAGAACCTGCTAGTGATCATTGCTTCTTATAACAACATCACTTCCCAAGGTAAATTCAACTTACAATTCTGATTGTATTCATCTGCATGGCCCTTGAATCAGAAGGCCATTGATGTTATCAATATTACCCTAGAACCTTTATGAGATGAGGGCTCCAATAATCCTTACCTGTGGCATTTCTTTTAGGAAGTCAGGTAGTTGAAATTCACCTTTATAAACCTGGGAAAAAAGAAAACAAACTTTGAAACAGAAGCCATGTTCCAAATATTAATATTTTTCGAGGGCCCATTACACTCAATACCTGGTTGTGGTCCAAAATATCTGACAGAAATCAGATTATCATGTTACACTGAGTATTAAGCTGATATAGAGGGGCTGCAGGAAAAGAGAAGGGAACAGCCTACACAATCTACTTCACACTCTTTCTATTGATCCTTTGACATTCAGGAGAGGCTTTTATGAGGAAGAAAGTCCTACGAAGAATACTTGTTAAGGAAAGATAAACTATCATCAACATTGGAAATGTTGCAGGACTAGCAAACTTTTATTCCCCAGATATGGGATGTGAATAGATGTAGGGACTCAAGGAAGGGCAGGGAGGAAAGCTGCCCTAAGTAAACAGGTCAACCAATTTCTGTAGAATGGTAGCACCACATCATGGCCTTTGGGTGATCTCAAAAACTAAGCTGGATAGTCCAAAAGACTTCCTAAAAAGTTAAAGCAGACCACTTCCTTGTTGTTACCAGAATAACTCCTGAGATGTATATATTCATAAAGTCACTAAGAACTGAGCTCAACTCATCAAGTCAACTCATTTTTCTTAACTACAGGAGAGCTGCTGTTACAAAACCATGCAGAGTACTTTTACTCACAAATTTCATTCATTTTCTTTCCAGGTTAATGCCAAACTCTGTTGTGCATTAGATGTGATTTCTACAATGTATTTACTGTTGTATATTACTGTTACCTGTGGTACTGTTTGAAATGTTGCATTTATCATGGATCATAGAGGAAGAGACAGAGGACATATCCAAACTCTAAATGAATTGGATCTTAAATCCCAGAAGAGTTAGGACATATCCAAACTCTAAATGAATTGGATCTTAAATCCCAGAAGAGTTAGGCAGCAAGGCCAAAGAGAGTTAATATCCCAATGCACATCATATAGGGGGAAACTGTGTTATGCCAGACCTGTTTGAATGGGAGGGTTCTAAAAGACCTTTATCAAACACAATCCTTCTTTGAAAGACTCAGCAGTGACTTGCACAATCCCCAACCCCAAGATTATATACTTCCAAAAACAGTTGTCTTTTTTTTGCCCACCACATTCTATAAAATACCCAAACTTTACAATAGCATCAGCTTCACTTACACATACACACACATTCACAAATATAACTTGGCAATTTACCCTTCTTGTGTTTTCAAGGACTTTCTGATCCGGCTTCCCATAATTGGGTGGGTTGGCATAGGGGTCATAGCCAAGTTTCCCCAACATTGGTGCAATCACTGGCATATCCTGAAGAACATCAGTGGGGATTTTTCCAACCCATTTCGATAAGGCTTCCACATTAACTGGCTTAATAACTTGGTCCGTAGATCTTTCAACTCTGCTCCAAAATATATTAATATATTAATTGATATAGTTGCATGAAAGTTATTCTCACAAAATAATGAAATGCAAGCTCTACCTGTTTTTTGTTAATCTTGCCCACTGGAGAAATGGTATGTTGCTATGTTCATACATCTTTGAGTTGGAGAAAACTGAACCAACATATATAGAATCTGTACTATCCCCATTGCTATTTCTTATTTTATTGCTTTTGTTTCCAGTCATTGCCAATCCCCAGTAAATCATAGTCCTATACATTGTGTGTGGTTTGAGGGGCCTTTTGATAGGGTCAGAAGGGGGGGGGGAGGGAGGAAATCCTATGATGATCTGAAGCCATCACTGTCATGGACTGGAGATGAGAAGAAAGCAATGTCATTGGGTCACAAAAGAAGAAACATGTTGCCAGTCGTGTCACTTTTCTGAATAGTTGTAAGTTGAGGACTACCTGTATCAGGTAAAAGAGTATGAAGCTTGCCTCAGTGAGCAAATCTCTTATTTTAAGAATTAGAAGTCCATCAGGAGGGTAAAAATAAATTTTCAGAAAATCCAGAAACTGATAGTAAAGTAATAATAGCTCAGAGATTAGGCAGTGCCTAAAAGCAGTATTTTTCCATGAAGACTCTATTTTTCCCTGATTTCCTTAGCTGTTATTCTAAAAATGTAAACACATGAAAAAATTAAGAGAATGTATAATCCTATTTAAATGTCGTGTTGTTCTTGTTTTCTCTTCTCAGTCTTATTTATGCAACAAATCAAACTGAAAAAATTAAGTTCCCAGCTGTCTTAGAGTTCATTTGTAACAAAAAGTTTCAAAAAATTTAACTTAATAAATGTACATTATGGTATAATTAGAACTTTACATTTAATAAATATGCAAAAATGATAGTTTCTAATGAGTAAAGCAAGATATACATAAGACAGTTTATGTTCCTAAAGCAGATATGTGAAGGATAAAATGAATACAATTATTGCATAGATTTCCATTTTTCCTCCAGAAAAACAACAACCAGAATGGTCTTTTTACAGCAACAAATCCAGAACTTTATATCTCTGTTGCATCTATTTCGCTTTCCCTCTAGTCTAAATGATCTCATCTACCTTTAGCAAGAGAATGTAACCTGTTGAGTCTCTTCAGCGTCAAGAGCACAGCTCTTACATCATTTCAAAGTCACGATTAATTGTAATTTTTGAAGCAACAGGAGGAAAAAAATTATTAAGTCATTAAAGAACAATCCTGTTAATTGGATTAGCCAATATGATTTTAACTACATTTTAAATTGAGTTGTTTTGTTTTGCTAGATTTATATCAAGAAAGTCCAGTTGCCTCGTGAAAAAAGCATCCTTGGGATTTACAGCAAGCCTTTTTTTCAGAAGTTGAAGGCAAGGTACCAGGGCTGCCCCCTGACTCTGTGAGATGAAAGAAAGCAACCAGGGTTACTTAATGAGTTTCCATGGCAGAGGATGGATTTGAAAAGGTTCCAATATTTTAACTGTAAATGTTGGTCCGTATTAACCTCAGTTAACAGTAATCAAATGCAGCTTGTTGCACAATGCATGCTAGGTCTTTAATTGACCTGGTAAACACAAGTTATGTAAATATACCCTGGCTTGTCACTGAGAAAGGACAGACACAGCCATTACTAATGGCCTGATTGAATATGCATTAATATACCAAGAATTCAGGATTACCTAATGAAACAAATTGTCACATGTTTTGGATAGATGGAAGAAAACTCTTCATCTCAGTGTTTCATTATACCCTGGAACTTACCATCAAAAGTTTTTAATGGACCACCCAACTCGACAATTTTAATGAATAATCAGGCATGTTCACAATGAAAGAAAGAGAAAAATGTTACTGTGGTCAGTCACCATGATGGAGTAATTAAATCTCCCTGCATAGAGGCAGTCTTATTTCTCAACAGCTCCCAAAGCATCTGCTATGCTTACTATAGAAGCAGAGGTGTCTGGTATTTGGATCCAAAGTAAGAAAGATGCTTCAGATTCAGCAGCTTGTTAAAAAAAAGACCATGGAAACTCAGGAAAAGACAAAGAATCCTGAAAGAAGTTCCAACAGGCACTGCAAAGCACCTTTTCCAGTTTCAGATCCACATCTGAATGACTGAATTTCAGATTCTCTGCTGCCAGTAGGGAGGAAAAGAGCAATCAAGCATCATCAGGTAGGGCTGGAAGAAAATTCTATCTGAAATCCAGGAACTCTGGTGCCAATCCCTGTTTTGGAGCCAGACAGACCAAAAACATGACTTGCTATTAAGCTTCTTCCTCTTTCTCCAAGAAGCCTTCACTCTCTCGACTTCAAACACAGGACAGCAAATAACATTCTCTCCCACCTCACAAAAACCCTGTACATTCCTCTTCAGATTGCTTCTGTCTGTGGCTCTGCTGACAATAATAAAAGAAAAAAAAATCCGGTTTCCACTGCTTCCTTAAAAAAAAATATATGACATTCTCCCCACCAGCTCCAGCTGTTTTTTATTAAGAAGAGGGCAAATGCCAGAGTTAGAGTGCTAGTTATGGCAAGACTCCATGCACCCAGCCTGTCCGCCAAGAGCCACGTTGGCAATGTGTGTCAGCCACACCGTGTCTTGTGCTGCCTTGAGTTACTGCCAGTTCAGGCAGCCTCTTTTCACATCAGTGTCAATCCAGATTTGTTTTCTGGATTTTTGGAGCGAGGGGGGTAAAATGAAAATTGCTACAGTGCTATTGTCACTCAAACCATAATAAATGAGCTGGGCAGCAGGGATCCACTATGGAGGTTAAAAATTTCTTTGAGTAAGGCTTGGACAATCTCTAGGTACTACTCTAAGTAAATATTGCTCCATAAGAGTGTGGGGGGAGCAATTGAGTCCAATGAAATCAGAGGACAAACAAATTGGACTGCTAAGTTTATGAAATATTCTCCTTACCCTATGTGTGCATATACATACCCACAGCAAAACCCAGGTGTAAACTATTTTCATCACAGCACAACCAGGGTGCAAACAGTTTCCATTTGCTAAGCATTCTTTTTAATGGTCTAAACAAGCAAGCTTTAAATCAGTACATTAATTGGGAGTTTATCAAATTTTCTCTTTTCATCTGAAAATAGGGGAAAACCTCTCTTCATATCCAGGGAGGCCTAATTTTAGGGAAAGGGGGAGGAGAAAGGGGAGGATTATGTGTTACAAATCTGCATATGGAGGCATGTATGTAATCAATAAGAATTCTAGCTAAAGGGACAATGGCTTAGAACAGTCACACATGATACAATACTGTAGATAGGGAGTTCCTCAGTTCTGCTGCCTTTCAGATCATGAATAATTGAATTATCCAAATAGAGCTGATGACATTGAAGAATTGCACCTACCCAGAAGAAGTTGATCAATGCAGAGTGACCAATTACACAGAGCTACAATTTTCCTGCATGTCTGACTGAATGATCCAATTAGACTCAATTAAGAAATCTGTAGCCTTACAACTGCAGGCTGCCCCTGTACATTCTTTCTCTAGCCCACGGGTGTCAAACTCGCCACATCACGTAACGTGTCGTGACGTATCGCAACTCTTTTTGCATTGCCAGCAATGGGGTGGGCGCGGTTTTGGTATGATGAAACCGGCCCACGGGCCAGCAGTTTGACACCCCTGCTCTAGTCCTTAGGGCTCCCTGAGACCGTGACTGCTTGCACCTGATGGCCTAATTTCTTGCCGTTGTGCAAAACACAAAAAAACTTTAGTGATTCATACAGAGATGCAGCAGGCATTCCCCTTGCCATTTTGGTAGAGCAGGGGTTCTCAACCTTGGCAACTTTAAGACTTGTGGACTTCAACTCCCAGAATTCCTCAGCCAGCAAAGCTGGCTGAGGAATTCTGGGAGCTGAAGTCCACAAGTTTTAAAGTTGCCAAGGTTGAGAACCCCTGTGGTAGAGCATATACATTCCTTATGACCAGCTGTGATTTTCTTGTCACCAGTACCAACCACACTGTGGCATGTAAGTTGGGACTGATCAGTGGCTTCAATGCCGTAAACAGTATTTACAGTTAGCATCTAAGCCAGCAGTAAACCACCAGGATCAATTTTTGTCAATGGGGCCAATTCTTTCAACCTCTTTAAGAAAGCAATCAAGATACTCCTGTTTGGTCCAGAATTTTGGATTAAACCATAATGATTTTAAGGATTTTTAATTGTTTTATGTTTTTTTTTTTTTGTTTTCACTGTGAGCTGCCAAGTATTCATTAGGTAGAAAAAAACCCACAGGGCAATTTCTCTATTAGACTAACTCAAATTCCACAAAATCCCTGCAAGTTTTTGTGCTTCAAATTTGAAATGATTTTGTAAAATTTTAGTTTGTATAACAGAAGGGATTTTGTTTTCCCTGTGATTAACATAGCTACTGTTTTCTATAAATAAAACAGTTTTATTTTTTTATTTATTTTATTCGGATTTGTATGCTGCTCCTCTCCGCGGAGCAGCATCACTTGATGTGAATGTTTAAAACTACTCCCCATCTCCTTTTAAAAAGCAGCATTCTGAAGAGGAGAAATAATGTTTGAGATCTACTACTTTGGTACTTAATAATCAGATGTCTCTCCTGTTTTCTTTTGCTGTAGTCTGCTGCATACTTGATCTGCTTAAGACAAATAACTACAAAGAAATCAAAGTGTTGTCTCTCTCTCTTTCTGCACAGCACCAGCATTTCACATTCTGTTTTGGGATTGCAGATGAAAATCACAAAGTAAAGAGAGACTTGTTTATCATTCAATCTTGATCTGACTGGTGAAAAATGATTCTGCTGGTTTATCAGAAGACAATATTCTTACTAACAATAAATATTTATAGTCTTGAAGCCAGTCACACCCAACCTGCACACTACAGGGTGGCCATTGTTATCATAAGGAATGGATGCACTGAAATGATGAAAAGCCCCATGAGCTTAACTGCCTGCTGCATCTCTGCATGAATTACTGCCCTTGTTTTATTCTTCTTTTTAGCTTCCACTCAGGCAGGAGAACAGTAGGAAATTTTCAAATGGGTTAGGTTTAGGCTAAGCCCAACTCTCAAGGGAATCAATCCCATAACAACAATCATTCCTACAAAAAGCAGTCCTTCCTCCATTCCTCTCTCTCCCCCCTCCCCACATGCATATACACACATACACACTAAGCCTGTGAAGGTTGAATTCATGGGTACCCTTTTACCTAATTTGCATATAATTTTAAAATAATGCCATTTTAGAAATGGAGCTTTCCGCAATGGAAAATGTAACAACAGAAAAATGTTCCACCCCGCATCCCTATCCTTGAAGCTTCCTACAGTGAAGGGTAATTCCTGGCATCTGTACATGAGGATGGTTCCTAATTTCAGAAATGTTTGGTAAGGACCATAATTTCTGGAAAAAAATGGCTGAGGTAGAAAAATATTTTTTGTTTTTCTGAATTTTGCAGGATACATTTTTGTAATTGTTATGTGCAACCCTGGCCATAGAAAAACATCCCCGCCCTTTTTGAGTATTTTAGAGGAAACAAACAGCTGGACAAACTGTGTTCTACTAAGGGCTTTCTAAAAACCTCACCCAGGAAGAAGCAGACTCACTTTGATAGGGACACTCCCCCAGCCTTCCCAATCATTTCTTCATGATGGAGAACTGCAGGATTCCACGGGATGTGGAGGAACTTGAGCAGTGTCCTGAGCCACTGCTCCGGGTGCAAGACCAGCTGCTCATAATACATCATCATGCAACGGTCGAGGCCAGCCTCCAAGCACTGGTTATACATGATCTCAATGGCACGATTCCATTTGGTCAGGCAATCCCTGTAGCTATTCAGATCAAAGCCAGCAATAGTGACCTTCCTGGAGATCATGGAATGAACGGAGGCCCGGCCATCTCTGACCATCAAAATAAACTTGGCATTGGGGAAAATCCTGGCAAGGTAAGTTAAAGACTTGAGGGCAAAGGGATCCTTGTTGCACAGGTAAGGAGCTGGCTCCCCGTGTTTCACGATAATTTCTAAGAGGAAGGCCTGCATGGCCGAGTCCAGCACCTCATCTGTGACACCTGCCTCATTGAGCCGCATTTTCTCTTTGCTTGATCGGGCCCACATCTGCTTGACAGCCAAAATCCGAGGGATCACCCGTGTCTCTTCTCCACAGCGGATGTCTGGGTGAGCATCTAGCATTGCCCGCATCAAGGTGGTGCCACTCCGGGGTACTCCCCCAATAAATATTAAAGGCATGTCTTTGTTATAAGCCAGTGTGGCATTTTCCTTCGTGCCCTGGCTGGTTCTCATGGTTGCTTTGGCTGGCTCTAGTCGGGTCAGTTGGCTTCGTTCCTCTATTTGGTGATGGCATTCCATAGCATGTTGCCCCAAGTAGAAGACAGTCACTGAACTAATCACCAGACAGACCAGCAAGAGGTTCTGCTTGAGTTTCCCTATCATCTTTTGTAGAGAAGCCACCTCATGCGGTTGGAGGTGGCTGGCTGGCCCAAGTCACTGCCTGTGTTTCATGCCATGGAGAATGTGGTCCCTAGAGATCAAGGTTTGCTGGAACAGAGGAATAAATAAAGGAAAAAAAGGAAAAAAATAAATCAGTACTGTGATTAAATTTAAATAGCTTCTTTCCCCCCAAGCAACATTCCAACTATTAAAATGATAATACTCTCAATCATCAATGATCAAGAGTTAGTGGGATCCAACACAAGACTGTAATTGGGAATGTCTACAGAGATTCTCAGTCATCCAGGTCATGGTTGTCCCAAAGGTGTTTTTTCAAAGGGCAACTGGACTTCTTCAGTTCTTGGATGAGAAGCTATATGTCTTCAAGGAAAATAAAGAAAGTCCAGTTGCCTCTTGAAAAAGCATCTTTGAGATAGTAATTGGGAAGACCCAGATTCACACACACCCCCAAAGCCATGAAAAGACCCAACCCACTCATGGGGTTGTTGTGGGAATAAAAATGAAAGGTAGGGGGGATATAGAGGAAAAATTACATATTACCTTGAGCTTGTTGGAAAAGTCAGAATATAAAGACAAGAACTAAACAAATACAGCAGTATCTCAGTACTCAACTGTTTCAAAAATTGTCAAATTTAGTACTCAACACATTTTAACATAAAAATGTTGTGTCCCAGTTCTCATTGTTTGCTTGGTCTCGACACTGTGACAGGAAAAAGGAGACAGCTGCAGAGAACAGACAAGATGTTGACCACGCAGGGAAGGTTGCTGCAAAAGGAAGAGAGGGACAGCTACAGAGGGCGGACAGGAAATCAGCCATGCTGGGAAGGTCACTAACATAGGAAAAGACACAGACAAGAAGTCTTTCCCAATCAAAATAAAAGGTCACATAGTAAGTCACATGGTTGGTTTGGTACTCATCATTTTTAGTACTCAACGTGCCTCATGGAACCAATTAATAAGGAGTAGTGAGGTACCACTATAAATAATTTTCAGGACATCCTTGATAATAAAAGATGGTCACAGCTCAAGGGCATAGCATGAGGTCAAGGAAACTATACCCTAACAAAGTTCATAGAGCCACAATCCTCATCATCACAATTAGGCCATGCTGGCTAAGGATTCTGGAAAGGAGAATCTCATCTATTCTTCTCAAGACAAGAAAGCCACAAGTTTCTACATTTTGGTGGCAAGAACTGTGAGAGCAGAGAATGCTGCCTCAGATCAATACATGGTTTAATTCAATATATGCCAAACCACAATTTAACAAAATAATATAGGTACACACAATTGAATGAACCACAACAAACATAATCAAGCTTAACACCAACACAATTTAGCATGTTGTTGAATATCACCCTAAAGTTCTCTGCTGTTGGATCTATGGAGATGGTTTAGTGCATCCACATAATAAGTGGGTGGGATTCAGCCAGTTCGCACCAGTTCAGCAAAACTGGTAGCTAATTTTTGTTGCCCAGGCCCAGAATGGACTTCCGGAAGCAGCATCCACACAGAGAACCGGTTGTTCACATATTTGAATCCCACCACCGCACATAACCTGTGTGTGTTTCAGGACATTAATGTATTTCTGAGTTGATAGGGTACAGGCAACAATATGCTGGTTTGCAAGATATTCTCTAGATTAGAGCTCTTAATTTACAGAGGATAACATGAACATGCTTGAAGTAAAACTGAGATTTGATTGCACTGGAGATCCTGCAACATTCCAACTGATCGGCGCTTCTTCTGGGCTCAGCAGAAGCACCAGGATCAGCACCAAGCTCCAGCTGGAGCCTGATGCTGATCCTGGCGCTTCCTCTAAGCCAGTGGTTCTCAACCTTCCTAATGCCGGGACCCTTTAATACAGTTCCTCATGTTGTGGTGACCCCCAACCATAAAATTATTTTTGTTGCTACTTCATAACTGTAATTTTGCTCCTGTTATGAATCGTAATGTAAATATCTGATATGCAGGATGTATTTTCATTGTTACAAATTGAACATAATTCCATTCCATTCCACTCCACTCCACTCCACTCTACTCTACTCTATTCTGGTCTATATTCTACTCTACTCTACTCTACTCTACTCTACTCTACTCTACTCTACTCTACTCTACTCTACTCTACTCTACTCTACTCTACTCTACTCTACTCTACTCTACTCTACTCTACTCTGGTCTGGTCTGGTCTCTATTCTATTCTATTCTGTTCTATTCTATTCTATTCGACAATTTAGGATCGTCTTCTTCCTGGTTATTCGAAAAAGATTCAGTTATAGAAATTACAACTTTCCAATCATTCTCTACATCTCCCAGCTTTGCATTTGGAGTGAAATGAATCCCAAATTGCCCTTAGGATATTTTATTATTTTATTTCAAAATGGTCAGAGAGGAGGGTAATTTCCCTAAGAACCGCCTGCCGTGGCGCTCGAGGAGCTTCTGTCTCTCAGCCCCGCCCATTTCAAGGAGGAGAGTTCAGGTGGGGGGGAGCAGAGGGAAAGCATTCTCACGAGGAAATTGGCCTTGGTTGCTTGCCGTACGCGAAGCCTTAAGCAGCGTGAGAGTTGGAAGAGCGAGGGGTTCCCCTTTCCATCTCTGCTGCGGCACTTGCAGCTTTGTGGGTTGGTACTTTCACGCTCGCGGGATTCGAAACGTTACAATGGCTCAGAACATTCAGAGTGTTACATTGTCTCTCACGCTGCCCATCACTTGCCACATTTGCCTGGGGGACCGTGCGGAGTGGAACATGTCCGGCGCCAATGCCCCACTCCCTTGCAAAATGCGCATGGGACGCAGGAAAAAGCCCCCTCAGTGGGGGAGAGGAGGAGAAGCGCTTTTAATTCCACACATTCTTTCTTCTTCCCCCCCCACCCATTTCTTGCATGGCTTTGAATGGGAGATCGTTTCTGAATTCTAGCTTTGTCCCTAGCTTTGGAAACGGCTTGCCAAAAACTTTATAAGCGGTGTGTCAAGCCCCTGGGCTTGACATGAACCAGTGGGGGACAGGGAAGGAGCAGCCAGTGGCCAGCCAACGTCCGTATGCTGCCCCGGGGTGCTGCCCAACTTCCACGGACCAGCTGGGAGTCGGTGAGGCCGCCATGCACCGCAGCCGCCTCCCTCCATTGACACGGATGCTGGGGAAGTCCCTACCGCCGGCTGGGCGTCAGAGGCATGCCAGCCGGATGCCGGATGGACCGCCTCTTGCTTCAGCCGCCCCTCGCTCTCACTGGATGCAGGGGGAGTCCCGAAAATCAGCTGGGCGTCGGCGGCAAGTCAGCCAGACGCCGGAGGAACTGCCTCCCGCTGCGGCCGCTTCTCTCTCTCGCCGGGCGCCAGGGGGAATCACCGGAGGTCACCTGGGCAGCGGAGATGACCAGCTGGACATCAGGGGGTCGTCTCTTGTCACCGCCACCCCTATGTTGCCGGTGGTCAGGGGAGGCTGCCGGTTGCCGGGGGGAGCTATGGCCTCGTAGAAGAGTGTGGAGTCTCAGTTCCTAAGACCATTGGAAATATGTGTTTTCTGATGGTTTTAGGTGACCCCTGTGAAAGGATAGTTTGACCCCCAAAGGGGTCGCGACCCACAGGTTGAGAACCGCTGCGCTAAGCCCTGACAGCCCTGCAGCTCCAGCTATCTCTCACTCACGCTTGTGCAGTGCTGCCGCCAGTTCAGCTCATTCCCCTCCCCACTACAACTTTTCTAGGATAGTCGCGTACCACCTGCCAGGTGCCAATGTACCACAGGTGGTACCCTTACCACTGGTTGAAAAGCCCTGTGTTAGAAGAGGGTGAGAAGGGCTAAACAAGAAACATCAAGCAGAGATAAAAATAAAAAATAAAAAAAATGAAATCTGAAGGAATAATACTGCAAGGAATATTTTCAAGAGCAATGTGGTATGATAGTCAAAGAGGGGCAGTAAAACATAAGTTGTAAATGTTAGTGTACAAGTAAAAAATTGATAAAAGAAAATCATTTGAAATATTCAAACTGCTAAAGTTGCAGATTTAAATGAACTAACCAGAAAAACGTTAGATTAGAATATGGATGTGGTTTGTTAACAGAGTGTCTGTACAACTCATTTAATGAGTTTGTGAAGACTTCATCTCTGGCTTTCGATTAGAAGACATAATCTTTTGTGAGAACTGAATATTTGTCAAAAGAAGCAAAAATGATACTGTGTAAATATCTTACTTTCTTATATGGGTTCACTAGGTGGCTTCACTAGGAGTAACAAAAAAGTAAATTGAATATAATGGAAAAGGGCTACTCAAGAAGTATGTAGTGCAAAACAAGAAGAGACAGAAACAAAAATGAATGAGTGATGAATGTGAACTGAATAAAAGAGTATGAAAAAGCATGCTTCACAAATTTGCGTGTTTGAGATAATTTGATTTGAATTGAATTTGATGCTGAGGTGGTTCATCACATAGAGCAGTGTTTCTCAACCTGGAGAATTTTAAGGCATGTGGACTTCAACTCCCAGAATTCCACAGCCAGCGTTGCTGGCTGTGGAATTCTGGGAGTTGAAGTCCACATGCCTTAAAATTCTCCAGGTTGAGAAACACTGACATAGAGAGAATGAATTAGTATACAACTGCAAAACAAATATCTGAAAAGCAGGAAAGGAAAGACCAGAAAGGTTGAGGTTAATTGGGATTGTGAAATAGGCAAAAGGAGAGAGGCAATAAATTTAAAGAACAAGAAGCACTCTACAGAGTAGCAGATGGATATGAAAGAAACAAAAAGGATTTTGCAAGGATATAAAGGCATGGAGGACTGTAGTGGAGGATATGGGTATACTGAACTACCTGTATTTATTTTTCTTTTTTCTCAGTTTAATTTCTTTGACATGCTATGTCTAACTTTTTTTCTATGCATAATGTTGCTTACTGTGGAAAGGTACAGCCAAAAGGGGTATGAACAAATGTGTATTCCTTGTGCTTTACCATCTTACTAGATTGAATTGTGTCCTCAAATCACATTTGATCACTCTCCTTACATATAATTGGAAATAAGGCCTAGACGCAGTTTACAAGTCTCTGAGCAGCCCAGTTATAACACAAGATTAATAACTGCTTGTAAACCAACAGCTGTATCATTGCTCCTAAAAACAAACTAAAAATCTAGTCTTTTTATCTTCCATTTAGAAGCAACTATCTCCGGTTACACTTACGTTACAATCCAATGTTCTGGGATGGTGTCCAGGAAGCCATAAATTCAGTCAGATTTTCCCTCTGAAGAGCAGAGTTGGGGCTCTAGTCTCCCAAGGGAAAAGCCAGTAACAGAATTTTGAGCTGCCTCTATGGGAGGCTCAATAACTCCACTATGAGGAAGACCAAAGCGGAGGCTGCGGCCAAAGCTGAGCTAGGAGCATTCCAGGATAAGACGTGGTTTTGTTTGCTTGGCCCCCAAACCAGCAAAGATGCATGTATCTATTATTTTTATTTTATTTATTTCTGCAATTTATTTGTTGCTCAACCCCAAACAAGGTTCTAAACAGTTACCAAATATTGCAAAGAAGGAAATAAAAACAAAACCATTAATAAACATAAAATCTTCCTATTTCACAACATACCCCCCAAAAAGTAGTACCTATTCTTTTTGAACTTTGGTATTGGAAAAGATTGCTGTGAATATTGTGGACAAGTAAGAAAACAAACCTATGGATCATTGAACTAATCAACCCAGAGTTCTCAATAAGGACACAAATGACCAGGCTATTAGTATTCTATTGCAGACATATTATGCAAAGATCTCTCTGGAAAAAGCTCTGATGTTAGGAAAGGTGGAAAGAACGAGAAGAGGATGGCCTGAAGCAAGGTGGATAGAGTTTGTTACAGTATGATGGGTGCACCATTAGGAGACCTAAAATAACAAGACAGATCTAGATCATCATGGAGAAAATGTGATCACTAGGAGTCAAAAATAATTTAATGGCACATAATTGATCAAACTACCACTAACTACAAGGAAGGGACTTAGCTGTCAAGCACCAGAAAAAACAGGAGATCCAGACAGTTCAAATGGATATAAAGATTTATTGTAAGCTTGAGTTGTCTGTAAGAATCTGAATTACTAACAGCCAACAGAAATTGGCGAAAGATAAGAGTAGAAGGAATTCAAGGTGGGCTGAACGTAGACCTCTTGTGGGCACGAAGGGACTCATGACTGATGATGTGTTTGATCCCTCCCTCAGACTTAGCCTGGTCATCTCCTACACTAGCATGCTATCAATCCCTAAAGTATTTTCTCTAAACCTGGACGTATCCTTGAAATCACCAGGGCTGTAATTTAATTCAAAGAATTATTCATCTCTGGCTATCAAAATTAATGTCCTCTTAATGTTTGCAAAGGGGAAGAGGGAATGCTATCAGAGGGACATCAGATTCACATTCTAAATTCCATCCTGCAGTTGAAAAAAGGAGAAACTCAAATTCCAAAATCAGGGCCTTCCAAGACGAAGTACAAATCTGCACTGTTAGAAGATGAAGGGCTAAACCATTAAAGGCCCCACACAGAGATGAACTATCTCATTTCTTGGATCATCCCACTAGCTTGTTTTCATTTCTCACTTTGAAATTACATTTAATGGAATGTAGACCAACAATTTCTATGATACAGTTATCAAAGATGTTTCAATCAAGAAGCAAAATAAACCAAACAAGTCTCTACACATAAATGGAAAAGAGTCCGATCATATAGAGAAGTTCATCTGGGGCAGATAGGAGTACTGGATCACTGTCTTATAGATGGCTGTTTAAAAAGCCCTGCAGAAAATCACAAAGATGGAGACATTTATCCCTAGCTGAGAATTAAACGTCCATGCCCAAGAGGAGGTTATCTATTCAACAACTGTCACAAGATAATGCTAGAATGATGTAGCCTTTTGCAATAATTTGAGACAGTGTTTTTCTATTTTAGTAACTTTCAGATTTGTGGACTACAAACCCCCATGCCGGTTTGGGAATTCTGGGAGATGAAATCCACACATCTAAAAACTGGCAAGGTTGAAACACACTGAGCAGGGAGGACACTGCAAGATGTAAGATGCTGTTGGATCTATCTTAATCTTACCCAATAAAGTACTTTGCACCTGAAAGCTGCTGATAGATATTTAGTTAGCAAACAGTTTTTTTTTAAAAAAGCATCCCTGCTCAGAAGCAGCATGTTAAGAGCTCGAGGCTGTTGTCCCCATTCTGCATGCCAGCTAGCAGCAGCATCTGGGTAGCTACAGCTGGAAACAGAACAGCCCAATATCCTGATTAACTGCAAGAGTCAAGAAACACCCATTCAGGCACAATCTGTATTTAATATCAGATGTTGAATAAATACAACCTGGGAGAAGCAGGTGATTTTTAAACCAGCAGGTCAGATTGCTTATGGTTTCTATTTATTGGGGAAGGGAAGGAACAGTGCAGGTAAATTGTTTTTGAGCTGTCAGTCCCTTTTGAGTTGTTAGTAGGCACTGGTTGTACTTTATCACACACTCCTTTCCCAAAGAGATAATCAGTCAAATTAAATTTCTCTGGCACAGAATACTGTGAACTTTCTGTACTATCACAGAGTATAAGCCATCCTGGTCATAGGAGTCATTCAAGCCCCAAGGAACAAAATTATCTCACAGAGCTAAGCCGGCAGTTTGATATTAAATGTGAAGAGTCATTTATACAGAAAGAACAGATTGAGAAGAGAAAACAAGTTTGAACTTGCCAGCCTACCGAAGCAGAGGCAGCAGAAAGCACTCCTCAGCCACCTTGGGGAATGGATGCCTCAGATCACTGAACCTCAGCAACTAAACTTTTAACTCTTTCAGCAAAGAATTTCAACATGACTTGAAAGTGAACATCAATGCTGTGCTTTGCCCAATTAGATTAAAGAATCCACAAGCAAATATTGTGCTTTTAACAGCAGCCAGATGGGAGTACTCTAGAACAGTGGTTCTTAACCTGGGCGATATTGCCCCCCAGGGGGTGATTCTTTTTCAGGGGGGCGATGGAACGAAAAGGGGCGATGCGGGGGTGAAGGAACAAAAAGGGGGCGATATGGGGGCGATGGAGCGAGAAGTTTTTGGGACACTTTTGAGCCTTCCCCTGCGGCTCCGAGCCTCCTCTGCCATTTGCAGAGAGAGACAGAGACAGAGAAAGGCACTTGTGCCTCTCTCTCTCTCTCTCTCTCTCTCTCTCTCTCTCTCTCTCTCTCTCACTCTCTCTCTCTCTCTCTCTCTCTCACACACACACACACACACACACACACGGATTTGCCCCCTCGCAGGGCTCCTGATTGGCCTTGCGCCCGGGTGCCCTGACCCCTGGGAGAAGCGCGGCCAGGAAGTCCCTTTTCCTGGCTGGCCCCATCCCAGGTGCACGTGGCCGGGGAACTGCGCAGGGAAGCCCCGGGATTCCCACTGGGAGCAGCCTGCCAGAGCCTCAGCTGAGCGGGCCAGCCTTCCCACAAGCTGCGGCCCCGAGGGACAGCAGCTCCTGCAACCCCCAGCTGCAGGACTGTTGGCCCAGCTGGCCGGGAAGGCGTGCCGGAGTCCCGGCTGCTTTGTCAGCGAAGAATGTGAGGTGAGCAGAAGATGTGGGGGAGAGAAAGGGAGGGGGGAGGCCAACAGCAGCAGAAGAGCCCCAGCTGGACCCGCGGGAGCGCCTCCTCCTGGGGCCCGGTGCTGGCTTCCTTGCCCTCCTCCTCCTCCCCTTCTTCCTCCTGCTGCCCCCTGGGCGGCAGTCCCAGCTGGGGCGGCGGCTGGCAGGGGCATCGCTCCCTGGATGATGCTGGTGGGTCGCAGATCCGCATGGTGCGGAGTGGCCCCAGCTCCTCCAGCACGCCGGACCGACTGGCAGCATGGGAGGCTCCAGCGTTGGTCCTGGTGGGAGGCGAATCATTGCTTTGGTTCCGACCAAGGATGCCGGCAGTACGGGAGAAGGTTTGGCGATGCAGCTGATGGGGGCGTTCCGCGGATGCCCCGCAATTTAAGCCCGGGGACGCCGGCAGTGCGAGGGGAGGCTTGGTGATGCAGCCGACGGGCAGGGCATTCCACAGATGCCCCGTGGCCTCGAATTGAGCCCAGGGATGCCAGCGGCATGTGGGACAGCCTGCCAATGTGACCATGAGCTGGGCCCTCCCTGCAGGCCCAGCGGGCAGCGGAGCTGGGTGTCTCCAGCTGCGACGGGGTCTTCTGCTGCCTCCTGCCCCCCCTCCCCGCCCCTTCGGCGCCGTCTGCCTTTCATTCTCTCTCTCTCTCCTCACCTGGAGAAAGAAGGGGGAGGGAGGGAGAGGAAAGAGAGAAAGAGAGAAGGAGAAGGGAAAGAGAAAAAGAGAGAGAGAAAGAGAGAGGAAGCGCAAGTGCCTCTCTCTCTCTCTCTCTCTCTCTCTCTCTCTCTCTCTCTCTCTCACACACACACACACACACACACACACACACTGAGTGAAGGAAGAGGACTGGCAGACCAAGGGCAGAAAGAGGGAGAGAAAGGGAGGGAGCTTAGCAACTACATCACTTAGCAATGGAAGTTCTGGTCCCAACTGTGGTTGTAAATCAAGGACTACCTGTATACTGCAAATATTGTCCTTATTATAAATGAAAATAAATATTCTATTTATAAACCATGTGTGCAAGTCACATCTTTTTCAGTGGTAAAGGGAACTGCACAAAACCCACAAGAGGAAAACAAGATTGGAAGCATGCCACGAGCAAAATGTTTTAAGAAACATTGATTAGACCAACTTCCTTTCTTGTTTTCGCAGTAATCAGTACAATTATTAGGAGATGCCTCAAAGAAGGGCATAAGGACATCAACCCTTCTTTGTACATTTACCATAAGGTATTTAGTATTCCATAATTCCACTTTAGAGCAGTATAAAAAATGCAATGTGTTCTAATACAATAATATTTTGCCTTCTTTGTTAAAAGCATATCCTACTATCCTTGTGGATATAAAGACAAACCTGAAAGTGGGAATACCTAACCAAAACTTTGAAAGCCACAAGTCTGGATACCTTTATCTCTAAATTTCAGGAAGCACGCTGAAAAAAAAATCCTCAAAATTTTATTTAAGCGTTGCACAACTAATCTAGGGTAGTGCTCATCAGTTATTGCTATTTTATAAAACTCTTTTTCTGCAGGAAAATATTTTCAAATTCTGTAACAGACCCAAGTTTGTTAAGCTGATCTGGATTTTTCCTTCCAACATCCCATGATCAACTCTATTCCACCACTAAATTAGGAGTTCAGAAATTTAGATATTCAAACCCAAACATTGAGACCACCAGGAAGCGAAGAACCAAGAAACTGATTTTGAAAATTAAAAAGCTGTTTCCATCTCAGCTTCTTATCTTGGCTTTACGGAAAAGGAACTAACATTTTGGGGATGAAGAAGGGGGGACTGGAGGTAGGAAGGGGAGGGAATAAGCTAAAACTTTTCTTTGAATCAGACCAAAATGCTTTCTATCTGGATTATTATTACTTGACAACTTTGTGTCAATCAGTCAGTCAATCAGTCAGTTTGAATATATGTTAAAACTGTTCAGCCAATTTTTTCTTTACTGAAAACTACATTTAATATATCTAAGGGATTAAAAGTTATAAGGTAGTTAAGAGCATGTCATGTTTAGGCCCCACAAATGGTTTTTTTTCAACTTTTTTTTCTTTTCTTTTTCTATCTTGGGTAACAACAGTCAAGTTTCTTTTTCAAATAAGCATGCTGATCCAACATCCATATGTATGACTTCATGCAATAATTTTTATATTAAGCCCTGCCAATTCAAACCATCTACCACTCCCCAAAAGAAGGAGAATTTATATTGCATCAGATACCAGGGAATTTGACTTTTCATCTAGATTCTGTCAACATATTTCTTTACAGTTCAACTCCTCCCCCAGCCTTATGTAATGTGAACATATCTGTCTTATAACTTGAAATGAATTCATCATTCTCTACCAAGACATCTAAGTTCAAACCATTAGCAGGATTTTAGCACGTTCTCCCAAAAAATCCTCCCAGAACTATTTGAGAGAAACAACAGACCATTCAATGATTATTATTATGATAATAAAACTGGTCTTAACTCTGTACCACAAATGTATGCTTGGTGGCCTTGATCAAGGAAGAAAGTCTGGGATTAATGCAGAGTTTCCCAACCTCGGCAACTTTAGAATGTTGCCACGGTTGGGAAACCCTGGTCTAAGGACACACTGACCATATGGGATAAGTCAGAATAGGGTATACGATGATTACCAATTTTCTGCAGAATGTGCCTTTTTTACTCTGTTTTTCCAACAATACCAAAATTCACCTAGCCACAAAAGGGAATACTAAGGTTCTGTATATCTTTTGTTTCTCAGAAGGATCAAACCAACCATTCTGAAAGAAGAGTCCTTATCCATTATAGCATCCTTTTTACATTAAAAAGAAAAGTGGAGAAGCAATATCGTTGTAATTATAGTATTTTAACACGTTCAGAAATAGTCTATCACTACATCACAGCTATCAGCAAAGTACCTTTGGGTCTTCTTTGTAGGTTTCTTAAAAGCAACGGTTCTCAACCTGTGGGTCGCGACCCCATTTGGGGTCGAACGACCATTTCACGGGGGTCGCCAAACATGGCAGTCCGCCATTTTTCCCCCCATTTTTTCCCCATTTCCCCTCGGCCATCGCGCACGTGCTGCGCATGCGCGATTTGGCCCGTCACGCCGCACATGCACGATTTGGCCCGTCGTGCTGCGCATGCACGGTTCGGGCCGTCGTGCCGCGCATGCGCAGTTCGGGCCGTCGTGCGCACACCGCGCATGCACGACTAGGCCCGTCGTGCGCACGCCACGCATGCGCAGTTAGGCCCGTCGCGCCATGCATGCACGATTCGGCCCGTCGCGCCGCGCATGTGCGGCGCAGGTCAGGGTCGCGCCACGCATGGGCGGCGCAGGTGGGGTCTCGGCCTGAAAAAGGTTGAGAACCGCTGCTTAAAAGCATCTGGCCAAGCTTGATGGCTGGGCTCATACAGCATACTTAATTCACTTAACAAATTAATCAATTTCCTGGGTTCATGCAATATATGGAATCATAAATTAATACAATGGGCTAGATCACACAACATAAAAAACAAACCAAGGTCAAAAGTAATCAGGTTTAGCTTACTGCCTGAAGGTAGTCACTGGATCATTAATTTATTTCCATAAGCATGGTATATAAACATGGTCAATTAAAGAGATCCATTCTGGTCTTCCCACCCCCACCCTCCCACCACGCCATGAATGTTCACAGAGTAATTTTGAACTAGTCTAGCTGCTCAGTTTAGCATACCTCAAACTCAGAGAGATATTCCTTATAGAAGGAAAGGCTATACAGGTAGTCCTCGACTTGCAACAGTTCGTTTAGTGACCGTTCAAAGTTACAAAGGCAGTGAAAAATGTAACTTATGACTGTTTTTCACACAACCCTTACAGATCCTTATGGTCACGTGATCAAAATTTGGGCGCATGGCATCTAACTTATTTATGACTGTTGCAGTGTCCTGGAGTCATGTGATCATCTTTTGTGACCTTCTGACAAGCAAATCAATGGGAAAATCAGATTCACTTAACAACCGTGCTACTAACTTAACTGTAGTGATTCACTTAACAACTGTGGCAAGAAAGATCATAAAATGGGGCAAAATTCACTTAACAAATGTCTCACTTAGCAACATAAATGTTGGGCTCAGTTATGGTTGTAAGTTGAGGACTATCTGTTTGCTGCCTTGAACTAATGGAGAAAATATAGATCAGGAACCTAATGAGCAAATCGGGCATTGCATTAAAAGATTTAGTCTGGTGTCATATATTTTTCACTGTAATAGTGTATTACAGCATTGAGCAGGTGGTTGGACTATATAATTTTCAAGGTCCGTTCCAAATTTAAAATTCAGTAAAAGTGATCACTAAGGCTATAACTGGCCAGCTAAACTTTGTTACTTTTAACCCTGAAAATGGGTGTAGTCCTTAACTACAACACCCTTAAACTAGTTCTTAAATTAACTCACTTTCTGGGTTCATACAGGCAGACCAAACTAGCCAGAGCCTAATCACAGCTAGCTAGAGTTCATGCAATATGCTAAGCTCTAAAAAACAAACCAAGGTTTACATGAACCAGGATTGCCCTTTTGTAAAAATGCGTGTTTGATTTGTAATTGAGCATATTCTATGAACACAGTTGGTCTCTGTCAAAAATCTGCAGCAATTCACCCCCCAGCAAGGCACATGGTTTTTTTTTAAATAAGAGCACAATACATCTAGATGTGAAATACATAAAATACTTCATACATCTGTAGAGTTGAATTTAATGGGCCTATCTTTTGACAAACCCATGAAATTACAGTATCAGTATTTGGTCTTTAAAACATTGTCCTGTTGCAGATTTGCAAGCCCATATTATAGAAAATAACCAATAAAAAATTAAGTACATACCAGGGCATGTTTTTCTGGCTCAGCTATCTTCCAGCTCTTGCAGCTAGATATAAAGATAAATTTGAAGTAGAATGTCTGGAACTTGTGTATTAAGTGAAGCCTATTTTCAAAAGAATAAGCATAATATGCCACAGAACACACAGAGTACAATTTCTATCTATCAAAGTATAGCTTTTCTGGTGAAAATTGATATAAGGACATGGCAAAAGTGGACTTTTCCCCCCTTTCATCAGAAAAGTTTTGGTTTTTTTTTAAATGGAGGAATTTTATGCATGCCAACTCAATACCACTTTTTTCCTCCTCACAGCTAAAGCCAGCCAATAGAAAGGAAAACATCAAGCAAAAGAACATATTTGTTTTTCTGTCTTTCTATCCTTCATCTTCTGGACTTTAGCTTAAACCTAACTGGTTAATGACTTTTAAAAAGTGGCTGCCGGGAGGGAGAGAATGTTTCTGAGCATAAGCAAAGAAGCTTTCACTCTTAGGACAATTAATGAGTGGAATGACTTGCCTCGAATGCTTCAACACTGGGAAAAGAGATTGGACAACCATTTGTCTGAAATGGTACAGCGGTTTCCTGCCTGAGCAGAGGGTCGGACTAGAAGACCTCCAAGGTCCCCCTTCCAACTCTTGTTATTCTGACAGCAAAAGACTGGCTTCTGCTAACCCGGAGCACGTGCAGCGCGCGCTTCCTCTCTGTGCGCAGAAATCATGAAATGAGAGCTCTCCTCTGATGTTGCTTTTCCTTCCCCGATGCACAGGCGATCAAAAGCGGGGAAAAAGGCAACGCAGTTCTTTTCCACCGGCAGTTAGAAAAGAAAAAGAGAGAGGGAGGGAGGGAGAGAGAGAGACGGGAAACTAACAGCTACTGTTGCCGCCGCCGCCGCTGCTCAGCCCCGGGGAGAGCTCTTCTGCCCGGTATAAACCCCGACTGCGAAGCCCAGGGGTCGCTTTCTCACCTACCAGAGAGCTTCGCACGGGCCCCATCGCCCCGCAGGCCGACCGGCCGGCCATAGCTCGCTCCCTCCGCTTCGCTTCGCCTCTTTTCTCTTCCTCCAAGCCTCGCCAAGACCCTAGTCCGCTCGGTCCGCAGAGGCGCTGCCATGGAAATCACAAGCATTCCCGGATAGGCCGATGTGTCGTCGCGCCCTATTGGCCGCCTCCGAGAGACGGACAGCAGAAGGGGGCGGCGTCCTCCCGCCTAGGTCTTTCCCCAGTTCCTTTCCAGAGGGAGCGGCAGGGAGGTGTTTGTGATCCCCCTCGTGTGCCCTCCCCCAGGGAGGAGGGATGGGCTGAGTCCTTGGCTTGGTCGTGCCTGTACGAGAAGCAGCGTTTCCTACGATGTGGAAAAGAAGTACCGATTAGGTTTGGTCCATTTGGGCCAACCAGCATCCAGTTCCTACAGTTCCAGTTCAACTCATACTTCTCACTGGAAGCCCAAGTTATCATATTTGAGACATATGAGCAGAACTGCCTTTTTTTTTCCACTATAAAAATTCTTTTATTAAAACAATCAACATTGAACATAAAAACATATTATGCAGCAATCATCATGGCACCTGATATACAACACTAAGTATTAGTCTTTGAAAACGTCTGAATTACCGTAGTAGGCCTTTTCCCCCTCCTCGCGTCTAGCCTCAACTACGGTATACTCCTGTTACACTTTATTTGTTTGGTGTTTCTCTTATTTGGTTCAATATTAATGTGATCGACATTAAGCATAAGATCCTATTGCTAAGCAATCATCCTAGAACATAGCATACAACATTAGGTATTAATCTTTGTAAACATCTGTTTTAGTAAACGTTCTTCCCTCCTCCCTTCCATCTTCAAGTATACTCCAAATACATTTTGTTTGATTGGTGTTTCTCTTATGTATGGTCTATCTACTGTATCTAGTCTATCGCATATTGTTCGTTTGTGCTTCTGAATTGACTTCATCCCATTACTAGTGCAATCTTTTATAGTCCCTAACCAGAGATCCTGAGGTAAAAGTTTCATATCCTGAAGAAGTCTCTAATGCTGGACAATTAGAAGAAAATAAAATAAAGTGATGATCTGACAAGTTGGATGGATTTAGTTACGGTGGCAATGGAAGCACTTCTGGAAAACCTGAAGGACAGGTTGGGGACACAATCCTGAAGAAAATCTATCTAAGTAGTTGCTAAAAATCAACACTGACTTAAAGGTGCATCTTCAAAATGCTTGTGGAAGTCAGTGTCACAATCTCAAGGTGCTGTGGGATATGGATAGGGTGTCAGGAAGAGTAAAAAAAAAGTTAAAATAGAGGCTGCAATCTTGCAACCAATGCCCTGCCCTTTTTTCATGTGTTGCACATAAGACACATTAAAAAGAGATGAAGCTTCAATTGTACAGTCACAACTATCATTTTGACTTTTTTGAGACCCACTTTATACTTCTCTGGGGAGCGATTGGAGGCTGGGGGACTCTGTGGTGGATGGATCTGGAGATTATTGGTGATTCTTGCTGGCAGATTCTTCATCAGATCCTGCATATACTTGCTAAAAGCCTATTTAGTTTCATTCTGCTACCCACCAGATTTTTGGGGCTAGCCCATCTCAACTACTTCCCAACTGTGAAATTGCAGGGTAGACACCAGAAAAATCTCTTTTTTGTAGTAACAATCTCTCCTTGTGATTTGAGTGAGCCTGAAACCCTTGGCCTCATTTTCTTTCCTTGTCCCATCTATGACAGCATATACTCCACCTTTTAACACTCCTTATCAATAATATTCATTCCATTTTGAGCCAGATGCTGAATCCCTTCTTTTGCAGGATCAGAATTAATCCCACTCAAGAGAGTGGCTCAGTTTTTATCAGCTGCTATCTCAAAGACTTCTACACATCCCATGAACTGCAAAAATCACAAAGAAATCCTAGACCAGTGTAGATCTAGAAGCCAAGATTGCCAAAATGTCAGGCAATTGAAAAATCAATCATTCTGGGAGTGATCAGTGGAAAAAGGAGAAGGGGCCACCCTAGTACCTATGGCCTTCTCCTTACCTTCTCACCTCTGCTTCCACTCTGAATATCTGTTTGGGCAGAGATTGCGTATCTAAGCAGTTCAACCAAAAATATGGTTTGATGTATCCAAGCTTGGCAACTGATCCTGAGACATGACACAACACAGAGCTCTCTCTGTGTGTGTATTCATAAATTGTTGCTATCAGATTGAGGATAAAACAGTTATACATATGTATATATCTACTCACACCCACATGCACAGCAATTTTTTAAAAAAAATTCCCAAATGATTCCAACAAAGTTGCCATGCTTCTAGCAGCAGCTGGCCAGAAAAGAAGACTATAACGGAGATTTTGTTTTACTTCCTGCCACGGAAATGCAATTCTCCACCTGAGTTTCTGACCCATGCATTTGTTGACGTTTTGCTCTGTTCTGATCTGACACAGTGCCATAGCCTTTGCATCAAACTAGCAGAAACATAAAGGGGAGATAAAATTTCTACATAAATCAGAATGAGAGAGAGAGAGAGAGCTTTCAAGGAAGTTGTTTGTCATCCAATAGGCTAAGTAAACCAAAGGGCACTAGGGAGTTTCCAAAACAAGCACACTTGATAGATAATATGAAAAGTTAAGAAAAGCAAATGAGAAAACAGAGATCAAATAAATGGGCCATTCCAGAAAATGCAGGAAAAGTTTGTGTTTCAAAAGACAAGGAAAAGCAAGGTCTCCAAGTTTTGACTTCAGGTAGTCATTCAAAGTTACAACTGCATTGAAAAAAAACTATAACTAATCCTTGCATTTATGACTATTGCAGCATCCTCAGGGTCACATGATCAAAATTTGGGTGTTTGGCAATTGTTCATGTATTTAAGACGTTTGCAGCATCCAAGAGTCAGATGGTCACCATTTGCCACCTTCCCAGTCAGCTTCCGACAATCAAAGTCAACGGGGGAAGCCAGATTTACTTAATGACTATGTGATCCATTTACTAACTACAGTGATTTGTTTAGCAACTGTGACAAAAATGATTGTAAAATTGGGCAGACCCACTTAACTGCCTTGCTTAGCAATGGAAATTCTGATCCCAATTGTGGACATAAATTGAGAACTACCTTTATCTGGAAATGAATAGCATGTTTACCCTACTTACTTCAAGAAACTTATAACTGATACACATCTGAATGTCATCTCACATCCGCAGCTTGATAATATTGCAGTCATATCTTTTATAAGGACATAATACTTGCTGCCATCCTTCCATTTTTTTTTCTTGTCATAAGACAAATGCTACCTGTCTGGTAGAGCTGGTTGTACACAACAATCTTCTGTCAGGATGATTGAGCATCATTCTAATCTTGCCAGGAAGAAAAAAGAGTTGAGACCTAAACTAGGAATGGATCTGAGACAACAAAGGTTACTGTATGAAATATGAGTAAGAAGACCATTTTAAAAGCGTGAATAGGAAGGAGGTTGGAAAAGAGGGGGGAAAACAAGAACAAGTGAATGAAAAAGGGACGTGATAAAGAAGAATTTAAATACTGAGGCAAGCAGAGAATGCAAAAACTGTCTAAAGCACAGGTGTCAAACTCGATCATGTCACATGATGTATCGTGACGTATCGCAATGTTTTTTGCCTTTGCGGAGCTGGTGTGGGCATGGCCTGCACATGACCTGCACAAGGTTACTTACGAGACCGCCTGCTGCCTCACGAAACCCAGCGACCGGTTAGGGCCCACAGAGTCGGCCTTCTCCAGGTCCCGTCGGCTAGACAGTGTCGCCTGGCGGGGCCTAGGGGAAGGGCCTTTTCTGTTGCGGCCCCGGCCCTCTGGAATCAACTCCCCCCGGAGATCCGTATCGCCCCCACCCTCTCCGCCTTTCGTAAACTACTAAAGACCCATCTCTGCCGGCAGGCCTGGGGCGGTTGAAATCTTGCCCCTAGCCAGTGTATGTCTGTGTGTATGTTTGCTGAATGAATGGTTCTTAATTTAGGGGTTCTTCTTTTTATATATTTATTTTTATAAATGTACTATTTAGTTTGTATTGGATTTCTATTTATGCTGTAAGCCGCCCTGAGTTCCCGGAATAGGGCGGCATAGAAATTTAATAAATAAATAATAATAATAATAATAATAATAATAATGACGCATCCAGCCCACAGGCCGCCAGTTTGACACCCCTGGTCTAAAGCAATGTTCTTGCTGGGGAATTCTGGGAATTGAAGTCCACACAGCTTAACATTATTGAGGCTGAGAAACACTGCTCTAAAAGACAAGGCTGTCAGGTCACAACGAGCATCCCCAGTCAAGGATACAATCTCACACAGCTCAGTTCAGGACTTCATGGTTGCAGTTACTCATTTTAAACTGAGTTACTTTTTAATACGTTTACTTGTTATATTATGGAATGTTAGTCCATTTAGTTAGTTTACAGTATAAGATACTGCACAAACTCAAACAATTTAGCAACTGGATTAAATGTTGGTACAGACTGAGACAGATATTTAGGAAGGGCAGTTGCTTAAGAAGACATTAAGTCTTCAAAATTAAGTGTAGAAGAATGCATAGCAATGAACAGGCCAGAATTGGATTCCATTTGGGAAAATCAAGAGAAACTGTCTACTAACACAGATATCAAAGAACTTTTTAAACTTTTTAACTCCTTTCTTTCTCCCTGACTTTGGGGCCATTCTATTTACCCTTCCAAGACAGAAAAGGAAGTCAGTCCATTGTATGAACCTAGATGCTCTTTTGAAGTCCTTCCTGGCATTTCTAGTGTAAAATTGAACTGGATCTCCACTAAAATTTTAAATAGGTATGGCATTGCCATAAAGATGCAAAGGGAAAAAGTAGTACCGTTTTTTGTCTATCTCAAGTCATGTCTGAACATGCGTATAGCCTAATTTATAGCATACGGTAGTATAAATTCTGGCTCCTTGTACTGCTAACATTTTAAGTCTTTATATGGTACTTATAGCTGTTTTCCAAATTCCCTAAGTGAATGGAAACATCTCTCTGAAAAAGCTGTAAATAAATACAGTGATGATGACACCCTTAAGGCAGTATAATTAGGAATGTAATTTTATATATGATTATCTGCTTCTTGCTTCCACATTCCATCTACTTTTAACATGAAATCTGATTATTACACAGTAGATCATCATGTGCACTTTGAAGAAAACAAGCTAAGGTGTTCTCAGCTTCTTAAGGAGCATACATGAAATTTAGGCCAAGGCTACACAGATCTTTGCTGGAACCTGAAGATCTAGCCATCAAAGACATGTGCAAAAATGTGCTTAGGAGAATTGACGCATTTACTGAGGAATTAGTTTTCAGATTAAAACTCAGCTGAGTTCACAACCTTTTTCACAGAAAATTTCACTTAGTACCCCAACAGGTTTTTTTAAAAATCATCCCTGTTGAGGTGAAAAAAGCCATTTGGATGTTGTTATTGATTAACAGTTGGGACTTCAAAGTATTTATAAATTGCACAGAAGGTAACTGTATGCACATCTGTCCTGTTTCAGGCTTGGGAATTTTCCAAACCAAATGGTATTTAGTGGTGGTTGTCCTTTTTAGCGACCGCAATTGGGACTAGGAACTACTTAAGCAAAGTGATCACTAAGTGAAACGGCAACTGTGCTTATGGTTTTACTTCAGCTTACCTTGGTTTTCCAGATCTGTAAAGATTGTAAATGCATGGACTGGTTGCAAATATTACATTTACATCACTGTCATAACTGTAAATGGTCACTGTATGAGAGTCGCTAAATAAGGAATACAGTACCTGTATTCTCTTCCCTGATTCAGAACATACAGTAAAATGAAATTCTGTGCGTGGCATGCCAAAGAACAGAACCAGCATGCACAGATGCGCTTAAATATGCATCCCTTCTGACTTGTCTGCTGGTTTTGCATGCTAAGCTAGAACTAGGTTGGTGGGGTTATGATTCAGCCTATTGTAGGAACCCATCTATTGTCTTAGCAGGTTGTCTGAACCAGACCGTCATATTAAATTACAGATAGATGCATATTTTATTATAATTATAGACCAATTCTGAAACAAAAAGAAAATGAAGTCTGAGATAGCAAGGAAAAATCATGGTCAAGATGTAACATATATTACACAAATTGTAAAACAAAACTCAGCCATATTAATAAATAAAATCACATTAATCAAAAAGTCACCTATGGTTTATTAATTCTGGGACAAGATGTTGTGTAAACACAGCAATTAGGTACTGTTAACATGACTTTGAACTTTAACGAATTAGATGAAGGTAGCCAGTGGGTATTGCGTCTGTGTCTGTAAACCACCTTGATAATTTTTAAATACATTTCGTATTTCTTCCTATACATTTTTTCACCTCTTAAGTTGCTGACTAGGTGGTGGGGAATAAATTAGAAACAAAAAGCATGTAGGTCATCAGTGATTAGCTCACCCATAAAATGTGGGAGAAGAATTCTCAAAGAAGCCCAAATGATAACTTATTTATTTATTTATTCGATTTCTATGCCGCCCTATTCCGGAGAACTATAAGAAGAAAAATACAATACAAAGTGCCTGTTTAACAATCTTAAAATTTGCAGTGCAGTTTGAATCTGGGCAATGAGTCAGAGGCTGAAACGCATTTGCTGAGATTTCTCTTAATCCCCATAACAAGTAGTTCACATCCTCCAGGCAAGGAGAGAGCCAACTATTCTTTGAAAAAGAGATGCCTAAGGCTCAATGCGCAAGCATCCCATTTTCACTTCATCTCAGTGGATTCATCATAGTTACTTCAAAAGACTGTATTTATATGGGGTATCTGGTTTCCTCAACACCCACATTTTTTTTAAAAAGGGGCCCACAGAGTCGGCCTTCTCCAGGTCCCGTCAGCCAGACAGTGTCGCCTGGTGGGGCCTAGGGGAAGAGCCTTCTCTGTTGCGGCCCCGGCCCTCTGGAATCAACTCCCCCCCCCGGAGATCCGTATCGCCCCCACCCTCTCCGCCTTTCGTAAACTCCTTAAGACACATCTTTGCCGACAGGCCTGGGGCGGTTGACATCTTGCCCCTAGCCAGTGTATGTTTGTGTGTACGTTTGTTGAATGAATGGTTTCTTAATTTAGGGGTTTTCTTTTTTATATAAGTATTTTTATATATGTATTATGTAGTATTTTAATATTAGATTTCTATTTATGCTGTGAGCCGCCCTGAGTTCCCGGAATAGGGTGGCATAGAAATTTAATAAATAAATAAATATTGACAAAAAGTGTGTTATAAAACAACTTACACACACACACACACACACACTCTACTTATGACCGCAATTCAACCCAATATTTCTGTTGCTAAGCAATACAGTTGTTAAGTGAGTTGCATCCCATTTTATAACTTGTTTGCCATAGTTATTAAGCGAATCACTACAGTTCTTAAGTGAATGATGTGGTTGTTAAGCAAATCTGGCTTCCCCCATTGGTTTTGTTTGTTGGAAGCCAACAGGGAAGATTACAAATGGTGATCACATGACCCTGAGACAATGCAACTGTCATAAATACAGGCCACTTGCCAAGTGCCTGAATTTTGATCATGTGACCATCAGGATGCTACAATAGTTGTGTGAAAACTGGTCATAAGTCACTTTTTTCAGTGCAGTTGAACGGTCACTAAATGAATGATTGTAAGTCAAGGACTACCTGTAGTACTTTTTGCAATCCTGTGATCCATTTCTAGGAATGGTTGGATCCAGTTTCCTTCTTATGCAGAAGGATTATATCTAGCTCATTCTAGTTCAGTGGACTTTTTTCTAGGGTAAATGACTTCAGGATTACAGTCTGAATGATCGTAATATTGCAACCTTATTAAATGAAGAAGTTGATATTAAAGCAATGATAAAAATAAACAGAATGGTTGTTGATGAATTTTTAACATGTTCAACATTTATATAGATTGTTTTTGTTGCTGTGCGTTAATTTGTGAGGTATCTTCCACATTTGTGTGAAAAGCCATTCTGAAGTCCCAAGGCTATATAACCCACTCAGAACTCTGGGGTAAATGTCCAGGAAAAAATATTGAGAAATAAGGAATTATCTTGTGGTTAAGATGGGGAGGCCAGTACATTTAATAAATAAATATTCCTAAGAAAATACCTTTTACAGGAGCACAGCCACAAGTGAGCTCAATTCAAGAAAAACTTTTATTTTTTTCACATTTAGCTGATCCCACTGTGTAGCGGATCACTGTAGTTATCATAATACAATGTAATAATTAGTTTTAAAATGTTACTTTTTAACAATGGACATCCTATCTTTGGAATTCCTAAGAATTTCCTAGGAGTCATTTTAAGAATTTTTTGCAAGCCTTTAATGATTTTGCTACTAATAATTTATGTTTTAATTTCAGCTATGAGATTTCTTTTTTGTTTAAAAAGTTTAATAAATTTCAAAAAATAAAAGGTTAAAATAGAAAATTACAACAAGAGAGGAAAGGTGGGAGAGGGGAATAACGGAATATTTAAAAAGTCACATAAGAAAACAAAGAATAACAACATGTTAAACTTCCAACTTTTTCAATATGGATAAAGTTATAAAATAAAATATACTCTTGTTTTAGTTTAACAAAAGAAAAAAGATATAAAACTAAATATATAAAGATATACATATCAATCAAGTAACAGTAACAGTATATAATAATCTCTTAATCTGATAAAACATATAATTCATAAGTGCATCATATTATCAACTCTAAAAATACACATATTGCTAGATATTTCTATAATAAAAAATCTATAATAGAACATCCTCTGCTTTCAGATTATACAAATATATTTCTCCATAATCAAAAAATATCAAATCCCAAAATCAAACTTTTTCTCTTTACTGACTAAAAATTGCAAAAGGGGTTTCCATGTAGTTCAATTGTGAGGTTTCTGTGAATATAGAAGACTTTTTAAAAGTACCTGTATATACTCACGGATAAGCCTATCCATAAATAAGCTGACCCTCAAAATTTTATACATTTTAATCTTCATAACTTGCTTATCTGTACATGGCATATTTTTTCATGGTATTTTCATTAACATTTAAGGATTGGCTTATCTGTGGATGGGCTTATGCATGAATACATATGATATATTATTTTTTCCCCATACTGTTTAGATGTCATGTGCTGTGTTATGCTCTGGGAACTTTGAATAATTTTTTTGCCCCAAATAAATATCAAATGGTGCAAAACAATATTGACTTGGCAGAAGTTTCATTGCACACGATGATAAATTTCTAAGTAAACATCCCCTAGGCTTAGCAGTTAATCACTTCCAAGTTCTTAAATGTAATACTTGGTATCCTAGATTATACGAACTATAACAATGAGGTTTACTTGACAAGTACTTGCCACAATTAAATATTAACATTTAAAAGCATCCAAGTACATCCCCAAAGCTTATTATTGGTTTATGAAAATAAAGTATGAACAAAGAGAAAGAAAAGAAACCAAATAGGAGATTAGAAAACACAGCCAACTGGTTTTTCAGATGTTTATTAGGGGAGAACATAAATGCCATCCCTAAAGATGTGAAGAATTTTGCCAATCTGAATTCTGATGTAAACCAGTGTTAAAGCCATTAGTCATCGGAACTGATGTCTGTTTGACAGAAGTGGCCTTTTTGTGTAGGGAAAATTTTGTTTGAAATATAAGAGTTTCAGCCAAGATTCTTAAAAACAAGTGGGTTGGTTCACAGATGATGTTAAATGAGTATTGCTTTAAAAGAGAGCCAATATGGTACAGTGGTTATTATATGGAAAAAGTCCATCTTTAATCATGGAAGCTCAGAGTGATTTTAGGTCAATCACTATTTCAAGCTCAGCCTATCTCACAAATGCTAATTACGGAACTAGGATTTTTGTACAGTAATTTACTTGCTTATATAACTTTTTTTTTGTTTCAGGAGCTCAAGGCAACGTACACTTCTTCAAATTTTTCCCAACAAGCTTGTGAACTAGAGGAAGTAATTGGTCCTGAATCATTCAGTGAGGATATAAATCTAATTTATAAATGCTTATATGTTATTGATTTAACCTCAACTGGTTGAGTTGGTAAAGTATCTTAGGAGCCACAATGGAAAAAAATAAATCAGGATCTCACATAGCAACTTTTGTAAATAGCAGATTTGTATTAAAAAGTATAATAACCTTTTGTGAGCTACACAGGTGATCTTTGACTTGCAGCCATTCATTTAGCAATTGTTTGAAGTTACAATGGCTCTGAAAAAAATGATTTATAGCCTGTCTTTGTACTTACATCCATCACAGCAACCCTATGGCCATGTGATCAAAATTTGGGCACTTGACAACTAATACGTATTTATGATGGTTGAAGTATAGCCAGGATCACGTAATGAAACATCTGCAAACAAACAACCAAGCTCAGAGAGCATCAAGAATGCTGCTGTTCAACTCTGAGCTACAGATAATCTCCTTCTGTTGAAATGTTATTCATTCATACCAAACAGGCTGATTGCACATTGAGCCAAAGAAAACATAATGATTAGTTATCAACATTATCTATAGATCTTGGTTGGACATAAGGAAAATATTCATTGCATATTTATTTGATGTTTATCTGTTAGGATTGCTATTAATACATTTCTCACTGGACAGAGGGCTGGATTTGGTGACCTTCATAGCCCCTATCAATCCTTGTTTTCGGTGTTTGATGACAGGGTTCAGCCACTCTAAGTTCAGATTCAATGGAATCATCTACTTTCAAGGATTATTGTTATTTAGTGAAACAAGTTAAGTTCACATAGGGCACTAAACACTTATGTTTTTGTTTGATTTTGGATTAGCATATTGTGTTTAAATTCAGTCAACCACTATGGTTTCTAGAGAATAGGATAGGATAGGATAGGATAGGATAGGATAGGAATAGTAGTTGGAAGGGACCTTGGAGTCTTCTAGTCCAACCCCCTGCTCAGGCAGGAAACCCTGTACCATTTCAGACAAATGGTTGTCCAACCTCCTCTTAAAAACTTCCAGTGTTAGCGCATTCACAACTTCTGGAGGCTGTTATGTGCAATGTACTGAACAGATTTAACACCTGTGGGATGGTGGCAAAGTGGATAGGGGCCATATCACGAATGTAGGTAGGGGTATGATTTTCAATGCTGTTTGAGTGGCAGAACTTTACAACCTATATTAAGCATGTTTAGGACCAAGAATATTTTCTTAAAAAATTAAAAGTCAAAATGATGGCAGGACAATATAACCAAAGCAAGCATGCAAGGGGCAGAACATCAAACACACAGTCTTAGCTGACCTCTTTTGACTTTTTAAACAACCCCCACCCCAATGGATACCCCTAAATCAGGATTTACAATATTTTTATTTGTCTTGACTCAAAATGGCTAACCACACCACTTACTTCTGCCTACTGTGGTCAGAGGTGGACTCAAGGGTTTCATGTTCCTCCCACTGCCTCTTAGCAAGATATGTCAATCAAGTCATTGTGCATGTGTTGTTTGAATCTGCCCAATTTAAATTTATTAACAAACCATGCAGTCTCTTTGCATCTGAAGCCCTGAACTGATGATTTCAGGACACTCTTCCCCATATGCACATGTTTCCAGGCTACCAGACCAGGAAGCAAAGAGAGGACTCCTTATGTTCAAATCTCTTCACCTTCTGGCACATCCGCAGAAGAGCAAATAGGAACTTTGAACAAGGACCGAGTTGCTTTATCGACTTGTTTGCCTATGGCTGTTATCATTCAGTGCCCAGTTTCCTGTTAAGGCGTTTCAGCACCTGAAAGTATTGCCTGCATAAAAAAAGAATACATATCTCAAACTAAAACACACTTCTGCTTGTTTTTCCTATGTGTTTCTTTCTTTGTATACTTTTCACAAACCTAAAACACACATGTTCCAAAAAGCTGATAGTTTACTAATACAGAGGATTTAAGTAGCTGCTCAGCACTGCATTGGAAGGATTGGCCAGACACTCCCATTGTATTTATATGTGCATAAAATAAAAGCAGTGTAAACAGTTCCCTTGTTCTTTAGGCCTGTTGATATGTTCAAGCAAGCAAAGAATCCAGAATTTGAAAAACCTAAGGCAGGGGTTCTCAACCTTGGCAACTTTAAGACTTGTGGACTTCAACTCTCAGAATTCCTCAGCCAGCTTTGCTGGCTGAGGAATTCTGGGAGTTGAAGTCCACAAGTCTTAAAGTTGCCAAGGTTGAGAACCCCTGACCTAAGGGAAAAGGACACTCAGAAACAACACGGCAAAGCTATTTAATGTTCTCCAGATGTTTTTAGATTAAGATTCCTTCAATCCTCTGCCACTGGTTACTGGATTCTTTCAGTCTCCCAAATATTAGGAAGATACAAGGCTATCAGACAGAGGTTTGGAGGTAGAACAATGAAAGGAAGGGAGGAAGACAGAGTGGCCCTGACTAAACAATATGCCTTTAGGGTTTTTTTTAGCAATTGGCTGTTTTTGCCCAACAAATTGATCCCAGACGATGTTTACATCTGCCAAAAGGATAGTAGACAATTCTTATGGCTAAGAATTAAGTGTGAGTCCATCCAATGAAGAGTGAAGGCCTCAGCTGAGAAACAAAGGAAAGAAAAACATACAGGTAGTCCTTGACTTATAACAGATTGTTAGCAACCATTCAAAATTATGACCAACCTGAAAAGAGGACTTAATGACCCAAACTGAAAGTTCCAATGGTTGGGCTCCCTCTGTGGTCACATGACAACTTTGGCAATATGGCTATATTTACAGCCATTTGCAGCATCCTGTGGTCACATGACCAGTTTTATAAATTTTACCCAAAACTGTCACTTCTACTTTTTGACAAAACCACGCCCATAGTGAACCATTGATTTGCTTAATTACCACATTCATTTAATGACCACACATTTACCTAACGACTGTAGTTTTTTGCTTAAAAACTGTTGCAAGAGCGTCATAAAATTGGGTCGGTTGTGTGACAGCCCATTTTGCAATTGTTATGACATACAACCATAATGGGCAGGCTACTGTTGACCTATTAATGATCTATTACTTTATATGTGATACCCTTTAGTAATATTATGAAAATTGGAAGGCACGTATCTAATAAATGAACAAGTCCATGATGCCAATGTCTGTGCTATTGATGTGTAAACTTTCCAGATAGATAAGCATGAAAATTGTGAAGCCAGCTGCAGCATCTGCCTTGGGATGAACTCAGATTCATATTATAGTAGATAAGCATGAAAATTGTGAAGCCAATGGTAGCATTTGCCCTGGGATGAATTTTGATTCATTTTGTACTTACAATATACAAAACATAAAAATAAGAGTGATTATTTTTCCTTTAGAAGTTTATACTGTAAATAATAATGCTCCTATGATGTACAAACAACTGAAAAACATAGTGACAACACTGCGTAATCATCATGGAAACAGTCGGAAATCTGCAGATTCTCATAGCAAATGAAGAGTTTGGCCAATGCTTGCCTGATGCTAAAATGGGGAAGGGGGTCTCCTGCAGTTAAGGTCGTTTACAGTTCTCCTATGTCTGGCTGCCCTCCTCTTCTGCAACCATAGGTTGCTGCTCCTGCTCTTGTTCTGGGTCTCCAGGAAGCATGCTGGTGACTGTTTGGAGAAGGGATTCAATTTGCTCTTCTGTAAGCCTCTCCTCACTTTCTTCAACAATCTGCAAATGACAATAATTTAGTATCTACCAGTATGTCCTGATCACTCTTTTACATGCTAACCTCCAAGCTCCTTAGGACGAACTTAACTCTCAAAATTTTCAACTGGTACAGCAAGAGATTGTCCTAAAACAATAAGGCTGACATTATGCAGCAGATGAACAAAAAACGATCAACTTTAAAATTTAGGGAGGCTCAGCAAAATTAGTATAAAATTAAACCAACCACTACCCATTAGAAAACAGTCAATGAATCATGTTTTCCAAAAAGCTGGCACAGAGGCCCTCTCTTCCCTGATAAAAAAGGGTGTTTCTACAGATAAGAACCTTCCATATCTATGCACTGATTGAATGCATTAGTCAAAGTTAGGTATTTTCAATATCTGGATACACCTTGAACTCAAACTTTATAACTGAACCATTTATCCTAATTTCTCGCCCTCTCACCAGTTCCACTGGTAGGAAGATTGCTCGGGACTCCTTATTTGCAGACCAATTGCCCTTGTGGATACAAGGAGGTCAAAACTCTTGCTCATGTCCTCATAGAGCAGTGTTTCTCAACCTTGACAATTTTAAGGCACGTGGACTTCAACTCCCAGAATTCCACAGCCAGTGTTGCTGGCTGTGGAATTCTGGGAGTTGAAGTCCACATGCCTTAAAATTGTCAAGGTTGAGAAACACTGTCATAGAGTGTCCTTTTTATCATGTCACAAGATGTGCTATGATCTCCCCAGTCATCTCTAAATCTGAAGGTAACACTGATAAATTTTATGTTTATTACTTTTTAAGGCAGGGTGTCAAACTGCCAGTCCGTGGGCCGTACGCGTCAAGCGGAAGCCGTGCCCACCCCATTGCCGGCAATGGCAAAACAGTCCCATACGTTGTGCGACGTCACGTGATATTGCGAGTTTGACATATCTGTTTTAAGGGATGCTAGACCCACACTCACATATCAGGTGGTCAGATACCTTCACCGTCATGCAACTGTGCAAAACCTTTAATTAGATATATCATTTGATTGTCCCTATTGTTTCCCTCCCCCAATAATGAATTGTTATCTCAATCTATTTCTCTTTTTTACTGTAAAAGCTGGTCACAGATCATAATAAAGGTATTTGATTGGTGTACCCCAAGGTTCAGTTTTGGGGCCTTTACTTTTTAATTTATTCATCAATGATCTGGATGTAGAAGTTAATAGTGAGGTAGCCAAGTTTGCTGATGACACTAAATTGTTCCGGGTTGTGAAAAGTGAAACTGATTGTCGGGAGCTCCAGAAGGATCTCTCGAAATTGTGTGAGTGGGCAACAAAGTGGCAAATGCATTTTAACCTAAACAAGTGCAAAGTTATGCACATCGGGGCAAAGAACCCCAATTATACTTACCAACTGATGGGGACCAAACTTTCTGAGACAACCCAAGAAAGGGATCTTGGGGTTTTGGTGGACAGCTCGATGAAGATGTCAACCCAATGCGCAGCAGCAGTAAAAAAAGCAAATTCCATGCTTGGCATGATTAGGAAGGGAATCGAAAATAAGTCAGCAAGTGTTGTATTGCCTCTGTACAAATCGATGGTGAGACCACACTTGGAGTACTGTGTACAGTTCTGGTCACCGCACCTCAAGAAGGATATAATGGAACTGGAAAAGGTGCAAAAAAGGGCAACAAGAATGATCAAGGAAATGGAGCGCCTCCCTTATGAAACCAGATTGCAACGCCTTGGTCTCTTCAGCCTTGAAAGACGGCGTTTAAGGGGTGACTTGATCGAAGTGTATAAAATCATGCATGGGATAGAAAATGTGGATAGAGAAAAATTCTTTTCTCTATCACACAATACCAGGACAAGGGGGCACTCCCTAAAGCTTATAGCTAAGAAAGTGAGGACAAATAAAGGGAAATATTTCTTCACCCAGAGGGTCGTTGATTTATGGAATTCACTTCCTGAAGGGGTCGTGACAGCTGTCAGCCTTGACAGCTTCAAGGCAGGGCTAGATAGATTCATGGATGCAAAGTGTATTGGTGGTTATTAAAACAGATGTCCATGTGCCGCCTCTATGTTGGTTGAGGCAGGCAGGATTCCCTTGAGTACCATTTGTTTGGGGGTCAAGGGAAAGGGAGGGTTTTGCCTTCTCTTTCTGCTCAAGATCCCCATGTACATTTGGTGGGCCACTGTGTGACACAGAATGCTGGACTCGATGGGCTTTGGCCTGATTCAGCATGGCTCTTCTTATGTTCTTATGTTCTTATGATTTGATCCCAGTTTCTGGAATTTCTTTGCTTTTTCCCATTTCCTACTTTCTAATGCCCTGTCCAATAGAGATAATTCATCAGAATTCATTGCCCATTGGACTATTTAGGTTCAGCCTTGCTCTACTTGGGATGCAGCATGAATTTACAGTGAAACATTATTTCTTTCATGGATCTTGACCTTGTAGTAATGAAATAGCTTGCATTTCCTAACGATGTTACTATATACTATAGTATATACTCCCAGAAATGTCATCCATGACAGGCATGTTGTAGATGAGGGTTCTGACTAAATACAGCCCACCGGAGAAAGAAACAGCAGTCTACTCCAGTGTTCTGTCAAGAAAACCAAGTGGATGTCCACAACCAAGACAGCATCAACACGATTTTGAAGCTTGGAAGGTATGAAACAAGCTACTGGGCAAGAGTGAAAGCACTGTTGCTTTTTACCTGGTTGAATTAAAGCCAAAAGGAAGTCCAGCTGCTGACTGCTCAGAAGCAAAAGGAAAGGTTGAAGTTTCAAAGATACGTCTACCATTGGTCCATGAGTGTCAGACCATGAACTAAGGCAAACTTGATGTCAAAACAGAAATGTCAAGACTGAATTCTGGAAATCAACAAACTGAAATGGACTGGAATAGGTTACTTCACATCAGAAAAGCATTGGATCTTCAATTGTGGATTAAAATCTCATTGAAGAAATAAGGCCAGCTATTATTAACAAAATGGTGTCTTAAGTCAGTGCTTGGATACAACCCTTCCCCAGATGAGAGAGGATCTTAATCTGAGTCAAAGGTAAATCAATTATCTAATGATAAACCAAATATACTTTAAACCAAGATGCAGTGGAAGCGGAAATTGAACAGTTCTGTGGCAATTTCCTATACCGTATTTAAAACAAGGCATAATTGTAATTATAGTATAGGAATCTGAGATACTAAAGCTGCAAATAGCATCTAGAATGACAGGAAATTTTGTTCATGTATGAATGAAAGAAACAGATAGTTTTTGCTAAAAAAATTAAATGCTTATAGCACATGCCTTATTCCAAGAACCTAAAACATAATCCTACAGATGGCCAAGTCTGAAACCAAACTGACAAAATATTCTAAAGGCAAAACTAAAGAAATTTCATGCTGTCAGCAAGAACACATTCTGGTGCTGACTATGGCTCAGATCACAAACTTCTTGTTGCAGAGTTGTATCTTAAACCAAAGAAAACAAATAAACTATCTGACCAATATGTCAGTTTATTTATTTTGATATTGTGATGAATGTAAATAATAAATTTAATGGATTAGGTTTGGTAACTAGAGTGCCTGAAAAAGCCATGACATTATTAATGTTGAAGCAAAAAAATATATTCAGAAATGCAAAAATAGTTGTCTGCTATGCAGTGAAAATAACTGAAGGCAGAAATACACCGTACAAAAAAATCTGAGAACAATTAAATAGGAAGAAAAGGGATATTTACAAAACTTAGAGAATTAAATACATTCAACAGACCATTCTAGTAAAATTATCTCCAGCACAAAGAGTAAAAAGCAACTAAATGACTGAGCAACAAACAACTGTTCTAGGAGTTTTATTTTTTTCCTAACGATGCATATGTTGCAAGTACTCAGTAGAAACGATAAGAAATTTCTGATGCAAACACTCACCTGTTAGACCTGCCTAAGAACAGCAAATGGAAATTCTTAATCACATCATAAAACCAAATAAAATCCCTTCCTTTTTAAACAAACAATTTCTATCATAGCTAATGCTCTGTATAGATCTAGTGCTCTTACCTCAGAGAAAAACAAACTTCCTCAACTGCAGGCAACAGTTTTGTGATCTTTAGCCTTTTGTGTCCAAGCTATCAAAATGACTTACATATTGGATCCCAGAAGAGGAAATTTTACCTCTTTGGCTTCAGTAGAGTTGGTCTGGAGTCCTCTTGGATTCATAGCTCCTGCTCAATAACCAGGTGGCAGTTGTAGCCAGGAGGCCCTTGTATGATACAGGTAGTCCTTGACTTACGACCACAACTAAGCCCAAAATTTATGTTGATAAGCAAAACATTTGTTAACTGAGTTTTGCCCCATTTTACAACTTTTCTTGCCACAGTTGTTAAGTGAATCGCTGCAGTTGTTTAGTTAGTAATATGATTCTTAAACGAATCTGGTTTCCCCATTAACTTTGCTTGTCAGAAGGTTGCAAAAGGGTGACCACGCTATCCCAGGATGCGGCAGCCATCATGAGTCAGTTTCAAACTGTCTTGAATTTTGATCACGTGACTATAGGGATGTTGCAACAGTTGTAAGTGTGGAAAATGGTCATAAGTCACTTTTTTCACTAATATTGTAACTTTGAATGGTCACTAAATGAACTATTTATTTATTTATTTATTTAATTAATTAATTTAATTTAATTTATATGCCGCCCCTCTCATAAGACTCGGGGCGGCTCACAACAACTGTTGTAAGTCGAGGACCTGCATCATCTTGCGTGCCAGTTATGTCTGTTCATTATCTGTCATAACACAGCACAAGACTAAGTTATTTGCAGGACTATCTCTCCTAAAAAACATTTGACTGCCCCACTCATTCTAATCAAGTCACCACTCTCTGGATTTTTTCCTTGAAACATCCTTGATGGGACCCAGCTGCCATGACTTTTCTGTAACAGAACCCGCTCTATGCAGTCATCTTCCTCCCAATATTCAGTTAGCCCCAACCTTATTAGCATTTGAAAGCTTTAAAAACGTGGCCCTTTCCACTAGGGCCAAGGTACGTACGGTACGTTCTGACTGGAAAAGAGTATGAACGTGAACCAGCTTTCCTATTATTTTCACTGTTTATTGCTGATTGTTGATTTCCTCTCCCACTCGGTAACTGAAAACTACCGGTATTGAATCACACTGTTCAATTTGAATGTATATAAATTCTTTAAATGGTAAATAATAATAGTCAATGAGAAAAATAAAAAAATAACTGGATAGCGGACATGGTAGTACCTTGCCCCTTAGATACAATCTCAAAACATCTGGTTTACCACTTGAACACTATTGGCACTGACAAAATCATTGGTCAATTGCAAAAGGTAGCTTTCCCGTGAAACAGCTTGCATGCTGCAATGATACCTTTAATATTACTGAACAACTTCTGCCTATCTCAGGTTTGAAACTAAAACATAGGAAGAACGGTTGCAGGAACTAGGTACGGCTAGTCTAAAAAAAAGAAGGACTAGGAGGATCATGATAGCAGTATTCCAATATTTGAGGGGCTGCCACAAAGAAGAGGGCATCAAGTTATAAGAACATAAGAACATAAGAAGAGCCATGCTGAATCAGGCCAAAGCCCATCGAGTCCAGCATTCTGTGTCACACAGTGGCCCACCAATTGTACATGGGGATCTTGAGCAGAAAGAGAAGGCAAAACCCTCCCTTTCCCTTGACCCCCAACAAATGGTACCCAAGGGAATCCTGCCTGCCTCAACCAACATAGAGGCGGCACATGGACATCCGTTTTAATAACCACCGATACACTTTGCATCCATGAATCTATCTAGCCCTGCCTTGAAGCTGTCAAGGCTGACAGCTGTCACGACCCCTTCTGGAAGTGAATTCCATAAATCAACGACCCTCTGGGTGAAGAAATATTTCCCTTTATTTGTCCTCACTTTCTTAGCTATGAGCTTTAGGGAGTGCCCCCTTGTCCTGGTATTGTGTGATAGAGAAAAGAATTTTTCTCTATCCACCTTTTCTATCCCATGCATGATTTTATACACTTCGATCAAGTCACCCCTTAAACGCCGTCTTTCAAGGCTGAAGAGACCAAGGCGTTGCAATCTGGTTTCATAAGGGAGGCGCTCCATTTCCTTGATCATTCTTGTTGCCCTTTTTTGCACCTTTTCCAGTTCCATTATATCCTTCTTGAGGTGCGGTGACCAGAACTGTACACAGTACTCCAAGTGTGGTCTCACCATCGATTTGTACAGAGGCAATACAACACTTGCTGACTTATTTTCGATTCCCTTCCTAATCATGCCAAGCATGGAATTTGCTTTTTTTACTGCTGCTGCGCATTGGGTTGACATCTTCATCGAGCTGTCCACCAAAACCCCAAGATCCCTTTCTTGGGTTGTCTCAGAAAGTTTGGTCCCCATCAATTGGTAAGTATAATTGGGGTTCTTTGCCCCGATGTGCATAACTTTGCACTTGTTTAGGTTAAAATGCATTTGCCACTTTGTTGCCCACTCACACAATTTCGAGAGATCCTTCTGGAGCTCCCGACAATCAGTTTCACTTTTCACAACCCGGAACAATTTAGTGTCATCAGCAAACTTGGCTACCTCACTATTCACTTCTACATCCAGATCATTGATGAATAAATTAAAAAGTAAAGGTCCCAAAACTGAACCTTGGGGTACACCACTTCTCACTTCTTTCCATCCGGAGAATTGTCCATTTATTGCCACCCTTTGCTTCCTACAATTTAGCCAGTTACCAATCCAGGACAAGACCTGTCCTCTAATTCCGTGGCTGGAGAGCTTTTTTAGGAGCCTTTGGTGAGGAACTTTGTCAAAAGCCTTTTGAAAGTCAAGATATACAATATCAACTGGGGCCCCAAAGAACCAGAGAGCAGGACAAGAAACAATGATTGGAAACTGACCAAAGAGAGAAGCAACCTGGAATTAAGGAGAAACTTCCTAACAGTGAGGACAATTAACCAGTGGAACAGCTTGCCTTCAGAAATTGTGGGCACTTCATCATTGGAGGTTTTTAAGAAGAGACTGGGCAGTCACTTGTCTGAAATGGTATAAGAGGTTCTCCTGCTTGAGCAGGGGGCTGAACTAGAAGACCTCCAAGGTCCCTTCCAGCTCTATTCTATTCTATTCTATTCTATTCTATGCTATTCTATTCTATTCTATTCTATTCTATTCTATTCTATTCTATTCTATTCTATTCTATTCTATTCTATTCTATTCTATTCTATTCTATTCTTCAAGTAGGTAAAAATTACTTTTGAGCTAAGCAAATAGAAATGATTGTTTTTCTCTACTTAACTTTTAAATACCTGAAAGAGAGACAAAACAGATATAGGTAGTCCTTGACTTACAACCACAACTGAAGCCAAAGTTCCCATTGCTAAGTGAGACAGTTGTTAAGTGAGTTTTGCCCCATTTTACGACCTGGTAAGTAACACTGCAGTTTATGAAGTTAGTAACACAGTTGTTAAGTGAATCTGGCTTCCCCATTGACTTTGCTAGTCTAAAGGTCACAAAAGGGGATCACATGACCCCGAGACACTGCAACCATCATAAATATGAGTCAGTCACTAAGCATCTGAATTTTGCTCATGTGACCATAGGGATGCCACAATGGTCATAAGTTTGAAAAATGGTCATAAGTCACTTTTTTCAGTGCCACTGAAACTTCAAACAGTCACTAAGCGAGCGGCTGTAAATTGAGGACTACCTGTACTACAGTATAATAAAAACAGTAAGATAGATACACAGCTGAAACATTTTGTAACATTGAATTATTTTCACCTATTTCAGTTAAAAAGTCAGCAGCCTTGATTGTGTCCCTAGGAATTGTTTTGGAATCAAAATATTTTTATGGAGAGGATTAAGCTGAGAGTGATCTTTGTTTGTTTTATTTTCTATCTCCCGTAAACTAATAGACTCCCTTAAATGTGGAATAGAGCAGATGGAGAGATTGCCTTTTTGCTAAACCAATGACCTAATAACTCCCACATCTTCTGCGAGAGCAGGCACCATCTCAGAACGTTCGCTTCAGCTATTCATTTTCTTCTAAAATGAACATTTTATTTGCCCAGGGAATCTGCAGCTCTCAAGGATGTATCAGTCAATATCCACTGACTATGCAGCTCTCAAAGGTTTGTTAGCATGGAATGATGCAGCCTGGAGAGGGAAGTGGAAGGGGGCGGGAGAGATAGAAAATAAGCAGAGAATATTGAGAGAAAGTGACCACGTAGTGCTGGAGATAATGATTAAAGGAAAGGAAATTTATCTAACTGACTGGGTATTTTGAACTTTGCACATTTTAATAATTCAGAATAATGTTAAGTGGGAATTTGTGATCAGAGCAGCTAATGGGAAAAGGAGCTTAAACAGTATGAATTTCTAAAAAAAAGGTATTTAAAAATGGGGAATGCAGGAAAAGCATAAAATGTCTATTTTCATCCTCAGAACTGTCAGATACGAATTCAGTGCAGAGAAGAGCAACAAAGATAGTGAGGGGCTTGGAGACTAAATTTTAGGAAAAATAGATAAAGGAACTTGAATGTTTAGCCGAAGTGAAGATGGAATAACAAGTAATACAGGAACAACAGAGCTAAAGTCATATATTTTTTCTCATGCTTCTTCAATGACAAAAGAATTAGACAGCTGTTCAGGACAACATAAAAGGCCAGGGTTAGAGTGGGACCATATTTATATTTACTTTGCATGAGGATCAGATGAAATACAGGATCAGACAAAATACAGAGCATGAAAGAATTTTCTGATGGTTTGGTCAAATCTTTATGAGTCTTGAGAAAACCAGAACCTGTGAAGTACCAAAAGGACAAGATTCCCATCTTCAAAAAAGGAACAAAAGAGGATCTAGCAAATTACAGACCAGCTGGCAGAACATCAAAGCAGACAAATTCTAGAATCAATAATGAATAGATTATTCAGTAGAAATTTAATTTTAAAATGTGCTATCTATCAGAAGATAAAATAGCAGAAACTCATTTTACAACTTTCAGAGATGGCAGAGAATACTGTACATATAGTATACCTTGATTTCAACAAAAAAAAAGTGACAAAGCACTCCACAAAATTTGAATTAAGTTAGTAAAGTGTGGACTTGACGACATGTTAATTAATTGAACACATAGATGGTTTAAAACTGGTTGTCAGAACCAACCTGGCTTCTAGATACATTGGTCTCCATGATAACCTGATTTTATTGTACGTATTTCCTGTCTTCTGTCATATTTGGACTTCTATTGTATATAAGATACAATCTCTCCTTATAAAACTAAGTAGCTATTTTATGTGTGTTTGCACAAATATCAAAAAAATACAGTCCGTTCCTGACCATTTTATTTTTACATTTAACCTAGATATAATTACTTTGCTCCAGCACTCTTCTATGGCTTCTTGTTTATTTCTTGATATGGCTGCCCAAATCATTCTCAATGAGCTGGGTGGCTTACATAATATATTTACATATATTATAATAACTTACATTCCAGTCTTCTAATATATTTCCAGGCCAGTTTACAATACATAATCAAAGATGAAATAACAAACTTTTTATAATAAAATGAATACAAAACAACAGAATTTCAAATACTGCTAACAATAGCAGTAACTCCTCCTGGCAGCTGCTATTCTTTGTTGACTTTTTCCACCTTTCTCAGCCCTTCCACTGTATCTGTACAGGTAAGGCTCACATGAACCTGGATCCATGATTTCATCCCATCAAATGTATCTTTGTGCAGTTGCTACTGCAACCACTTCACAGCAAGAATAAACAATAAAACAGGCTGAGGATACGGATAAAAGCAAGAAAAAGAATACCCAGACAAGAATGATATCAATCCCACCATTATTGGAAAGTTGAGAAATCTCCTTGACTGATTTTCTATGTTCAAACCAATGTTTCAGAAGGCAGCTTTGTAACTTACCAGCTGGATTTCAACAGCAGTTGCAGGCCTGTGGTTGAGTAGTTGCAATTTTTCTGCCCTGTACCCAAGCAAAGGACATAAATATATATAATTTAGGGATTCTGGTCACAGGAATGAGTCCACATCATAACAAAACCTTGTCCACAGAACATCCAACTTACTTCAGTGTCTTATTTGCAGCCTGGCCTTAGAACTACAGCAGTCAAGAATCAAATAATTTGGGAGCTTGAAAATTGCCATGCCCACATCTGTAATCCATTGGAATTTGCTGGTTTGTAAGTTTTAAAACCCACAGTGACCCTTTGTTCAGGAACATTCACAACCCATTGCTCTTTCTGAACCCAGATTTCAAAAGCTTGTTTCCTTAGATAGTCCCAAAGGGCTGAAAACATATTTCAAAATCCTTTGCGGTACAATAAAACCATTAAGTGTCAATTTCACATCCTTGGTTACCAAGATAGGCAGAAGTCGGGGATATCCATTTATTTGATATCAACAACTGGGTGAAATTTGATCACTTTTATGTAAAATTATTATTTAAACCAGTTTATTTTTTTTCAACCATGAGTTAGTTATAAAATTAAGTTTTTGTGAACAACATTTAAGCTAAACGAAACATAACCAAGGATGAATGTATAATTACTATTATACTTGTATATGTCTGGGCTTTTTTAAAGGACAGAAAGGGAGTTCAGGAATTTAAATTATGGTGTAACAACTCAGAATAGAGATGAAATAGCAGAAAGCGATGCCTACAGTGCTGTTGGAGGAAGAACGAAGAGCCTAATCAAACATAGCGAAGAGCATTTATTAAGGTATATACAATAAAGAGGGGTAAAATGTATTTATTTCCCTCATTTTATGGTGTCCATGGATTGCTTTCTAGGAACCCTGTACAAAGTGACTCAATCCCTCTTAGGAGAGATGAGTCAGAAGACTGTCTGATAGGCTGCTCGGAAGATTGTTCAAGGCATCTGTTGAGGGAAATCAGTCAAATCCACCCTGAGCTGCATTCCAACTGTGCAGGTCCTCCTGAGTTAAACACAGTCTGGCTTGATCTGAGAGAAATTTTACTTTCTTGGTCCTAAGGAAGTGGAAAGGGTCCACAGGGTTGTATATTAGATCCATGTTCTTCCAAACTGGTTAAGGTCTGTGGGGAGACAATGTGTGGTTGAATCCAAGAGGTGGTACATTCATTTTGAGTGAAATGATAGTTATGCCTGGGGTTAGGATGCAAAGATACATTTTCTTCTCAAGTACTCATTGTTGGACCAAACTATGCTGGATAATTTCTCCAACTTTCTTTTTCTAGAGAAAGCATTTGAGACAGAAGTTGGGCTGCAGCTTCAGAGGGTCCTGAGGGAAAATTATTTGTATTCCTCCCAGTCAAGTTCCAGGCCTTGGCACATTACTGAGATGGCATGATTACACATTAATGACCTATAATGGGAACAGGATTCGGGTTCTGCATCCATCCTGTCCCACTTCGATCTCTCAATAGCTTTCAGTACCATCCCCAAGTAACCTTGCTAGAATTATTTGATTAAATAAATGGTATCATTCTGCCCTTGTTTCGGGGTTGAGAGTGGGAGACATAGAAATGATTTTCTTTCTAAGGTTGGTTTCATTTTTCAGAGCTCAATTCTTTTCTTTCTTCTTGAGTGGGGTCAACTTTGACATGAGCCTAGGTATGATCAGTATGCTGATGTTATCTAGTTATACAATGCATTCAGAAAGTATTCAGACCCCCTTCACTTTTGTCAATTTTGTTATGTTGCAGCCTGATTCTACAGTTGTTGAAATTCATTTATTATCATTAATCTACACTCTGTATCCATAATGACAAAGTGAAAAAAGAATTTTACAAATGTCTGTAAATTTATTAAAAAGAAAAAATGGAAATATCACATTGACTCTTTGAAAAAAACACTTGAAATTTAGCTGAGGTGCCTCCCATTTCTCTTGATCATTGCCGACATTTTTCTGCATCTTGATTGGGGTCCACCTATGGCAAATTAAATTGATAGGGCATGATTTGGAAAGGTACACACCTCTCTATAGAAGGCCTCACTGCTGACAATGCATTCTGTAGCAGAGCAAAAGCCATGAGGTCAAAGGAACTGCCTGCAGAGCTCAGAGACAGGATTATTGCAAGGCACAGATCTGGGGAAGGCTACAATAAAATTTCTGCTGCATTGAAGGTTTCTAAGAGCACAGTGGCCTCCATAATTGTCAAATGGAAGAAGTTTGGCATAACGACGATTCTTCCAAGAACTGGTCACCTGGTCAAACTGAGCAATTGGGGGAGAAGAGCCTTAGTAAGAGAGATGACCAAGAACCTGATGGTCACTGTGACTGAGCTCCAGAGATCCTGTGTGGAGATGGAGCTCCAGAGATCCTGTGTAGAGATGGGACAGAGTTTTAGAAGGACAGCCATCACTGCAGCCTCCACTGATCTGGGTTTTATGGCAGAGTGGCTAGACGGAAGCCTCTCCTCAGTGCAAAACACATGAAAGCCCACTTGGGGTTTGCAAAAAAGCACCTAAAGGATTCTCAGATTGAGGAACAAGATTCTCTGGTCTGATGAAACCAAGATTGAATCGTTTGTCTTCAATTCTAAACGTTATATCTGGAGGAAACCAGGCATCACTCCTCACCTGCCCAATATCATCCCAACAGTGAAGCATGCCAGTGGCAGCATCATGCTGTGGGGGTGTTTTTCAGCAGCAGGGATTGGGAGACTGGTCAGGGTTGAGGGAAAGCTGAATGGAGCAAAGTACAGGGATATCCTCAATGAAAACCTGTTCCACAGTGCTCAGGACCTCAGACTGGGCCTAAAATGCACTTTCCAACATGATAATGATCCTAAGCACACAATCAAGACAACACAAGAGTGGCATAGGGACAACTCTGTGAATGTCCTAGAGTGGCCCAGCCAGAGCTCTGACTTGAACCCTTTGAACATCTCTGAAAATGGCTGTCCACCGGCAGTCACCATCCAACCTGACTGAGCTTGAGAGGATTTGCAAGAACAAATGGCAGAAAATCTTCCAATCCAGGTGTACAAAGCTTGTCACGTAATACCCAAAAAGACTCGAGGCTGTAATTGCTGCCAAAGGTGCTTCAAAAAAGTACTGAGTGAAGCATCTGAATATTTATGCCAATGTGACATTTCAGTTTTTTCTTTTTAATACATTTACAGACATTTCTAAAATTCTGTATTCACTTTGTCATTATGGGGTACTGAGTGAAGATTAATGAGAAAAACATGAATTTCAACAACTGTAGAATCAGGCTGCAGCATAACAAAAGTGAAGGAGGGCTGAATAATTTTCTGAATGCAATGCATATCTTATCCTAGGCTAGCCAGATAATGCTTTTAAGATTCTATTTCAGTTTCAGGTGGTTGTGCTTATTGGATGGGGGAGGCCACATTTAGGCTTATCAAGTGGTTTAGGATTTTAGGGCTAGTGGTTTTGGAAATCTTCCATCTTTGGTTCTCGACAGAGTTGCAGTGAGTAGACAAAACCAGTCATGGTTCCTGCTTGAAGAGTAGCTCAGAGGGCCTTTGCACAAATCCATTTTGTGTAACAGTTGCACCCATTCCCAGGAGGCTGTAATAGTCATTTGTGGCTTGGTTATCTCAAATCTGAATTACTGGGATTCAGCCAGTTCGCAACAGTTTGGCATAACCGGTAGCTAATTTTTTGTTGCCGAGGCCCAGAATGGACTTCTGGAAGCGGCATCCACACAGAGAACTGGTTGTTCACATATTTGAATCCCACCAGATCCCAACCTTATCTCTCTCTGAAAATGCCTCTTCCCCCCCCCCACCCCCAGCACAGGATTAGGAGGTTACGGACTCTTCTCAGTGCAGTATGTTTTAATTTTTTTTGCAGTTTTATTCTAATGGTTCTAGTCATGCTCTCTGAGGCAATACACAGTAAATGCATTCCTTTTTTTTCTTCATACATTTTAAGTATGTTACCGTACAATATTTCTCTTCACTTATCTTTTCCATAGGCCAAACCCACACAGATTCTTTAACAGTGGAACTTTTGTTATCAAACCTCTTATTATTTAGGCATCTTCTGAACTCACTCCAATCTGTTTCTCTTCTAAACAATGCCAAGGACAAGCACATGATCTATGACCAAGACAACATAGAACAATTCTGTCTTGTCTTCTGGACCCTGTGCTCCTATTATTGCAATCAAAAACAGCTTTTGCTTTTTTAATAGCTGCATCACACTGTGATTTCCTTCTCACTAATACTGTGAGTGCTGCTTCATTTTAGCTGCTCCATTTTGGCCCTCAGTATATAACAAGGATGCTACGCCTCCTTATATCTGTTTTCTGATTTCTAAAGATGTTATTTTGAAGGTGTCAAAACCTGTTTTCATCTATATCAACCTGAATATCTGGATTACCTCTGAAATACTGGAAATATCTGTAAATACGACATGACAGTTGAAGACACAATGGTTTTATTTTCCTGTTGTAGTATCAGCTATCTGGGAGAAAATTATTGATAGAAGAATGGAGTAACATAATGGTGTGTTACCTAGTTTAATAATGAAACATCTGCAAGAAAACAACTAAGCTCAGAAAACACCAAGGACCCCACAAAAAATTATTGGCCTACCATGAAGAGTTGCTAAATAATATAAAGCACTATATACATCAACTTTCCCCAATCTGATCTCCTCCAGATGTATGGAGATTACAATGCCCCAAATTGTCAGCCAGCAAATAAAAAAATATATAAAAACATTATTTTTTTTAAAAAAATGATATTTTTTAAGATCTCATATGACAGCGGGCCTTCCTATAACAATTATATTGTCAATGGGCGCCATCTAGAGGCACCAACTACTGATTTAAGCTCTATAGAACCTGGATGACAGCCAGACATGTATAAATGAGCACTGTAAACAGAGATGGAGAATTTGCAGCCTCTAGATGTGGTTCCCTGTAGCCCTTACTATCATTTAGCATTGGCCAAGCAAGCTGAGGATTATGGGAGTTTTTGTTTTAGAAAGACAAGTAGAACCATGGATACCTAACTCTGTAAACATGAAGGCATAATATGATGTGCTCAGTGGTGGGATTCAACCGGTTCTCTGTATGGATGCTGCTTCAGGAAGTCCATTCTGGGCTTGGGCAACAAAAAATTAGCTACTGGTTCTGCCGAAGTGGTGCAAACTGGCTGAATCACACCACTGGATGTGTTCTTCGATAGCATAAACTGGAAATTGAGAGCCATATGTTCTCTCAATACTTTTATACAGGCTTTTCCATCCGCTAGAGAGGTCAGAAGGACAGCAAATGATGCAATCAGGCAAATATCATGATTACTTATACGCATCAGAATGTCTGGGGCAAGTACTGATTCACAGTATTAATGTGATAATATTAAACTATATATTATTTTAAATTAATGTCATTTTGGTATCATCACAGTTTGCTGCAGACACTATTGAGGAAAACGATAATAAGGATTATCAAGAACAATTACACAGATCAAGTGAATGCTTAGAAAGACAGTATTGTCTACAACTGGAAAAGTACTCTTAACAATTCTTACAAGTTATCTTCACAACAGTTTGTTATAATATTTTTAAGCAAAAACTATTAAAATCAAACTAAATTGACTATAAATAGTCCTCATCTAACAAATTGCTTGGCAACTGTTCAAAGTTACGGTGAACACCCCAAAAGGTACTTACAATGCAGATTTGATGTTCCGATGGCCATGATCACATTTTGGGCACTCAGCAATGGGCCCACATTTATGGCTGTTTGCAATGTCCTGCAGTCATGTGACTATAATTTATAACTTTTTTTGGCTGGAAACTGTCGTTTACTTCTGCTTTCCAGCAAAAAATGCCTATTGCAAATAATGGGTTTGTTTAATAATTGCAGAGTTCATTAATGACCAACACAAAAAGTGTGGTAAAATCTAATTGGTCCATGTGATGACCTGCTTAACAACTAGCACAATTTATGACCATAATTCCAGGTTCAATTACAGTCATAAGTTGAGGACTACCTCTTTTTTTAAGGATTTAGGAGCAGAAATTGACTACTTTATTGAAGGGAGTTTTGCAGAGAGAAGTACCGAGGAAAAGTTTCCAGATCCATACATACAGCCAAAATGCTTAACTAGTCCTTTCAATGCTGTAGTTGTCTAAATACTAATTCAACATTTTCCTCAACTGTTAAAATTTAAATTTCTGTAAGTTTACATTTATCCAAAGCAGAACATCCAGATTCAGTCATAGTTTTGTTCCATATAGCATCAACTTTGTCAATGCTCAAGTTTCCTCTTTCCGCTATGTATTCAAAATGGACAATGACTAATAGATATATGTATATGTGTGTATGTATATAGCATGTGTATATGTGTGTTATGTATGTATATAGGTAGATATATACTTTCTTTCGAGAACAGGTAACAGAATTTTATTTTTAATGTGGGCCAGTATGCTCACAGTTAAAAATGACAATTCTGTAAATGTTATCTTATCTTTTTTTTAAAAAGGATGTTGTGCACGTAGTGCCATTGCAAGCCAGCAGAACATAGATATTCCTGATAAAGTGCAGATTGCCAATAATCCCAATTCACATTATCTCAAAGGAGAAATGTTCTCTGTTGCATACACAAAGACAGATAACTCCAGTCCTTCTGTTTACTATTAATCTCTAATATTAATTTAAATCAATCAATTTTATTTACAGCCAGAAGGCCCAAAAGCAAGTTACAAACATAAATTAAACTTGACATTGGATAAAAGTTTAACAAATAAAATATTTAATAAACATTACATGATAGACTTAAAACCCCATCTCACCTATTAAATAATTGAATAAATATTTCCATTGTTAACTGATGAAGGTATAAAGTGTGACCACATCACTTAGTGATGGCAATCCTGTCATTAACCAAATCCACAATCTTGACAAATTCATTCTATGTTCCTTCATAAAGTCTTTTCAGATACAGCAATTATTACTTTTGCCAAAGTTAACGAACAAGTAAGGACTTATACTGTTTCATATTTGAAAGTATTGAGTATTTATTTAGGCTTCCTTGAATGTAATTTTAGATATAATATATTTTTATATGATTAAATACTGTTTTATTTCGAATATTATTGCAGGAAATTGCTACTCGGGATTTTCCATAAATAAGAAATTTATCACATTTATATGGCCACCTGTCTCACACAAAGTGACTTTATGTGGGGCAGCGTACAATAGTATCTGCTATTGAAACATACTACAAAACCAATGGAAACAGTAAACATGGATAAAAAGAAAATCACAAATGGGAGAATATCACACATAATGCAGCTGACTTACGGGCTCCCTACCACCAGGGGATCTCCTGGCCTGAACTAAAAGTATTTTTATGAACTGAAATGATTCAGCAATATTACTATGAATAGTTAGGATATATGTAATCCAAAGCAAATAGTTCTAATCCATAGTTGTATGGTGTAATTTATAACTTACTTTGTTAGCTTCTGATTTTTCAGTGCTATGAGGAAATCTCTTACAATCTCAGGACTCTGGAACTTACATGGTGTCTTTGATATGTATTTCAATGTCTAGAAAGAAAAAGAAATTTTTAATATTATTCCCATTGCAATGTAGCAGGCCATCTTCAGTTGGGGGTAACACTTCTTTCTCCTGGTTTCAAATGCTGCAAATGATATTATTACTGTGGTTGTGTAGAGTCAAGATGTTTTGCTTTGTGGTTCTTTTTGCAGCAAGAGCAATGAGCTTTACAAAGCTCCTATTTATTTCATTTAAAAGGTCATGTTGCTATTTTTTTAATATTTTGCAACCAGATTTTAGCAGCATGATCTGACTGGGATGGGGAGGTGGAAAGATGCTCCATTGCCATCTACTTTTTAAATCTTAAGGAAAATTGGACAAAATTCACAGCAACATTTTCAACCATATTAGGAATTCAGACAGTCTTAGGATAGTAAAATAATCTCCATCTGATAAGGTATATCACTAAAGCTGGAGGAAATATAAAAGGGACAAGAGGAATTATCAGAGAATATGATACTAAGGCTTAGGAAGTGAAATGTTGTGATTGACGGATGTAATAGAACAGGAGATCATTATGGTCCATCGCACAGTCAGCCAATGTTCAGACTGCAATTGGCATTTTTATTCACTTATTAAATAATTACAGGCAGTCCTGGTCTTACAATCATTTATTTAGTGACCGTTTAAAGTTACAACAGCATTTTTTACATAACCGTTGCAGCATCTCCACGGTCATGTGATCAAAATTTGGATACCCATGCATTTATGATGGTTGCAATGTTCCAGGGTCATGTACCTTTTGCAACCTTCTGACAAGCAAAGTCAGCAAGGAAGCCAGATTAATTTAACAACTGTGTTACTAACTGAACACCTGAAATGATTCACTTAACTACTGTGGCAGAAAAGATCATAAAATGGGGCAAAATTACTTAACAAATTCTCACTTAAAAAACAGAAATGTTGGGTTCAATCGTGGTCGTAAGTCGAGGACGACCTGTATTATTATTATTTTTTATATATATATATATTTATTGGTTTTTTACTTTTTAACAGAAAAAGAAATATGCTCAAATCAAATCATAGTGTTAAAATAAACAATAAACATAATCACAACATAAATACATATTTCAAAATCATCCATTAACAAAACATTAGTACATATTTCAATACATTTAATAATAATAACTCAACTGAAAATAATCATAGACCACGACCTGTATTATTATTATATTGCTAGTTAATAGTATTGAAGCAGTATTATAAATACTTTATTTTTAAAAAGTACGAACATTATTTCACTAATATATGTCATTTTTCAGGGATATATTTTATTTATTTGCATCCCGCCCTTATTATTTATAAAAAATAACTCAAGGCAGTGAACATATCCACCATGTCTTCCTCTTCCTATTTCCCCAGAATAACAACCCTGTGAAGTGAGTTTGGGCCATGAATTATGTTACTCCTTTGAATTTTTTCTCATTCTTTTAATAGATAGCAGGATTGTAAAAGATTCTTGTTCGTGGAAGTAAGCAAGTGGGATGGAGAGGGAAAACGCAATAAAGCATAAGATTTTTCCTCATTTCTTTACTTACTTCATATGTGATTGTATTCAGATTCTGCTGGCCAACACTCTGCTTACTTTTCCCAGGCTCTTGGCACTGCCGCTTCAGATCAGTCAGCAATTTGTAGACCTGGGAAAGAGAAGAAGCGTTGGCTTACCTGAACGTCTTTTCTCAGCATGGGGGGATGAAGAATCCACTGCTGGGTTATCACTGTCTACTGCCCAATAGAAGACTAGGTCCGAAATTTAGCTCCGCCTCCTGGCTTCCTTCCCCAGTTTTTGACAGGCGAAGCTCCTTATCAGGTCGGACCGTGTAGCTCCTCTCCAGTGTCCTGTAAGAGAGACCCTGCCTAGACTGTTTAGAGGAGGGTGTGGATTCTTCATCCCCCCATGCTGAGAAAAGACGTTCAGGTAAGCCAACGCTTCTTCTCCAGCATGGGTGGATTTCAGAATCCACTGCTGGGACGTACCCAAGCCCTCTCAGTCCCCTTTGGGTGGGAGTCTAGGCTATCTCTTACTAGGACTCGACTATTTGCTGCAGGGCCCTCCTACCGAATGAACCCTCAGCTGCTGCAAATTGATCTATCTTGTAATTTTTTACAAAGGAGGATGGAGAGGCCCACGCGGCCGCTCTACAAATTTCCTCCAGTGGCGCCTGAGTACGCCAGGCTGCTGATGTGGCCGCGCTCCGTGTGGAGTGCGCCGTGATGCTGGTTGGAACCTGCATGTCCAATGACTCATAGGCTTTGGCTATGCATGCCCTGATCCACCTCCCAATGGTCGATGAAGATATCTTTAGACCCATGGATGAAGGCTGATAGGACACGAATAAGGCCTCAGATCTCCTAAATGCTGCTGTTCTGTCAACGTAGTGTCGCAGAGCCCTGCGCACGTCCAGTGTGTGCCACTGTCTCTCCCTACGGTTTGTGGGATTTGGGCAAAAGTCTGGAAGAACCAGTTCCTGTGCCCTGTGGAACCACGTGTTGACCTTAGGTATAAAGGTCGGATCCAGCCGCAGAATCACCCTGCCTTCCGCGAAGGTGAGTAAGTCTGGGCGGACCGAAAGGGCCCCCAACTCCGATATCCGTCTTGCCGAGGTGATCGCTACTAAAAAGGCCACCTTCATTGTTAGGAAACGGAGGGAACTGGTCCCCAGTGGTTCGAAGGGGGCTTCAGTTAGTGCCTGGAGTACCCTATGCAGATCCCAGGAAGGAAAACGGTGAACTGCAGGGGGCCGTCTTGAGGCGGCTCCTTTTAAAAAAGCACTCACCGCTGGGTTCTGTGAGAGGGCTCCCCGGTCCTCGCATACCAGGACCGTTTGTAGAGCTGCTACCTGTCTGCGGATGGTGTTGGTCGCTAGACCCCTGCTCATGCCGTCCCATAGGTACTGAAGGATGTCAGGAATGGTGACTGACAGAGGATTTAGTCCCCGTCTGTTGCACCAGGAGGAGAAGTTCCTCCAGGTGGCATCATATATCCTATTAGTGGAGGGTCGCCGTGCATCCTGGATGACCGAGATGACCTCCTCTGAGAAGGCCTGTCTACTCAGGCCCTCCCGCTCAATCTCCAGGCGGCTAGTTGGAGCCATTGCTGGAGCTTCCCCTGGCTTAGGGCTACCTGGCTCGGCGGGAGTCTCCACACTGGCGAGGATGATAGGTCTACCAGATCTGCGAACCAAGGGCGTCTCGGCCAGTATGGGGCGATTAGGATCACCTCCGCCTGTTCTAGAATCAGTTTGCGTATGGTCGCCTGAATTAGTGGCGGAGGGGGGAACGCGTACAGAAGTCCCTGGGGCCATCTGCACCGGAGCGCGTCCGTCCCTTCCGCTTCTCGGGTCTGGAACCTGGAGAAGAAGCGATGGGTCTGAGTGTTTGCTGGAGACGCGAAGAGGTCCAGGCAGGGCCGGCCGAACCTGTCCGAGATTGCCTCGAACAGCTCCGGAGCCAGCTGCCACTCCGCGTGGTCTACCGTGGCTCTGCTGAGGGAGTCCGCCTGTTGGTTGGCCTCCCCTGAAATGTGTTCTGCCCTGATTGAGGCCAGATGCTGTTCTGCCCACAGCCCCAGTTCTCGGGCCTCCTTCATGAGGGTCGTTGACCTGGTCCCGCCCTGCTTGTTTACGTGTGCCTTTGCTGTTACATTGTCTGTTAGGACTAGCACGTGCCTCCCTGTTAGGTGGGGTGAGAAGTGTAACAGAGCCAGATGGATGGCCCTCAATTCTAGCCAGTTGATCCTGTGTCGTAAGTCCCCTGGACTCCACCTTCCCTGGGCTATCTTGTCCATGGAGTGGGCCCCCCACCCGAACAGGCTTGCGTCTGTCGTGACTGTGACCCTTTCTGGTTCCCTGAGTGGGGTGCCTCTGCGCAGCGCCCCCGATCTCCACCATCGCAGGGAAACTAGGACCTGGGGAGGGACCCTGACCCTCGTGGGTGATGCGCTCTGGTTCCGCCTTTGGTAGGGAAGCAGGAACCACTGAAGACCTCTGGAGTGAAGCCTTGCCCATGGAACTATCCCCAGGCATGATATCATCTTCCCCAGGAGCTGGGATAACTGGGCTACGGAGACCGTCCTTCTCCGTGATATTAGGGCCGCTAGTTTTTGCAGGCTCTCCCGACGCTCCTGTGATAGATAAACCATGCCCTGTTCCGAGTCTATTATGGCCCCTAGATGCTGGATTCTCCTCACTGGCACGAGCTGGCTTTTCTTGTGGTTTACTGAGAAACCGTGGCTCTGGAGAATGTCTACGGTGGTCTGCACATCCGCCAATGCCGCCCTGTGTGATCGTGACAAGATTAGTATGTCGTCCAAATAGCATTGGACTCTTACCGGTGTCATGCGTAGGTGCGCTCCCAGTGCTGCCAGGATCTTCGTGAACACTCTGGGTGCCGAGGACAGGCCGAATGGTAGGGCCCTGTACTGGTAGTGTCGTCCCCTGTAACAGAATCTCAGGAACCGTCTGTGTTCCAACCTTATCGGGATGTGCAGGTAGGCCTCTGTGAGGTCTATGGATGACATCAGGTCCCTTTCCCGGATGCTGGCCAAGATGGACTTGAGGGACTGCATCTTGAACTTCCGGTACACTACGTAGTGGTTGAGGCGTTTGAGGTCCAAGATGGCCCTCCAATCCCCCGACGACTTTGGTACCAGAAACAGGATGGAGTAAAACCCCCCACCCTCCTGGCCTGGAGGAACCAGCTCTACCGCCCTTATCTCCTCCAGGTGTCTTATGGCCTGATCTACCAGTTCCGCCTTGGCCTTGTTGTTTGACAACGGGCATCTTATGAAGTGGTCCGGAGGGGTGGAGTAGAATTCTATCGCCAGGCCCTGGGCCACTGTCTCCCTGACCCAGGCGTCCGTCGTGGTCGTCTGCCATGCCTCGCTGAACAGTGCCAGACGACCCCCGACGGGACTGTTCCGGGCGTCACTTGAAGCGTCTGAAAGGCCGACTTCCACCCCCCTTAAAGGGGCGTTTGGAAGCTTGGCCCCTGCCAGCGGCTGGACGGTCCTGTCCGCGCTCCTGTCTGTATGGGGAGTTGCGCTGATTTCTGGGGCTTTCCCAGGACCGTCCCCCATGAAAGGGCTGTCTCCATTCCCCGCTCCCGCTCTGGCGGGGAGCCTGTCTACGGAAGTCCTGACCTGCTCTGTCCGTCTTTTTTGAGGGGTGAGCTAACACCTTTCTTTTGTTCTTGTGCTCAACCACGTAAGGGTCCAGGATCGCTCCAAACAGCTTTGATCCTGAATACTTAGCTGTGGCCAGGCGCCATTTTGACTTCAGGTCTGTCTTCCAATTCCTTAACCATGTGAGTCTCCTCACTGCTACTGTACCTGCGATGGACCTGGCCGCGTATCGCGAAGCATACATCGTGGCGTCCGCTGTGAACTCCGCTGTCCTGCGCAGCTTAGTCAGCGTCTGGTGTATGCGCACCTGTTCTGCTGGTACGCTTGCCTGGAGTTCCCGCAGCCACTTAATTGCTGCTCTAGAGAACACGGATGCCGTGGTCGAGGCCCTAATGGCCCAGGCCGCTGAATGATGTACTCTGCGGAGAGAGAGTTCTACCTTCCTCTCCTCTGCTTTCATTGCCTCTGACATGTCACCTGGGATGGCTGAGGAAGAAAAGAGAGAGATTAGTGGTTCGTCCACCTGCGGCACCTCTATGAGTGATGCCAGGGGGCTGCACACATTAAAAATCCTCTTCTCAATACCATTTGGTGAAGGGATAGTGCCCAAACTTGTCCACTGGGACCTTACCCCTGACCTGAAAACCTTTGTGCAGGGAACCTGAATAACCTCTGCCACTGGTGTGGTCATTAGTGGGTGCTTGGCGTCCTCATCCTCCGAGGACGGTGGTCTGGTCTCCTTCGCCTTAGCTGGTAACTCGAGTGCCGAGCATATTTTCATTAAGAGGGATGTAAATAATGAATAGTCAAATAGACTTGGAACCTGAGTAGCTTGCTGCTCCTCCTCCTCATTCTCTGACATAGGGGCTCCCTCTTCTCCCCACTCCTCCGGCTCTTCGTCTGCCACCTGTGAAGAGGCTTCAGATACATCAGAGTCATGAAACACTACCTTGTCTCCCCCCCGGGGGCCAAGTCTCCCTGATGAGTGGGCCCTCCGTGGAGGGGACTCACTGCTCGAGGGCCGGAGGTGCTTCAGAGCCTCCTGTAGGATGTTATGAAGTTGAGAAGACCACTTACCCGACCTTGTTCTTTTCCTACCTCTACGTCCATTCTCCTGACTGGTGTTTGGTTCCGAACGGGCTGGTGAGGATGGCACCGAGATGGGAGACAACTCTCCATCCGTCTCCTCCCTGGGGGTCCACTCCCTGGGATTGGATTCTAAGGAACCAAGGGCGCTTTGGGTCTCCAAGAGAGTCAGCTCTGTCCTCTCTGTCTCGCCCGCTCTGCTCCTCTGGGCCTTGGCAAACTCCTTCTCCAAGGCCTGGTGCCTCCTCATGGCCTGACGCTCAGCAGTCTTGGAAGGCTCGTTTAGATGCTTCGTCTTGGCCTTCTTCTTGCCCCCCCTCTGGTCCTCTGGTCTGCGAGGAGGCGACGGGGGAGGCGCTGAGTCTTGGCCCTGGATGCCTTCTGCCATGATCTCGCTCTGACCGGTGCTTTGTCCTGGTCGTTGGGCGGTCCTGGCAGGGGTCGGCAACGCTAGAGGGAGAAACTCCCTACTCTTGCTCGACCGTGGTGTGGCGCAGCTTCTGGGTCTTCCCAGGCCGTTGACTAAGCCGTCTCCCTTCAGGCTGTTGGTAAATTACAATGCGCGCACACACACACCGTCGAGCACCCCCCTGCCGACCGCCCGGCCCCCCAACTGTTGTTGCTAGGGCCGATGGATCTCAAGGCCTCTACCGGGATTCTCCGACTGTTTCCCTGGGCCCAGACCCGGCAGCAGGGAACAAAGAGGCTTACCTGCCTCTTTCTGTGAAATATTTTCGCGCCACAGCAGCGAAAACCAATCCGGCAGCCTAAACCTTGCGGCGCCGCCCCTTTAACAAAATGGCGATTCGCGCCAGTGGCCGGGACCTCCCCTTTTCCAAGATGGCCGCCGCGCCAATTTTTTGGTCGGAGCTCTGCTCAACCGACCACGCGGCGGCTGTTTCTGGCGGCCCCGGTCCACCCCCTGTAATCGGGACGAATTCCGGACTCCGTCCACTGGGCCCGGTGGACTGGCGACCTCCTCCCCGCCTATACGAGGAACCCCACTTGCGGTTTGTTGCAGCGGATCCCGCTGGTCAGCGACGTCCTGGTCGACGGTCTCCGCGACGACCTCGACGCCTGCGATCCGGTGAGGTTCCTGTCCGCCGTCCGGGCTCCTTCAGGAGTCTGGGTGTCTTCAGCGACTCCCCGTCCTGTCCCCCCCAAGGCCCAGGGCCTTGGCGGTCGCCCTCGGTCCTCCGGCGGTTAGGCGGAAGGATCGGACCGAAAAAGGGTCCGAGGGTCGGAAAAAAGAAAAAAATTCTAACCTAAAAACTTCCTAAATTTCGTCTTTCCAATTAAATTCTACAAAATGAAGAAAAAATAATACTATACCAATCCTAATTGCTCAAAGTACCTTCTCTTTACGGAGCTACCGCGAAGAGCTGTTCTTGGGCTGAAGACTAGGCAAAAACTGGGGAAGGAAGCCGGGAGGCGGAGCTAAATTTCGGACCTAGTCTTCTATTGGGCAGTAGACAGTGATAACCCAGCAGTGGATTCTGAAATCCACCCATGCTGGAGAAAACAGCTTTAAACATCTCCAGAACTTTGAAGGAACACGTGGCAGAAGACCACTTTAAAGTAGCAATGTGGTAAAAGGCCATCTTGAGGACTAAAGTACCCTCCTCCCTGAAATATTTTTTAATTTATTTATCAAATTTGTACACTCCCAATCGCACCTAAGTGGCTCTGGGTAACTTGCATTAATAATGCTTGATATGGCATGCGCCTACACATCAAGCCTTCTGGAAGGCCTTAAATAAGTGGCTCTTTCCCCAAATGTTGGGCTAAGGGGAAGCTGGAGCCCAATAAATGTGGATGCAGAGATTTGGGCGAGTTTTGTTTTGTGGGGCCTGGTTTTGTGGTTATTTTGTGTTTTACTGTGTACCTGTGAGTCACCCAGGGTATCAGCCTTGCCAGATACTCAAGGCAAGAAGCAAGTCCAGAAGTTCTAGCTCTAACTTATGGTAAAATTACAGTAACAGAATCTTGCAAGTCTGAAAGAATATCTCTTCCCCATCATCTTTAAAATCCAAAAACTTAGTAGGGTCCTTTCTGAGATATATGCCATGCCCTCATTCCTTCTACTGGCTCAGCTGCTTCATATTTGATAGTTGTCTAGTCTGGGGCTCTTCCTCCTATCTCTCAAGGTCATTCCTACATACCATTACACAGCGTCATTGTATATAAGATAGGCGGCCATATACATTTTTCATGTAAATTAAATACCTATAAATATTAGGAGATACTGGAAAATCCTTTCCAATAAGCCAGTTAGTTTCCAAATATTTAAACTCAAATTACCACAGGCTTTAGACTAGTGAAACCTATTTTAGGTTGTACTAGCCTCCCCATAAATCAATTGTGCATTCTGAATAGCTCCTTAAGCAAATGGACAGAAGAAATGCAGAAAAAAAAGTCTCCAAGAATGTATTCAGCTGAAGATTTTCTTTCAGAAGTATAACTGGAGCTTGCACACTGCTACAATCTGTTGCTAGTGTTTTAAGTGTTCTTGATTTCAGCTTATTTCAAAGAAAAGAGCTGTTTGTCATCACTATTAAACAAAGGAAATCAGCAGCCCTTTGCATATCTGTAATTCATCTGACACAATCGAGCAACCCTCCATTATGGCTACATTTTAAATTATGGCCAGCCTCCTTTTATGGCTACCCTTTAAATCAATTATTTATCACTGGGGGTGCATACATTTTGAATGTTGTATTTTAACATCACAAAAGTACAAATTTTTATTTACAGAATTTATTTTCATTCAACAGTAGATTTCCCAAGGTGCCTTATAATTCCTGTTATGTAACAGTAACTCTATGATTTTAGTTTTTGCAATTATTAAACACATGGCAGAGAGAGCTGTCAGTCTTTTAAGAAGGAAATAAATGAGGAGACACCAATTAAGGAATATATGAATAAACATAAAAAGGATTGGCTAGTCCAGAACACTTATACTACTAACCTAGGCTCCACCATGAAGGACATGGTGTCCTCATGCTCATTAATTGCAACCTCAGATTATGGTGAAAGGGCATAGAACAAGTTGACTTCTAGAAAAACAAACTTCCCTAACTTGAATGCCATCCAGATCTACTGAATTACAATATCATCATGAAAACAAAATTTACCCTATATATAACTTTCCAGAACAGTACAAATCACATTACCTCATAATTGCTGAGAAGGGCTGCGTTTCCATCTTTCCTATGGAAAAAAAATCCAAAGAGATTGAAAGTACAATGATACTTTAATAGGACAAGCATGGAGAAGCCACCTTAAAAGCCATAACTTTCTTATAAAAGTTGAAAGAAACATGGGCACAGAGCTTAATGTAAGAAAGGGCTTTACTTACAAATCATTTTAAAAACTGCACTTAAACTGGAACTAAGAATAAGTGTGCCATAACTTGTAAAGACTATTGAAACCAAATCTGTTTACAAGGACTCGTTGGAGACCTGTCTGCTCTTGTTTTCTATTGAACTACATTCCAATTAACAGCAAATAAACTCATTTTATTTTCAGAAAATGAATAAAAAAATCAAGATTTCTTATTTTAAAAAATCACATTTGCTTATCACAAACTAGTGAAAGCTATACATCCTTAGGACACTGAGTACAGCTGGACAGATAGGCAGCAGAAAATATCACTAGCATTTACAACGGAAGGGAATGACACTGTTTTCAGGTCCCCTGTTGAAACATACTTAAAAAATACAATGCATTATGTCAAGCACAGCCGACTGCTTGAATAGAACCACCACACTCATCACTTTCAAACAAGTTCAACACCTTTTCCACAAACTTCCATAGGCTCTAATGTTGTCTTTACAATGTACTGGTTGAGTGGATGAGAAAAGAGAGCCCCTTCTGAAAATATGCTGACTTGGCGTTCTCATTGCATTGTGTGGATATAAGAAAAGCTACAGCAATTATGTTCATACACAGACGCACACAATCATTTCATGAAAAGTGTTTTTGTGTTGTTGACGGATATATATTCTCTTTTGTTGGTGGAGATATTTAATTCTTTTGAAGATCTTTGCATTCCATATGCATCCGGAGAAATCTCTTCTGAGTCCCCATGCCCAACAACTATTGTTAAGAAAAAATAATAAAAAAGGATAACAGAGAATTATTTTCAATGGACCCAAAACATGAGAGATGAGTGGGTTGGCTCACTTTAGAACAAATGTTGCATGGTTTCAGAAGACTTGAAGAGGTAATTTGGCCCATGACCTTGTCTGCTAGATAGAACCATTGCCTACATGAATTTTTAAAAATATTTTGCTATCTTTATCACTGCATCAAAAGCCAGCATAAGTTGATGTTTTCCTCTCTTTGGCTACAATGTAATCTACATCTACTAGGAATATGAACAAAGAATTGTGGGGTTTCTAAAGAAATATGCATATTTAAAGATCAGTCTGTAAGAAATAGTCATTCCCCTCCATTTGTACCATAGATCTCATTCTTTTCACTACAAAGATATGATGGAGAGTTTTAGCTTTAGGATGATTCAAATCAATATTCACAAACATGCCCAATACACCGTTCAAATTAAATATGTACAATTTATTTATTTTTAGGTATTATATTTAGAGAGAAGGCTGTGAAAATGTATAACAGCAACACCAACTCTAGGACCAGCTGCAAGATCAAGGACTCATTCCAAAAGTCTACAGTCAACAGGTGTCTAGGGCATCAGCAACTACCTGGAACCCAGCACCATCTCTGGGGCCAGGAACGTGGTCAACTAGCACACAGGATGAAGGCCCTCCTCATCTAAAGGGGGGGGGGTAAGAGCATTGAGCCCTGTGGCAACCACACATTAGGGGCCTCAGCCACAATCTCTTTCCCCCAAATCAGCACAGACGTGAATGCCCCCAGCAAAAGAATGGTGCCCCTCACAACTAATATTCATTGGTGGTCCAGAAGGATTTTATGAATCAAATATTATGATATCAAAAGGCAGCAGGATGGTATATACCTCATCTCTAGAAGTAAAGTGATCACTGTTGTCTTAACTCTAATTGAAAAGGCTTCAGATAATCTGTTCCCTCGTGGGTCCTTGGAGCTGCAATCCATTTCTCAGCAATCTTCTCAAAAAGGGATGATTGAAGTGTGCCTAAATTGTCTAGAACCACTATGTCCAGCAATGTTTTTAAGAAGGGAGCACAATCCTTCCTCTTTCAAAACTGGCGGACCGCCCCTTTCCCTCAAGAAGGATGACATAATCACATACTGTGTTTTGCCAAAAATAAGACCCGGTCTTATTTTATTTATTTTTTTGCCTCCAAAAGTGGCACCAGGTCTTATTTTGGAGGGTCGGGGTCTTTTCCACTCACTTCACCACAGCAGTACCATAGCTCGGTTCTTGGCTGCAGAGGCCTCTGACTGCAAAATGCAGGCCTGAACTCCATTCTCAGCTGCAGAAAAAATGGCCCGGCAAGGCAAGTGTCAATCCATGGACGGCCTGGCTGCAATGGTAAGCTCCATTCCCATCCTAGCTTGATTTTTAGGCATGCACCTCACCCCAACACTAGGTCTTATTTTTGAGGTAGGACTTATATTAGGCCCACTGTCAAAAATCAAGCTAGGGCTTATGTTCAGGGTAGGTCTTACTTTCAGGGAAACATGGTAGACCCAAGAACAGGTCACTTCCTAAGTAGCCTTCACAAGCCAGGAGGAGGATCATCTCAAAGACTGTGTCCACTTCCTTGGAGTCATTAGCTCATCTCATCTAAACCCACAAGACAATGCCTCAGGCACCTCAAAAGTCAGAATCCAACTCCAAGCGAATCCACTGACTATATCCATCAGATAGCTAGAATATTCTTCACAGTGGCCCTATAGATGGTCCAGCAGCTTGTCTTTCCCCAGCAGGAAACAATCACTTTAAACAGGGTTGCCGTGGGTGGGGACTATCCAGACATAATAAGAGCAGAGAAATAATGTTTTGCCATTCTTAATGCCACAATATAATCCCCAACATACTGATGATACTACCTAGTCTGGTTAATGAAACATCTGCAAAGAACAACCAAGTTCAGAGAGCACTCTTCAGTCAGATTCATTATTCATGTTTCTCCAACTGATTCCAATGACTTTTAGATCTCTCTTCTGACACTTCAGCTCCAGAACTCCTTGGAGAACCAATGTGTGCCCTTAGGCTGATGCCCTATTCTAGGAACAATCACCGAAACTAAATCTATCTGTTAATTAATTTGAAATAATCAAATAAAACAGTAACATATATATTTTTCTGCTTGCATGATTACCAATGACATCTATAAATTTATAGGTAATTATCAATCAGAACTTTCTTATCAAACTGCACTGAAATCCTACCAATATTTATTTTTATTGGATCTTATTCTCCCAGAACCCTGCCTATCAATATAACGTTGCAAGGGAACAAGCAACCACCACTAAATTAACTGGGATTTACTCTTGGATATATAGTAATTACTTTTTCATGTGTAAACTGCGTAAGATACTATTACAAGGGTTTTGTTAGTTTTATTGTATTTGTGTATTTTCATTAATGCATAGAAGAGCAGTGTGTATCCATTTAAATATACAAATATGATTGCACATACAGAAAACTGTTTTCCTCCTATACACCCTCCCAAACTTCTCAAGTGACAAAATAGATCACAAGTCTGGATTAAGAGAAAGCAACGCAGAAAAAAAAGGGGGGGTAGTTATGTGTATGCCCAGCAAGAGATTCTCCATCACAGCAGGTAGAAGTAAGCAATTGAATTTGCCTAATGCCAAAAAAACTAAGGAGGGTCAGACCTGGATTTGGATTGGAGACCATAAGAAATGGGTTGTAGGCAACACCAAGTAATAATAAAACAAATCAGGTTAGGAGGCAATGACAATCTATGTTGCCAGCATTGAGGCTTTAACTTACTCCACCCTCTTGCAATATTGAAGGACTATAGGCAATAGCTGGATTTGTCGACATATATAATTTGGTTCCCTAACGATCACATTTCCAGGGCTTGCACAAGAAAGATGAATGGTGAATTAATCAACGAGCCACATTCGCATAACCCACTGAAGCATTTTATATATATATATAAAAAAAAAACCAGCCAGGCAAAGAGGAGGAGCCACGTTTGCAGGAGGTCGACGCAACCGCGAGAGCTTTAAACGAGTCAGGGAAACGCGTGTGCGTGCATGGCCGGAAAGCAACGGCAGTTCAGACCCACGCCCAGTGTTTCTCTTTCTTCCCTGCGTCTGAATGTAATCCTGCCTCTCGTTTTTACCCCTTCAGTGAGGGCAAGTCTTGCTGACCTAAAGAAGCCCAACACGTTCGCTATCTTACACTTCCATGTTGCCCTTGCCGTCCAGAGGCAAGTCCGCACCGCCGTCGCCACCACTGTATCCTCCTTGCGTTTTCTTTACGCGCCCGGATCCGCCGGCACCGCCCCTTCCTTCTCAGGCGCAGGAGCTCCTCCCAGGCGGCAAGTTGTGGGACTGGCGCCTTCCAGATGTTAATGTCAAACCATTTGGGGGGAGAGAACCCTCTTTCTAGCATAGGGGTCTTCAAACTTGGCCCTTTTATGACTTGTGGACTTCAACTCCCAGAATTCCTTAGCCAGGCACGCTGGCTGAGGAATTCTGGGAGTTGAAGTCCACAAGTCATAAAAGGGCCAAGTTTGAAGACCCCTGTTCTAGCAGGAATTGAAGCTTTAAAAATATATGTATGTGTATATCTATATATCTGTATCTATATATCTAAATCTATATATTTCACATCTGAATATTTGAAATGGAAAGTGCTCCTCCCCAAAAACTGGTGCCTGTTTGATCCTTTTCCTTGGCCTTTATGCAATTTATCTTTTTTTTAATAATGGCATTGAGGGATATACATAATATAAAGTAACATAACATATAATAATGTAACGTAATAATTGATTATTTTATTTATATAATTAATATTTATTATATAATGATGTCATATAATAATGTTACACTATGTTACATTATTAATCAAATTTGTATAGCTGCCCACCTTGACTTTGCTTGTCAGACAGTCGCAAAAGGTGATCATATGACCACAGGACACTGCAACTGTCATAAATATGAGTCAGCATCTGAATTTTGATCATATGACCATGGGGATACTGAAATGGTTGTAAGTGTGATAAATGGTTATAAGTCACTTTTTTCAGTGCTGTAACTTCAAAAGGTCACTAAATGAACTGTTGTAAGTTGAGGACTACATAATAGGTGGTCAAGATGTCCAATACTACTTTAATTAATATTGTAATCCGATTCAAGACTGAAGAAGAGAAGATTAAAAGGAGATGTGCTGTCCATTTTTTCAATATTTCAAGGATTGTCACACAGAAGATGCAGCAGAGGGTAAGAAATTAAATTTACAAAGAAGCAAACTTTAGCAGAACATTAGTAACCATTGTTGGACAATGTTGGCAGTCTCTCTGCTGCTGAATGTGTTAGAGAAGAAGTGATGTGGTTGCATCCTGCTCCATAAATCATGTACTAAATGTCTTGCATTCTTTGCTTGTCTATCTCAGTCTAGAAAGGGAAGGTTGAAGACTGGATGAAAATTGTCTAACATTTTTGGGTTCAAGGAGGGTCTCTTCAAAAGAGGGTATAGCATTTTCTCCTTCAAGGTAGGCAGCAGTATCCCCTCAAAATGAGGCATTACCTGCACAGTCCTTAACAAATCAGGAGGACTCTGTCCACTTCTTCAACATCAACCAGTTCTAACTTTTTCCTGGTAAATGAATTTGGTTGAGTCCTGGGCATTTCCATAGGATCTGCCCAGTTGGAATCTAACTCCAAATGAAACTGAACTACATTAATTGACGGATCCAGAGATTATTCCTCACAAAAGTCTACAAAAGCTCCCCGACATCTTACTCAAGAGAGGGCTATTTACCCAAAACAGGGCTGCCATAAAAGCAGAGAAATCGGCTTACTTCACCCTTGACATAAGCTAATACAGATAATCTTTGACTTTCCATCACATTTGGGACCAGAAATTTTGGCTCATGAAGCATAGTTTATGGCTTAACATACTATATTATTCCAATAGAAGAGAATATATGTAGCCCAAGGTTGAATTGTGGAGTCTTTGGTGCTCTCTGAGCTAGGTTGTTTGTTTGCAGAAGTTTATCCTAAAGATGCTTTTTCAGGAGGCAATTGGACTTTCTTGTTTTTCTTTGAAGATGTTTTGCTTCTCATCCAAGAAGCTTCTTATGAGAAGTGAAACGTCTTCAAAGAAAAGAAAGTCCAGTTGCCTCCTGAAAAAGCAGCTTTGGGATGACCATGACCTGGATGCCTGAGAATCTCCACAGACATTTGGCTATGCACTTTGGGAAGAACACCCTTCAAATGGTGAGGGAGTATGAATGGATTTCCAGAAAACATTGCAGACTACCGGAACCATTTGCACTTTAGTTTGAGATGCAGACAATACAGTCTCATCCCCAACAGCCTGTGCCTGTCTTCAATAGTAAAGGGACATAGGGCAGAAAACATCCTGCAGCCAAGAATGTTCCACAGACATTTGCACTACTCAAGTGACCCTGAGGGCATAGGTAAGCCTCCAAATGGCTTCAATGACTCTCTAAAAGAATGCAAGTGACCAGCTGTCTCCAAGGAATATAAATCCTTCTATTCCCCACCATCCAGTCAGAGCTGAAGAAGCTTCTTGGATAAGAAGCAAAATGTCTTCAAAGAAAAACAAGAAAGTCCAGTTGCCTCCTGAAAAAGCACCTCTGGGACAACCATGACTTGGATGACTGAGAATCTCCATAGACATTTACAGATGTTTGATTACCCAACTAGATACCATGATGTTACTTTGTTGAATAATGAAACAAGTGAACAACCAAACTCAGAGAGCACCAATGATTAGCATATCGTGTCAACCGACTTGTGATGTATTTTCTCAGCGTAGAATGCAATCAGATTCCTCTGCCATGTGCAGCCCTAGTATAGCAAAATGTTCTGGAATTTCTCATTAGAGAACCATCCAGAGACGATAGTAGCTGTTCTACATGTTACAAAAAAGACAATATAGGGAGGTGGCTACCAACAACAAAGATAGCATACTAAGTAATAATATTAAAATATTAGCCATTACAATTTGTCCAAAAAAGTTTGCCGACTGATAAGAATAATTATCAGAAATGTCCAAGAAAGGAATTTCACACAGAGTTAAAGGAATAAAGGTATATATGGAAGAGTAAAAGATTCATCCCCTCCAGTAATGAGGAAGCAGAAGTAGAGGAGGAAGAGCATGATAAGTCAACCACGGACATTTTTAGATAATTTAACAATAGAAAATTGGCATTCAAGGGTATCATCTATAGCAGGGGTTCTCAACCTTGGCAACTTTAAGACTTGTGGACTTCAACTCCCAGAATTCCTCAGCCAGCTTTGCTGGCTGAGGAATTCTGGGAATTGAAGTCCACAAGTCTTAAAGTTGCCAAGGTTGAGAACCCCTGATCTATAGCTATGAGCAAAAACAATCATGGATAGAATTCAAAATTTAAATACAGAGAGGACCAAATCAGAATTTTATCAAATTGGAATCATAATATATTATATAACAGTAAGGTTTAACAAATATGAGTATTTCAATGGCTGCAAATTTGGCTGAGATGCATTTTTCCCTGCAAGGGGCAAATTTGACATAAGTACACTACCCAATTTTTCAATTCTATAATAATTCAGGTAAAAATTGAAGATCCTTAAGAAGAGATCACCCCGCTCTAAAACAGAAAAAACACCTATTGGCAGGCAGATGAACAGTATATTATTTTCTATCTGAATTCAGTATTAGTTTAAACCAGTCCTTTGCTACTTGCCTACTGTATTATGTTAGTGTTTAATTCCTTGGTATTTGGTTATCTCCCCAAAGCTGCTACTGTTATAAATGGAGAGTAGCAATATATTTGTGTGCATCCACATGAAAAACACCTTGTTAGTATACACAATATGTCACAGTAACACCTATAGCTTTCACAGTATGTTCTTAATTACAAAGAGATACTGTATTCAGATAATGTCTTCAAGGAACAGAATCCATAGCTCACTGGATTTTAAAGCAATAAAAATGATTTGTTAGATCATAAGATAGGCAGCGTTAGATAGAAGATGGATCAGGACCAAGTGGTAGGCCAGTGGAATTCATTCAAAGCTAGGCTTTCATTATGTAATCATTCTGCCTTGTTCATCAAATTTAGCAAGAGATCCAGATAATATTTGCTCTTCTCAGTTTTCTCAATTTTTTTCATCTTTGTCTTTTTGCTTAACAGAAATAGGAAGATGGAATCAGTACCTTACAACTGTGGTCCTCAACATTTTCTTCACCATGAACCCCCTTTAATACCTTATGCGGCCATGGACCACCAAGATTTAACTCAAGATTTAAATTATAACACTTCTTCAACCCTTCATGGACGTCCTATGACAGGGGTCCCCAACCCCTGGGCTGTGGACCAGTACTGGGCCTCAGCATGCCAGCAATCGGGCCACACAAACAAGCAAAGCCCCATCCATGAGATGCAGGCAGCATACAAAACCATGTACCCTTCGGTCCGCGGAAAAACCTCTCTCCACGGAACCAGTCCCTGGTGCCCAAAAGGTTGCAACCCCTCAGGGGTCCACAGACCACAGGTTGAGAATCATTGCCGTACAACTTAGTAGAATTATCAGGCTCAGACAATAGCAGTTAATGATGCAGTTAAATAATTTAAGACTCTGGGCTCAATCAGTTTGTAAGATGTGGGTTATGGGGTGGTGTTCCTCTTTAGTGACAGAAATGCCTATTACTTTGCTTAGATCAAAATGTAGTAAATTAAATATGTTATGTTTTGGCAAGCTGGTCTTTCATCCTGCTTCTGCAAAATGGGGTCTCAAAATCTTTCTCTGTTAACATCATTGATAGCAATAAGAAAAATATGTTTCTGAGGCAAACCCAAACTTTCACCTGCAGACACACTTCTGCATGCTGAAATGAAAAGGCTTGGAGGGAAATCAGGGGTGATTTGTGTGGCAAGAAATGGCAATCTGTGTTTATGAACTAGGCTATAAGAATGCCGAATCCCTGAAAAATAATGTTGTTCCTTATTTTTAATTCTGTATATTTCTTTTAATGCCTCCAGCAACTGTTTTGCCCCTTGTAATAAAATGAACAAGTTTACCAAAGTTGAAGGCTGTCCTCTCTGAGCAAATGAAGCAATTTCTGCCCTGCATTGATGACAAAAAAGGTGGAGCCCGGCCAGTGATCCTTGGCAGGAGAACAGGGGCATTTACTATGCAACATTGGAGCGTGTGCCATCTTGGCCATACCCTGCAATTTTGCCAATGTTGGAAATGTAGCTTCTGTATTTGCACTGCAGCAATAGATGAGAGAATGTTGGCTTAAAGCTGCATTTGGGAAATCCTGATTGGTAGAAAATGCATTTTCTTGCCAGTTCCCAATACAGCCGCAAGAACAAAAACCTACTGTTCATTCTTTCCCCCTCCAGCAAAAAAACAAACAAAAAACAGTATGCTCAGCATAGTAACATTTTGACTGAAAATGCAAAGGGGCCAGGGTTGCTGTGTGCATGTTGGTATTAACTATTGAAAGCAGAGGGGCCTAGGCAGTGCCATTGTGAAGAGAACTGCTGTGTGCTTGGATTCTTTGTCAGGGAAGGTATTTACTATGCTTAACGTTTTGCTGATTACTTCAAAGTGTCTTTAAAAACAAACAAACTCATAGACATTCCCCATTCATTAACAAGGATGTTTTAAAATACATAAACATTTCTACAATTTTCCAAATAAGTTCAAACTTCTTTAACAGTTTCAGGTCATAGCCATAATCATTTCCTTCCTTCCTTCCTTCCTTCCTTCCTTCCTTCCTTCCTTCCTTCCTTCCTTCCTTCCTTCCTTCCTTCCTTCCTTCCTTCCAGCAGATGGGGATCTGCAGCAAAGCAAAGTTATGACAAACTATCTGCAGTAATGTCACCTTATAAGCCTTCCTTTACCTTCTCTTGCCTGTATTATAAGGATTACAACATGGGGCTTGAGTAGTGACATCCTTGCATATGCTCAAATGGCACAAAAACATATCTTGTTCCTTGCTTGCCAACAAAAAACAGGGCTTGTTTTCTGCCAATAACTGCCTTGTATTTGCCAAGAACAGATTATATGCAGCCTGCTGCAGGTATGTTTTTATGCTGGCAAGAATTAATAAAGATTTAATTTTTTTGCCACCTGCTTGAATTTTTTTTAAAAAAATCTCAGAATCAAGTGTATCAGTAGACATCACTGGCGGAGAAAATAATCTATTTCTTCTTTTCTAGTGGTTTACAAGCATATTATTGTCTCTATTTTCTCTGAATTAAAGAATTAGTGGGTTCCCAGATTCTGCTTTTTCTATCTGAATTCAGTAGAATAGTGAGAAAGTATGTCCTGGAAAATTTCTCTTTTTGGTGCAGTTTATTTATTATAGATAGTCAGTTTGGTCTGGTCTAGTCTAGTGGTTAAAGCTAGAAAGTAGGAGGCCGTGAGTTCAAGTCCTGTCTTAACCATGAAAGCCAGCTGGGTGACCTAGGGTCAGTCATTCTCTCTCAGTTGTGGGGAAAAGAGGAGAAGGGAGGTGTGTTGGATATGTTCTTCTCCTTGAGTTATTTGGAAACACAATAAAGGTAGGACCCAAATAAGCAAACAAACAAATAAATCCTTAAAAACAGTGACACATTTGTTAAATAATTGTCATACCTTTCAAAAGTACAATATCTCTATAATACTGCCTCAGTACTATAGCTAGCAGCGTAACTATGGAACAGTTTCAGGAATAAGCTTTTACATTTCTTTCCTTCTTAATGTTCTTTTTAATGTTTTCCAAACTTTTAATGTTATTTTATTCTCTTCCTTAATTATACAACCTATGTGCAATATATCCTGTATATTGAGAGAAGCTGTATTGGAAGAGGATGAAGATGGTTATTTTATAATATGCAGTTTGGTGATGACAGTATTCTGACAGCTGAAAATCTAAATCATATATAAGCATTACTAATGAAAGTCAAGGAACGCAGTGAAAAAAATGGCATTAAAATTAAATACAAAGAAAGCCGAACTAATCAAAATGGTCGAACAACCAGCCTTACAATTGACAATGAAAATACTGAAGGGGTGAATAACTTCTAGCTTTTAGGATCAACTATCAACTTTAAAGGAGCAAGTAAGAAATATGCCATTTTCTAGTTTAGAAGCTTCTTGGAAGACACTGTAGCCCCTACAAGATTGGTGTCATTGGCTGTAAATGATTTCATTCTTCAGCAGGCAGGCTGTAGCATTCTGTACCAAGTGCCACTTTCAAGTAATCTTCAATCAATGCACTGATTCCATCACTTTAAAACTTGTAACTTAAAATGATGCCCCTCAAATTTCTGCCTGTATATTCTTTTGCTTTCAAGAAGCTGTGTTCAAGTTCCTGTTTTCATCGCTTCACCTGTATTAAAGCAAAAAGTTAGCCAAGGTTTCCAAATAGATGCTGAAAGGTCCATTTTCAATGCTCAAATCATAGTCCTAGAACAGGTGTGAAATATATCCAGGGTTCCCCCTCTGTTTCACTGTAACTCCTGTCAACTTTAACTGCTGTGATGATGTCAAAATGGAGTCCAGAATGGTATGCAAAAATATGAATACAAAAGATTGGATCCCACAACAGAAGTATGTATTAGCATCTTTAAAATTATATCTCATAAAATAAGCAAAACAATCCAAATATTTATTTATCATGAATTGTATTTAGAAGGCACTCTGTGGGGCACTGTAAACTCAACAAGCAAAAACTTCAGTTTCTTTAAAGAAAACTTAATAGCCAAATGAAAATGATAAGCTGGAATGTTGCAGTCTGTTGCCCTCTTGTGTCCTGCATTGTAGAAATCTGGCTAGACAAAACTATCCAAAATATGTTACTTTTACGAGTTCTATGCGTGCAAAATGCCCATATATACAGCACTTTTTGGTTATTATTCTATGAAAACTCAGTAGCCTCTGAATCTGGATTTTTAAAGTAATTTCTTTGGATGGGGAGAATACGAAAAATAATTGGGGGTCCTCTTTGGGTCATTAATCTCGCTTAAGGGGTGGGAGGGAAGAAGGGCAGATGGGCAGGACATCCCAGCTGGAAGCAAACCCCGCCCTGGGAGGCGTGGCTTGTTGGCAGTGATCCCTTGAAAAGGAGACCCTTCACAGGCTGGATTTACAGGAGTTCGGATAGCTGGTGGTTGCACACCCGGGAGGTGAGTTGATTTGGAGACTTGCAGCGGTTGATCAGATTGCAGTGTGGTGGGTCAGCCGTCCCTATGAATCTTGCACCAGTCACTGGTAGGGACCTCTTTGGAGCGAGCGAGCGAGCGACTCTCTGTGTGTGTGTGTGTGTGTGTGTGTGTGTGTGTGTGTGTGTGTGTGTGTGTGCCTCTCTCTCTCTCTCTCTCTCTCTCTCTCTCTCTCTCTCTCTCTCTCTCTCTCTCTCTCTCTCTCTCTCTCTCTGTCCGCTTGTTTGCAATAATCGTTTTCCCCTATCTGACAGGTTCTCCAGGTTCTTCGCAAAAAAACAGAAAGAAAACTCACAATCGTCCGTCATGGCAGCTGAGGTGAGTGGGAATCTGGAAGTCTTCTCCCTCACGTCCCTTTGGACGTGCAAACGACCTTTTGCCACCTCCAAAAAGATCTGCGTGGGGTGAGGAAAAAACGGGGCTAGAGAATGGTTTCAGAGATTGGGCAGGTTCCGATGGGACTGCATGAAGTTAGTGAAGTGGTGGAGTTAATTGATTGTGAGCCACATGCAAAGTTTATTTATTATTAAGGGCTGCTGTGCACATATCTGATTATGTCCCCCTCCCACTTTGGAGTTATTATTTATAATAAAGTTATATTAACTGAAGAAAAGTGCCATGGTATAACACATTGCATTTCTGCCTTAAGTAAGCAAATGGGATGCAGCCGTTATTATTTGCTGTATCTCCTAGAGTGATATGTTCTTCTCTTTCAGAGATGAGAACTAGATGGATTTGATCCAGTCCAACAGGAGTTTTTTTTTTTTAAGTTGCTCTTATTTGTAGAGTAGGGAAGATCCTGGTTTTTTTGCTTATAGAATATTTTTCTCTAACTTAATATCCTCTTGCTATATGCGACTTGAGTTACACCATCTCCCTTATTAACTCAGTTATTAACAATTGAAGAGCATCCAACTGGAGGGAAAAACTCAATTAGGCAGGCAGTTTAGCTAGTACATGAAATGTACTTTTTTAAAAAAAGTCTAAAGTTGAATCATAAACATTTTGACAACCCTGTTTCTAAAAATGCTTCAGCAGTGAAGTAAGGTGCTTTATAACACAGCAGAGAAGATAAGAAATATGTTGAAATCTTTGGCTCCAAGGAGCTTTCATTCTAACAATTAGAATGACTGCAACTAATTCGAAATTAGATATAAATGGAGAATGTATATTTGGGAGTTTATTGTAAGCAATGAAGAAATACCTGGGAAGATGATTGCATTAATAGATGTTGGAAAATCTGGAGTTTTGAGAACATTGTTGAAGGAAATAGATGCTTTCTATATGAGTTCCACAAATGTCTGAGGCATAAAAAGTAGTAAAAGAAAAGAGCAGAATGCTGTTTAAGAGAGAATGGTGGAATGAATGACTGAAGGTCAAAGAGGAATATAGGGCAGTTAGGGCACCACTTATTTAATGATTAGTTAAAACGCATTCTTCACAGTCATGGAACCATGGCTTTGCTAGGAATTCTGGGAGCTGTAGTCCAACACATCTAAAGAGTTGCCAAGTTAGCAAAAGCAACTTGCATAAAGCATTATAGTTCATGCATTATATTGGTGGCCAATAGCTGAGGGACCAAGCATAAGCTCTGCCACTAGAAAGTTCCCAGTATCCTTCCCTCCATTTAAAAAAAAAATAATTAGCCCAATTAGAGAATTGCTGGGCTGAACTGTACCAGCAGACTTATTCTGTGGGGCTGTACTTGTACAACTTAACTTAGTTACTCAATAAACTCTTATTCTGCATTCACACATACATTCAAGTATATACTAATCAGAAAAGTTGGTTTGCATATCAAACATAGCACCAAAAGCTAACTACAGAAATGTTAGTCAAATTACATATGGTGCAAATATAGCTACACTAAATCTTTAAACTCCCATGTCATGCACCCATTCAGCAGTTCCATATAATATATTTTCAGAGTTGTAGAAATCAAGAGGGACATGAACAAGGGCTTTAGAATCTAACTCCCAATAGTTTGGGGATTGAAGATTGCAAATCACATAGCCAAGGTGATCCAAAAAGGCATCACTGTGGCAGGGAAGAATTTCAATTACCCAGACACCAACTGGGAATCTAAGTTTATTGTGAGTGGGAGGGCAAACAGGTTCTTGATGTGCATTGCAGATAGCTTCATCATCCAAAAATTGGAGGAGGAAACTAGGAGGATCAGCCCTGCTGGACTTAATATTTATTTAAAGGAAAGAAATGGTTGTGAAGTGGATGTTGTTGGGACCTTGGGAGAGGGTGACATGTTATTCTAGAATTCACTATAGGGATGAACAGATGGCAGTCCGATCAGTATTCTAGATTTCAAGGAAGCTGATTCAATTAGCCAAGGGGAAAATAGGAAGGATTCCATAAGTCCTAAAGTGAAAAAAATCAGGAAAGTTAGGAAATTATGAAAAGTGAAATAATTGAGTCCCAAACAGAAATAATACCAAATTAAAAAAAAAACGGGAGGCACCCAAGGAAACAGTTTGTAGTTACATAAAAAGATCCACGTCAAACACAAAGGACAAATTTAAAAAACATGCATATAACAAAAGCAGAATATTAAGAAATGGTCCAGATCTTTAAGGTTGGGCTCAGGAATCCTAAGGACTCAGAATGAGATGAAGTTGTAAGAGAATGCCAAAAATAACAAGAATTCACTGAGTATTTGTAGAACAAAAAGAAAGTTAAGGGAGCAGTTAGTCTGAATGGAGAAGACAGCAAGATAGTGAAAGCCAGAGGGAGAAATCCAAATTGCTTAATTCCTAAATTCAATTCAATTTTCATAAAAGGAAAAATTGGTCCAATCTGTCAAAAGCCACATAATGAGGGAGGAGAAGGAAAGTGTAGGCCAAAATAGGTAAGGAATTTATGAGAGCATGCCAAACTGCTTTGAATGAATTTTAAGTCTCTGGATGGAACAGTGTTTCTCAACCTTGGCCACTAAGTGAGGTTAACTTCAGTTCCCAGACTTCTCCAAACACCTTTCTGGGAATTGAAGTCTACCTCTCTTAAAGTGGCCAAGATTGAGAAACACTGATCCAGAAACTAAAGGAAATGACAGATGTGATTTCACAACCACTGACTGTAATCTTGGCCATTGGAACAGGACAGTGCCAGATTGAAGAGGAGTTAATTTGATTCCTATCTTTAAAAAAAAAGTGAAAAAACAGACCCAGGAAATTAGAAATGGGTCAATTTGATATTAATACCCAGGGAGAATCCTAGAAAAGGTAATCAGGAGATGGATTTGCAAGCACTTAGAGAGGACCAAGGTCACTAGAACCTAGCATGACTCTGTTAAAAAACAGGTCATGCTGGACAAACTTACTGCTTTTTTTTTAGTAAGCAGTTAGATTAATAGATCAAAGGAATATTCTGAATGTAGTGTACTTAAATTTCAGAATGTGTTTGATAAAATTGATTGTAGCATCTTTCTTAGTAAAATGTAATAATGTGGTGTGTTGGGTTCCTATAATAGATGGATTCTCAGCTGATTGAAACCAAACTTTGATCCTTAATGATATTATACCACCATTATATTATACCAATCCATTTGTCAATCACGTAGAATCCCAAGGTTGTATCCTGGACACAGTGCCCTTCAAACATTTTCATAAAAGGCTTAGGTAAAAGGTAGGATCAGATTTGCACTCAATACAGTGATGGGTGGGTTCAGTCAATACAGAGCTGGGGAGTGATGCTAATACCTAGGAAGGCAAATTCAAGATTCAAAAAGAATATTTATATTTGAACACTTGGCCATATCCAACAAAATGAATTCAATGGTAAAAAAAATGTAGGTAAAGTGCACTTAGATAGAAAAAATGGACACACAGCTACAAGTCAGGTATTTCGCTTGACAGCAGTATTTGTACTAGTTTGGTTGTTTTCTTGCAGATGTTTCGTTACCCAAACTAGGTAACATCATTAGTGCTAGGTAATACTAGCTCCTAGTGCCAGCCACTTACTTGCATTGAGAGCACCAAGGAGCTCTTCTTTATTAGTAGTATTGGTAAGAAAATCTGGGTGTCATGTTAGACTAGGGGTGTCAAACTGCCGGCCCGCAGGCCAGATGCGTCATGCTGAAACCGTGCCCACCCCATTGCCATCAATGAAAAAAAAGGCACAATACGTCGCAACACATCACGTGACATTGCGAGTTTGACACCCCTGTGTTAGACCATAGATTACTCATGAGCCAACAGTTCACCACAACTGGCAAAAGAGCTAATGCAACAGAGGTATGATAATATCGTGGGCAATGATAGTTTTACTTTATGCTGCACTAGTTAGAGTTAGCATATAGACATAGAATATAAACAATGCTTGAGCAGGGTCTGCAGGATCCTCTGGGATGCTACACATCCTGTTCACATCCTGTTTTCCTTGTTATCTTCTGGGAGGAGGCTTCATGATATTGGAAGCAGAACATCCAGATTCAGTCACAGTTTTGCCCCATATAGCATCAACCTTGTGAAGTCTCAAGTTTCCTCTTTCTGCTATGTATACAAAATGGACAGTGATTAATATTTATATGTATATATACATATATATGGAATATAGTATTTGCATTTGATTCTAGTCACCTAAATATAAGGGCACTGATGAGCTGAAAAGGAGTACAGACAAAAGTAGCAAAGATAAATGAGAGGCTTGGAAGCAAAATCTTATGAAGAATGTTTGCAGTTTAGCCTAAATAAGAGAGGCCTAAGGGAGAGACCTGATAGCAGTTTTTCAATGCATGAAGGGCTATCATAGAGAAGAGGATGTGGATTTATTCTCCCTAGTGTAGGACAGAACCAGTGAATGGAAAGTTTACAGAGAGAGACCCAAACTCAAAATAAGGAGGAAATTTCCTAACTTTGACAGCTCTTAAGCAATGGAACAATTTGCCTCTTACAGGAAGACTTATGACGCTTTGTTTAGAGACTGTTCAAAGTTACAATGGCACCAAAAAGGTGTTTTATGATTGGTCCTTGTACTTACTACCATTGCAGTGTCACTGCAGTCATGTGATCACAATTTAGGTGCTAGGCTAAAATAATGGCTCACATTTATGATAATTGGAATATCCTGGAATCACATGATTGTAATTGGCAAACTTCCCAGCTGGATTCTGACAAGCAAAATCAATGGGGAAGCCATTAGGGAAGTTTGCAAATTGCAATCATGTGATATCTCACTTAATGGCTGCACCACAATGACAGGTTGTGCGGTCCCAATTGTGGTTGTAAGTCAAGGACTATCTGTATCGTCATGGGTGTTACATCACTGGAGGTTTTCAAGCGAATGTTGGACAATCATTTGTCTGGGATGCTATGAGAATTCTTGCCCAGGATAGGGGGGGGGGTGTTGAAGACTTTTAAGGTACTTTGCAGTCCTGTGATTCTATTACTGTTATCTCCTCACCTCCCAAAGGAAATATGTAGCTAATAGGATCCTGCTATGAAAATTAAAACCCTTATTCTCTGTCAAGGTATAACAGAATAAGGAACAAATGATTCTTTTGGTGGATTTGCCAAGCCTGTAATTTCACAATATCTCTTTACTTAGCTAAAATTGGCGATCAGTATTAAATTGTTTTTGGTCCACTTCCTGTCCTGACCAGAAAGCATTTAGAAGTGCAAATATCACATTAAAATGTCTTATTTGAAGAAATACCCTCACCCCACCCCCTTAAAACTGCTGGATGAAGATTTAACCTTCCTTTGGCCCAGAAACCGTATCTTCTGACCAGTGAACTTTGACTAGCCCTTAAGCACCACATGCTGTCTTCATGTTTGCTTTGAGAAAACAGGGCAACAATAGCACCTGAATCATGCTGACCAAAGGACTTTTGGAATTGCTGCAGTACACTGAGCATATCTTTCAAAATGAACAAACTATAATATGCTGCCAGGTAGCCAAATGAACATGCTATATGGCGTATAGTCAATATCTTGCCAGAATCCTACATAGAAAGAGAATCTTAAAAGGTGTTTGGTGTGTGTGTAGAATAGTTGGATTCTAGTGATAGACTTGAATAAATATATATCTTTTAATGAAAAAAAGTTGTACCATGGAAGAAAAACTGCTATGTGTGTAGATCTTGTTCAGTGTTGACTTCAGAATTCTGAAACTGATAGGAAGCCTGTTATATTATCAGAAAAATCCTAGCTGACTGACTGAATGAATCTAGTTACTGAATGAACTAATTTTCTGAATTACATTATACACTGAGCCATAAATTAACAATATAAGCTCATTAAACCACAGAAAAATGTAACCAAGGTTAAATTAACTGGAATTATCTTGTGTAATGCAACCACAAGATCTATATCCAATAAGTTTATGTGTATAATTATGTGTATAGTTATTATTATACAAGCAATATTATTGGAGTCATTTGGCAAGTGGGTGGTTTACAAATTGAATGAATTAAAAATGAACATGTAAATATTATGTTTATTTTTAGGTGATATATACATGGTACATGAGTGGCACTCATGGTACATGAGTGAAAATAAGAAACAAATCTTCTAAAACAGTGTCATGTGTTACAAATGATAGGATTATACTGTCTGGTTAATGGAAGCATTTTTTAATAATTTGACCAGCTATATGATTGTCCATTTTTTAAAATCAGTCTTACAGGTTTCTTAGGACCTAAGAAAATAGTTAATGATGTACAAAATATTACTAGTCCAGAATATCTGCACATTCTTCCATTATTAGAAATACGGTTAACCGTCTTCTCTGTTCACAGTGTGCTTTTTTATCAAAAATGTCCTCAGCAGATTGGTTATCAAAATAAAAATATCTAGCTGCCAAAATTACTGTAACCCTTTCCCTTTCAATACATTGATTATAGTAGAATTTGTGAGAATCTTCTTTCTTTTATTTCCAAGATCTTGACGTTAGTGTCTAAATTTAGTAAAGCAAGGTTGATTTTCAGGGTAAAAATATTAATTAATGGGGGGCAATTGATGTTTTTATGCAATGGAGGAATGAGCAGATGTTCTAGGTTCATAATGTTTTCCAAGTCATTGGTTCTTTTTTCAGTTTCTGAGAAACCATCACCAACTTATCAAACAGAGATCCAACCTAGAACTAAGGAATAATTCCTTGACAGTGACAAAAATTAACTTGCCTTCAGAAGTTGTGGGTGTTCCATCATTGAAAGTTTTTAAGAAGAGATTGGACAGCTATTTGTCTAGAATGGTATAGGGTCTCCTGCTTGAGCAAGGGTTTCACTAGAAGACCTCAAGGCCCCTCCCAACTCTGTTATATTGTTACTGAACCATCATACTGAAACTTTCTGCTTCCTCAGGATGCCAGCGACATAAGGCCAGTGCTGATATTTGGCAGTATGCAATATGTATATATAAGTAACCCTTCCCCATACACCTGTGAGCTTCTTAAAGTGCCCTTGTAACAAAGCAGTCCCAGCAAGCTGAACTGACCAGGAATGGTGATAGGGACATGATGCCCCAGGTTAATCTATCAAGAACATTCCAACAGCTTTAGATGATAGATGTTGCTTTCAGTTCTGGTGGAGATTGCCAGCCTCCCACCCCCACCAAGACAGATAGACAATGTTTATCCATGGCATGGGTTGAGGGCACCATCCTTCAGCAGCAGAAAGATTTGGGCTAAATATAGAAATATGGCATTGGAAAAAGTTATTGTTAACCATTATTTTCCCCCTTCTCCCCATCTTAGAGTGAGAAACTTTATGGAGGAAGGATAGTGGGAAGTATTGACCCCATCATGGAACAGTTTAATGCTTCGATCGAGATTGACAAACGCTTGTCAGAATTTGATATCTGCGGAAGCATGGCTTATGCAAAAGCTTTGGAAAAGGCTGGAATTCTGTCTAAAGTTGAAATGGAGAAGATCATCAGTGGATTAGAGAAGGTAAAGCTGTGATAGGGGTAGAAAGAACTCCAAGTAAAGGTGGCCGTAAATACATGGGACAGCTCAGCTTTAAGTAAAAGGATTTTGCAAAATGGATTCCCATCAGTATTTTATAAATTTTATAAACTGATAACTGATAATTAATTAAGGCATTTCCCCCAAAATTTTACATTAAAAGCATGCATCCCAAAAATAGGCCTTGATTTTAGTCAAGCACTATGTAACAAGGGAAACATCATCTGCTAGCCTTTTGTCAGTCTACCCAGGTATGCCAACGGGACTTGAGGCTGACATTACTTGAGCCTGAGAAACAGGTGAGAGAAGAACAGCTAACAGGTTTCAGACAGAGAGTCTGTTATAAGAGGGGAGAGGTTGAAATGAGTGGCTAAGGAGAAACTGAGTTGAAAGGAGAGGGAGATAGAAAAAAGAAAAAATGGCTTAGAAGCAGTGATGGAGTGCAAAAGAGCTGAACAGCAATAGCCTTACATATCACCCTATAGTGCTTTACATCACTCTCTAAGTGGTTTACAGAGTCAGCATATTGCCCCCAACAATCTGGGTCCTTCTTTTACCAACCCTGGAAGGATTGAAGACTGAGTCAACCTTGAGCCGGTCAGGATTGAACTCCTGGCAGTAGGCAGAGTTAGCCTGGCAATACTGAATTCTAACTACTGTGCCACCACAGCTCATAAGATTCCAGAAAAACTCAAGGCCACTGAAGAGGAATTAGCGCAAAATGCTCTGCAAGAAGTAGGGCATAACATGGGATCGCTGTACCTAGGCAGATATTCAGAGGAAGAAAACAATCCAAAGACACCAAAAAGAAGGCCCTAAGTTTTGCTAACTGTGGAAGGTTGCCAGCTAGCTTCAGCTGAAATCCTAGAGTATTTAGTAACAGTTGCATTTTAGAATAAGCATGCTGTCATCTTGGTTGATTTCTGTACCATAGAGAAGTTAGGTCATAATGTATAATAATTGATTAAGTTCTAAGGGACACGGAACAGAGAAGAGAGCCACAGGTCTGTTTATATTCATTAGCTGAATTCCACAAGTTTAGCTGTTGTCTTTCTGTTATTGCTGGGCTAAGAATAAAAAAGCCCAGAAAGGTTCCCAAGAAAAAACTTTTATGTGCTTCATTTTGTTTAGGCAATCCTTGAGAATGCACACACAAAAAAGGAGACAATAGAGAGACCGAGCAAATAAATATCAGATTCCTGTGAAGGAAATAATGTGACAAAGTCAAGTAAAAAAAATTGAGGCTGTGGAGAAATCCAGAAAATCTTGAAAACCATGGAACTGGACCCAAGGCCACACATTATCAAGCCCGGAAGCTTTGGGAAAAAAATCTGTATGAAATTTTGTTCTGAAAGGCATAAAAATTACACCTTATAATTTTTATTTAAAGAATTTAAAGGGCAGGGAAGACACAACCAATATAGGGTGCAATCTGATACTGGCTCACCAGGAACAAATCCAACACTGCTGGCTTAATTAACCCTGCATGGAAATATGCTTTGAATCTTTCAGGCCTATTAATTAAAATGGGAAAGAGTTTTAATCTGGTCCAAAGTCTGTGAATACAAAGCACAGAGTTTCAGTTTAGGCTGAGAATTATGGGAATTTCAGTCCCAACACATCTGGAAAGTTGCAAAGTGCTGCATTGTGCTGATGGTATCAAGTACCGGTACATGGTTACTACCGCCAGATCTCTGTCAAGAAGATTACAGCTAGGACTTCTAAGAATAGGCCTTGCTATTAAGCCCATGAATGATCCATTAAGCGTTCTTTTTTCCCAGACAACAAGGACATTTTGTGAATTACTAAACAACTTTTCTTTGACTGCTGCTATTGTAGATTTCTGATGAGTGTTCCAAGGGCAGCTTGATAATCAGCCGAACCGATGAAGACATCCACACTACCGTTGAACGTAGACTCAAGGTTTGTTTGATTTATCTGCTTGACTGAAATTTTCTGATTTGAATGATAATGTTGATTTGGAATGTTCATAAACATTCAGACTGTTCCAGATAGAACCATTTGAGGGCAGAGTAGGATCAAAGAGATAACAAGGGGCAGACCTTCTCTAGCAAGGAAAAAGAGCATAATGGGGATGGGGGTGGGGAAATGAGAATAATAATAATATAATAATAATAATAATAATAATAAAGTTGGAAGGGACCTTGGAGGCCATCAAGTCCACCCCCCCTGCTCAGGCAGGAACCCTACACCATTTCAAACAAATGGTTATCCAGTCTCTTCTTAAAAACTTCCAGTGTTGGAACATTCACAGCTTCTGGAGACAGGTTGTTCCATTGGTTAATTGTTCTAACTGTCAGGAAGTTTCTCCTTAGTTCTAAGTTGCTCCTCTCTTTGATCAGTTTCCATCCGTTGCTTCTTGTCCTGCCTTCAGGTGCCTTGGAGAATAGCTTGACTCCCTCTTCTTTGTGGCAGCCCCTGAGATATTGGAACACTGCTATCATGTCCTCCCTCGTCCTTCTCTTCATTAAACTAGACATACCCAATTCCAGCAACCATTCCTTATATGTTTTAGCCTCCAGCCCCCTAATCATCTTTGTTGCTCTTCTCTGTACTCTTTCTAGAGTTTCAGCATCTTTTTTACATCTTGGTGACCAAAACTGGATGCAGTATTCCAAGTGTGGCCTTACTAAGGCATTGTAAAGTGGTATTAATACTTCACGTGATCTTGATTCCATCCCTCTGTTAATGCAAACCAGTTTAGTGTAGTAGTGAAGGTGTGGACTAGAAATCAGGAGAACCTGAATTTTAGTTCCCCTTTATGTGTGAAAGTCGGCTGGGTGACTTTAAGCCAGTCACTTTTTCACATCCAATCCACTTCACTGGGTTATAGTCATGGGATCAGAAGTAGGAAGAAGGACCATTGTGTTGTACAAAGCAAAGGTAGGGTAGATATCTATAAATGAATCCCACTGAATCTAGAAAAAGAGCAAAATCTGTGCTTACTGGAGCTCAATGATTTTTTAAAATTTAAGTATACCAAAATTACTAATCAAAGACCCAGTTTCCACCTAATATATTTTGAAGACTCAGAAACATACCTGGTTTCAGTGGGCTAATCTTGGAAATAGCCAAACCTTGCAACTGCTTGTAGAATCATTGAAATGATGGAGAATGAAACCTTTCTTTTTATTTCAGGAACTGATTGGTGATGTGGCTGGAAAGCTTCACACTGGACGAAGCAGAAATGACCAAGTAGGAAAAATCTGAACAGTTCCCAAATAATTTTAGCTATATCAGCATTCTAGTGTTTCCCCCCTTTCGAGTTTCATATTTCTCTGCAAATGAAGTAGTAGATGATCATTGAAAGATCTTGAAAATCTGAATTATTACAAAGTATTAAAGACATTTGTTTTCTTTGATTTGAAATAGTAAAAAAAAAACTAAAGTTTTTTGAACTCTGCCATATTAGTTTAAAAACATATGTTGCAAATGAAATAAAATTGCATATGATATAGTTGCATCTATTTGTAGTTCTATTTTGGTTAGATAGTCATCTGGAAGAACAATCTGATCTTAAGCAATGAGTTTAACCAGCTAATAAGAATAGTTTCAAAAAAAATTCTCCCTTCATCTTTTACTTCTTGTATGTGATCAGTGGTGGCTTGCAGCATGCAGAATTCAGAATTATTAAAATTCCTGTCCTCCTCCATAATTTATGACTGCCACTTTGTAGTGATAGAAGCTTCAATGCAGTGGACTTGATTGGGCCACAGATGATTTTTAGTGATAGTGTTGCCATTTGTATGATAATATCTTCACACAAATGGTATAAATACCCAAGATGTCTTAATTTCTGCTTTACCAGACATTCCAGAATAAGGAACACAGGAATCCATTAAAATGAGGTTCCATTACACTGAGAATGGATACTTGCTAGAATAATTAAGTTTAGCCACTGTCTCTAGTTATTCTGAACAAATGTTGAAATAGTGCCTTGAGATATCACCAGGCATCTGAGCTGTATCCCCCAAAAAACATAAATACAGGCAGTCCTCAACTTATGACCACAATTGAGTCCAAAATGTATGTTGCTAAGTGAGAAATTTATTAAGTGAGTTTTGCCCCATTTTCTTGCCACATTTGTTAAGTGAATCACTGCAGTTGTTAAATTAGTAATATGGTTGTTAAGTGAATCTGGTTTCCCCATTGACTTTGTTAGTCAGAAGTCTGCAAAAGGGGATCACAGGACACCAGGACATTGCAATGGTCATAAATGTGAGTCAGTTGTCAAGCATCCAAATGTAAATCACATGACCATGGGGATACTGCAATGGTCATAAGTGTGAAAATGGTCATAAGTCACTTTTTTCAGTGCCGTTGTAACTTTGAATGGTCACTAAGTGAACTGCTGTAAGTCGAGGACTACCTGTAATCTTCTGAGCATCCTTTGGAAAAATCATACTTCCAGGGAATGGTTTGGGACTTCTTTTTGAAAAGCCAAATGTGTGCCTTTCTTACAGATAGTGACTGATCTGAGGTTGTTCATGAAGAGCTCCATGACAATGCTGTCCGTTCACCTTCAACAGCTCATTCGGACCCTGATAGAACGCGCTTCCACGTAAGCCTGGCTGTGGATCAAGAGCATCTGCCTGAGTCCAGCTGTCTCTCCCACCCTTCCATCATCCATCCATTAATAAAATTCCCATAATTATTTTAGCAAATCCTCCTTAGTCCTCAACTGTTGAAATAAACCCCAATTCATTCTTCTTATCCCTGCTTAGAAGCACCAGGAAATGTGTGAAAAAATCTCATCCAGCCATCTTATTCCCCAGTGGCTGACCAGATTCTTCTGGTAACCTGCAAAAGTCCTTGATACTAGATGCTGAGATATATAAAAAAAGTCTCCATTTAGTTATGAAGACCACCAGCCCATTATCATTGAATCACCCAGGCCAGTGGTTCCAAGGAAGTCCTAAAAACAAACAGGGAATGTCCTACCTTCTCCCAAGTTTCTGATATTTTTTTTTTCCTGGGGTGGGGGAATTCTGAGAATGGCAATCCACACATCTCAAAAGTTGTCAAAATTGAGAAATATTGCACGACATGGAGGTTCCATTTGACAAACCAAAATGACCAAAACAAAATTGCAAACATAATTATTCTCCATGAATTAGATTCATCATATCTAAGATATGTGCAAAGCCTTTTTTGCTGGAGGACCACACTGAGCTTTGTGTAGTTGCCAAGGGCTGCACTCCAGTAACAAGTAAGGGATAGGAGTTTTCCCTATAGTATCCCTCCAAAGTAGACTTGGGGGACTGTAAAAAGATGCTGGCCAACTGCATAGGGTCAGTAGGTATCCTCTGACCTGGCTCACTAAGATCTAGTCACCACCCAGTAAACCTTTTTATTTTTTGAGTCTGACCTGCCATTGATCATGAGAAGCAATTAATAGCAATAACTCTAATTGCTTTCTTTCCGTAATTTGGATATTGTTTTGGTTCATGGTAATAGAATGTGACAACTGGTATACGTGAATATATTTTTCATCTGTGAATTCCTTCATCCATTACAAAACCCATGTTTTTCCTTATTAATGTGTGACAGGATGATTAGTTTCATAAATAATTGCTGGGTTTCCCCCCCTCTCTTCAGTTGTCTCCACATTGTTAAAATGAAGGGTAAATTTGTAACTTTATGGTCTGCTTGTTCTGTTGTAGTGAAATGGAGGTGATATTTCCTGGTTACACCCACCTGCAAAAGGCTCAACCAATCAGATGGAGCCACTATTTACTCAGGTAATCAATCCCATAGCACTTTCTGTAGGTAACTTCTATCGGTGTTTACATCAAACAAATTATGGCCACCATCTATAACAGCTGATGTCCCATGAAAGTGGAAAATAAAAGGTTGCATCTGAAAATAGACCTGCTTTTGGTTTGGAATTGAACTTCCAGATCCAAAACTCAAATCCCATCAAATTTTGCTTTTAAAATTTGAATGTTTAAAAACTATGTATTTATTTTTCTTGCTTATAGTGAATGCTTAGCATGCTCTTCGTTTGAGATGGGCTTACATGCCATGTACACTATTCAAGTTAATACTTAAAATTCTGCAGTCCATACATTCATGTGCCCAAGAACAATTTTGCTGTTGTAAAGATTTCCTATTATCTGCACTATTAAAATTCTCTAACAAAAGAACCTTCCCTCCCTCCCTCCCTCCCTCCTTCCTTCCTTCCTTCCTTCCTTCCTTCCTTCCTTCCTTCCTTCCCTTTTTTTCTTTTTCTTTTTTTCTCACAGCTTTGCTGTTGCGCTGACAAGAGACCATGAACGCCTCTTCGAGGCTAAAAAAAGGATCAACGTTCTGCCTTTGGGAAGGTAAAAGCAACCGTACCCCCAGAAAACTTGTGGGCCACTAGAGGTCAAACTGACTTGCTGTGAACATACTATCTAAAGTTCTAAACCAAGAAATTTTAATGTGGGTGAGGAAAATCCCCCCCCCCAGTTGTTTTTGCAGGTTAGTTAATCTGTTATTGTATTCATCTTGATTTCCAGAAACAGGTCTGTGCAATCAAATAAAAACTTTCATCACACAGATTGACAAGATAATCATAATTTGGCAGCTTTGCCCAAAAGCAGAAGGACAAAAAAGAACGGAGGACCGTTAAAAATTATTATATAAAAAATATTGCATTTCTTATGTGGGGAATAATCATAGAAACTACTTGCAAACTATGATGTAATAAGGACAAATAGCTGCATTTGGTAGCTGCATCGTAATTTTCTCTAATAGTATGGAAACTAGAGATTTTTCTTTACAATTCTCTACAAACAATATTATTTATAAGTCAGTTGTCACACCTTTAAATTTTGATCATATGATAATGGGGATGCTGCAATGGTCATAACTGTGAAAAATGGTCATAAACTATTTTTTTCAGTGCAGCTGTAACTTTGAATGGTCACCAAATGAACTGTTGTAAAGTGAGGACTACCTGTAATAGGGAGATTGACTAAAAAATATAAGGGCAATTAGTAGAGAAGGCCTAGATGCATTATAATTCATAATAAAATACCAAAATATCATGGTCATTCATATGGAGGAAATGGAATGAAAGTGTGGACAAATGAGGGGTGCAATTTAAGATTCCTGATTTGGGTATCCAAAGCTAGACTGCCATTATTGACATTATTGGGGCCAGCAAAGCAAAGCTCCTCTGACTTTGTTCCATAGGATGCTGCTGAGGGAACTTCCTTCATGCAATCACTGTGGAGCATTGCAGAGAATCTGGGGTATGCCATTCACGCCCTCTCTCCACTGTGAGATGTCATTTTCCTATGTAGACATTTTAAGGATTCCTTCTAATCTTTCTGTTGCAGTGGGGCTTTGGCTGGCAACCCTTTTGGCCTGGACCGTGAACTGCTCCGCCGAGGTGAGCTGTATGTCTCTGCTTGAATAAGCAGTTAAAATGTGTCCAGAAGGCAAAGGGATGTGCAGATTGCCAAATCAAATGAGTTCAAGGATTAGGCACAAGTATTTTGAAGTTCCCATACAGAGTGATAAACATAATTCTTGATGTTTCACAGCAGTGGTTTCCAAACCAAGTCGTTGGTCTTCCACCATCATTGGTCAGGTAAATTAGATTGGTAGCATCTCAGGGACATTCATTCTCCAACCTTGCTTTAAATACTTTCAAAGCCACTTGGGGCTTTGTTCTTAAAATAGTTTGATAGGAGTGGGGTTAACATTCCTAACACAAGAATTTCTGGGACTCAAGCATGGAGACATGCAGAGGTTTTAGTCCTGGAAAAACACGATGTTTCTTTCTTTCACTTGTACGAGGATAAGTTAGATGTGTTCATTAATGAGGAAATACTCCATGGGAATTGGTGGAGGGTTAAAATCAGCAAGATGGTTTGCTCAGTAGCACGATCAGAGCTCTGCCTCTTTTGTGCATTTGTAAGATTTTTGATCACACCTGTGGATAATATTCTGTTATGCATCCTGAATATTCTTATGTTGAATTTCATGACTGTTTGGTGTTACATGCCAGCATCTAGAGACCTGCATGCTGCCAGCAGGACCTTTGGGGGAAAAAAAGACTTTCCTTTTCTAAACTGAGACCCTCCAGAAATGTTGAAATCCTATTCCCACAGTCTCCAGAATTAACTGTATCCTTAATTTTTTTTATTTTAATTACAGAATTGGATTTTGCCACCATCAGCATCAACAGTATGGATGCAGTGAGTGATCGAGACTTTGTGGGTAGGTATACTGGTTTTGTGTTTCTCTATGGGAGTCTGTAGTGGGAAAGTTGCAAAATAATATGATTACACACACAAAAAAGGAGGAGCTGAACAGGAGTGTGCTTGTATGATTGTCTCAAGAGCTGTGCTGGCCCATGCATAGTAGGTCAAAAGCTGCTAGCTCCAAATACATCAGCCAGAATGCCATGTGGTTCTGATTTTGATGGGTGGGTTGAAGGGTGAAATAAATGCATTAAGTCCTTCAGGGATTGAAGGTTTTCATGTCATCTCCCCAAACCTGTCCAATCTCCTCAAAACAAAGGCTAAGCCAAATCACTCACAGTAGAGAGTCTAGGTCTCAACAAGGAATGCTTTTAGGGGTACTTCTTAATTCTGTATCCTGGATTATGCAATGATTGTTTCTAGCCAGGGCAGCATACTTTGCTTTTCATTCAGAAACAAAATTTAGACTTTCTCCCTCTCCCTCTCTCTTCTTCCTTTTATCAGTGGAGTTTCTTTACATTGCTTCCATGATCATGGTTCACCTGAGCAGATTATCTGAAGATCTGATTCTCTATACCACAAAGGAGTTTGGATTCATCAATCTCTCTGATGCATATTGGTAATTTGGGGGCATCTCTCATCCTTGCAAGATCTTGTTCTAACAGTCTCATTCTAGAGTCCAGTAACTTTGATATTGCGTTGATGGAGACTCTTATCTGGAGTTCCTCCAATTATAATCTTTTTTTCAAAAATATTGTTCTGTCTTTCTACTGAGAAACCAGGTTGCTGTGCAACACTGAATAAAATGAATCAAATGAGCACTGCAATCATAAAACCTCAGTAATAAAACCATTCACAAAGCAGAAACAATTTGAAAAGTCAATTTTGAAAAGATATACTGATAGTCCTTGCTTACCAACTGCCTCATTTAGCAACCAATGCAGAAGTGAAATTGTTAAGTGGTGGTGATGTCTTCTTTAATGACTGCACTGATTCACTTAATGATGGAAACAGAAGTGAGTTCATAAGTCTGGTGCAGTCACATGACGTTTTCATTAGTGACCACAGTACCTAGTGATGGAGTTCACAACAGTGAACCAAGTAAGCATGGCCAAAGGGCATTTCCTTAGCATCCTCTTCAGTTGGAAAGCAAATAAATAAACAGTCCCACCTTCCTTTTGAATAGAAAATGTGTGAATTCACGGTAGTAGTGCAAAATTAGATATTGTTTGTGCATTAGAAGCTTGAGATATTTGCAGATGCATCATGATATTTTTGTTTTTGGTTAAAGCACTGGGAGCAGCCTGATGCCCCAGAAGAGAAATCCAGATAGCCTTGAATTGATCCGCAGCAAGGCTGGCCGAGTGATTGGAAGAGTAAGTGCTTAGGTTTCATTAACACAGAGTTTGTTTTTTTATTTGTTTATTCGTGTCAGAAGCATCACAATTAAAAACACTGAGTTGGTGGAAATGCCTTAGTAAGCCAGGGATATGTTTGCAAGGGAAGTTTTTAGTCCGGACATATAAACCCCACAGAACCTGACATGTAAATTCCACAGAACCTGCCATATAAACCCCACAGAACTTCAAGTCAGAACTGAAGAAGCTTCTTGGATGAGAAGTGAAACATCTTCAAGGAAAAACAAAGTCCAGTTGCCTTTTGAAAAAAAAACACCTTTGGGACGACCCACAGAAAGAAGGAAGATTAGGATATTATACAATTATAGCTCCTATTTTTTAAAGTTCAATGTAAACTGAGGATGGAGTAGGAGGTGTCTGGAAAGAAAGCTAATGCTGGCTTTCTGAGAAAACAAGCATTCCTGAAGCTGTGGGGTGTGGGGGGGGCGTAGAGTATTGATCCATGCACAAGAGATGATAGCCTTGAAAGTGAGGTGGGGAGATTTACTGCCCTTGATGATGATATGGCCAAGAACTGGGGATTTTAACAGAGCTTTTTGGACATCTTGCAGGCTACTGGACTCCTTGTGATTCTGAAAGGACTTCCCAGTACCTATAACAAGGATCTGCAGGTAAATGATAGGATTCTTTCCATCTGATCATCAAGGCTTGCTCTAGTTGCTGCTTCTTGCATATTCAGCTGATTTTAGGCTATGTAGTTGTGATTCTGTAACTTCCTGCTGCAAGAGAAGAACAATGTTTGAGCTGATAAAATATTCTAGAAAGCAATCTGTGAGCTTATAGCACCTCAGAAGCTAGTGCTTCTTAACCTCAGCAAATTTAAGATGTGTGGACTTCAATTCCCAGAATTCTTCAGCCATTCATAATTATCTGTGCTTTTTGTGAGGTATAAATCAGTTTTACCAATTTGATAACATTCCTGCCAACCATTTCCCTGGCTTATTTGCAAATTCAAAATTGTTTTGTTTTGCATAATTCATTTTTACGTCCCTTTCTCTTACTGTTAACAAAGACAGCTGCCATTGTAAAAGTTTAATTTCTTGTGAAATAATTTTCTTTTGGGAGGGAATTTACCACTGTCAAAGAATCTTGACTTAGATAGGCTGTCACGCTCCAGTTGGATTCTTTTTTGGCTATTCTAAGCCACAGGACATACTTAATCAGATTAGGTACATGACATACACCTAAACATACTATATACAACTATATATAACAGGTTAGTTTATCAGGCAATCTAAGGTGCAAATCTAGAAAAGAGCTTAATTTAATATCCATATTCAACTTATGTGAATGCAGCCACTGAATATTGCTTGAGGGTTAGCAAATATAGAATTACTTTTCTGACATATCGTCCTCATGATCATTATTGGGGAGGATCTGTATGTGATTATTATCAGAATAACCATGTTTGGAAGTGGTTTATCCTTAAGCACTGGAGCTTATTAAGGACCTTGTCATTACTGGAAACTGGCTACTAGGCTAAGGTGTCCTTGAGTCTTACCCTGGGAGACAGCCCATGTATAAGGTAGAAAAGATAAGTTTCTCCCCATAATATATCACCTTCCACATGCATTGAAATGCCAGATGTTGGGGCCAGAGGGTGTTCCTCCCCTACCAACCATTATCTTCTTAGGTAACCCTCTTTCAACATTTTTTTTTTTACAAATAGGAAGATAAGGAAGCTGTGATTGATGTGATGGATACCCTGAGCACTGTGCTTAAAGTTACCACTGGAGTTATCTCCACTCTCCAGGTGAGCGTTTCAAAAGGATGGGTTATCCTATTGTCTAGAATGGCTTCAAGATTTTTCTCTGAATCTCCAAGAACCTAGCTAGCACGTGATAATTATGATTCTTTCATTCATTTTTCTAGATCAACAGGGATGCCATGGAAAGAGCCCTGACCCCGGAAATGTTGTCTACAGATCTTGCTTACTATTTGGTGCGCAAAGGAGTGAGTATCCAAGCTTGTAAGGAACAGAATCACTTATATCCATGTGCCCCAGCCATGACTCCAATGGCACAGGATGTCACTGGGCAAGCAATTCGCTGGGCATCCTTTCTTACCACCCTAAACAAATCTTGAAGAACCTTGAGCTTGTGAGGGATTGCTGTTATACTGACAAGTCTGTACCTTCCTTCAATATGTTATTTTATTTAATGGATTTATAGGGCTACCCAACTCAAAGAATATCCCAGCAGGGATCCAAGAGCTTTCATAAATGATGCTGCAATGGGGTTTTGCATTTCATGTCTGTGCCACATTCTATAGTGCAGAAATAGTTGGAAATGTCAGCATTGAAATATCAGCTTCAAAACACTGGGGATATTTTGAGGGTAAAAATTAGACAGAAAAATCTTTAAGCCTCTTGATTTTGTTCCCCTTGTGTTCCAGGTGCCATTCAGACAAGCCCACACTTTTGTGGGGAAGGCAGTCCGTTTAGCCGAGACCAAAGGAGTAACTCTTAATCATTTATCCATGGATGACCTGAAGGGAATTCAGTATGTATTGGGTTATGGGAACTTTTAAAGTTTTCCCTATAGCAGTTACTGCTTTTAAGAGCTGTGGTGGTGCAGTGGTTAGAATGCAGCATTGCAGCCTAATTCTACCCACTACCAGGATTTCGCTCCTGACTGGCTCAAGGTTGACTCAGCCTTCCATCCTTCCGAGGTCGGTAAAATGAGGACCCAGATTGTTGGGGGTAATATGTTGACTCTTAAAGAGGGTTATAAAGCTCTATGAAGCAGTATATAAGTCTGTTATTGCTAACTGCTATTGCTAACTCTTGAAAACAAGGAAGTCATATTTCTACCTCTAGTAGCAGTGGATATGGAGATAAGTCACATTTATGGAATGCTAAAGATTTATGCAAATACCACCATCTATTCAGTGACCCTCCAGGACTCCACAATTACATATCTTTTTTTTCCAGGGATGGAAATTATCCCCTGAACTAATAGCATAACCTAATTATGTAATGATGAAAACTATTTCATGTACAATCATAAAGAGCAATCTTTTTGTAGTGAATGCTAAAGGGATAGAGTGCTTAGATTAAGTACCAGGATCCATGTTCAAATCCCTGCTTAGTCAGAAAGTCCATTTTCTATCAGCCTAACCTACCTCACAGGCTTGTGCTGAGGAGTCACGAACTGTGTTCCAGGCTGAGGGCCACATTCCGCTTTTTTAGTGGCATGTTAAGGGTTGTAATCCAAAACAATAGTGGAGGCAGGACAAAAATCTGACTTTGGTTTCATTTTACTTGCTCTGAAACTTGGGTAAATCTAAGTTGTGCACTTAAAAATTACAAATTAGTGACCACTTTGTATGAGCTGAGGAGATTGTACTCCAAATGTTGAGAGGCAGTGTTTTTTTTTTAAATTTGGCAACTTTCAGATGTGTAGATTCCAACTCCCAGAATTCCCCAGCCAGCACGGGAAAAACTCTGTTATAGAATGTGAACTTGTATACCTCTGCTTTACAGGTTAGCTAGGCTATGTAGTCCACTTGCCTTGCTAACAACAATCTGCTCATTCTCTACAACAGGGGTGGGGAACAATGGCTTCTTTACGACTTGTGGACTTCAACTCCCAGAATCCCATGGCTGGCTCAAGAATTCTGGGAGTCGAAGTCCACAGGTCATAAAGAGGCCATCTTTCCTCACCCCTGCTCTAGTAGGAGCCATTGAAGGTGAAAGGTATTCCTATTTGCAGAGCTCCTGTATTCTATTTCTCGGCCACTTAAAATGTGTGAAAAGAGAAGCTTTAGGTTTAAATGACTGTCTTTCTGTAATATCTGACTGAACCTATTTCTTGTTCCTTCCAGCCCCATGATGGGAAGTGATATCTCACAAATCTTCAACCATCAGCATAGCGTGGAGCAGTATACCTCCCCCGGGGGCACCGCCAGGAGCTGCGTGAGTGCCCAGATTGAATATCTGAAGGAGATGCTGAAGAGGCAGAAGGATTAAGTTTTGAGTGTGGGGAAATACTGTCCCGTTGCTGCAGGTTTCTGCTTAGCATGTTTAATCACAAGATAATAAATACAGTGGCATATTGGATTTCAGGAAAAAATGTGTGTGCTTGTTTTTTTTTACTTTGGGTCATATGTTTCAACCAGGAAAGATTTACTTAGTTATTATTTCAAAGGTGTTTCCACTTGGAAAGATTTATATAGTTATTTATTTCCATCAGCTTATATAGCTGTCCATCTCAACAGTCACTCTGGGTAGCTAACATAAAATTAAAACTCAAAAGAAAACAAATCAATAACAAATATACTTGTTCTTGTTACTACCAAGAACAACATTTTTATTGTTTTATTGTTTTTTGTTTTTATTTAGAAAAGTATCCTCATGATGAGATAGGTGGCAAATAGTACCATTAGCGCAATTCCCAACTATTGGAGCACCATTTGAACACCATGTCAGCATTGACAAATTCACCATCAGTCAATTGCAAAAGGCAGCTTTACTTGGAACAGCTTACATTCTGCTAGAATATCTGTAACACCATCAAATATCCACATCTGCCTATCCCCAGGTCCTTGGGAAGGACTTTATAGGCAGACAAAAATGCCAAATCCAGTCTGAACATCTGATTGATTGTGCAATGGTCCATAATAATATTAATAATCATTACAATAGTGGGGAGGGAGATCATGACTATAAACCGAAGAGACCAGTACGAGACCAAGCTTGGCTCACCAAAATACAAAAAGATATACATGGAGTTCGATACTGAGAACCACCAGCAGCAATATCCTGTTGGACAAAGCTATCCTGTTCATAGGAGACAACGCATTTATTACCAGCAGTGTGAGTTCAAGGGGCAAAGGGGTGGGCATCTTCAGGGTCAAGGTTTCCAAGAAAGTTTTCACAGTTCAGAGCAAGTCAGCTCTGATTCCAAAAATCAAAGGTGACTCATGCCAGGTGTTTCCCAACACAACTACCGTTTCTCCATCTTTCTACCTTGTGGCTTTCTATCTGAAAATGTCAGCCAGCATTCCATATGTTGCTAGTTAGAGCTCTGGTTCGGGGTTGGTGGCTTTGGGTGTAGAACAGGGGTGTCAAAACTGCCAGCCTGCAGGCCAGATGCGTCACACAGAAACCGCGCCCACCCCATTGCTGGCAATAGGGAAAAAGTCGTATGTTGCAACACATCATGTGACGTTGCAAGTTTGACACCCCTGGCGTAGAATCAGTGATGGGGAGTTTCTGATTTTGCCTTTTGTTTGGTGGATGTGTCCAAAAACTTCCATTCTTCCCCCAGACTGATAATTTGCCCTTCTCCAGACAGCCCTTTCATAAGTAATTCAGTGATTTTCCAGAAGTGAATCCAGCAAGCCAAAAGTTGCTATTCCTTGTCTGAAATTGTTTGCACACCCCAGGGCACAAGAGAAGGAGAGTAATAATTAAAACCTGGACAGTTTACTAGATGGGAAAGATAATCAAACAGCCAACTGGACAGCAATGCATTACTACCGGTATATGTAGCCCTGCAGAGACTTTAAAGTTTACATTTCTCATACTGAACTCTTCTCATAGTGCTATATAGGCTGAGATGTTTATGAGAAGAGAACTCATACAAGAGAAAATAGCTTACTGTTTATGGGAAAAAACTTGAAAGACTGTACCATCCCCATTTACACTTGGCTGTTGTAGCTTCCATAAGCTACACCTGGAGGAGTTCACATATTGCAGACACTATGGCTCATGCAGGCAGCCCAGGGCCTCTCTAAAAGTTGATGTCAAATTATGTTAATATGACATTAAATACAAGAATACGTGCATTAATCCTAATTAGTTGAAATTCAAGCTAAACTGGTCACAGCATCCAGACAATTTTGGCTACTTACCAAAAAAGCTAAAGTAGAATTAAACCTCAATAATATCTGAATGAGAAACCACCAAGAGCTGTGAACGAATTAAAAAAAAACCCTCCTGAAGAAGACAGTGGCAAAGTACTCCCATATTATTGCTAGGACAGTTACACTTTCACCAGAAGACAAGCTTGAACTCCACGGATTTTCTTTCTTCAAATCAATTTCATTTTGATCTTAGCTCTACCTATTTCTTTGTCCAGATCTAGCCTGCTTTGTTAGCCCTGATACTCAATATCATACTCTGCTGAGACTTGAAGTCTACATACATTTTAATATAGTTGCAATATAGCAAGTACTGCATTTAATCTGAAGGCTGAAAAGCAGTTATTAAAAGTTTCCGCTATAATATATAGGTATCTAAAGGCGCTAACCACTGAGACTTCTGTCTGCGTCGCTTGTAACACCATGACTTGACCCCAGCTTTTGAACGCCGCAACTTCAGAAGCAGGAAAGCCCGGGCTGCCCTCAACAAAGATGGCTGCTGCTGTTCTCGCACAGAATGACGTATCACTTTGTTGCCTGACTGGGGACTGGCAGCCGACCATCAGCTGATCTGGGCTCAGCTGACTATCATTCCAGGCTCAGCAGAGCGCGGGCAAAGTGCAGTAGCGCCATGAGGTTGGTGCTTTGTGCTTGCTGTGTCCTCCTAGTATGGTGTCCGGCTGGAGCCCTGGACAGTGGGATGCTCTACCCACGGGAGTCATCCTCCAGGGAGCTGAAGGATCTCAGCGGCCTCTGGAGCTTCAGGGCAGACTGGTCTGAGCAAAGGGATGCAGGATTTCTGGAGCAGTGGTACAGACGGCCACTTCGGCAGGTTTGTGACAGCAAAAGCACGGGTGGGGTTTATTATCTGCCTGGGCAGTGCTAGGATGGAGCTAGCAATACAGAACAACGCATGCAGATCCCTGAATGTGGGTGCAAAGTTTGGACAATAAATATACAGAACGTTTTTGCACTTTAAAGCTAGCGGTCTAATGACATAAACGTATATAAATTGAACTTAATATTTGCAACAATGCTTCACCAATCATGCTTGTGCTCACAGGTCATCACCAGAAAGTGTATTTTTTTTGCATTTAAGCTCCTTCTGATCTGACATCTCTGTTCTTGGTGCATTTGTGTGAATGTGTGTGTAAAACCCTTCTAGCATCTGATGAAATGAGTGCTGTTTTGAGGAAGTATGTGCTGCAATACTTTTTTTTTAGTCTTCAACGTGGCACTAAACTGCTGATTATGACATTTTATGAATATCTCTCTTTTAACAGGAAGTGTCAAAAAGAGGAATGAGAGGAAAAAGAGGAATGATATGTGCTGTCTGGGCAAAAATTAAAATAAAATCAGTCTTACAAGGAAAGCTACATACTGGTTAGCCATCTTTATAGATGAAATGATTAGTTAAAATAATGAATAGAATATCCAGAAGGAAAGAGAGGAGGCAGAATTATAATATAAAGTGAAATAAAAATAAAGCTTTTTTCAATAATAATAAGGCAACTTGATCCTTTTCTTCCTTAAATATTAATTGGTTTATATTTTATTGTTGTCTAATAAGCACATCAGAACTTTCCAACTGGATCAGCATAGTAACCAACTAGTCCAGTATTCCATCCTCCTTGAATTTTTCTGATTTAGTAGCCTTACAAACCTAACAAATTGTTATTATGGTTTGTTGCGCAATCTGCCAGTTGTTTACACTGAATTTGGCATTTTTATTCACCTACTGAGTCCTTCCCAAGGATCTGGGATAGGGAGATGTTATTGTTAGATGGGTGTTAAAGGTATCCTTGCAGGATATAAGCTGTTGCAGGTAAAGCTGCCTTTTGCAATGGACTGATGGTGATTTTGTCAGTGCTGATGGTCTTCAAGTAGTGCTGTAGTTTTGGGATTGCACCTATTACTATTGACATTCTTTGCTTTCTTTTGCTGCAGTCATTCTATTTTTATTTGTAGGTCTTTGTATTTTGTGATCTTCTCCAGTTCTTTCTCTTCTATTTTGCTGTCTCAGGTACTGCCATATCCACTATCCAGACTTTTATGTCTTTCTTATCAACAATTGTTAGGTCTGGGGCATTATGTGGCAGATGCCTGTCTGTTTGAATTCTAAAGCCCCAGAGCGCCTCAGCTTCTTCATTTCCTATTGCTTTCTTTATTTTATGATCCCACCAGGCAAATGCTATTTCTTGCAGATCTTCCAATACACTATCATTGCTATTTTGTCATGCCGTTGTTTTTAGTCAGTTTGTGTGATCCTCTTGCAACAACTAACCACTGTTTCTTCAGCTTATTTGCTGAGACACATTTGCTGTCTGTTGCTGTCTTCTCAATTCTGGTTTCGTGTGCATTTGTTCTTAAAGTTTGGTATTGTGCAGACAGAACTTCTGTCCATAACTTTCTATGTCTTTCTTCTATGTATTAATATTATTATTGTTGTTTCAAGAAATGGGAAACTCATAAATAGCAAATAAAAACTGGAACGGTCCTCCTTTGCTCCTTGCCCCACCGTATGGTATAACTCGGATTCTCAACATGCAGATTCTATTTAAGTTGTCTTACCTTGTAATAGTCAGTAGAGCTGTCCTCAGTGGATTTGTAAAAAAGTATGTTGCAATCTTTGGAGAAGCCAAGTACAGGTAGTCCTTGACTTATGACTGGTTGCTTAGTTATGATGGCCCCTTAAAAAGATACTTCAAAGATTCCAAGTTCCAATAGCTGGGTTCCCCCCTCCCTCCACAGTCACATGATCGCATTTTGGGCCTTGGCAACTGGCCCACATTTATGGCCACTTGCAGCATCCCGTGACAACAGTTTATAATGGTTTTGTTGGAATCCAGCATTTATTTCCGGTTTCTGGCAAAAAGTGCTCCAGTTTAACTGCCACTGGAAAACAGATTATAAAATTGGACCCAGTCACATGATGACTCCTTAATGATCATCATGACTTGTGACCATGGTTGCAGGCTCAATTATGGCTGTAAGTCAAGGACTACCTATATAAAGTAAGCCCTGACTATCAACATCCTCATTTGTGATGGAAAGGAAAGTTCAAATCATCCAAAAATAGGTGGGGTCTCTACATGTCATGTGAAGGGGGAAAAAAAATAAACATTGACATCTGAAATGAAAAGGGTGATTTTCCTTTCTTGATAAGTAGGAATCATCCTTGGAAGGCTGAGTTAAGAAAGAAAAAAGATCATTTGATCTGGAAATTAGGGAGAATAGCTTTGGAAATATACTCAGACCATGTTTGAAGCTTGCTAAGAAACAATAATAAAAAAGACTTAATAGGATAAGTGAAAGTAAAATGAGAGTCAGTGCCTAGAAACATACATCAAACCATTTTATCTGTAAACGCCAAGAAAGGACAAAATAAGAAGCCATATAAAATTGTATCATGTAAATAAAACAGGAGTTTTTCAGTTGTTTAAACATAGTTTCTCTGAATAAGCTAGTGTAGGTTCATATTTCACATTTAAGTGATAAGCCACACTGTGAGAATACCATGGCTGGATTCACACTATAGGTAAAAAAATGACACCATGGTTTATTGTGTTGTCTGAACCAAATTTATATTAGGATGACCTGCAGACCATTTTCTTGCTTTAGAGATAGGCAGGGTTCTGTTGTCTTATTAAACTAAAACCAGACTAACTATATTATGGCTCAGTACTATGCGTGAACTCAGTCTAGAGCAGGGGTTCTCAACCTTGGCAACTTTAAGACTTGTGGACTTCAACTCCCAGAATTCCTCAGCCAGCAAAGCTGGCTGAGGAATTCTGGGAGTTGAAGTCCACAAGTCTTAAAGTTGCCAAGGTTGAGAACCCCTGCTCTAGAGGGTACTAATGAGGAACAACTATTGGCATCCACGTATAAGAGAGTCTCAGTCATCTAAGTCGTGATTGCCTCAAAGGTGCATTTTCAAAAGGCAACTGGACTATTTTTTTCCTTGAGGAAGAAGATGTTTTGCTTCTCATCAAGAAGCTTTATCAGTTCTGACTAGATGGTGGGGGAATGGAAGGATTCATTCTTACAAAGCTTCTTGGATGAGAAGCGAAATGTCTTCTTCCTCAAGGAAAAAAACACAGTCCAGTTTCCTTTTGAAAAAGCATCTTTGAGACATGTATGAGAGTCCTAAGAAACACTTCTTGGAATTTCTGAAGAATCTAGCTGACCACTCTGTAAAACAGAATATCCATCGGAATGGACTATTTTCTTGGTCAAGCACAAGTTTGTGCATGTTCTCATGGAAATGAAAACTTTATATCACAGCTGGAAAATCTTGACATCTTTTTTTTTTTAAACCGTTGATTACAATATCTAAAAACAGACCCCACACTCTACCTTTTTAAGACAGGTCAGCACTCACATTAATCTTTGAACATGTCTATCCTGATATTTAATATTTTTATGCCAGGAGAAAAGAAAATGGTTGCAATTCCAGCATGTCAGTCAGTTACATATCTTAAAGTTGCCAAAGTTGAGACTCACTGAACTAGAGTCAGAAAAACATTGGTAATCTTAAGGCAGAGCTCACCAAAGCTGGAAAACAGCTCCACCATAAATGGGTCTCAATCTTTTCAGACAGGGCCAGCGATGGACATGCCAGTCCCCGCCAGCTTCAATGACATAACTCAAAATCCAAAGCTGCGAAGTTTTATTGGCTGGGTGTGGTATGAGAAAGAGGTGCTTCCACCGGCTCGCTGGCTCTTGAGAGATCCTGGGACTCGTATTGTACTCCGAATTGGAAGTGCACACTATTACTCTGTTGTGGTGAGTATTGAAGGTATCTTGCCATTAGTGTGGTGCTCAAAACTCTGAGATGCCACCACTAGGGATCGAGGTAGGAACTTACAAGAACTCAAAAAAATTATTTCTGATGGAGAATCCTGGTGAAATGAGGCCTCTCACAAAAAATCAGTGACTAACTTTATTAAGTTTCAAACAAAGATAAACTATCAAGTAGAAAAACCAGAAAAGGGAATCAAAGAGGGGGGAAAAGTAAAAATAATAAAGGCGGGATACAAATAAAGAAAAGAAAAGAGAAGACCAAAAACACAACTTTCAACTTCTTTCAGTACAGATACAAATGTGCAATAAAAAAGCAAAAAAATCAAAGTCAGTAGCTGAACAACAATAGCAAAACTGTTACATTATTTTGCATCTTCATCTCTTCTATCTCACCAGCTATGGAGATTTTTCTAATACTGGACTATATTGCTTGACAATGTCTAAATTGGCTGGGAGGTGAGACCCTACTGCCACCTAGGGGCTACAAAAGAAAATTACTTTCTTTTTCTTTTTCTTTGTTCAGTTTGCTGGAGGAATACAATATCTGTATTCTAGGAATACAAATAATCCCCTAGTTACCAGCATTCACTTAATGCTTGTTCAAAGTTATGCAATAAATGCCCCCTCGTGATTACAAGCAAGTCCCAAAATTATGAATATTGCAGCACCAGGGCAGTTGTTCGCCCTTACAAACAGCTTCAGAGGCTCTGCAACATTCATCTTATTGTTGTCTCCCCCCCCCCGTTCCCCACAACTGCTTTCCCTTACCATCCTGCTGCGCCAGACTCACCTTGCAAAGATCTGTCTCCTCTCTGCTGCGGTTTCTTTGCCTTTGAGGAAGAGGAGAATCGATGGAAGCTCCTGGGTGCCGTAATATCACACGAGTTCAGGCACCCATCCTCTTTTGCAGAGAATGGGTGCCTGAACTCTCGTGAGACCACAGAAACCAGAAACATTCATTTTCAGCATGAAAAGTATTTGTGGTGCCTGTCTCCTGCTGCCCCCCCCCAAACCACTTTCTGCCACTGCTGGAATACTTTTCACCCAGATGGAGACCTGACAAAGACTGGAAGCTCCGTCAGTGTGCAAATGGGGCGCTTGGAAACGGAGCGATTTGCTCCGTTTCCAAGCACCCCATTTGTACACTGACGGAGCTTCCAGTCTTTGTCAGTCTCTGTCCGGGTGAAAAGTGTTTTGACAGTGGAAAGGAGTTGGGCGGGGACAGGAAACAGGCACCGCAAACACTTTTCGGGCCGAAAATGAAAGTTTCTGGAGTCTGTGATCTCGCAAGTGTTCAGGCACCCATTCTCTGCAAAAGAGGATGGGTGCCTGAACTCGTGTGATATTATGCCACCCAAGAGCTTCTAGCGACTCTCCTCTCCTCAAAGGCAAAGAAACAGTAGCAGAGAGGAGACAGGTCTTTTCAAGGTAAGTGAGTCTGGCCTGGCAGGAAGGGAGGGGGAAGCATGAGATATCTTAGTGGGTCAGGGAGGCCTTGGGGGCCAGTTCCATTAGTAGCCTTCCCATGACCTTCCCCACCCTGAGATACCTCATGTACACTTAACAAACCGCTCATTTAGCGAATGCCTGGGCGAAAGCAGGGAGTGATCTTGTTCGAGATACAAGACTCACTCCTACGAATCCTCGAGTTACAAATGGAATGGAAATATCCTGAAAGTATCCTTCCATGCATAGCAGAAAAAGGAACTTCAAAGTAAGCCCAAAGTTCCATTTTTTTTATTCACCTGCTGCATTAAATTGCAAGGTTACCAAGCAAGCTGAGGTTGTGCAATATGCTGAATCATAACCCATTGGTAATTGCTGAGTCTGTTGTGAAAGACTTGGTTAAACCTGCTGTGTGAAGCCTTTCTGAGTTCTGCTCTCTTAGACTTATTCAGTAATGTTCTTATGTTCTTCTGAAACTTGTCAATCTCTTTTAAATTCCTGCTGGGCTTCAGTGTTTCCTGGCAGTGAACTCCGATACTACATCTGTAGGTCTGAGAACATTTAACAAGCAGTCTTTTGCACAGTTAACTACCCATTTACACACAGAATGGACAAAACAACCGGATATACTCCAGATGTGTTATACAACAATTTTCATTATCCTTAATAAGGCTGATAGGTCTCCAGGAACACATCTGGAGGGCTCCTAGTTGTCTATCTGGATGCAGAGAATAAACTGCTACTGGAAAACAGAGCCAGTCTTAATAGCTATGTAGAGGTCACAGGCATCAGCTGCTGGGGAACATTGAATGGCGACCCAAACAACAGCTTGAAATGGCTAAAATCTTGTGACATTGTCAAATCTCATGAAATGTTAGTATGTTCAAGATCTCATATTTCCTCTGAAAACTTTGAAAAGATCCTATAGGAACTGTTAAATCTGTTAAGATTTTGGGAATTCTATGAGATATGGGGCTCATTAAAAATACATTTGGCCTTAGAAGTTTATTGAGAGCAGGGTCTCCAACCCCCAGGCTACAGCCTGTTCAAAACTGGACTGTGGGAGAGATGGGCAAGCACGTGTGTGAATCTCCACTCACTTGAGTGGAGGGTGCTTGCGCTCATGCAAGTGGAGCTTCATGTGGGAGCACAAGCACCCTCTGCTTGCGCGCGAAGTTCCATTTGCATGAGTGGAGGGCATGTGCGCTTGCCACTCGCACAAATGGAGCTGTGCTCATGCGTGTGCGTCTGCCACTCACATTCCTCCCCCCGTGCGCTAGGCCAGGGCACCAAGCTATAAAGGTCGGGGATCGCTGATTTAGAGGTATTATGAGCAGCATATCACAAAGCCTGGTGATGGGCCTCTCAGTTTCTTATTCTTATTCCTTCCAAGCCTTTTTTTTTCTTTTGCAGTGGGTGAATGGAGTGGAAGTCACTAAGCATGAAGGAGGACACCTCCCTTTTGAAGTGGAGATCAGTGAAATCTTGCATAGGAGCCCCAAAGAGCCCTGCCGCATCACCATTGCAATCAATAATACTCTGACACCGCACACACTGCCTCCAGGAACAATTCAGTATATGAACGATGAGTCCATGTAAGTGCAACAGCTCCCTGCAATTCACTATAGTGTTTCTTGGCTTTAGCAATTATAAGACATGTGGACTTTAACTCCCAGAATTGCCCAGCTAGCACGTCTGGCTGAGGAATTCTTCGAGTTGATGTCCACATGGCTTAAAGTTGCCAAGGCTGACACCTTGATTTAGTTGAAGTCCACACATCTGGGAATCGAATTCCACACATCTTAAAGTTGCCAAGGCTGACACCTTATCCTGATTGGTGTTGTTAAGCGAATCACTGCAGGTCATTAGATGAGGACCTCGTGTGTTCCCCAGTTGCGACTTCCCATTTACTTTGCTTGTTGGAAGGCAGCAAAAAGTTGGCAAATGGTGACTACATGATAGTGGGATGCTGTGATGCGGAAATTATGAGCTGGCTCCCAAGTGCCTGGATCTCAATCACACGGCCTTGGAGATGCTGCCACACCTAGAACTCTGAGGACTGGTTATAAATAAGTACCATTCATTCAGTGCCGTTGCAAGTTATAGCAATTGCTGAATGAGTGATCATTAAGCAAGGACCACATGTGCTGCAAAAAGGTGGCTGGCACCAGAATAAAACTTCATTTAACTGAAAGTAAATTTGATCGTGTTTCAGCTGGGTTTGCACAATATGCTAAATTCAAGGAAATAAAACATGCAATGCTGAAACAAAGCTTGTTACCATAGTATGATGTTTTGGTTCTTACAAATGCTAAGGGTAATAATGTCAACTTCTGAAACGAACCTGGCTGAAGCCATCTTTGTCGTTCTAAGTTGCCACAGGTTGGGGGTAAGAGGGGGAAGAAAACTACAGCCTTGCTAGACTAAACACAGAGTGGTCCCATAGGAATCAAGGTCATTCCCATAGGAGCTGGAAGGTGGAGAGTAATTTTTACGGAGCCCGCCAATTGTTTTTATTGGCTAGCGTGATCAATTGCACAGCAGAAAGGAGAGAATTGTTACCTTTAGTTACATTAAATCCCTAAGGGGAATTTTAGAGTTGGTTTCACTTTTGACCATAGAACATGTTCTTTGAGGAAGCTTTCAGCCTCTGAGTTCTGATTTATTTGGTTTCATTAGTTGGAACCTTGACAAATAGCTGGATTTCCAAATACTTTAAATCCCCAATTACATAATCCAATTTTTGCTTGATCCTTAGATTCAATTATTTTCCATTGTATCCAATTGGGAAAAAATACTTTGGCAGTAACTTTTGAAGGAAAGGATTAAGGCTTGCAGATGATCCACGAGCCAAAGATTGAGCTGTTCTGACTTGAAGGGCAGATAGTTTCCAGCTGATTCCAACAAGCATTCCTAGTTCATACAATTGTTTTTAGATGGGGGAAATAGGGAGCTTGCCACAGTACATTTTTGCCCTGGAATAGCTTGGAAACAGGGTTATTGGCAAGGGGTTGTCACAAAAATCAAGATAGCAGCCCAACCAAACAGCTCAAACCCTGCCCCTTTTAAGCATGGCACATGTCACAAGTGCCAAAAAAGAGTCAGTGTTGATCATGCAGCTGGGGCTGTTGTGTTGATGTTTTTGACCGCCCCTCACTGTAGGTGCCCCCATGTAGGAGAGACCTCCGAGTTGATTCTCAGGCATTTTCCATGGGTAATTCTTAATTCCTAAAGCACCTTTCCATCTCTTATTCAAACACATGTCACCCTTCCATGACATCTTATCTCCCTTTCTCTGTCCCTCAACCCAGGTATCCAAAGGGCTACTTTGTTCAAAACACAAGATTTGATTTCTTCAACTATGCTGGAATTCACCGCCCGGTCTTGCTCTACACCACACCCTTGGTCTACATTGATGATATCACAGTAACCACAGACTTGAGGGGAAATGTTGGTAAGAAGCTGAGGAAGCAAAGCAGGACTATGTTGGGGGCTCTTGAGGGAGATCTCCATTATATGGAGTTACATCTATTCCCCACTTTTTCTTTCAAATACAAGCTTTTCTCTCTCCTTCTGTGACACAGGCCTGGTTCATTATTTGGTATCTGTACGAGGAAGTTCAAACTACTTTTTATCCCTGACTTTGTATGACAGTGATCAGGTTGCTGTAGCAACAGGAAATGGGTCAGCTGGTGAACTGAAAGTGATGGATCCTCTTCTCTGGTGGCCCTACTTGATGAACGAACGTCCTGGATACCTCTACTCCTTGAAGGTACCTTCTATATCTGGATTCTTAAGTCTGCCTGCTTTCTGGGTGAGATTTGAACTCCAGCTCCTGTAAATAAAAGAATGATTGGCTAATATAGAGTTATGGTTCACTACATAGATTCCACAAAAGGCTTATGAACAGAGATGTCTGCAGGGTGTATCAAAACATCAAGCTGTCAATCATGCAATCAAAGCTCCATGCACTTTTCATGTGCAACACAATAGAAAAACAGATGTGGTCATTATGGGCACCTTTTTGACCAGATGCTGCAGATACCCCTGCTTATAAACAAGAATTACATCCTAGAGATCTATTTGAACTTCCCATATTTAACAGGAAAAAGTTCTGTGTGTTGATGTACACAGGCCTTAAAGTTGCCAAAGTTAAACATCCCTGGTGTAGCTGAATAAAAAGTGAAAAACAAGGGTAATTTCCTGCCCCTTGTCCAAGCTCAAAAGTATTTTACATTAATTCAAACAGGGTGCACAATTATGGGTGATCTTGGATTACTTTAACTGGGGCTAGTGATTTATATGGAGGGTGTCAGTACTCAGCAGATCTACTTGTACCTCAGAAAACTGACCCAGAATGCCTTTTTCAAAACACAGATCACACTCACTGCCGTTGTGGATGGCTCCATCTCTGAAGACACCTATGTGCAACCAGTTGGTATCCGAACCATCTTTGTTACTCGCAACCAGTTTCTTATTAATGGGAAACCATTCTATTTTCACGGGGTCAACAAACATGAAGATGCTGATGTGAGTCCCTTCGCACCCAACTGATGGAAGAACTGTTGTTGAATTGCCTAAAACAAAACCTGGATTGAATGGCAAAGCAGATAAGAAAAGAAATGTTAATGATGATCAATCTACTGATAAAATGAACGCCAGGACCTGAGTGTGTGGCTCACCACCAGCTATGATCCACACAGTTAGATCTTTCTAACACTCAGTTAAACAAGATTGCCAAGTCTCCCATTTTGGTGTTCTCATATGAGATTTTGCAAGATTTCAAGTGATTAAAAAAAGTTGGGAGAGCAGTCAGTGTACAAAGAGATTCTCAATCTATGTCGTAAACAATCACACAGTGTTTTAATCATGCCTGGATCTTTCTAGATAAGCTAAATTTCACATGCACAATCCAGTCTTTCTCTAGTTACAATTTTGCTACATCCATACACACTCTGGTTCTCAAAAGCTGGTCAAAAGAGAGAAGCCACAGCGAATAGATTAAGCCACCATCTTAATTTATCCAGAATTCTCTAAGAAATGGACATACAATGCTGCTATTATTAGTTTTAATATACAGGTAGTTTTTGATTTACAAGTATTCTTTAGCGACTGTTCAAAATTATAGTGGCACTGAAAAAAGTGACTTACAGCTAGTACTCATACTTACAACTGTTGCAGCATTCCCCTGGTCACATGATTCAGGAGCTTGGTAACTGGCATATATTTTCACAGATTGCAGCATCCTGAAGTCATGTGATCGTCATTTGCGATCGTCCCAGCCAGTTTCTGACAAAGTCAATGGGGGAAGTCGGATTAGCTTAATGACTGTGTGATTCACTTAACAACCATAGTGATTTGCTTAGCAACTGTGGCAAAAAAGTCATACATTTGAACATGACTCACTTAACTCACTTAGCAATGGAAATTCTGGTCCCAACTGTGGTCATAAATTAAGGACTACTTGTATTGTTTAAATCCAAATTTCAGATTATACATAAGAATGCTTTATTCCTGATCATCAACCATGATTTATAGTAGATAAATATAATTTAAGAATATTACAGTGTGTTGCCTGAATCTGGAACAATGGCTTCTCACTGTTAAGCAGTCATTATGCTCCAGAACAACGAGAAGTGTCTGTGAAATGGACCCATGTCTGCAGCAGGCTCTTCGCTCATCTAATATGGTGCCTTGTAGGGTCTTGTTTTGATAACAAGTGTTGGAGCCCAAGGGTATGGGCAGGTGAAAATAACAGCAGCTGTGATTGTGTAATTAAAGCCACAGATACAGGAGTGGAACTTTGATTTCATGATTGCAATTGCCATCTTGGCTTTTTACCATCTCTCTCTCACTCCCACTTACTCTGCAAATACCCCCCCCCCTGTGCTCCGCACCCACTATGGCTCTGACCTCAAACAAAACCCTAAGGGCTGTTTAATAAAATCAAAACGTTTATTGAAAAACAAATGTCAGCTTGTATAAACATTTGCTATTCCAAAAGAAGAGGAGCTATTAAACCATGTTAAGGCTTTGCTCGTTTCATTATCTGGGCCTTAACTAAGGTTAATGCTAAAATGCCAACAAGTTTTTGAAACAGCAAGTGGGCCTATTTGTGTGTAATTCATTTTCAAGCATAGATTAGTGAAATAATAAAAACAATAATCAGTGATTGTATAGTAAAATATAATCACCCATTACAAAAATTAAACTGAAAGAGAGAAAAAAGAAATTAGGCAAAAGTAAAAAAACACAACATCAATATGATATGAATTGTCAAAATACTTATTAAATCTAGACTATATGCTCTCATTTTTAGAATATAAAGATATATCGTACATATTTCATTTCTTCCATGTTAAACTGTAACCGTGAGGACAGCAAAGCCATTGCTAACAAAATGTTTGTTCTGCTACAGATCCGCGGCAAAGGCCTAGACTGGCCTTTGATCATGAAGGATTTCAACCTTTTGCACTGGCTAGGAGCCAATTCCTTTCGCACCAGCCATTATCCGTACGCTGAGGAGATCATGGAGCTTTGTGATGCTTATGGCATTGTTGTGATTGATGAAAGCCCAGGAGTGGGCATGCATGACAGGTGAGGTATGGTTACTCTACCCATGTCTTATGTCTTATGTCATATAATATACTAAGACAGAAATGGGCAATTTTTTTGTAGCTAGCTAAACATAACTTTTTAAAAAAAATTAATGGCCCATAGCAGGTTGGATAATCTAATGGGAAAACACCTATGGATGCAGGGTCAGGGACAACCATATACCAGGGTTCCCAAGGATAGGAGGCAGAAACCTAAGAATTGTCTACAGAGTTACCAGAGAAGGGGAATTTGTGGTCCAGTATGGCTGTTGATCAAGAACGATGAGAGCTAGAGGAGTGCAGGTGTCTCACTATGGGTTTTAGACATTTGGTTTCATCTGGTGGGACTGTGATCTGTGGGGTTCTTGGTGCTCTCTGAGCTTGGTGGTTTTTTTGCAGACTTTTCATGATCAAACTAGGTAACACCATCAGTGTTACATATAGCATACTCTAGTTTGGTCATGAAATGTCTGCAAGAAAATCACCAAGCTCAGAGAGCACCAAGAACCCCACAGTTCAACCCTGAGCTACAATTATGCTCTTTTATCAGGACTTAAGTTGGCTTGCATCTTGTATTTGTTTCAAGAAGGAAGAAGTGAATTCTGGGGACCACCAGAGAAAGTAGAGAGATTTCTATAATACAAAGTATTTCTATAAAAGCTAAAATATTGCAACTTTCTCCTAGTTCTGATAAGCCTGAATTGATAGGGATTTTGAGAGTTCTCAATTAGAGTATGGGATTAATTATTTGGGAAAACCAGATTTACAATTCCTTGGCTTGTCCATCTTCTTATTACAATTCCTTCTGTTTCCTATAGAGGAAGTGCTGTTAAATCCAAGTTTGCTTTCAGGAGTGTTCCTCATGACAAGTCCAAGCCTTACTCAGGTAGTCCATTTTTCCCTCCTGAATTGATTTATTTTTCTTTGCTTCATTGTTTAGTCTGAACTTTGGGAACCAGTCTCTGCAACACCATCTTGCTGTGATGGAGGAAATGATCCAGAGAGACAAAAACCGACCCTCAGTTGTGATGTGGTCAGTGGCCAACGAGCCATCCTCAGAGTTGCCTGTGGCGGCTAACTACTTCAAGTGAGTTCTTGCCTTGTGGAGGCAGCTGAGATTGCACTATGAGGTCTGTGAACTGGACACAAAAAGTGGAATTTGCACTCATAGGAATAGGGGATGATAGCTGCAATCCTACATTTAGCTGCCATCTACACAGAGGGCTCTTTTTGTGATTTACAGTAAGGTAGGGTAATCTTCATTGTGCAAACAGAGCCTTTCTTAACCTTGGCAATTTTAAGATGTGTGGATTCAACTCTTAAAATTCCCCAGCAATCAGTTACAAAATCAAGTTGTCAAGGCCTTACAGGAGACCATCAGGGACAAGGCCAATCAGAAGGCTACTAGGGACAAGGTCAAGTCAGAGGGGGCTGAATATCCAAAGAGTGGGCACTACAGCAGAAAAGGCTCTCCTTCTGGCCTTCATTGAGTGCTGGAGAGGCAACTGGGGAAGACAGTCTGTAGGGAACCTGGTCCCAAGTCATGAAGGACTTAAAGGAGTCAACCAGAACTTTGAATTGCACCCAGAAGGCCACTGGAAGTCAATGCAGCTTGTTGAACTCAGTAACTGGCACCCTAAACCTGTATCATCACATCCTGCACCAATTAAAGCTTCTGAACAGAATTCATCTTTTATCATAATTTTAATCTTACTACTGTTTTATTTTCATAGTTATGATCTTAAACAAGTACAAAATATAATATCTATTAAGCTCTATACATCTACATGTACACATAATTATAGACTTATAAACAGACTTTGAGCAAAATAAAATAAAGTCTGAGCCATCCAAGGAAGAAACAGACTGAAAATATAAGATCTACTGTCTCCAGGACAACAGTAACATCCTATCTCCCCCTCCCCTCTCCCCACGAAATCTGTATGGATCGTTTTTCTTTAAAATAATATAATTTGTGGCTCCAGATTAAAGGGAAATTGCCCACCTCCAATTTTAACAGTCTAAAAATATTTTGATTTTGATTTCTTGGTTCTGATTCCTTACTTATGAGAGATGTCCCAGATCAAAGCTGGAACTTTCTTCCTACCTGATGTTGCCTTTGTGGTGTTGTTATCTCTAGCTACCAGATTCTTATAAGGATGAGAATTTACGATTCAGTTCTTTGTTAGCTTTGGGCAGTCAAAAAAGGCACAGATGACAAATGGGGAAAGTACAGGCAGTTCTTGACTTATGACCAGTCACCAAGTTACTATGGACCTCCCCAGGGATACTTACAACCTGGTTCCAAAGTTCTAATGACCAGCTCCTCTCCGTGGTCATGTGACTGCATGTGGGTGCTTGTCAGCTGACTCGCATTTACAGCTGCTTGCAGCATCCCACAGTAACATAACTGCGTTTTCCGACATTTTTGCTGAAAACTGACATTTACTTTCGGTTTTGGGAAAAACCAGACCATAGCGAACGATTAGTTTATTTAATGACTGCTGCAAAAAAGTGGTAAAATCAGACAGGTCACATGGGTGACCCACTTTATGACCATGAGAACTTACAACCGTAATGGGCAGGCTCCATTAATCAATCAGAATAGAGCTGGAAGGGACCTTGGAGGTCTTCTAGTCCAACCCCCTGCTCAAGCAGGAGACCCTATACCATTTCAGACAAGTGGCTGTCCAGTCTCTTTTTAAAAACCTCCTGTGATGAAGCACCCACAAGTTCTGACAGCAAATTGTTCCAGTGGTTAATTGTCCTCACTGTTAGTGTCATGGGCCCCTCAGAGGTTGTTTCGGAAGAGGAGGCAGAGTTGGAGCTGGGACCATCTGACAGGGAAGGCATGGCAGGGGCTGAGGATGATGCTGTCCTGGGCCCCTCAGGCATTGGGGTAGGTGATCGACCAGACGGAGAGCTGCCTGCCTACACAGACACAAGGGAGGATCAGCTACTGACCAGCAGTGGTGCTGATAGGCAGCCAATCTCCTCTGACGAGGAACAGCTGCCTGCTCTACCCGATCCAAGGGCAAGGAGCATGGCACATAGGCAAGCCCAGAGAAGGGCTGCAAAGCTACTCGGGAGGACGTTGCCCCACCCCTCCTCATAAGGAACACCTGGAGGGAAGAAACTTAAGGGGAAGCTGTGGGGAGTTAGTCTTTGCCGGGAACAATTGTTTGCTTTGGTTTACACTCCCCCAGCTTTTACTCCTGCCTGTTGCTGTTCATGTTGCCTCGCTTGGAAGATTGCTCTTTGCATTTTGTTTTGGACCTCATCCTTCTCTTGTGGCTACGTTTGGCCTTTGCTTCACTGGTGGCTTTGGAACTGCTTCTTTTCTGGGAGCTGTTTCTTGTCCTGAGGACTGCCCTGGTTTTGTGCCTGGACCATGCCTGGTGGATTGGACTTGGAACCCTGGAGCTCACCCTGTGAGCGTGCTCCTACTCTGTGGACTTTCTTGATACTAGAGGAGCTGTTGTTTGGGGGACTGAGGGTGGCGGCCTTCAAGGTAGTGTGAGGATGGAGCCTTACGGTTGTTGAAGGATCTGGCTGGAAGTTTATTTAAGAGAAATAAAGAACTCTTTAGAGACCTGCCTTGCATTGACCACCTGGGTTTTAACAGTTAGGAAGTTTCCCCATAATTCCAGGTTACTTCTCTCCTTGATTAGTTTCCACCCATTGTTTCTTGTCTTGCCTTCTGGTGCTTTGGAAAATAAGTTGACCCCCTCATCTTTGTTGCACCTCTCAAATATTGGAATACAGCTATCATTCTAGTATTTTCTCTACACTGACCTAATCCTTTCCTCTAGACTGGCCATACCCAATTCCTGCAACCATTCTTCATATGTTTTTGTCTCTAGGCCTTTAATCATCTTAGTTGCTCTTCTCTGCACTTTTTCCAAAGTCTCAATATCTTTTTTGTAATGTGATGACCAAAACTGGATGCAGTATTCCAGGTGTGGCCTTATTAAGGCTTTCCAAGTACAGGAGGACTACCTATGCTTCCCTTTATAGTAATCCTGAACGTAAAGCTATTAGAAGTTTTCAACATGTCACCTGACAACATGTATCAAGAGCCATGGTGGCATAGTGGTCAGAATGCAGTATGCAAATAAATTCTGCCGACTGCCAGCAATTCGATTCTCAACCAGCTCAAGGTTGACTCAGCCTTCCATCCTTCTAAGGTCGGTAAAATGAGGACCCAGATTGTTGGGGGCAATATGCTGACTCTGTAAACCGCTTAGAGAAGGCTCTAAAGCACTGTGAAGCAGTATACAGTATAAGTCTGCTATTGTTATCTTTGGAAGGATCCTCTGTTGCTAGTAGAGGAAAGGATGCTTGAATGAACTGTACTTGATGTACACCAGAAAAAAATAAACTTGATCTTTTGAATTTTATCTTTGCCCTGCAGGACAGTGATAGCCCACACCAAAGCTTTGGACCCCACCCGGCCTGTGACATATGTCTCGAATGCTAATTACCTCCGAGATCAGGGGGTAAGTATTGCATGGCTCTGATTAAGTTTAACGGGGAGTGTTCCTGACTGCCCTTCCTGCAACCTTGTTCAGCACTCATTGCAAAAAGGAATAGCAGAAGCGTTGATCCTGCGTTGTTGAGAGATCAGTTGAATAGCTGAAAAAGAATTCCAAATTAGGTGCTTTAGGGCACAGAAGCATTCATTATCCCTACCAAAAAAAGGTTAAAAAGTCAGACGCTGATGTGGCTGCTTGAAGGAATCCGCTTTAAAGTGATTCCTGAAGCAGCGGATCCTGTTTTTCAGACTGGTGTGAAGTATTGAAGAGGGCTGGGCTGCTTTACTGGATATCAGGGAAATGCTGTGCTCATACAAAGTCTGAAACATTTCTTCCAAGTAATTTTAAAGTATGTCTAGTGGGGGGAGGGGGGATCCAAAAGTCAAGATGGCAGCCACATCCCCATGATCAAAGCCTGCCATTTTTTATATGTGGGCCTTTGATCGTATAATTGTGACTTCCATCTTAACTTTTTGAACCCCCTGCAGAAACTCCTGGTCTTCTTTTGGATCAAAGATCCATCAAGTCCAGCATCTTGCTTCATTTAGCAGCCATCCCAAAACAACTGAGAAGCCCATAAGCAGGACAAAATAGCAAGGTCCTTTATCAATTGTTTGCATATTAAATGCTGTGAGGTAGACTGCTTCTGAATCAGATGCTACAGTATGGCTGTCATGCTTAACATTTGTTAATCTAGTCTAAGATTCATTCATCATCCTATAGCAGTTGACAATCCATTTGATGGGATTTGCCATTTTTTTTTCTTGTTTGGAAGGGAGCCTTCCCTCCTTTTATAACTGCCTACCTTTGGGCTTCAGAAAGGTGGGAAGCTCTGTCATCAGATGCCAGTGCCAAACCAAGTCTAAACTCTAATTAAAACGTATGTGCAAAATTTATTTCATCCAAAACTTTCTGGATCTGATTACAGTAACAGCAGCTTGAGCATGCTGTGCACAGTCCATTTTTTTCTCTATCAAAATCAAGGTTGGCCAATTATTCATAGCTAAAAAGGCTGCACTGATTTTATTTTAATTCAGCCACTGAAGCCTGAAGGGAACGTGGTGCAAGAGTATTGATGCCCCTGGTTGGGACAGTGAACCAATATGCGACTCAATATGGGGATGGTGGAGACTGGAGGATTTTTTGAGCAAAATAAAAGTACAAGTATCTACCACAGCATTTCTAATCTAGTGCTTACTCTTACAAAGACACAATGCCTCCAAATAGCAAGGATTTCAGTGTTAGAACAGTGGAATTGTCTGCCTAGAGAGATTGTGGGGTTTCTGTTTCTGGAGTTTTAAGAATGAGACAGTCGCGTCTCAAGGATGGTTTAAAATCCTTCATGTTGCAGAAGTTAGACTAGTCACTAGATGATCCTTGTGGTCCCTTCCATTTCCACAATTTTGTGATTCAAGAGTATAATCTGAAGCAGAAAATTTGAGCATTTTGGCCACGTGGATTACCAACTTTCATTTTAACCAAGTAAATATTCAAAGAGAATAGGTCCAGATGTTTCATATAAGGAGGAGTTTCATATTCTCCTGGATCTCCGTCGTTGTCTGAACTAACCTCAGATTCCTATAGGCACCTTTTGTGGATGTCATCTGTGTGAATAGCTACTTCTCCTGGTACCACGATGCAGGACATCTGGAAGTGATCCAGCTACAATTGAAAACACAATTTGAGAACTGGTACACTACCTATCAAAAGCCCATCATTCAGAGTGAATATGGAGCAGACACCATCAGTGGCTTTCATGCTGTGAGTTTTTTTTATTCTGAGTGGCAATTGCAGCAGTATAAATTAGTCTGCAGGGAGAAGGTGTAGATAGGACTTTTTCTATACTAAGGGCATTAATTCCTGTTTCTTCCAGGGCTTTTCCAAATGGAACTGGGTCTAAATCCATATACTACAAGGGCAATTCGAAAATAATCTTCCATTTGGTTATCAATGACAGATACTCACAGATACAGAACTTTTATTATACACATTAGAAAACTACATTACATTACTTTTCAACATAATCGCCATTCAGTTTGAGGGACTTGTCTTACAAGGTTTGAATTTGCTTAGTAGTAGTCACTTGGTGCCAAATCTGGGCTATGGGGAGGGGGATCAAAGTTCTTGGGTGCGTCTAGCAGTGTGCAGGTGAGCAATATCGTGAACCAACACCACAACGGAAGTGATGCCATAGAAAATCTCGCCAAAAGTGAAGATGCCAAAGGAGTACTGCTAGTGAAGTTCAAGGAGCCTGGTTTGAGCATCAGTTCAGAATATGAAACATTATGAAAACTCAGACAAGCCATCCGTAACAAGCATCGGGGCATGCTGACTTCTGATGTGGTGCTGGTTCACGATAATGCTCACCCGCACACCACTAGACACACCCAAGAACTTTTTTTTTATAAAATTTCTTTTATTAAAACAATCAACATTGAACACAAAATCATAGCAAGCATCAATCGTCATAGCACCTGATATACAACACTAAGTATTAATCCCCGCAAACGTCTGGCCCGGCAAACATTTCTCACTCCCCACGTCAAGCCCCAACCACACGCCCGCCACACCCCACTTGACTGGTGTCTCTCTTTTCTACAGTCCATCCACTGTTTCCAGTCTATCACACATTATTCATCTCAGTATTAGTACAGTCTTTTATGATCCCTAACCAAAAATCCTGAGGTAGAAATTTGATAACCTGAGGTAAATCTTATATATGGTCTATCTACTATATCCAGTCTATCACCTATTGTTCATTCGCGCTTCTGAATTAACTTTGTCTCAGTAATAGTGCAATCCTTTATAGTCCCAGACCAGGGATCCTGAGGTAGAAGTTTCATAACCTGAGGCAGAAATTCAATCCGCTTCATCAATATTAAGGCAAACAACATTAAGCATAAGATCATATTAAGAGGCTTTCGTCATATAACATAGACATACAACATTAACTGTTGATGTCCTTCTGCCAGTTGTCCAAGTCCACATCCTTTTTGAGTATGGGTAGCATTTGAAAGAGAAATAGAAATCTTGGCAATACATTCATCTTTACTGCTGCTATCCTGCCCAGCAGGGACAGTCGTAGTGTTTTCCACCTTTCCAGATCTGCTTGTATCTTGTTCCACAGCACCTCATAGTTATTCTTGTATAATTTCGCATTCGTTGATTCTATCTCCACTCCTAAGTATTTAACTTTCTTGACTATTTCGCAACCCGTTATTCTTTCCAAGTCCTGTCTTGCTTTGTTGTCTAGATTTTTGACTAGCATCTTTGTTTTTGATATATAAGAACATAAGAACATAAGAAGAGCCATGCTGAATCAGGCCAAAGCCCATTGAGTCCAGCATTCTGTGTCACACAGTGGCCCACCAATTGTACATGGGGATCTTGAGCAGAAAGAGAAGGCAAAACCCTCCCTTTCCCTTGACCCCCAAACAAATGGTACTCAAGGGAATCCTGCCTGCCTCAACCAACATAGAGGCGGCACATGGACATCCGTTTTAATAACCACCGATACACTTTGCATCCATGAATCTATCTAGCCCTGCCTTGAAGCTGTCAAGGCTGACAGCTGTCATGACCCCTTCAGGAAGTGAATTCCATAAATCAACAACCCTCTGGGTGAAGAAATATTTCCCTTTATTTGTCCTCACTTTCTTAGCTATGAGCTTTAGGGAGTGCCCCCTTGTCCTGGTATTGTGTGATAGAGAAAAGAATTTTTCTCTATCCACCTTTTCTATCCCATGCATGATTTTATACACTTCGATCAAGTCACCCCTTAAACGTCGTCTTTCAAGGCTGAAGAGACCAAGGCGTTGCAATCTGGTTTCATAAGGGAGGCGCTCCATTTCCTTGATCATTCTTGTTGCCCTTCTTTGCACCTTTTCCAGTTCCATTATATCCTTCTTGAGGTGCGGTGACCAGAACTGTACACAGTACTCCAAGTGTGGTCTCACCATCGATTTGTACAGAGGCAATACAACACTTGCTGACTTATTTTCGATTCCCTTCCTAATCATGCCAAGCATGGAATTTGCTTTTTTTACTGCTGCTGCGCATTGGGTTGACATCTTCATCGAGCTGTCCACCAAAACCCCAAGATCCCTTTCTTGGGTTGTCTCAGAAAGTTTGGTCCCCATCAGTTGGTAAGTATAATTGGGGTTCTTTGCCCCGATGTGCATAACTTTGCACTTGTTTAGGTTAAAATGCATTTGCCACTTTGTTGCCCACTCACACAATTTCGAGAGATCCTTCTGGAGCTCCTGACAATCAGTTTCACTTTTCACAACCCGGAACAATTTAGTGTCATCAGCAAACTTGGCTACCTCACTATTAACTTCTACATCCAGATCATTGATGAATAAATTAAAAAGTAAAGGTCCCAAAACTGAACCTTGGGGTACACCACTTCTCACTTCTCTCCATCCGGAGAATTGTCCATTTATTGCCACCCTTTGCTTCCTACAATTTAGCCAGTTACCAATCCAGAACAAGACCTGTCCTCTAATTCCGTGGCTGGAGAGCTTTTTTAGGAGCCTTTGGTGAGGAACTTTGTCAAAAGCCTTTTGAAAGTCAAGATATACAATATCAACTGGGGCCCCTTTATCTATGTATTTATTTACACCCTCAAAGAATTCTAACAAGTTAGTAAGACATGATTTGCCTTTGCAGAAACCATGTTGATTTTCTTTCAGCAATGCCTGTTTTTCTATGTGCCCTGTAATTTTATCTTTAATAATGGTTTCCATCAGTTTGCCTGGAACTGAGGTTAGACTGACTGGTCTATAGTTTCCTGGATCACCTCTGGATCCTTTCTTGAAGATCGGGGTTATATTTGCTTCCCTCCAATCCTCCGGTACAGTGCCTGATCTTAGAGAAAGATTGTATATTTTAGCTAGAAGTTCAGCAATTTCACACTTGAGTTCCTTGAGAATTCTAGGGTGGATGCCATCTGGACCCGGCGATTTGTTGACATTTAGTTTAGAAAGGCATGCAAGAACATCTTCCTTGTTTATCTCTATCAGGTTTAATTCTTCTATTTCCCTCCCTGGGAAAACTAATTCAGTGGCAGGCAAATGTTTTCTATCCTCCTCGGTGAAAACGGAGGCAAAGAAGTCATTTAGCCTCTCAGCAATCTCCTTGTCTTCTCTGATTATCCCCTTCTGACCATTGTTATCAAGTGGCCCAACTGATTTTCTGGTTGGGTTCCTGCTTCTGATGTACTTAAAAAAGGTTTTGTTATTATTTTTAATATTCTTGGCTATATGCTCCTCAAAGTCTCTCTTGGCTTTCATGACTATCGCCTTGCATTTGGTCTGCCAGAGTTTGTGATTCCTCCTGTTCTCCTCGGTAGGAAGAGCCTTCCATTTCTTAAATGAGTTTTTCTTCTTTCCAATAACCTCCTTTACCTCATTCGTAAGCCATACTGGTATCCTCTTGGACTTTCCAATCCTCTTTCTTCTTTTAGGAATGCATTTTATTTGAGCCTGCTGTAACGTATTTTTAAACAGTTTCCAAGCATTTTGGAGGGATTTGACTTTTTTTACTGTTCCTTTTAGTTTCTTCTTTACTATTTTCCTCATTTTGTCAAAATTCCCTCTGTGAAAGTTTAAGGTCTCTGTGTTAGTTTTCACTGACAATTTGCTATCCATGGTTAAGTTGAAGGTTATTGTGTTGTGATCGCTGGTTCCTATGGGCTCGGTTACAAGGACATCATGAACCAAATCCTGTGCGTTAGTTAGAACCAAGTCCAGGATCCCCTTTCCCCTGGTAGGTTCCATGACCATCTGCTCAAGGGAATAATCGGCTAACATGTTGAGGAACCTTGTCTCTCTTTCATGTGTAGAACAAGAATTTACCCAATCTATTTGGGGATAGTTGAAGTCCCCCATTATGACTACCCTATTTCTTTTTGAGGCCTCCTTAAATTCATTTTCCAAATAGCAATCTGCCTCTGGAGTTTGGTTGGGAGGGCGATAGCAGATCCCTAACGTCAGATTAGTTTCCTGTCCTGGGATTTTTATCCACAATGTTTCTGTGGCTGAGTTTGAATTTTCTTGAATTTCGAGTTCATGAGATTCTAACTCCTCATTTATGTACAAGGCCACGCCACCACCATTTCTCCCTCTCCTGTCCATCCTATACAATTTGTAACCTGGAATCCTTGTGTCCCATTGGTTTTCATCTGTCCACCAGGTTTCTGTTATGCCGATAATATCAATATTATTTTCATTCACCAAGCATTCCAATTCCCCTATTTTTGATCGAATGCTTCTAGCATTTGTGTACAGACCTTTATATGTAATTTTCTGGTGCACTTTCAACTTTGACTGTGGATTTTGACTGTAGAATTTGGTTGTAGAATTTGTAGATGGTCTACCATGTCCTTCTGCTTGACTATTACAATTTAGTTTTCCTGTTGACTCACCAATGTGTGCATAACTTCCACCCTCCATATTAGGCAGTGCGCCTTCTCGAACCGGAAGCTGCCCAGCTCCTGTCGACTTGCCCCTATGAATCAGTTATATATTTACTTTGAAGCCTGACACCCTACCATAGTCTTCCATTATCTCCATCAATCTCCTTGCTGACTGTACTGGTTGCGACATTGTCACCAGCAAGTCGTCTGCAAAGGCACATAGTCTGTAATCTTGTTGTCTGATCTGTATGCCCTGTATGTCTTCTGCCGCTCTTATCCTGTTCAGTAGAATCTCCAGCGTTAGGACAAATAGCAGGGGTGATAGCGGGCAGCCCTGTCTCGTGCCTCTCTCTATGTTGAATGAGTCTGTTAGGTCTCCATTAACAATGATCTGGCCTGTTTGTTTCTGGTAAATTGCCGTTATGGAGTTGAGAAACTGTACTCCCATTTTCATCTTCCGGACCAAGTTCGTCAGAAACGGCCAATTCAGTCTGTCGAAAGCTTTTTCTGCATCCACAAACATAAGAGTGGCGGGTACCTGGTTGTGCCTTTCCAAGTACTCTATTATGTTCAACAGCTGTCTCACGTTGGTTTTCATCTGGCGTCCTTGTATAAATCCCCTTTGGTCCGGGTGTATTGTTTTTTGTAGTACAGTCATTAATCTATTGGCCAAATTTTTTGTGAAGATTTTGTAGTCCGTGTTTAGTAGTGAGATGGGTCTGTAGTTTGCGGGCTGTGCGTTGTCTTTCCCCTCCTTAGGGATTAACGAGATGTAGGCTGTTTTCCAGGATGGTGGGACTTGGCCTCCTTCTTGTATGTTGACAAATAGCTTTCTGAGGGGTTCTAACATCTCCTCCTGGAGATACTTGTAGTAGGTCGCTGTTATCCCATCCGTCCCGGGCGATTTTCCTGTTTTCAGTTGTTTGATCGCTGAGTGTATCTCCTCCTTTGTGATTAAGGCATTCAGGGCCTCTCTTTGTGTGTCGGTGATTGCCTGTATCTTTTCGTTTTGTAGAAACTCATCTATCTCATTGTCTTGTGTCTTCTCCTCGGCATATAGTTTCGAGTAGAACTCTGTGAAGGCTTTCTTGATGGTTTCTTGTCGGAATTCTTCCTTGCCTTTGAAGCAGTTCCATTGGGATGTTTTTGATCACCACCACGCCCCCATAGCCCAGATTTGGCACCGAGCGACTACTACCAGTACTAAGGAATTTCAAACTTTGTAAGACATTATAACAAGTGCCTCAATTTGAATGGCGACTATGTCGAAAAGTAATGTAACGTTGTAGTTTTCTAATGTGTATAATAAAAGTTCTGTATCTGGGAGTGTCTATCATTGATAACTAAATGGAGATTTATTTTCGAATTGCCCTCATATATAAACTATACATATATACATGTTCGGATTAATCATAGGAGAAATATAGTACCAATAAGAGATTTTATGTGAAACGAACTTATGAGGAGATGCTTTCTGTTGCAGGGGTATTTTAACAAAGACTAGACCAGCGGTTCTCAACCTATGGGTCGCGACCCCATTTGGGGTCGAACGACCGTTTCGCAGGGGTCGCCGGACACCGCGGTCCACCATTTTGTTTTTTTTTTTTTGTCGCGTGCGCGCCACGCATGCGCGGTTCGGGCCATCGCCCGCGCCGCGCATGCGCGGATTGGCCCGTCGCGGTCTGCCATTTTGTTTTGTTTTTTGTTTTGTTTTTTGTTTGTTTGTTTTTCGCCGCACGCGCGCTGCGCATGCGCGGATCGGCCCGTCGTGCGCGTGCGTCCGGGTCGGGGTCGCAGCGCGCATGGGCGGTGCAAGTGGGGTCTCAACCTGAAAAAGGTTGAGAACCACTGGACTAGACCATCATTGTCAAGGATATTTTATCTGTATTTTGCATCACAGATCTTGCACTAAGCAAGGGGCAGAGCTAAATGATCTCCCTGGATATGTTCACACACTACTTTCACCAGGTCATAACTAAAGGCACAGCAACTGCATTTGGAACAACATTCTAAACTTGGTTACTGTTTTTGTAATTTAGGGTGTTGTACATATCCAGTCCTTGAATTAATTTAGAGTCCATTATATTGTTCAAATGCAGAAAATGAAAAATGCAGGTATCAGGTTAAGCATGTTGAACTAATTAAATGATTTTTCTGAATCCTCATATAAGATTACTCTGGGGGCTGGATGGTGCTCTGTTGCCATTTACTTCAAGAGTACTTCTTGAGGATATATGTTGTTATTTTATTAGACTCATGCCCACCTTTCCCCGCTTTTCTGGTGTCTGTAGGATCCCCCTCTCATGTTCTCTGAGGAATATCAGACAGCTGTGCTCAAGGAATATCATGCTGTCTTAGACCAAAAGAGGGAGGAATATGTGATTGGAGAGCTCATCTGGAATTTTGCCGATTTTATGACAGAACAAGGTAAGGGCTTATTAGATAAAGCTGCCACATTGTCCTGCCAAATGTTCCTGCCTGGTCGGAGCCTGGTAGCATGCTCCGTTTGACTGCGCTAGCTTGGGAAGGGGAAGGGCTGCATGCAAGAAAGCTTGCTTGCAAGAAGGAGGAGGGAAACAATGGGAAATTGTAGGTGTGGGAGGATGAGGGCCCCCTCACCCCCAAACCTTATCTAATTTCCTCCCCCTTCCAAAGATCCTATTTTTATAGTGATACTCCCATTAGCAGTCAAACTGCCAAAGGGAATATCCCTGTTTTTAGTTTAAATGGAAAATCCACGGATGGAAACTGTACTTGCCTAAGCCACTCTTGCGCATCTTCACTGGGCGAGATCAAGCCAAAAACTGAGGATCTCTGATCCAGGACGGGCATGGCAACTTTGGCTGGCTTGATCTGATTGGGCAGGAATACAGTCAACACCCATCCGTGGATTCTCCATCTCCAAGTGCTGGAGAACATAAATATTTACATAAACATTTCAATGACAAAGCAGGAAGCGCTAATTAATCTCAACCACTTGTAAAGATATTTCCAAGATATCTTGTTGATGGTGTCATTGGCAAAATTTTAACAATTCTGTTATATACAGTAAGCTTCTAACTTGGAGGCTTAAAAGCCCCCAATCCAGTTGCTACTCAACAGACATGAAATATTTTGTGCTGCTTCCTAAATGTATGAATGTGAGGTGTAATTGTTGTTTGCAATGGAACTTGCAATGCTACACTACAACATTGCTTGGTGCTGGTTAGGTACATGCATCACACTGGGCCACATTATAGTTTGTTTTTGATTGAGTGTGATGGGCAGACAAGGTCAATACAGTATAGAACTATCCATTAATTTTATAGCAGAAAATCAGAGATTTTTTAAAGTGGCATAGCTTACTATTTTTTTCATGGGGCAGAGTACCTTATGTGAGAACAATATATTTTGTAAGCCCAGCCTCTAAGCCAAAGCTACAATCAGTAAGCCAATATCAAGCCATGATTTCAAACTGTGCTTTACTGCCCTATCATATTATGGCTTAAGGCAACGTGCTAAGTATACTTCAGCACATATTGCACTCAACTGCAAAATACTGAACCCCATTTTATTCTATTCTAATGCACTGTGTTGTGCAAACCCAACCATAGATGTTTGCACAACACGGTAAGTCAGATTACCGTGTCATACAAACTCAGGATTCAAGTTAAGTTGAAAATGGGAGAAATGCCTCAGTGACAAACAATAATTAAGATTTGCAAGTTAGCTTTCCTTAAGCATAGTCTGTGGTCTGAACTCAGAGCTAGCTTATCATTAAGCCCTATTTCTGCAAAAGAAAACAAGCTGGGACTCTACTGTTCCTATTTTGTTCCCTTTCCCCCCATCTCAACACTTCTCCAAAAAGGGTCTATGGGAAGTATTAGCCTCCTAAGACCCCAGTAGGTTTTGATTTTTTTTAAAAATCAAACATTTAAAACAATAGCCTCATATTGGTGTTTGAGCAGGCAAACAAGCATTTTGCTAATACATGTTTCTCCGAGAACTGAACATAATTAAAATACAGCAGGATTTGTTTGCTATGTCATTTAAGGGATATTTATGGGGTGAATCCTTTAATCATGATTAATTATAACCCTGGGTTTGAGTCAAGTTGGACATGGGGTTGCCCAATTTCCACTTTCTCTGGCTTAATCCTAATTTGTGTGCCTCACTAAGTCCTTAAGAGCAGCCAGTGGTGAGGGAAAGAAACCAGGAACTGGACTAAGAAAGTATGGAGACTGGCCAGTCTGATATGTTGATTCTGGTTTGTAGCTAAGCATGATTTGTCCACTATTTCAAATACATCCATTTGCTTTTTCATGTCCTTTCCCATCGGCAGGGGTGACACGCGTTATGGGTAACAAGAAAGGGATTTTCACTCGCCAACGGCAGCCAAAAACTGCTGCCTTCCTTTTGAAAGATAGATACTGGAAGCTTGCCAATGAATCCAAATCTCTGACACCACCAGCCGCGTGCAGTGCCTGCTTGCCCTAAGCACACTTCTCCACGTTTGCTCAACTCTCATTTAAGGTATTATAAGAAGCTCATGTTACAGATGCTCTATGGAAAGAACATTCAAATACAGGTAACTTTTCTATGACTGGATGTCAAAGAACAAATGTACTTAGATCATGAAATCTAATCAACGAAGCCACCAGCAGGACTGGTGACAAACTTTGGCAATATTGTTTATTCTATTCTTAAAAGGAGTCAGAGAAAAATATACTGTTTCTCCGATTTTGAAAAACACTTGCACATTTCTAAGGGTCAAAACGTTTCTTAGCTTATTATTAAAGTGTTTTACAATCTTTTGATCCCTTCTTGAATCCGTTTTATGAATTCTGTTTTGGTAACTAAATTTAGGGTATGCAGGTTTATCAAGTGCACTTTTAAGGAGGGAGAATGCTTGAGAAAACCCTTGCTCAAGATAGTGACACTTCCACGCTGCCTTTTAAGGCACAGTCATTCACCCATAAACATGTCCAGAGGCATCTCGGTAGTTTGCACGAAAGATGGAAAGCAGGGGGCTCAGCAAGGGGATGGCTAGATAAGATACTAGTCTAGAAACTAGGAACAGGAAGGTGATTTTGAAATAGAGTGAAGAAATCATCAAGGTAGACGCCACGGCTAGCATGGCTTTATGTCTCTTATCTGGAGGGGACATAATTGGCAAAAGGTTGGCTTAGGTTGACTGTAGATAGTCTTCAACTTACAACTGCAATTGAGTCCACAATTATAGTTGTAAGTCATAATAGTTGTTAAGTGGGTCACCATGTGACCATTTCTGATTTTATGACCTTTTTGTGGCAGTTGCTAAGCGAATTTATTTATTTATTTATTTGGGTTTGTATGCCGCTCCTCTCCATGGTCATTAAACAAACCCACTGTTCACTATGGGACTTTTTCTGCCACAAACTGAAAGAAAACCCTGGTTTCTAGGGGGGGAATATAAATTATGGTCTTGTGACCACGGGACATTGCAAACAGCTGGTTGTCAAGTACCCAATGTGATCATATGACCAGGGGGCCCAGATGTCAGAAGTTTGAATCCAAGGCATCTCTTTTGGGGAGGAGGGTCCATCATAACTTCAAACAGCCATTACGTGAGTAGAGGACTGCCTATATGGATTAATCCAGTGTTTCTCAACCTTGACAATTTTAAGGCATGTGGACTTCAACTCCCAGAATTCCACAGCCAGCAATGTGGAATTCTGGGAGTTGAAGTCCACATGCCTTAAAATTGTCAAGGTTGAGAAACACTGGATTAAGCCATGATATGAAGGATTTATTTTGTATTGTGTTGTGGTCATGAATGCTCTTCTCAATGAATTCCCGCTCAAGGAATGGGTGGCTCTATATAGTTTGAAATATAATGGCCTTATCTCATAGGGAGATCATTGTGTGATGGAGAAAAATGAGGACGCAAGGACTTGGCCACAAATGTTCATGTTCATATTCTGGTTTTAATCACATATCTCAGTATTTCTATTGCTTTACAAAATAGACCAATACTATTTTAACCATACTGCGTATTTGGGAGAGGTTGATTGCTTTCAGATCAGAAACATTTCAAAGAGTTTTCTTCCATAATGGCATTTTCCCTGTTCCTCACAAAAATGAGTACTCAGCCACATGAAACAGAAGTTTCAAAATAACACATTTAAATGATTTTGAAAGCATGTAATCAAGACACAAATTAGTATTTGCAAACCTACTCAGGAATTACACCTATGTAAAATTCCACCTAATAGGGGAACAAGATTTCGGAGATTAGCAGAGGCAGAAACCTCATTGTTCATCCCAACATTTTTATCTTAATGGCTGGAGTTCACCATTCCAGTTACCCTAGTTTTGAGCCAAACTCTACAATCAGCACTGTATCCCCCTGCCCTGCAAAATGATAGCTTTGTACATCTGGCATCCAGCACTATCATTTCATTCGTTTTAATTCCTTATGACCTGGGTTATTCCAAGTAACACTGCTGTTCCAAAGAAGCCACGGTACAAGCATGAACTCTTATTTTATCTGAAAGCATAAGAAATCCATCCCTTATTATAAAGTACATTAATGGACTGACATTAAAGAGTAGTGTTTCACTTGTTGAAAGTGATATCTCATTCCACATGCCTAAACATAAGGCATTCAGAGAGATTCCAATGGACACTAGGATGTGAAGGGATAAGGAATTCTTGAATCCATCATTCCAGCAAGTTTCTTGTAGCCCATGAGGTTACTCAGTGGTCATGGTATGGGCACAAAAGGAACAGCCTAATGGCCCCCACAAAGATGAAAGGTCTCTGCAGATTGATGAAGAATCATAGATACAGTCCAAGCTACAGTGCTGAATCCAAGCTTACATTGCCTATAAAAAGAGAGCAGAAGAAAGAAGTCTGAACTCCCGTCTTCCACTCCATTGAAGATCATCTCAGAGAACTCTCTCTGAACATCTCTGTTTCTTTTGTCACTTGGTCTACAGCAAGAAATACTTCTTGGTACACGTGGCTTGTGTGACTCAGAATGAAAGTGAGGGCCTTATACTGCTAAAATAATGCTTTTAAAATTAGTAGTTTCATATTGGATGCTCACTGACTTTGCTCTAAGTCTACATAAAGACTCCTAATTCTTTAGCAAGGACAAACGTAACGTAAATTTGGAATACTAAATTTCAGATTTTGCGGCTAAGACACTGAACCAGTTAGCTTCTGTAGAAGGAAATAAAAATGGACAAGATGGGTTGGCAGCTCACAGTCCAAACCTTGGCCCTTAATTTCATGCACTTATGTTGCAAAAACATAGAAAGGGACAGGGCATCAATTGTGCTGCTTTGTCCACCAGCTTGCCTGCTTTGACCCTACAGAGATGCTGCTGCACTAATCACAAACCACAGGTTGATGAAACTAAGCTACATTTACACAGGAAGAGGAATTTGAACAGGACAAGGCCATCATATCTGGAGGTATGGGATGAAAAAGAACTAGAGGTCACATCAGTTGATAAATTTGAAAAAGAGGAGATAGCTACAGAATGGAGAGGAAGATGATTCTGCTTTTAATTTTCCTGGTTGGGTCATCCTGTTGGTTCCCACTTTTCCCAGAATACCTTCTTCATCTCAGTCTGCCTCTGAAAGATCAATAAAGTACAAAGAAACTATGCAATGGATTTTAACATTAGCTTATAACTTTAATATATCAGAAGGTCTTAAGTAACTTTCCTCCTGCCCCACTCCCTTTTTTCTCTTCCCTCTTCTTAATACAAGGATATCTGGCTTTGTTCTTACTTGATAAACTTGGTAATCATTTACCAAAACTTAGATGCTCAATTTATGACTATTTGATGAGTTTTAAGTAGAAGAAACAATATCTTATTTTTTCTCGACATCATTCACTATTGTTTAGGTAAAGAAACAGTAAAGTAGTCTGCTACTTAAGCCTCAGCCACACATGAACTCAAATAATACAAACAGGAATAGCTTACATAATGTGGTATAGCTACGGTACGCCTGATAACATGGATTGTGTAAGTGCATGAAAAATACCATAAACATAGGACATCTTTGCAAAGATATTTTGGAGAATAGAACTGATTGATGGGCTCAAGCTACTAAAGAGTTGAACTGTAATATGGGCAGCAAATAAATTTGATAATAATACTAATTTGCCCATAAACAAACTTTATTTTATGGTGGAACCATAAAATAAACTCGTAAGAAATGAAGAAGCTAAAGTGCTCTGAAACTTTAGAATTCAAACTGACAGGTAACTGCCACATAACAACCCAGTCTTAACAACTGTTGATATGACAAAAAAAAGTCTGGATAGTGTTGTGGGTGTCTCTGGACCAGCTGGGGAGGTGTCGGAGGATGAGGAGGGGGAGCCGGGCCCCTCTGAGTGTTTGCCCATCCTGGCAGCCGAGCCAGGCCCCTCTGAGTGTTTGCCCCTCCCGGCAGCCGAGCCAGGCCCCTCTGGGTGCTTTCCCCTCCCGGCAGCCGAGGCAGACAGGGAGGAGATTGAGATGCAGTCTGCATCGGAGTCTCAAGGTGCAGAATCAGACTTGGAACAGGAGAATGTATGGCTGGATCTGAGAGTTCGAAGGGTTAATAGGAGGAGGGTTCAGTTAAGTAGAAAAAGGAAGTGACGTATCGGAAACTGTATTAGAGGAGGAGAGAGAAATTAAGCCTTTTCACGAGCAACGTTAATTAGAGATTGGCATGGAAACTTTCGCAGTGAGTTGAAACGGAGTTTTCTGGTGTTTTTGAAACCTACCGAAAAATAATGATGTCTTGGACAATGTGATAAAGAAAGAGTGTTTTAAATTGGAAGGTGGGAGGATAGCATATTTATCCTAAATGTAAATAAATCAGTGTTGGCCGTTCCAGCCAAAATAATGCCAGCAGTTTGCTTTGAAATGACTTCGTTTGAAATGTGTTAATTAAAAACTATTAAAGACATCTTTATGTGGATTTTAATGAGCTGAGAGTGGCCAGACATAACAGATAGTGGATATGGCAGTACCTGGAGACAGCAGAAAAGAAGAGAAAGAATTGGTAAAGATAACAAAATACCAAGACCTATAAATAGAAATAGAACAACTGTGGCAAAATAAAGCACATGTAGTACCAATAGTATAAGGGCAATTCAGAAATAAGCTCCATTTATCAATGACAGACACACACTGATACAGAACTTTTATTATATACCTTAGAAAATGACATTACATTACTTTTCGATATAGTCAGCATTCAAATTGAGGCACTTGTCATAATGTCTTACAAGGTTTGAAATTCCTTAGTAGTAGTCGCTCAGTGCCAAATCTGGGCTGGGGGGGGGATCGAAAACATCCCAATGGAACTGCTTCAAAAGTTCTTGGGTGCGTGTAGTGGTGTGCAGGCGACCATTATCGTGAACCAATACTACACTGGAAGTGATGCCATAGAAAATCCCACCAAATATCAAGATGCCAAAGGAGTACTGCTAGTGAAGTTCATGGAGCGTTGTTCAACCATCAGTTCAGAAGTCTACTGTGAAACATTACGAAAACTCAGATGAACCATCCATAACAAGTTTGAGGCATGCTGACTTCCAGTGTGGTGTTGGTTCACAATAATGTTCGCCTGCACACCGCTAGATACACCCAAGAACTTTTGAAGTAGTTCCATTGGGATATTTTTGATCACACACACCCCCCCATAGCCCAGATTTGGCACCGAGCGACTACTAAGGAATTTCAAACCTTGTAAGACTTTATGACAAGTGCCTCAATTTGAACGGCGATTATGTCAAAAAGTAATGTAATGATGTAGTTTTCTAATGTGTATAATAAAAGTTCTGTGTCTGTGAGTGTCTATCATTGATAACCAGAGGTTTATTTCTGAATTTCCCTCGTAATAGGCACCCTGGGTCCAATCCCAGAACAACTGGAGCACCACTTGAATACTATCCACATTGACAAATTCATCATCAGTCAATTGCAAAAGGCAACTTACATCTGGCAACAATATCTCTAACGTCATCAAACATCAACATCTGCCTATCCCAAGCAGAAATATTCTATTGCAACAAAGTAAATTAATAAATATGAAAGGCATTCCCACAATTAAGGGTTGACTCAGTGTAATGTAATGCCCTCAGCTGGAAGGGCATTCCTAGAGGGCAGGATTGATTGACGAACCCATAAAAAATGTAAGACCCCTTCCCATGTGTGTGTGTGTGTGTATCAAAAAAGTCAACATGGCAGTTCCTGTCAACAGCATATTATCCATCTGACAGATCATTATAGATGTTTAGGAGGTACAAAAAAGCATCACTCCCCACACATATTACCCATGGTCTTTAAATGCAGTGTTTGGGTTGCCATAACACACAAAGCCAAACCAAAACACCCATAACTATGGCTTACAGCCCACTATGAGCCCAATATTAAATTGGGGTCTCATGTGAGTTTTCCATCATTTAATGAATATACCACAATTGTGTACATTTGCCACAAAATACTAAGTCACAAACAAGCAAATCACATCATGTTGCGTGAACCTAGTCACTACAATTAATGACCAATGGTTTATGCCTTAACATTTATGAATTCAGCCAATTCCTTTAAGGAATAGTCCTTAAAACATGACTTAACACAATGCTTGAATTCAGCCATTGCAACCCTATGTGTTTTTGGTTTAAAAGTGGCACTTTTAACATAAATACTCTATTTAAAAAGTAAAGTCCAGAAAAGGCTACGTTTGGTAACTAAAGACCAAAGAATTTATGACTTCAGTGAGGGTTGGAGACAAATCAGCACAGATTACAAAACATTCTGCAAACACATCCACAGATAATTTCTACGTTTATTTTTATACCAAAAAAGTTATGTGCAACAAATAAACATTCTTACAATATTTACATGGTTTTAATTCCCCTGTTAGCAAAATTGAATTTCAATCTCAGAATGTCACAGTCCTATGTTGAACCAAAAAATAAAAAAATAAGTATGGAATGACTCCAATTGAGATGGAGATGTTTTGGAGTTTGAAGCACATCAAAAAGTTGTCAGATCAAACATACGAGACAGAACACACATTGAATATTTAGGCCATGCTTAATACATTTTTTAAAAAATGGAAACGGAATACTTCATCTTCTTTTTTACTAGTTTTACTAGGTCATGTTTAATCGGTCTTGAAAGAATCCAAGCAAATGTTTAATCTGTTTTGACCAATTCTTCTTCATACAGATCAGGAGATATTAATCTGCAAAAAGAAAATTATTTTTGTCTTTTTTTGTTTTGAATCAGAAAATTGAATTGAGCCCCAAAGTAATTATTTTCTGAAAGTTTCATCTCATACTGGATTAGAGCCCACTCTGACATTTTCCTTAGTAGAAATATTCCTCTTCCAAGGGTATAGATTTCTCTTGCTACTTCTCCTTGATTCCTCCCGAAAAGCAAGGGACAGAAACCTTTCCTGGGGATGGCAATATACTAGATGCAATGGAGCCATCTGCTTCATGGATACATTTTCTGGTATCTCAAGAAAGCCGTCATCCATTCAAAACTGCATTACAAGCACTGAGAACCATACTTACTCCCAGGTACGAAGGCTGAGTAAGATTTCTAAGAAATGAAAAGGGGCTTGTCTGACCTATGGAACCCTTGATTTCTTGGAAAAAGATGTCAGGGCCTTTTCTTTCTTCTAAGCCATCAACAAGTGGGAGAGATGTGGTAGATCTGGGGGGTAGGTGGTAGGGAGAATTAAATTGATCTTCAAGAAAACTACCTCCTGGGACACTGTTAGTTAAAAAAAAATCCTGAACTTTTGTCACTGAAAAAGTTTCCATCCTCACTGGCATACAATTAGAAGTAACTTAGATGATGAGACAGAACCAAACAGCAGGGGCTCCTAGGCTTTCCAAATTAAAAGGAAGGAATTGGGAGCAAAGCACAATGAAAGCTGCACTTGCCAAAAACAGGAAAATGCTGCATCTTCCATCATCCATGTAGGTTTGGGAGTATGCCAAGCAACCTAGTCATATTGCTACTTTAAAGAGAATGAATTACCTTTGTGGAAGAAGTTGGAAGGCAGCAGAGAGTCCACACCTGCAGGGAGATTTGCCCACCACCTGCTTGCTGGAGGCTTGCAAATATTACAACGTACAAGCAGGGTAGGCCTCCCCTGTGTTGGAAATATCAGTTTGGTTCTCGGAACCCAGCACTCATTTTTCCATTTGGACAGAGAAGGGTGCCCTATAGTCTCTACTTGTCTAGTCTGGCCTTTACCTCAAAGTGTTGCAGCTGCCTAGGAATTCTGGGAGTTGGGGTCCCAACATGTCTGTAGGGGACCAAATTGAGAACGACTCATCCAACACAAACAATGGCTGCTTAGGCTGTTTAACACCACAGAATACTACTGAAATTGGAGATGGGGGAGAGGGGTACAGAAGTCAGGATTTTGCTTAGACGTACACAAGGTGACTGATACCTTCTTGAACAAGAAAAAAATAGAGCCAATGTTTAAAAGGTGTTGACTTAGAAAGAGAAATGAGCAGAACAGGTAACTTTTCAGCAGAGGGAAAAATGGAATCTGCTTGCACTCCCTGCCCAACGAATTTGGGGGTGGGGGGGAGGAGGAGGAAGTCCTAGGAAGAAAACTATACCTTTTTTGTATCCCATATAATTGACACTTGTGTACAGATCAGGGGTAGGCAACTATGCAACTTTATGAGCTGTGGACTTCAATTCCTAGAATTTCAGAGCCAGCATACCTAGCTCAGGAATTCTGGGAGTTGAAGTCCACAGTTTGTAAAGTTGCCATAGTTGCCCATCACAGTATAGATAATGGAAATCTCTACTTAGAAAGATAGAAAAACCCCATCTCATCTGCAGACAGGTAAAAAAATAAAGCCTCACATTATGTTACATTAATGTCTTAAAATAAAATTTATCAGTGAGGGTACAAACTTGAAAATATTCTCCACATACCAAATGTAACAAAATTTGTAAATTATACTCCCCATCAGCTCTAATTTCAAAATTCAAGACAAGCTTTAACTGTACTCTGGTTAATACAAAATGCATTTCTGAGAACTCTTTGATAAGGACAACAAGCAGAATTTAGTGTTTTTAATACATATATACATACACACACACACATATATATATATATACCATAAACACCTGTCTTCCTCCATTAGTCTTGCGTTCCACCATAGTTCTGTACATAAACCAACTGGACTGTTCATTTGGCAGGCATTTAAATACTGTCAAACATCCCATCCTTAGCAGATGCTGTTTCCATTGGAAAATAAAATCCTGCACTTTTACAAAACATAAGAGAATTGCATTAATACCTTAATGCTGATTTTTTTTTTTAGAAAATGACACAAAAAAAGAAGACCCCTTACAGATTCAGAAAAAGGAAAGGATTTAGGCGCAGACTGGATTTTTAAAAGGGAGTTTTTGGGGAAGATCACTTTGCTTGGGCATACGCAGGAGCAAGCATCGATGGCAAGGAAAGATTTCTTACAAGCAAGATTCAAGTTTTTGACAGCAACGCCCTTCTGGCCTGACCCGATCTTTTTAATTAGCCCGTTATGACCCAGGTGCACGGCTATCTCTGCTATAAAAGATGCCAAAATTGTTTTCTACTCTTAATAGAAGTCCTCCAAATTTGTTCATCGTGTGAGCAGAAGAACTGTCTTAATTATCTCAGGGAGCCCAACTGGTGAAATCGCATCACAAGAAGCCTCTGGGAGATCGCAGCATCCATTTGTTTCAGTCACAGAGAACTCCTTTCGATCCTATCAGTCCTGTAACTTGCTCATTCTCCGGAAGCTTCTAGTACCTTCTTGCACTCCAATGGTAACCAGGCCGATACAACAGGTTTCTTGTGCTGCCACTGCAGGAAGAAACACGGCAACCTTGCTAAGAAGTAGCTCTTCTGGTTTGCTTGGAACAGCTTTGACCCGGCTGTCAAATAAGAAACTGCCATAATCTTCCAAGGCTTCCTTGTCATACCGAGGCATACTTAGAGGCTCCTGGGTAAACTAAGCCCTAAATCTAAATATAGCAGACAAAATTTTACGTTGTGAGGAAAAGCTTGTCTTTCTAAAGTATTCCAGCAGGAAAAGCAGAAGCCAGCAAGGACTGCAGAGCTCAAAGCTGTCCCAATCAGGTCAGCAACCTGCCTCTCAAAAAATACCCTCAACCTCCAGGTAGGTCCTACAAGGGAGTGTCTATGATGCCAGTGTGCCTTGGTATAACAGAAGCCCAAGGGATCACCTTCTACATACTGCAAAGGTCTGATTCATCATATATATATATGCAAGAAACCTTCTGCCTGGCAATTTCAAACACCCCCAATATTTGGTTTGTAAGACAGAAGGCACTTGTAAAAGAAACACTGCATTTTTAGGATGATATGAATGGGAAATTATTTCAACTTACTCTTTCAAGGAGAACCATGACTGAATCTTGGGCCAATTTTTACCATCTATTTGCTTTACCCTAACTGAGGGAGAGTCAATGTACATCTCCCTAAGCCTTAGCCAAATTTGTATGTAGGAATTTGAAACTGCTCTGCCTCTACAGATATAAATCTATTTATGTCCGTAATCTGGGTTTCCTATACAAGCTTCACTAAATGAAGGGGAAATTCTCAAAAACATCAAAGCACCGTCCATTGATATTTCTTTATACACTCCCTCTTCACTTCTATGGAACTTATGTACAAAAGAGCTCACAAAGGGACTGCATCCTAATTTTTCAGTGCATTCACTTACCAGTGGGTTACTGGGATCCAGTGTCAAGTTGTAATTCTATACAGCAGCTAGAAATATTATAATCAAATTGGTCAACACTATTTGGCTGTCTCACATCTTCTGAAGTGCATAGCCAATTCTGCCCCTCAAACTCTATTTGTACAGGCTTCCTACTGATGAGGTCTGGGCAACTCAAGATGCCCCATTCCCTTTGTTAAGCATCCCCAAAGATTGTTTCCATCCATAGCAAACAGCTTGGATGTTGCAAAGAAACCCAGCTTAGTTCAGGTTTTTTTTTTTTTAAATGCCATTGAATTCCATTTTCTTTAAACATATCCTGGAGAAAAAGGCATCTCAGCAAAGATCTTTTGTGGCACATCTTCTCCAGGAAAACAAACTAATCTCAATTTCATTTTTAAAAAACATCTCAATAAGACAATGGACCATTCTTCAAAGTTGCTAGGCTTCGAGTCATCACTTGGCCAAGCTGTACTGACCTCCTTTCTTTGTCAGGACATAGCCAGTCTTTTCTACCACTATGCACCAAGTTGTGGTAAGTGTTTTAGTTGCATCTATGTGGGTCAAATTCCCTTGGCTACCAATACACTTAATGTAAACAGGGCAATATTTCCCTATGGTACCTATAAAGTCTAGAACAATCATGATCTCCCAGTTAAGACTTCCCCCACCTCAATTCACACTGAGATGGGAGACTTCCTATAGCCTACCTGGAATATTTGGGGAAGGGTAAAGGAGTAAACTGTGAATTCCTTTGAAGTAGAGTTAAAGCTTGTCTCTGATCAGATTAAGACTTTCACAAACAGTTCCTCACCATAGCTATTGACTGAGAGGTTACCCAGGGCCCCTATCCTTTGAGTCACTCTAATTGAATTAGCTATGATTCCTGGGAAAAGCAAGTGATATGAATAATAATTAAAAAAATCTTTTTACTGTGAAATAAACATAAACGGAAGCCGGATCTTCAAATTGTCAGTCAAAAGTTTGCAAAGCAGTTAATCCTGTTTGGGTGGGAGCTGCCGTTTCCAGGCCTCGTTCAAGTATACTAGTCGTTTGTAGTTGATGATCAAGAGAATGAAGTTCAGCAAGTATGTGATGACACAGACAACGCAGAATTCCTTCAGCACAAAGTACAGAATATAAGATAGGTACAAAGATCCTATTACTGACACTATGGAGGACATCATGAGAACCAGTGCTGCTACTGCACTTGCTGTCATACCTAGAAAAAGAAAACAAGCAGTTACTGTGGTGGCTTTTTGTTACAAGCAGTTATCTATCAACAAGAACTCAGGTCAAGGGATTAGAAGTGCAAAATGTGGTCAAACCTGCCTGGTACCATTTCAAAGTCTTGTTAGATCAATCAAGAAGGAGGTTGCTCCTCAACTGAAAGGCTTAAGAACAAATTAATGAAAAGTTGTTCACTGCATGCTGATGTGAAGGAAACAAGCAATGCCTTTTTTCACAGAATTATAAAACCAGAAGAGGCCAGACCGTGCCAGAATTCAATGTATGGCATACCAAACCAATGACTGTCTGGTCTCCACATGAACACATCCATTGAAAAGGAGCCCACTAGTTCTCTGGGTAGCTGATTCCACTCACAAAGTATTTCTAAAGTGCTGCAAAGGCAACACCTACAACATCTAATTTATGGAAAATTGTTAAGATACGGCACAGCTCACTAGCTGAGCAGAATTTATGCAAAATTTAGATACATGCACAAGAAGAGGTTTATCTATTGCTGCCCATAATCTTGATTAAACGGCACTTCCAAATTTAGAGGCAGACTGCCTCTATTTTTCAGTTACTAAATGAAAGAGAATGTGATCCTCATGCCCTGATCGTGGACTTTCCCAGATCCATCTGATTAACCAGTGTAGGAAACAATCTACTTCCTTAGAAGGACCACATACTTTGGATCCAGCCCTTATGACTGATGGCTAGGATCAGAAATGCCAAACAAGCTGCTATCCATCTCTCCCAGTGAGGTGATATGTGAACAATCCATGATAATTAGTCAACAAACAGTGGCTCAACATAAAGCATAAATCTAGTCTTCACACAAGTTACAAAATACTCTTCATTATATTAAATATGCATTTTCATAGTGTTTGCTCAGTTACAAAACACTCTTTGAAGATCCAAAAGTTACTTCATAACAGAACTGGAAAACTGGTCAAGATGTTGAAGCAGAGGATCTAGGATTCCTGTAAGAAATTCATACACACTCACTGCGGGTACAGCTCCCATGTCTCAGGTGAAGAAGATGCACAAGTCCTCCCTATATTGTTTTACACAGCAACAATGTCATGCATGGCATTTTTCTAGGGCATGCAAATAGAGAATGGATCCTGGCCCCAGAACCTGAAGTCTGATAGTAGGGAGAGTAGAAGAGAGGGAGCGGAAGGATGAAAGAGGCAAGGGCAGACAGGGATGAACAGGGGCAGACACTGTTACACACACCTGCAAATACACTCACAAAAACAGTATTGTGTATAATGCATCATGATTACCTGTGCATAATCATTTAAAATTTAATTAAGGTTTTGGGGGAAAAGAGATATATTTATTTTTATTAGAATTTTCCAATCTGGTTGTTTGGAGGGAATTTTTTTTTCTTTGCCATCATCTAGAAGCAACTAAAGCAGCGGCTATTTGCAAGTCTGGCCTGGATCTAAAGGAAGTACGTAGTAAACACACTGTGGAGAAGATTGGGAAGGGAATTCTAGCCATCATAGATAACGGAAGGAGGTAAAGAGGAATCTGATTATCAGCCCCCCCCCAGTTATCAGCTGTGGCGTTCCAAGTTTCCAAGATATGACCCGACTCCCATGAACGACAGACACTGGAGGCTGCTAGCCTGCAGGATTGAAAATGTTTGCAACAATCAGCCCTCCCCAGTTCTCCAATGTTGATTCCAAAAGAAAACCTGCTTTGAAATTCCTGGGAATTAGCAGCAATTTCCAGCTTTGCTTTAGGATGTACAGGCACTGCTGAGAAGACTGTGAACATGATTTAGACCAGAGGTCCCCAACCTTTTATACACCAGGGACCGGTTCCGTGTAGAGAAGTTTTTCTGTGGACTGGAGGGGGCGTGATTTCATGTACTACCTGCATCCCACGGATGGGGCTTTGCTCGTTTGCTCGGAGCGGTTTCTGGCATGCCTGGTGCCGGCCTGGTGCCGGCCCATGGACCAGGGGTTGGGGACCCCTGACTTAGACATCAGATTTGTCAGGCAGACATGAATTAAATGGGAGATTAGTGAAGCACATGCTACAATTGTTAGGATTCAATGCATATTGTACAAGATTTTGAGTACTAGACTGAAATAATCACAACAAAAAAATTTATATCCTGACTTCTTGCCAAGAGGAGCAAAAAGTAAGGAAGAGGTAGGCAGGAATGAGACATGGTAGTTCTCTACTTACCAAGCAACATTTGCAGTATATAGAATATAAGACCAAAAACGCTGTTTGGTTGATTTATTGCACTGTCTTTTCCAAAAATGGAGCCTAGTAGGCCAAATCCTCGACCCCATCTGAAAGAAAATAGTGCATTAAGTCTTAAGTGGTAAGCACTTGCTTTAATAAAAAATACAGATCTATACACACAACGCTCTTATGTACCCCCATTCACTATGAATGAGTCAGGTAATAAATATATAGCATTATAGGATGGATGGATGGTGTTCCCTGCTAATTTATTGAACAACATTCAGACTATGCTAAATCTTGATTATAAGCTATGGCTTACCAAATAATCCACAATATACAAAAATAAACTATATTTATTAAAGCTACTTTAATTTAATAAATAATTATTAAAGCTACTAAAACGCCCCAATCTAAAACAAATAGGGATGCTAGGTCTTAGGGCGATGCGTGAGCCCTACTCCATCACAAACAAGATGCTACCCATTACCCAACTAAAGCACTATCTTTAGCAGTGTAGATCCTCTCCACTGATCATTCTGAATATTGCAAATACATAATCCCCAATGCAAAGCAGAAGAAAAATTTATGCAAATTTCATTTCAAATAGTAACTATCACTGCTACTCAGGATAAGGGTTTTTATTGTTCTTGATGATTTTTGTTTTTATTAGAATTTTCCTATCTGGTTGTTTGGAGGGAATTTTTGGTTTGGTTTGGTTTGAGTTTTTTGCCTTCAAGTCAGGGTTGACTTAGGAACTAGGTCTTTGCATAGGTTTTTGTTTGTTTGTTTTTTGCAAGATTTCAGAAGTAGTTTGCCCTTGGCTTTTTCCTAGGGCTGAGAGTGACTGACCCAAAGTCACCCAGTTGGCTTTATGTTTAGGATGGGACTAGAACTCACAGTATCCCAATTTCTAGCCAGAGTGCCTTGGCCACTACACCAAACTGACTTTCAGTAATGAACTATAGTCCTTAAAATAAAATTTAAAATGCCTGGCTGTAGAGTACTTTTTCACTTTCCTTTATAACATTTCCTATACCAGGGGTAGGAAACCTTGGCTCTTTTATGACTCGTGGACTTCAACTCCCAGAATTCCTGAATCAGCATGGCTCAGCTTGGAAACCTCTCCCTTTCCCCTCAGCATGGCTGGCTCAGGAATTCTGGGAGTTGAAGTCCATGAGTCATAAAAGAGACAAGATTGCCTACCCCTGTCCTATACCTATACATATGTGACTCAGCAGGCACTTCCTCTCCCCGCCCCAAATCCAGGAAGCTTAAATCAGAATAGAGGTGAAAAGCAATAATCTGCAGAACTGTATAGAAGTAAATGAATCATCTGCTTGTATCAGCCTGAACCTGCTGAAGGTATGATTAACTTCCAGATATGCTGAGCAGATTTCTGCATTTCTGAAATCGAGAGCCAAATGGGTGGAGAAGATATGGGTTGAAAGTAGGTGTGCCTGTTTTTAATGCAAAAGGTATCAGGTGTTTTAAGTGTTATATACAAATTAAAAGAAAAGAGTAGAATCCAACGATTAACAGATAAAGAATCCTAAGCATTAATATACTAAATTAATATAAATCGCCTAAATATATGCAAAGAAACGTGTCCATTATTCTAAGATATTTTTATAAGAAAGAACCGGGTTTATGTCTTTGCATTTCAACTGAAATAGGGCTTAAGAAATGTTGCATTTTAGGAGCCTGAGGATCCTTATGTCTGTTATGTGAAGAGTAGATTGATTTGCCCACTTTTAAGACAGTTGGAGTTTTTGTTTAAAAAGTTTAAGGGATTATAATATTTTTCAATAGTTTGTGGAACTGCAAACCACATTAGGTTTAGTGCAAGGTGTCATTTTAGTCTAGAAGGCTTACAGCTCTATCACAGATTTGATCTTTCACATATGAAAGGCCCAGGCTTCAAGGCAAGGAGACATCTCCCCCAGAATGCCTGGAGAGACATTTCTACTCTCAGTAAAAATGGTACTGTACATTTGGGATCAGTATACAAAAACTGCTCTCTGTTCAGAGACCAGAAAAAACAGTTAAATATTCCCAAAACTATGTCCAATCATACCTCTAGATCAGTGTTTCTCAACCTTGACAATTTTAAGGCATGTGGCCTTCAACTCCCAGAATTCCACAGCCAGCAAACACTGATCTAAATTAAGAAGCACATATCTGATGGGGGGGGGAACCAAGTTACACTGGTAATCCATTTTTAACTAAGTTCCACTCTGGAGTTATTTTCAATGAATGAAAAGGGACAAAGAAAAAAGACAAATTGCTTTAAACACACCAACTTTAAAATATTACTCCAAGAAGTTTACATTACTGATTAACCCAGTTATCGCATTTATAGCCTTTACTGTGTGAATGAGTCTAAGCCACCTGAGCTCTAAAACATGGGGCTTTTGACCCAATTCAATGAACCTTTTTAAGAAATGCACAAACACTGGCAACTTGGCACTAATCATGGACTGGGTGTGCAATATACACACCCATATAAAACAGAACTCAGAGTTCTAAACTTAGTCACACTTTGTCTTACACTTGACTATTGGCATAAGAGTTTGGCTGCTCAAGACAACACTACAAAATGCTACATCTTGCTGGGCCCACTCTATTTTCTGCTTGAGATAAGAGTACTTATATTGATTCTTAAATTTGTGCAACTTTTTACAACAGTTGAGGACAACGATTAGTAAGCAACTACCAACCATAAAAGTCAGATTGCTTGTGGGTAAATAACTTTCACCTGAGTAAAAATGTTCATTGCAAACTAATTGTGCCACCCATCTATTCTCTGCTCTCTTCCACTCCATCCTAGGAATCAAAAGGAGGCTAGTGGAATAGCACATGTTTTATGTATAAGAGGTACCCTTTGATCCTGGCATCTTCAGCGAGAACAATTGCAGATGGAGGGAATAGATGGTACATTGATTAGGGACACTGTTTAGCTCAGTGGTTCTCAACCTTCCTAATGCCGTGACCCTTTAATACAGTTCATGTTGTGGTGACCCCCAACCATAAAATTATTCCAGGGTCATGTGATCACCTTTTGCAACCTATTGACAAGCAAAGTTAGTGGGGAAACCAGATTCACTGAACAACCATGTTACTAATTTAATCTCTCTCCCTCTTTCTTTCTCTCTCTCTCTCCCTTTCTTTCTCTGTCTCTCCCTTTCTCTTTCCCTCTCTCCCTTTCTTTCTCTCTCCCTGTCTCTCTTTCTCCCTCTTTCTCTCTCTCCCTCCCTCTGTCTCCCTCTCTTCTCTCTCTCCCTCTCTCTAGTTCTCTTTCCCTCTTTCTCTCCCTCTCTCTATTTCTCTCTCCCTCTCAAAGATCCTTAAAATCCTTAAAAGTTATGCTTGGGTGGAAGACTTTTTCTTTTACAGATGGGGTGGGTGCCTGGCCGCCGCCTTCCCATCACCCTCCACGCCAGCCGGCTTCCTTACCAAACCTCCCAGCTGACAAGTGCAAATTTGAGGGTTGCCAGCTGACGGGTGCAGAGTTCAGCGCTGCAGCGGCCTCCCCTTCGCCTTCCTCACCGGCCAAAGCGTTGCTAGACGTTCCAGCTGACGGGCACAGGTCCGGAGGTCGCCAGCTGACGGGCGCAGGAAGTCGGCGCCGCGGCAGCCTCCCAGCCGCCTGCTTCTTCGGCTGGAGCAGTTAACAGGACTTGCATGGTTGCCAGCTGCGGAGAGCGCGTCAGCGGCCCTTGGGGGCCATGCAAGCCCTGTCAACTGCTCCAGCCAAAGAAGCAGGTAGCTAAGAGGTCGCCGCGGCGCTGAACTCCTGCACCTGTCAGCTAGCGACCTCCGGACATGCGCCCATCAGCTGGAACGTCAGACAACGTTTTGGCCGGTGCGGAGGGTGAAGGGGAGGCGGCGGAGCGCCAAACTCCTGCGTCCGTCAGCTGGCGACCTCCGGACCTGCGCCCGTCAGCTGGGAGGTCTAGCAACGGAGCCGGCTGGTGTGGAGGGCGATGGGAAGGCGGCGGCTCGGCGGGTGGGGTCCTGCCTGCCGGCGAATGTCGGGTCCACCCGCCCCATCTGTAAAAGAAAAAATCTTCCGCCCAAGCATAACGCCAGCAGTTCTGTGCCACAGAGGCTTGAGACATGGAGGCGCGGTGCCGTGGGAGGCGGCAGGACAGGGGGGAGGAGTTACCTGCTTCCTGCCAGCCGAATTCTGGAAGCCTGCCTGAGTGAAGAATTTTAGGAAGTGTTGAAAGGGAGACAGACTGAGGGCTGTATTAAGACCATAGATGGCTGCGTAAGGAGAGTGGAAGGGAGGCGAATTCGGGGTGGAGCAGAAAACACGGAGGGGGAAGGTGTTAGGAAATAAGCACCAAGGTACATGGCGCCTTGCAAGGGATTCCCGAGTGTTCTGCAATTGTTTTTCCTCTCTCCTCTGCACGAGAAAAACTTTTACGGTGTAAATGTGAAACCAGGTGAGGTTCCTGTGAGATGGCGCAGGAGGTTCTTGGGAGAGGCGAGGACAAGCTTGGCGTTTCCTCTCTCCCAATCCCCTTCCTCTTCTTTACCCCCTTCCCCAGCCTGCCTGCGATCTTAGCTCACGGCTCCGTGGCTTTTCTTTGCCTAGCCTAGCCAAGCTTTCTTCCACCTGCCCCGTTCCCGGGGAGCGCAGGAACACATGAATTGGGATTGCCCTTGGGAAGCTGATCCTGCTTTGAACCTTAGGAGAGAAGGAGGAGTCCCTTCCTCCTTCCCTCCCTCTCTCCCTGTCAAGCCCCCGCTGGCTCGACATGAACGGGCAGGGGAGGGGTCGAGGACAACATGCGGGTCGGCTCCGTGGGCGTCCCGACCAACAACTGAGCGGCTCCAACTTCCGGCTGCTGAACAGCTGAGTCCTCTGGGAGGCAACATGAGGTCCTGAGGGGTGTTGCAAGCTCACAGGGGGATGGGAAGGAAAAGAAGATGGAAGTGAGTGAGGCTGCAACAGAGAGAGCGGTGTCTCGGTTCCTAAGACCATCGGAAATATGTGTTTTCCGATGGTCTTAGGCGACCCCTGTGAAAGAGTCATTCGACCCCCAAAAGGGTCACGACCCACAGGTTGAGAACCGCTGGTTTAGCTTAACTGTTGGCTTAACTTAGCCATCTGTGGCTGATTCAATAAATCATGATTAAACAACACATAACACAATGGTACTATGACTGTACTCAGTGAGAATGATGGGACTTTAATCCAAAACTTCAGGAGGGTAGCAGATTTACAAAAGGCTGAGCAGAGAACACTGGGTGGAGGGAACCAGTTGCCAAATAAATAAGAACATAAGAACATAAGAAGAGCCATGCTGAATCAGGCCAAAGCCCATCGAGTCCAGCATTCTGTGTCACACAGTGGCCCACCAAATGTACATGGGGATCTTGAGCAGAAAGAGAAGGCAAAACCTTCCCTTTCCCTTGACCCCCAAACAAATGGTACTCAAGGGAATCCTGCCTGCCTCAACCAACATAGAGGCGGGCACATGGACATCTGTTTTAATAACCACCAATACACTTTGTATCCATGAATCTATCTAGCCCTGCCTTGAAGCTGTCAAGGCTGACAGCTGTCACGACCCCTTCAGGAAGTGAATTCCATAAATCAACGACCCTCTGGGTGAAGAAATATTTCCCTTTATTTGTCCTCACTTTCTTAGCTATGATAAGGCAAGTTCTATATTGTATAGTGTATTCATTTTGGCTTATATATTACTTATCTTTTATATTTAATTATATTTATACATTGTCTAATTCCTAAAAACTCTAGGCAGTTCACTAGTAAAAAAGCAAAAAAAATACAATAATTGCAAAAATAAGGAAAATGAGGGCAAAAAATGCAACAACAAAGCATATCCATTCCTTGGAAGGGGCTACCCCCATCCTAGCCCAAGGCCTTTGGATAAAATAAAATAAAATAAAGCAATGTGGGGCCACCTGGATGTTTGGGGGACCTCACTCCAAAGAGCAGGAATTAGATGTGGCCAAATTTATATAATCCAATGATCTTAAGATTGTTTATCAGTCCTACCCAAAGAAAATCCATAAGTACTATTCAAGACAGCAAATTAATTGCCTTCAGGCCACTAAGTAAAGATTTTGTTATAAAAGCTTCTGTTTCAGGTCAAATCATATTAACACACACACACTAACACACATATTAACACACACATTTTATAGTACTGATAATGGATTGATTTAACATCTAAGAGGAGTTTTCCCGGTGGTTTAGGCACATTAAAATTAAGGTCTTGTGGTTTGATTTTTGAGTAGGCCTCTGTGATTGAATTGTGAAAGGGGTTATATACATTAATAGAGACAGCAATGCTCTCACAGCTCTTAATGTCCGTGGTAAAAAAAAAAATGGAGTTGAAGTGAGGAATTGTAGTGAAATGTCAACTTCTGATTCAGAAAATTCACATCATCATTTGAATCCAATTCTTTTGTGCAAACTTTCAGGAAAATGGCAATTGCCAATTATTAATGCCTTTCTAGACTTTTGTTGAGATAACTTCAACTAAATTCAGGAATAAGAATTAGTTCATGAACACATCCTGGTTAAAGCAACCACTGTCAAAATATTATTTTTCTCCATTTGAATGTATTTTAATAAATGCTGATATTATTTTTAACCAAGTTGACTTACAAGCAGAATTTCTAGATTCCTCAGTAAGTTTATGGAGAGTGTAAACTTCTCCAAAAATTTGGAGAAAGGGAGAACAAGAAGAGTACAGAATTAGAAAAATATTATTTGATGAAACAAGCAAATAAGCTTCCCATTTTCTCATTTGAACAGTCTATCTCAACTTTACAACCACCAGATCTGTTTGGACTGTACTGTTCACATTTCCTAACTGTTCCACTATAACTTTCACAAAGTTTCTGAACAAACAAAATGGTGGCCCAACTCATTAGAAAACATATATTTGAAACTTGGTAATAAATATGCAAAGAATACCTACATTTTGTCAATGCTATGAAGATAACATAAACATCGGCCTGACCATAACCTAACAGAGAATTGATGAGTACCACATGAATATGCATCTATTATTACTAGTACATTTTTTGTTATTATTATTAGTACAGTCAGATGTTTAGACTAGATTTGGCATTTTTATCCACCACCACCTACTGAGTCCTTCCCAATGACCTAGGGTAGGCAGCTATTGTTGTTTAATAATATTAAAGGCACTTTCATAGGATGTAAGCTGTTCCAAGTAAACCTGCTTTTTGCAACTGACTGATGGTTATTTTATCAATACCGAGTGTTCGAATGTTTTGGGATTGCACCCAAGGAACACATTACTATTGGTACTACCTTTGTTTTCTTTTGCAACGTCGTTCTATTTGCAGATCTATTTTGCAACTTTCTCCAGTTCTTTCTCGTCTGTTCTGTTGTTTCCAAGTACTGTCATATTCACAATCCAGACTTTTTTGTCTTTCTTAACAACAATTGTTAGGTCTTGGGTGTTATGTGGCAGGTGCTTGTTTGAGTTCCAAAATCCCAGAGAACTTTAGCTTCATCATTTTCTATTACTTTCTATTATTTTGTGGTCCCACTGGTTCTTGCTTGCAGGCAAATGGTATTTCTTGCAAATATTCCAATGAAGCATTGTTGCTACTTAATGAAACTATTGTTCGAAGTCACTCTGTGTGATCCTCTTGCAGCTGCTAATTAGCTGGTCCACTGATTCTTCAACTTTTTATTCTTGCCTTTGAGTCAATGTTGATTCCTATTGACTGTCTGGAAAGTCCCTGCATTTTTCTTGGCAAAATTTGGGAAGTGGCTTGCCATTGTGGGAAGTGGCTTGCCATTGTTTTCTTCCTATGGTTGAGAGAAAGTGACTGGCCCAAGATCATCCAACTAGCTTTCTGCCCAAGGCAGGACTAGACCTTACAATCTCCCAGTTCCTGAGTGATGACATAACCACCAACTATCATTCATACTATCAGAGGGGCAAGAAATTACACTCAAGCATTCTCCATCATGCCCAAATACATATTTAGTTGGAAGATCCCTTTCTCTAACTAGCAACTGCCATCAGCAGCCATGAAACTATGAAAGGAAGCAGCAGCAGCCTTTCCACTTGATTAGGATTGGTCCTTTGATTACTACATGATACAAGAGATACACTTGCTTTTTCCCTCTAACTTTAGTTCCTTCTGTATTTATTTATTTATTTATTTTATTCGGTCTTGTATGCCGCTCCTCTTCGGAGACTCGGAGCGGCTAACAACATGTATATAAAACATCAAATTTCAATACAAGTCCAAATAAAAATATCTAAAAAAACAAACTAACACCCACTCATATTCACCATTCCTTTCTGATTATAAACTGTAGGCAACAGCTTACTGGATTTCTGATTATACAAAATACCTGGAAGCTTTTTTTTATTCAACGGTGGGATCATTAGTAACATCTAAACAGAGCAACACAGATCCACATGTAAGTGGACAAGAAACCAACAAGGCTGGCAGTAATGTAAGGACAAATGAAAAAAGTGGGAAAGGGTCATCCTTTCTTTGCCTGACCTTTACATTACAGATATTGCAATAGCCCACAAGATTTTCTTTCAAATATACAGTACATATAGTTGTTTACGGAGACAGAGATAGACAAAAAGCCTTTTTGGCCCAAATCTAGCTAAATCCCTATGTCAAACTTCTTTTCACAGAGAGGATTAGACTAGAAATTAGTGTTATTTGAATATGCAAGGTAATGAATACAGATCTAAATAACAGTGCATAACTGGACTGAAAGGTTCTGTTATATTGTTCTTAGATTACTATATACAAAAAGTTACAATTGGTTTTCTTGCCTAAGTCGGATTAGCTAAAGTTATTTGATGCTGGCTCTACCACCTTCAGTTCAAATCTTTTCAATATTCAAAGCCAGTTTGATTTGTTTGTTATATATCCATAGCAAGAAATCAAACAAAACAAAACTTTAAACATTTCTCAGATTTATTACTAATCCATGGTCTGTAGAAAAATGAACGTAGTCCTCCAGCTAAAGTGGCTCACTAGTGCTGTTCTCATAATTTTTGTAATCATCTTATATGATTGACATTCCTTTATTTTACTTAGTTTTTCTGATCTAGCCCCTAGCCTGAGGTTATTCTGTTTTGAACTGACCCTTTAGATTTAACATCCTACTCTCTAACCAAGCTAACTATGATAATAACACTACCTGTCTGTTAATTAAAACTGATGTGTGAATAGGGGTCAAAGACTCTCACTGTATCTGGTTAGGCAATTTAGCTCTGAACATAACTGAAAAGATAATATCATGGCACTGTCAGGAGCACTGGGGGGGGGGAAGAGGGAATGATAAGTCAACAGCAAGGATTCTAATGTTTCCATATCAAAACTCTACTGAAATTCTGCTAGTAAGCAATAGCATAGTTATATTTTAGAGACACCTATAGGCATTGTTGAATTTAGTCTTCCTCTACATATATTTGACTTTTCTAAATGTTTCCTTTCCCTAATTTTTACAAACCACCAGTTGAGTTCATTCAGTGAGGCTCTGCAGACATCATCAGATAAAAACTTATCACAAGTTCTCGATTTTTGAAGCCTACACAATATACAGCCAAGGTAAAAATAGTTCGGTTTCACACCCGAGATCAGTGAATGCAGCCACACCCCTTCTTTCAATTATCTGCTTCAGTCCATAACCACATGACCTCCTTCAAGCACATCCAGGCATTAAGCATACTTGTCCATTTCAATATTCTGAGCTTTTTTGGAGCTTTTCCATTTAATTCAGTTGTAAAGTCTTGAAGCTCCCTAAAAATTCACTCAGAAAATATAAACAGGAAATGATTGGCAATTACAATAGGTTTCACAGATCTGCCATTAATGCTAGTAAATAAACACTGCTTAACTAACCTAGCTGGCATCTTGCAGTTTTGCTGTGATCTGCCGTGCTAAGCTTTTTCATCTCATTACTTTTTAATGTTTCCCTTCTCCCTTTTCTTTCCTTTCTTGTTAATTAAAAACAGCATTCAGCATTCTGATAAACTCATCCAGAAAAACAATCAATACTCTTTGCATCAGTAGCTGTGATTAACAGCTCTGTAACACAGGCCACCACTATTAACAAGGGAGACTTTAGGGAGAGAAATTAATATTGAGAATGACTTATTTCTGCGATTCTTGTATTAGTAAATAAGTTTTCAATCACGGAGCGGTTTTAAGCAAAGCCTCAGGGCTGAGGAAATACCCCTCAAAACTTGAACGACTAGTGAATTTGAATCAGAATCATTTTGGAGAAAAGATGGGTAACTCTACAAACACTCAGCCGCTCTCCTAACTTTCGAGCAATCATGGCTAGCAAAATCACAAACAGTTCCTGGTGGCTTCCGCCTCAACCCCCACCCGTATTCTCCCACTTGCTTGACCTGGAGGAGATGGCAGAGGAGCACCGGACACGCTCGCTGAGGTCACAGAGTGCCTGGTATTGGAGGTCGCGACCCTTCTCACGCTCTAAGTGGTAGGCGTAGAGCGAAAGAATAATTCCGGCCAGACACACGATGTAACGGGCCACCCGCTCCCAGCGCGGCACCGAGACTCGCAGCAGGACGGGCGCCGCCATCTTAGCCCAGCCCTCGCTTAGGCGGACCCGGCAGGAGACTTCTCGCCCCTGTGCGCGCGCAGGGCACGCTACACCACGCCGAAATGCAGAGCGCGCGCACCACTCGTTCATTGGCTTGCCGCCGTAAGGAAAACCACGCCCACTTTCTCCTGGCGTCGGCTGCTTGCCCGGCCATGGGTGTTTCTCCTCCTCTTTTTTCTGTTCTGAGCAGAACGTGGCGCTTTCCGTCGTACCAGAGGCGAAACCAACTAACCAATCATTCGCGAGCGCGGGAGGCAACCCCGCCCACCTGCCTCTTAAGAAGTAACGACATCGCGAGATTTGCTGTTTGAAACAAGGAGTGGAAGTCTGGTTTTGTCTCTTGCTTTCACAAGCTGCGATTTATTGTGTTAAGATTTTTTCAAAGATTTTGTGACCATACATCTTGAATAGCTTGCAACACACAATAGCTCAGCTGCTCAACTATGGCTTATTGAATAAACTGACTAGCTGAATTCATCCATCCAGCAATCAGGGCATTTAGAGGGCTAGAAGGGGGCAAAAAAGAGAAACAGTTGGAGTTGTTGAATATGTTTAGCCTGGAGAAAAAACTGAGTAGCATGATAATTGTGAAAGGTGAAAGCACACCATGCAGAAGATGGAGCGAACTTGTTCTGGTAGGACAAGAAACAAGGGCTTAATGATGTAGATTTTGGTGAGTCATCAGAAAAAATCAACAATGGTACAGAGTGCTTTGGGGGGGGGTGTTGAAAGTGTTGAAATAGTGGCTGGATGGGCATCTGTTAGGGATACTGTAGTAGAAGATTCCTGCAGTGAGCAACATTGGCCTAGATATTTAGGTCTCTTAATCCTTTGAAGGTCCGATCCTTACATTCTCTAATTCAATAAAGGAAAAATGGTTGGATATGTAGTTGAATCCATGACACAGATAGTATTCTCTGAGATAACTTTATTGTCATTTTTTATTGTGGGCACAATGGCACATATCAAAAAATGAAATTTAGTTACTAACAATAATGGAGCTAAGTAAGTCACTTTTGACACATTTTGGAAGTGGAATCTGTCAGGCATTTATAGCAAAAATCTCCAGAGAAATTCCCAGACACTGAACATAGTTCAGGTTAGTATTGAGGTTTGAACTCACCTAAAGGCTTTTAGATATATGACGCAGCACAACTAGATTAAGGATCTTTACTGCATTCTAGCATGAAGCCATACAAACTAGTTGATTGCCCTCTGTTAAATTCTCTGCTGGGTTCTGCCAATATAAAATGCATGCTGTGGGGAAAGTTGACAGGGAGTTTTACTCCCTCTCTTCAAACACCAGAGCCAAGAATTACAAATACAACTGACTGGAAGGAGAAAAGAAAGTATTTAACAGAACACATAATTATGCTGTGAATTCATGGTTATTTGTGATGCATGGTGATGACCAGTTTCAAAGGTGATCAGATAAATCCACAGAGGGCAGGTCTCTCAATGGCTTAGACTCTTATTATCTCTGGGTCAGAGTTAGCATACCTTTGAATACAAGCAGACGGAGAGCAGTGGCAGTCTCATCTGCAGAGACATGTGCTTAACTGTTTTGAGAAACCAAGTGCTGGTCTAGAAAAGGCCTTGATGGTTTGCAGCAAGGCTGCTGTTATGGTTTTCTTTCAAGTGAAGTCTCACTTCACTTCAGCTCAAAGAAACAGGTGGGTTCCATGGCACTTTGAGTATTCTTCTTTTGTAACACTGTCATTGTTTTATGTGCTTTAAGCAGAAGATAGTTTGTCAACTAATAATGAGGAAACATGGAGATAAAATTTATGACTAGAACATGAACAAATAGAGCCTTCTTTATGCCAAACAAAGATGATTCTGGTGATAATTTCCGGGGCACCTGCTGAAAAATATTCAAGGCCTTCTCTCTACTGTTTTGCCTTGTCTTTGTACTGTACATTTTTATGTACACAATTCTAAAAAAAGTAAAAAAAAACCCAGAATGTTGTAGAGCAGGAGTGTCAAACTGGCAATCCATGGGCCAGATGCATCACATGTAGGCCATGCCCACCCCAGCTCCGCAAAGGCAAAAAACGTGATACATCACATGACGTGATCGAGTTTGACACCTGTGTTATAGAGCAACACTTTTTTTCAATATTTACCAGAGTTTTCATTTTTTTGAAATTTAAAAATGCACTTTTCTCATTTGTAATTAATGACTCCCATAGAGAATGAAAATTCAAACTGTAATTATACTATAAACTTAAACTGAAATTAACAGTATAGATCATAAACATTTTCATCTTCTTTATACTGTAGAAAAGTATAAAGAATTCCTGGAGTTGAAATCCACCCATCTTAAAGTTGCCAAAGTTGAGAAACATTACAGGTAATCCTCAATTTACAGCAGTTGATTTAGTGACTGTTTGAAGTTACAACAGCACTGAAAAAGGTGACTTATTACCTTTTTTCACATTTGCAGCATCCCCATGAAAATTCAGACGCTTGTCAACTTACTCATATTTATGACAGTTGCAGTTTCCCGGGGTCATGTGATCACCTTGTGTTATCTTCTGACAAGCAAAGTCAACAGGGATGCCAGATTCACTTAATAACCATGTTAACTAACAATTGCAGCGATTCACTTAATAACTATGGCAGAAAAGTCGTAAAAAGAGGCAAAATCACTTAACAACTGTCTCACTTAGCAACAGAAATTTTATGGTCAATTGTGGTCTAAGTTGTGGACTACCTGTATTGTAGAATAGATGATAAGAGTTTCAGGTCTCCCAGTTTCTAACCTCAGAACTGCGTCACCACGGCAACTCCTACAGACTGAGAAAGGTGTAGTATTAAGATCCGGCTCTGTGACGCAGGTGGGAAGGACCCGCCTCGGCCTCAGCCAATGACAAGACAGAAGCGAGGGGGTGGGAAAGAAAGAGAGAGAGAGAGAGAGAGAGAGAGACAACATTTCGGGGCGGAAGGCGAAGCCCAGGCGCCGTCATGCGAAGCGGGCGGAGCGGCGCAAGGGCGTCCATAGTAGCGGCGCCCTCTTCTGGGTCGGAGGACTCCGAGTGGGAGGAGGAGCGCGTGGCGAGGCTGCGGGAGCGGCCTTGGCGCGATGGCCCGCGGGGTCCTGGCTCTGGTGGGAAGGGCCGCAGCCGCCGCTCCAGGGAACAGCGCACCAATTGGCGCGTCCCGGCCGGCCACGAGCGGAAGATCACCGCCAAGATTCGAGCTAGCTTAGCCAAACGTCGCCTCCGGAGAGGACCTAGATCTGCTCCGCTGCAACCCAGAAAACGCGCAGAAGCCGACGCTAAGGTGCGGGGCTTTGCTGGCCGGTCAAACAAGCATCGTCCCGCTCTCAGAGCCTTCTCCGCTCTGGGTGCCTTACAGATGGGATAAGCCACAGTGCCTACCCTCCCCAGGCTGCACGGCTAATAGTCATGGGAATAAGGCTGCTCCGCCCAAACACCTGCGCGCTTTGCATTCTTTGCGCTCCCCTCCCATTTCGGGAGCAATAGAATTGTAGAATCACTCAAGGCAAGAGTCTTATATTATCCCAGTCAAATAGTTGTCAGGTTTATTTTTGAAAATACTCAGTAATGGAACAATGTTTGGGGCAATAATAAGGGCGCTTCGACTATACAATAATAGATATGCTGCCGGAAGCTCAGTTCTCATCTTCCCTAGTACTTCTGATCTCTCTAGAACAAGATCTTCAAAATATATTTTTTCTCTCTAGTTAAGCTTTGAGTTACAATATATTCCCCTTCAAAGGACCTATCATGTAGAGCAGAGTTTCAAAACTGCGGAATTCTGGGAGCTGAAATCCAAATATTTCAAAGTCACTAAGTTGAGAAACACTGATATAGATTGTTCTTCCTTCTTCATATGAGTTCCAGCCAGTCCTAACTCTCTAGCAGGTGGCTTCCTGGTGATAATTAGGAAGCTGTTCCTGGATAAATGCATGTGCTCTTCAGTATTTTACAAAATATATTAGGACTGTTAAGCTCTTCCTAGTACAGTTCTGGAGATGTTTTCCTTTCTCATCTCACGATACCATCCAGTTAAAAGAGGATAGAGTCCAAATCATCCCTTGTGAACTACACTGCTGGTACAATTGGGCTTCTGGAGTACTTCATACAGTGAACCCTTTTTAAATTGGAAAACGAGCTCCTTTCCTTGGTTTCCTCCAAAGCAAATAAGGATCCTGCTGAATAATGAAAACATCTAATTTCCACATTTTCATTTTATATTATGAAATGCCCTTGGCAGATATGCCTTCTGATTCTGTAATCAAAATGAAATGTTGCATTCTTCTGCTGTAGTCTTTCTCATCCCTGCTCCTTTTGGTTCTATAGATGCAGACAGTTATTTAACTGCACAGTGGATAATTCAGTCTGCCTTGAATGGGTACCCTTCATGCAGTGGTGGCGAACCTATGGCATGGGTGCCAGAGGCGGCACTCAGAGCCCTCTCTGTGGGCACGCACGCTGTTGTCCCAGTCGTAGGCCTTCAACTGGGTTTTATAAAACCATTTCGCTTTAGGCCTCTGCTGCCATGTGCAAAAAAAAAAGGTTCAATCAATCAGTCAATTTCAACTTCTCACGAAAAAAAAAAGATCTTGCAAAGCTGGAATTGATTAATTGGACTTTTTAGTCCCACGCAGTCTGCCTTTACTGCTGCAACCACGCCCACCCAATGGGCTACACCCAGCCAATGGGCCACACCCATCCAGCACCTGACGATGCAAAGGGGGTTTTGGGTTGCAGTTTGGACACTCGGTCTCTAAAAGGTTTGCCATCACTGCCTTAATGGCTTCACAAATATTTTAAGTCTCTTTCACCAAAGCAGTGAACCTTGCTTCCACAGGTCTATTGCTGCCAAAACTGGGCAAGGTAATTGGGCTGCAGATTCAAGGTACCTTATGTTTTCTGTTTTGTTTTTTCAGGCTCCAGAAACGATCACCTGCTGAGCATCTTTTCTCACAATCTCTGACTGCAGTTGCTCTGTAGCTGAAGAAACTCTCTTCAGGGTATGCTGCTGTGTTCCAGAGTCTCTGTCCACTTCGGTTTCCTGTTGTATAACTTAGAAGCCATTTCTTTTCAATAACACCAAGTCTGGGCACTTTTGTTCCACTCTTTGAATTATTACATCTTGTTTCCCCACTTTTCTTGTCTGTGAGACAACAGCTTCCTCAGGGGTTCCTCAGGTCTCCAGACCACATTTTGAAAACCATTGGTCTAGAAAAAAATAGCTGTGTTTGATACACCTGAGTGAAGAACTGAACGAAAAGGAACTTGGATGAATTGTTGCCTTTAAAACTCAGTTACTCAAGTTGTTTGGAATTGGAAGAGAGACACTAAGGTTGCAGTTACTTTTTCTCCTCCCCTCCCTCATTTCAGGCAAAGTGAAAGAAGTTTATTAAAGGCAGGGATGTCAAATGATACAGTAAATGCGATGTAGCAGAAAGCAGCAAATTAATAAAAAAATATTGATTAGATGTGAGAAAAGTCAGGCAGCCTTAAAAAGGGGGAATCAAGTTTTTATAGAGCACAAAAACAGATAATCAGTATATGTCAGTGGTGGCGAACCTAAGGCATGGGTGCCAGAGGCGGCACTCAGAGTCCTCTCTGTGGGCACGTGCACTGTCGCCCCAATCCTAGGCCTTCAGCTGGGTTTTATAAAACCTTTTCACTTTAGGCCTCCGCCGCCGTGTACAAAAAAAAAAGGTTCAATCAGTCAATTTCAACTTCTCGCGGGGGAAAAAAAATCTTGCAAAGTTGGAATTCATTGATTGAACTTTTTAGCCCCACTGCAGCCATGCCCACCCAATGGGCCACACTCACCCGGCACCTGACGATGCATAAGTGGGTTTTGGGTTGCAGCTTGGGCACTCAGTCTCTAAAAGGTTCACCATCACTGGTATATGTGATACATCAGAAAACAAGTGATCAGACATTGATTGCATGTGAGAATTAAACAATAGAAAACATTGATTCTAGATAACATTCTGCAAATGGTAAATTTGAGTTACATTATAGCACTCCCTTTTCCAGCCACTTTTCCAGCTTAAAACCTGCTAGTATATTCGAGGACCTCCAGAATCTGCTCCCTATAGTTTTCAGCCTTGCTGAAAAGGCCACTTTTTGTACCCAAAATTATTTTGGCTAAAAGGAGAACATGGTTTCCTGAATTTCTAAAGGATGCATGGATGCCATGCTAAAATATTAATATTAAATAATTAATTTTAATTAACATTAAATATTAAAATATTAATATTAATAAAAATATTAATATCTTTATTAAAAACAAGGTCCAGGCAGAAGAAGAACATCGTGGCTTCAAAATCTAAGGGACTGGTTTGGACAAAACTCAGCAGCACTTTTTCGTGCGGCTGCTGATAAAAACAGGATCGCCAACGTCTGATAACGGATATGGCACAAGAAGAAGTATTTTAGCAAGGCATCCATGCCTCCTTTAGAATGATTAAAAAGCTAATAATAAAGCCTAAAATTCTGGGTAGCACAGGTGGGCAATGAGGGAAAGAAGAGGTGGGCTAGTGCTTCCAAAACTACATATGGTATTCATTCCAGTGTATGTCCGCCATGCTGGGAAAGCAGGGAGGGGAAAAAGAAAGGCCGCAGCAGTATTTTGACTAAAACATCTGCAGCCTTCTCTGTGGATGCTCTCCAAATATGCTGAATTGCAGCTATCGCTGAAGTCTGGCACATCTGAAGAGCACCTAGGAGGAAAAAAAATCAGGCAAGAAGTCTAGAGGACCTCTAAGATTCCCTCCAATTCTGTTACACTGTGTAAGGCAGGGGTTCTCAACCTTGGCAACTTTAAGACTTGTGGACTTCAACTCCCAGAATTCCTCAGCCAGCTGGCTGAGGAATTCTGGGAGTTGAAATCCACAAGTCTTAAAATTGCCAAGGTTGAGAACCCCTGGTGCAGGGGTAGGCAACCTTGGCTCTTTTATGACTCGTGGACTTCAACTCCCAGAATTCCTGAGCCAGCCATCAGGAATTCTGGGAGTTGAAGTCCACGAGTCATAAAAGAGCCAAGGTTGCCTACCCCTGCCCTGGTGTAAGGGGTTTTGAGCGGAAGGCTTAAAAAATTGGAGATACGTCCTGGGCCTAATATTCAGATTTCCTTGAGGTCATTCTGGGGCCCCGCCCCAGTCACGTGATCCAAGCGCCGATACCCTCTTTCCACAAACTCGCAACTCTTAGGCCGCGGAGTCAGTTGCGTCATCGCGCATGTCTTTTGAGGCGACGCGGCTTCGGTGACCTTGGGCCCGGAGGAAGTGGTACTCGGGACGGAAGTGAAAAAAAAAAAAAGAAACTTCAGAAAACGCGGAGGACGCCTCGGTGAAGAGGGAGCTCCCGTCGATCAGGGGAAGAAGCCGCTGCAGCGAAAGGAAGCTTGAACTCATCCTTGATCACCATGCCGAGGGGGAGCCGAAGCCGAACGTCCCGGATGGCGCCACCCGCCAGGTGAGAGAGGTAGCATGCAGCCAGAGGGACCGAAGCCGGGCTGCAAAATCCGGACACGGATGGAGGGCAGCCGTGAGAATGTGGTGGACCCTTAAACGGGCCCGGGGAGGGGGCGGTTTTGGATGGGAGTGCGTTGAAAGGCCGTTGAGGGTGTTGTTCATTTGCCTTGTCACGGCTGAGGGGGTCACGTGATCCGCGGCGGCGGCGGCGACTCGTCAGGTAGAGAAGATTAGAAGGCCGTTTGAGAGGGCTGGAGAAGTGGGAGGCGTATCCTTGGAGGTTGGGCTGATGAGAGGCAGAGGAAAGAGAACATGGCGGGCGGAATTTTAAAAAAAGAAAGGATGCCGATCGCACGAGGGAGTTTTTATTTATTTATTAGATTTTTATCCCGCCTTTTTAAAATAACAATTTATGGCGGCAAACATTGTCTACTGTTAAAATCATTTATAAATTTTTTTATGCCGCCCATCTCGCGATTCATACTTAATCCTGCTGCCTCATATTTTCCCCACAACAACCCTGAGAGGCGGGCCTGGGCTGAGAGAGATTGACTGGCCCAAAGTCACCCAGATGGCTTTTGTGTCTAAGGGAGGTCTAGAAAACTCACAATCTGCTGATTTCTAGCCAAGCACGTTCATCACTACACCAGACTGACTCACTTTCACATACCGTAGTTCAGGGGTTCTCAACCTTGGCAACTTTAAGACTTGTGGACTTCAACTCCCAGAATTCCTACTGGCTGAGGAATTCTGGGAGTTGAAGTCCACAAGTCTTAAAGTTGCCAAGGTTGAGAACCCCTGACATAGTTCAAGGCAACAAACATGCCTCCCTTCACTTCAGTGCTGCCACACAACAAACCTGTGGGGTAGGTTGGTTGACCCACACTTACTGAGTTTAGGTTTGAGGGCTGAAAGCAGACTCGAATTTATTTGATTGGGGCACATGGTATGCAATAGGAATAATTGGTCAAGAGGCGTGAAACAAATGAAAAACCAAAATCCTAGGCATAGTTAAAAGGGAGTGGTGGGCTGCAAGATGGAATAACTCCATAGATGTGTATAGAATGGAATTGGAACGTGTAAATGAGGACTCAACCATCCAGGCCAAAAGTATCTAAAAAGGTTAAATCGTGGCAATTGGACCAAAGTTTATTAAAACTGAGACATTTCATTGTTCATCCAAGTAACTTCTTCAGTCAAAATGAAAATTTTGGATAGGTAGAGAGTTAGGTAGAGGGTCAGAGTGTTGTTGGAATGAACCAACTCTCGCCATACAGGCTTCAGGAGATTTCTCCCCAAAATGAAAACCAACTTGTAAATGAAGTCTCAATCATCCAGGCCAAAAGTATCTAAAAAGATTAAATCATGAAAACATAGAATTGGAAGATATCGGAAAAATAATTTAGTCCAACCTGCTGCAGTGTGCAGAAAAACCAATTTACCCTTGAGTCGTGGATAGCCAGTCTGTTTTTAACTAGATGGATGTCCCATAAATTCCAAGAGTAGATTGTTCCAGCATTATACAGGTCTTATCATCAAAATGCTTTTTTCCCGATGTTTAAACAGTATCAAGATAGTTAAATCCAATATTTTTATTGTTGTTTCTGTCATAATAGAAAAGAGTCTGTCTTTTAAATAAAACTGTCTTTATAGCAGCCCTTTTATGTAATTGACCATTAATATGTCTCCTGTTGGTCATCTTTGGTCCAGGCTGAACTGGACCGGTGCCAGGCCGCAGCATGCCAGAAACAAGGCTGCACAAATAAGCAAAGCCCCATCCATGGAATGCAGGCAGCACACAAAACCATGTATCCTCCGGTCTGGAAAAACTTTTCTCCACGGAACTGGTCCCTGGTGCCCAAAAGATTGGGGACCTCTGCCTTAGAGAACATGATCTCAAATCCCCATTTAATTTTTGTTACCTTCCTCTAAACCCCTTCTAATCCATCAATAGTCCTTTTGGAGTTAGGATGTCCAAAACTGTACAGATAGAATTTATGCTTAAACATTCTAGTCAAGGCTAAAGTCTTAGTGGCTATATAGGCTTATCCTGGGGAAACACAGTCTGTTCTGCACTGGATTATATGTGTCACATGTCTTCAAAAGCAACAGTTGCTGGCTTCCATGTTTTATAAAAACCACAATTATAAATGCAAATTATAATAATGCAGTTGTAAATTGTAATATACATTGTGCTTTAAATTGTGTCATCCTACTTTCTATATATGATTCAGAGTGATTTCTGTAGGGACAATCAAAACCTGTTAAATGTAGGTTTCATTTTCTATCATTTTTCCCCATTAAACAAGCTTTAAAATACAGACAAAATGACTATCAGCTAGTTTTGCCAAAGATCAGCCATATCTGTGTTTTTTATGTCTTCTGGGCAGTACAGATTAGATAAGCTCTATGTGAATATTTAACTTATCTAGCAGTGTCACAGCTTTGTAATTCGTTATGTTGACAATTCAGTTAAACATTACAGTAGGGAAAATCAATGTTCCTTGTCTTTGAAAAGAAGAAAATCAGATTGATCCAAAGAGTCATCTCTAACCTTATACTGTGAAAAAGAGGTCCTCATCTTACCTATGAAAAATTTGTCCCCTTTAGTATTTTAGAGTGCCATAGGATGGTTCAGACAGCATGTCTGAAAACTTTATGTTCTCCAGGGATAGGCACATTGTATGACTGATACAAGTTGATTCATCTGAATATAAGAGTAACAATGTAACAGACATATTGAAACTTAAGTATTTTCATCAGCTCAGGTTTCTTGAGAGAAAAAGCCAAAGCATGAACAAAACAGACATAAATATTGCTGTTTATACTGCTTGAGTGTCTCTTATATGTTGTAATGGTGCAAGACACTAAGATACAGCAGGTGTTATTTGCTGTCTTGATTATATACTTAACTGTTGAGAAAGTCTGTGAGAATGTGGTTGGCACTGAAAAAATAATTCCCAATTTCAACTGGAATTTCATTGCATTGTTTCCAAATTTACTATACTGGCTCTGTGTTCTCAGAAAGTCTCATGTCAAAGCATTAGCAAAGCATAGATGTGCTCCATCTTGTCCTTTTAGGCTGTATGCTCTGAAACATGACCTTTCCCAGCCCAGTTTACCTCATAGGGTGGTTGCTGTAGGGGAAAATAGCGAAGAGTGGTAAGTACAGGTATCCTCAACTTACAACCACAATTGAGCGCAAAATTTCTTTTGCTAAGCAAAACAGTTTTAAGTAAGTTTTGCACCATGACTTTTTTTGCTACAGTTGTTAAACGAATCGCTGCAGTTAAGTGAATCATGCAGTCACTTGATCATGTGACCACATGGATGCTGCAATGGTCATTAGTGTGAAAAACAGTCATAGGTCACATTTTCAGTGCCATTGTAACTTCAGTCACTAAATGAATGGTTGTAAGTCAAGGACTACCTGTATATGCCTCTTTAGCTCCTGATTGAAAAGTGGAATATAATTAAAATAATAATAATAAATAGGTTGAAATGTGGCAACAGTTCACGAAAACGTACAAGAGATACAATGAGGGCAAAAATTATTTGATCCCCTGCTGATTTTGTACGTTTGCCTACTGACAAGGAAATGATCAGTCTATAATTTTAATGGTAGGTTCATTTTAAAAGTGAGAAACAAAATAACAACAAAAAAATCCAGGAAAACGCCTTTCTCAAAAAAGTTATAAATTGATTTAGATTTTTAATGAGTGAAATAAGGATTTGATCCCCTATCAATCAGCAAGATTTCTGGCTCCCAGGTGTTTTTTATACAGGTAATGAGCTGAGATTAGGCGCACTCTCTTAAAGGGAGTATCCACAGAAGCAATCAATCAATCAGATTCCAAACTCTCCACCATGGCCAAGACCAAAGAGCTGCCCAAGGATGTCAGGGACAAGATTGTAGACCTACACAAGGCTGGAATGAGCTACAGGACTATTGCCAAGCAGCTTGTTGAGAAGGTGACAACAGTTGGTACGATTATTTGCAAATGGAAGAAACACAAAATAACTGTCAGTCTCCCTCTGTCTGGGGCTCCATGCAAGATCTCATCTCATGGAGTTTCAATGATCATGAGAACGGTGAGGAATCGGCCCAGAACTACATGTGAGGATCTTGTCAATGATCTCAAGGCAGCTGGGACCATAGTCACCAAGAAAACAATTGGTAACACACTATGCCATGAAGGACTGAAATCCTGCAGTGCCCGCAAGATCCCTCTGCTCAAGAAAGCACATGTACAGGTCTGTCTGAAGTTTGCCAATGAACATCTAAATGATTCAGAGGAGAACTGGGTGAAAGTGTTGTAAGATATCTGAGACCAAAATCAAGCTCTTTGGCATCAACTCAGCTTGCCATGTTTGGAGGAGGAGGAATGCTGCCTATGACCCCAAGAACAAGCATGGAATTTGTTTTTTTTTACTGCTGCTGCGCATTGGGTTGACATCTTCATCGAGCTGTCCACCAAAACCCCAAGATCCCTTTCTTGGGTTGTCTCAGAAAGTTTGGTCCCCATCAGTTGGTAAGTATAATTGGGGTTCTTTGCCCCGATGTGCATACCTTTGCACTTGTTTAGGTTAAAATGCATTTGCCACTTTGTTGCCCACTCACACAATTTCGAGAGATCCTTCTGGAGCTCCCGACAATCAGTTTCACTTTTCACAACCCGGAACAATTTAGTGTCATCAGCAAACTTGGCTACCTCACTATTAACTTCTACATCCAGATCATTGATGAATAAATTAAAAAGTAAAGGCCCCAAAACTGAACCTTGGGGTACACCACTTCTCACTTCTTTCCATCCGGAGAATTTCTTGGGGTCATAGGCAAGTGTTGTATTGCCTCTGTACAAATCGATGGTGAGACCACACTTGGAGTACTGTGTACAGTTCTGGTCACCGCACCTCAAGAAGGATATAATGGAACTGGAAAAGGTGCAAAAAAGGGCAACAAGAATGATCAAGGAAATGGAGCGCCTCCCTTATGAAACCAGATTGCAACGCCTCGGTCTCTTCAGCCTTGAAAGACGGCGTTTAAGGGGTGACTTGATCGAAGTGTATAAAATCATGCATGGGATAGAAAAGGTGGATAGAGAAAAATTCTTTTCTCTATCACACAATACCAGGACAAGGGGGCACTCCCTAAAGCTCATAGCTAAGAAAGTGAGGACAAATAAAGGGAAATATTTCTTCACCCAGAGGGTCGTTGATTTATGGAATTCACTTCCTGAAGGGGTCATGACAGCTGTCAGCCTTGACAGCTTCAAGGCAGGGCTAGATAGATTCATGGATGCAAAGTGTATTGGTGGTTATTAAAACAGATGTCCATGTGCCGCCTCTATGTTGGTTGAGGCAGGCAGGATTCCCTTGAGTACCATTTGTTTGGGGGTCAAGGGAAAGGGAGGGTTTTGCCTTCTCTTTCTGCTCAAAATCCCCATGTACATTTGGTGGGCCACTGTGTGACACAGAATGCTGGACTCGATGGGCTTTGGCCTGATTCAGCATGGCTCTTCTTATGTTCTTATGTTCTTAACACCATCCCCACTGTCAAACATGTAGGTGGAAGCATTGTGCTTTGGGGGTGTTTTTCTGCTAAGGGGACAGACAACTTCACCGCATCAAAGGGAAGATGGACAGGGCCATGTACTGTCAAATCTTCCCACAGCCAGAACATTGATGGGTATTCCAGCATGGCAATGACCCAAAACACACGGCCAAGGCAACAAAGGAGTGGCTCAGGAAGAAGCACATTAAGGTCCTTGAGTGGCGTAGCCAATCTCCAGACCTTAATCCCATGGAAAATCTGTGGAGGGAGCTGAAGCTTTGATTTGCCAAACGTCAGCTTCGAAACTTTAATGACTTGGAGAGGATCTGCAAAGAGGAGTGGGACAAAATCCCTCCTGAGATGTGTGCAAACCTGGTGGCCAACTACAAAAAATGTCTGATCTCTGTCTGTGATTGACAACAAGGGTTTTGCCACCAAGTACTAAGTCATGTTTTGCGAAGGGGTCAAATATTTATTTCACTCATTAAAATGCAAATCAATTTATAACTTTTTTGAATTGTGTTTTTCTGGATTTTTTTGTTGTTATTCTGCCTCTCACTGTTAAAATAAACCTACCATTAAAATTATAGACAGATCATTTCCTTGTCAGTGGGCAAACGTACAAAATCAGCAGAGGATCAAATAATTTTTCCCCTCACTGTATTGCAGAGAGATATCTTCAGTAATCTTCAAATGTAAAAGAAGTTGGCATTTGGAATTATACAGTATGTGAATTTTAATTATTTTCCTCCTTTCTTTTCATAGCCGTGCACCAATGCGATCAACTCCAACTATGGCTGCGCGTGCTCCTGTACCAGCTCCAGCCCCTGCTTCAGCAGTGGGTTCTCCTGCCCCCAGGCAGCCTGGCCTGATGGCCCAGATGGCCACCACAGCTGCAGGTGTTGCTGTAGGTTCTGCTGTGGGCCATACTCTAGGACATGCCATGACTGGGGGCTTTGGGGGTGGAAGCTCTGAAGCTGCAAAACCTGACATCACTTACCAGGTAAAAGAAATTATTCCTTTTTTGAAATGTATACTTGTCAAGTAAGATTGTGAACGGTAGAGATCCTTTTGGTTAATAAATAGGGAAAACAAAAAGGGGAAGGCATGTGCTCTAAAAATGATATTTTAACATGAAGTGCTACTCCTTTTTGAAGAGTATATTTCTTCAAAGTGTTCCACAGGACAAACCATCTATTATCTTTTTTAGGCTGCTGCTATTAGCATAATTGTATTAAATATCATGGAATGCTTGAGATATTTAGTCGAAGAAACTGGGGAACAAAGCCTGCTGATTAGGAAAAGAGTTGTATGAAATTGTTAGCAGGCCTGAGAATGTTCCTGATTTTTGCAGTTTGTAACAAGAAGAGGTCCTGATTGGGCTTCCTTATCAGGATCTGTTGTTCTCTCCCTTACCCTCTTCCAATTCTCAGTCTCATTGCTTGCATTTCCTTTTTAGGAGCCTCAGCCAGCAGAGCCTGCTATGCAGCAGTCCCAATACACACCTTGCCAGTATGAGATGAAGCAGTTCTTGGAGTGTGCTCAGAACCAGAGTGATTTGAAATTGTGTGAAGGGTTCAGTGAGGTGCTGAAGCAATGCCGATTTGCAAATGGTATGTAGCTTCCGTGGCTTTCTCTGGAAATTGGGAGTGGGCTTCTTTTCGAAGCATGAGAAGGAGGACAACTCGTTTAGGCACTGCTATGAATCCTTCCTGGGGGGCTTTTGAGGGTGATTATTACAATGTTAGGAAAACATTTACTTTTTTTAATTTAAGTCATACAACACATTAAACATTGCTTACTTACTAAAAGAGACAACGATAGTATGGGCGAAGAACTTTGGATATTCTATAGAATTAGAAGACTGGGAAAAACTGTGGGATAAAAATATCAGACTTACTAAAGCAGTAACATACAAAGAAAACTTACTGGTATATAAAATGTTTTATAGATGGCATATGACACCAGTTCGCTTAGCGAAAATGTTTAAAAATTTATCGGATACATGTTGGAAATGTAAACAAAAACAGTACTTATTATCATGCCTGGTGGACATGTTCTATTGCAAAAAAATATTGGTCTAAGATTCATCGATGGTTAGAAAAAATGATGAAAATCAAGATAGAATTTAAACCGGAACTGTTCCTGTTAGGTATATTAAGACCTAACTATGGCAAAGAAAATGATTATTTAATATTACATGTATTAACAGCTGCAAGAATAGTATTTGCCCAATTTTGGAAAAATGAGAACTTACCATCAGACCAGATTATAATTTTGAAAATCCTAGATTGTGCAGAAATGGACTAATTAACATTAAAGATGAAGGAGAAAAAAGATTCAATCTTTTATAAAACCTGGGGAAAATTTTATCACTGGGTTGAAACACGTTAGAATAAGAAGAGATTTTAGAGCTTTATTATATTAAGTATTCAGGTTGATGATTGGAAATAGTTGTTATGCTATCAACTATGTTAATTATTTAAAGGAATATTAGTGTTTTACCAAATGTCAGTTGTAACTATACTGATTTATTCTTATAAATGTCTAGTATTATATAAACAATAATACTCAATATGAAGACCCGGACGACAGCTTGTTCACTGAATTACGTATTTACTGTAGTTATCCACACCCTGTCCCCTTTATCCCGATTTTCCTGTACCCGCACTGACCCCATTTTTTCCCTACCCATATAAAATCTAATAAAATATATTTTTAAAAAAAAACATTGCTTACTTACAACAGTGATAATTGAACTCCATTATTCCAGGTAGAATGACAATTTCAAACTGATTTCTAATTGCATATCAGTGTATCTTGAAAACTTAAGGTTTTCATTCTTCGTGTGCCTTCTGGCAAGGTGTTAATTCCATCTTTATCAGACATTCCTGACATAGTGCATAATCTAAAAATGAGCTTTATGAGAAGATGCATTTTGAAGACACCCAGTTATTGGTAGTAGTCTAGTGTTGGCTATCTGTTGAGCTCATTGTATGCTGATGAAATGCAAGTACATAATGCATTAAAGTAAAGTCATATCTGTGTTTGATCAAGATAGTAGGTCACATGAATATACAACTTGGAAAAATCTGTACTAAAAATCTTCCAATAGAATTTAGTATCCAGCAGCCCACTTCTACTAGCTCATTCTTAGAATTCTGATGAACGAATTAAAAATGATGTTGGCTTGATGTAAAAAGTGGAGGAAAAATGGGAAGTGACCATGATAGTACTGAAATGTGATAGGGAAAGGTCAGGGAACTTAAATGTCATTTTCTGGATCCTGCAGTCCATCTTTTAATGTATTGTTTTATTTTTTTTCCTTCAAATCCACAGGCTTAGCTTAATTAAACTCTGGAGGATCAAATCTAGCTCCATCACTGAGATCGATTGCCAGTAAAATTTTCTTTTAACGTCTAAAAGCTCTCCAACTTGTCTTTGTTTATAATCCGTTTTCCATCTGACAAGAAAGCATGAAGTTTGCAGCAAGAAGAATTGTGGCAATAAGTTCTTGTGATTGGGAAAGTGGAATGATCATCCAATTTTAGGATTACTTAACTTGTGTTATTCCAGATTGTGATTGTGTATGATCCTTAGAATAAAAAATGACTGTTCTGGAAAAGAGGTTTTAAATTGCCTGTCAGTCTTTAATAAATAACGATGACTGGGAACAGGAGGAATGGGATACATTACTTCATCTGTAACAAATAAGAATTTGTTTCCTTAATTTGTTGTTAAAAATGCAAAATACAATAAAATATTGCATCTACTAACATTTTTCCTGGACAATTGGGCCGAATCCACATTTTGCAACTTGGAGAGGGAGGATTATTTAGTTCTGAGGCTGATCACCAATGGACAGCTAACAAGAGTTAAAACAATTTAAGAAAAGAAAAACAGGTCTGTCTTGAGGAAGTGCTACTATCCAGATCCAAAATAGAAAAAACTAAATCATGGGGGAGAGGGGGTCAACCCAGGCACCATACCAACTTTAATGTCAAGTATCAAGAAGAGATGTTCTTCCCCCTCCCTGCTAAACAGACTGCAAAATATTAATAGTTCTATAATATTTCCACAGATATCACCAAGGTATCATAACATTCAGCATTGATCTCCAAGATTCTTACCTTGAGCAAATAAAATTTTTCAGGAACTTTCATGGTGGAAGCAATACATACATTCAGTTGCAATTCTGAAAAAGCAACAAGGCATTTCAAGTGACTTTTCAAGTCTCACTCCATGAAGTCAGTACACCGAGACACAGTCATAGCAATTAATACAGTACCTGAATTTGTATAAAGGTTACACCTGCACAGGACACATTCTTCCTTTCAACCTCCCAAACTGACTGCTGGGAAGTTCTGGGAACTGAAGGCTATATCTGAAAAGTGCAGTAAGGAAAATGGCAATAAATAATTGACTTTGGGATACTAATACAAAAATTGGCCTTATGTAAAATAATAGGCAACAGCATCAAGATGAATTAGAAATATCTTTTTTTAAACTGAATTTGCTTGATTGTCAAAAAAGGTTAACCGTAATCACAATCCTAATATTATATTCCAAAATGAATAGTTATAATGGCCCCTCAAAAGCATTAAATAAAGTACAAACACATCTACAGTATTTCTGTCCATAATTTTGGCTTGCATATAAATTCCAGTGGTAGGCTTAGGGGGAACAAAACTGGGTAGCTGCATCTTAATACTTTATTGAAACTGCCTGTTAATCCAGAAAAAAAGGTAAGTTGGGAAAAAGTATTCTGGGGACTAAAACAATGACCAGAAGAGTACTCATTAGTTTGCCTTTTGTTAAAGTGTGAACAGTCATAACCTACCATGGATAAATTCTGTAGTCTTTCAGTATGTCTCATTAAATGCCAGTGATTCAAAATAATACCTTTTAACACAAGAGACCACATGTTCCACCTATTTTTATGTAACGAAGCAACCACCTCTTCCTTAATTCACTTCTATAATGCCTTCTCATCTAAATATAATTCCCTGAGAAATCATTGACCTCAGGTGTATGCTAAAGTATACTGATTTAATTTTAATTAAATTTTAATTTTAGAAATGGGTAAATCAGTATTTTTCAAACTTGGCCATTTTAAGATGTGTAGACTTTAATTCCCAGCTTGCTGGGAGAATTCTGAGAGGTGAAGTCCACACATTTTAAAGTTGCCAAGTTTGAAAAATTAGAAACACTTTTTTTCCAAATATTAGATAATTTACTATGTAAATGCATAGATCTAATTTGTAAGCCAGAGCATATAGAAATAATATCTGTTAGAGACCTATGATTCATAAACAACAGTCAGCTACATCTATTTGGTCAAAATACTCAATTCATCTTTGGACCCTCAATAAACCTTACAGTGGTCAAAAATTTAAATTTTTGTACGTATATCAAATCATAATTATTGCATTACAATACTTTTATGAAGCAGTGATCTAACACAAAATATGGGGGAGACAGAATGTTGGATTATCTTTACACACTTAAGTTTTCTTTGGAATTGTCAATAATATCCCTGTTTGCCAATCTAAATTTTGCTGAATGATGTGCAGAAAAAATTAAATTTTATGAGTTATGCATACAGGTAGTCCTTGACTTACGACCACAATGGAGTCCAAAATTTCTGTTAAGTGAGACATTTATTAAGTGAATTTTTCCTTTTAAGATGTATGGACTTCAACTCTCAGAATGAAGAAATTGCCAAGTTTGAAAAAATACCGAACCAACCCAAATCCAAGTGAAAATGTTTTGGAGGGTGTTTGTGCCCTCTCCCCTGCATCAGCAAGGCAAAGTTGCCTATAAAACTCTGTTGTGAAACAACTGAGGGCATAGGGCAGGAGGTGTCTGTGCGTGGCAGGAAAGCAGTCAGAAAGGGATGCTTTTCTCCTACCGGTAACAGTACCCACAGGGAGTAGGAGTAGGAATAGTAAGCAGTGGGAAAGAGTGAGCAGTGGTTAATAGTACCAGAATATGTGAATGCTTGTGTGTGTTGTTTAAGAATCTGGGAAGTTGGCTCTTTTGTGTCTTGAAACCCCCCTCATTGGATATACAGGTAGTCCTTGAATTACCACCACAACTGAACCCCAAATTTCTGTCGTTCAGGCATTTGTAAAGTGAGTTTTGCCCCATTTTACGATCTTTTTTGCCACAATTGTTAAGTGAATCACTGCTGTTGCTAAGTTGGTAACTTGGTTGTTAAGTGAATCTGGTTTCCCCATTGACTTTGCTTGTCAGAAGGTCGCAAAAGGTGATCACAGGACCTTGGGACACAGCAACGGTCATAAGTATGAACCAGTTGCCAAGCATTTGAATTTTGATTACGTGATCATGGGGATGCTGCAAAGATCGCAACTTTGAAAAGCCATAAGTTGCATTTTTCAGTGCCATTGTAACTTTGAACAGTCACTAAATGAACTGTTGTAAGTCAAGGACTCCCTATAATTTATAATATCTGTGACAGTCTTTGCTTTTTTTTTATTAAGAATTTAAATATGCCAGTAAGGCCAACTGCATTCTCAGCCGTCCCCAAATGTGCTCTCTTAAGATACAGAGCTACTAAAAAACAAAAATCAGTCCTGTTGCGCTTCACGTGTCCTGCCCTGTGGAATCACATTATGCATGCATTCCAAATTTTGTTCCTGGTTCTTGTTTCCCTGGAGAAGGAATCCCTGTTTGTCCTTTCATTCATGGGAGCTGTTGGTTGTTGAAGAATTCCTTCACCTCAAAGAGGGTCACTCCAACCTAAGCAGAGAGGGAGCTGAGCGTGCAAAGTGGAGGACTTGGAATAATTCTCGAGTTGCACTGCGATTTTTATTTTTGGCAGTGCAGTCGCCACAGTGTGAATGATCCACAACAAATTAAAAGAGAATGTGAGACGCTGCTATGTGGTTTAATTGCTGCCCGTCAAACAACACTGGGAATTCTTTCTCAAGATGGGCTTTGGGATTTGATCTGCTGGGTTACTCTTGGTTAGAAGACGCCGACTGTGCAAATGACGGTTAGGGTAAGTAATCATGTCTTTTATCAAGAAATTGGTCTTTAATTAACTAGTTAAATTATGCAACTCTGTAAGTGTATTAGTTGATTTGGAGATATGTGCAGGGCAATAAGGCTGAGTTTTTGTTTTGGTTTAGCACTATATTAAATATAAGGGTAGAACCCATAGAAAAAGGTAGCATTTTCTATTCCCAGGCTATCAGAATGTGTCTTCAAGGCTTTTAGAATGGAAGACAACAATTTTGATCTTATTGTTTGCTTTCCAGGAAAGGTTTGCTTTGAAATTGCACAGTTAGCAATCAGAAAGGAGAAAATATTTGGGGTATGCTTCATAGTAATTTATACCTACTATGCTACATCTGAACTGAATGATTGTTCAGATCCAGACTACATTTGTACTTTATTTGAAACAATAGCTCTTAAATAATAATTAAAGTATGTCATGATTCCAAGGGGATCCATATATAAAACCAGCCTCTGGTTATATATACAGTATACAATATATAAGGAAATTGCTTTTAGTTCAAGAGAACATCCAAATTTAGCCTTATTCTTAACCCATCTGTCTTGGCTCTCCTTCTATGAGCATGGAGAAATTAGATTATGGCAGGTCAACATTTCCCACAATGAATCCTCATTATTTGTGGTGTATTTCCAATTTAGACACTTGTTCCAGTTTTTTAAAAAAACTTATAAAGCAGTGTAAGTAATTTTTTTATTTATCTAAGGAAATTGTAAATTTATAACTCTAATCTGTGTGCATGTATGAAACACAATTGAACAAAAATAACAAAATAACATAAGAAAAAAATAACTACAGTCGTATCTGTATTCATAATCAGTAGAATGGGTTTAATTGCTATTACTTCAGGAGAAAAATGCCAGGCGTTTCAGTTATACGAAAGACTAATGGGGTCAGGACCATCAAATCTTGAGGGGGGGAGTTAAATCTGAAGAGCAAACATAACACCAGCTGACATATTTTAATGACAGAAGAAAGATTAATATCTTGGATAGCTTTGTAGGAAAAAAAAACCAAATGTACAGGTATAGTATAGGTGGTACCTTGCTCAATAGTAGCAACTGTGAGAGGGATCTTGGAGTCCTAGTGGACAAGCCAGCAGTGTGTTGCAGCTACCAAAAAAGCCAACACAGTGCTAGGCTGCATTAACAGAGGGATGGAATCAAGATCACGTGAAGTATTAATACCACTTTACAATGCCTTGGTAAGGCCACACTTGGAATACTGCATCCAGTTTTGGTCACCGCAATGTAAAAAAGATGTTGAGACTTTAGAAAGAGTACAGAGAAGAGCAACAAAGATGATTAGAGGACTGGAGGCTAAAACATATAAGCAACGGTTGCTGGAACTGGGTTTGTCTAGTTTAATGAAGAGAAGAACAAGGGGGGACATGATAGCAGTGTTTCAATATCTGAGGGGCTGCCACAAAGAAGAGGGAGTCAAGCTATTCTCCAAAGCACCTGAAGGCAGGACAAGAAGCAATGAATGGAAACTAACCAAAGAAAGAAGCAACCTAGAACTAAGGAGAAATTTTCTGATAGAACAATTAATCAGTGGAACAACCTACCTCCAGAAGCTGTGAATGCTCCAACACTGGAAGCTTTTAAGAAGAGACTGGACAGCCATTTGTCTGAAATGGTATAGGGTTTCCTGCCTGAGCGGGGGTTGGACTAGATGACCTCCAAGGTCCCTTCCAACTTTGTTATTGTTAATTGTTATTATTTGAGACATGACAGAAGTCAGTCAGGAAAATAGAAAGAGTTCTTCCCTATGTCCAAGTTAAATATGCATTTTAATTTTGCAAAAAGGTTTTAGTATTTTTAAAAGCTATACCAACGATGGCTGACAGGCATAGAGATATTTGCTGGGGATGAGGTGAAAACAATACTATGAAGATGAAGTACAGAATAAAGATAAATTGGTACCGTGGCAAGATGCAAGAGAGGGAAGGCTCAAATAGGTCAGGACAATTGAAAATGAACCAATTTTCTCAAGGCTGAATTAGTCATTTCAGTGCCAGTGTTCATACAGATGCCTAAACCTGAAGTTTATGAGTCAGGGTTTATTGATCAAATCACAGCAGCCTAGTACAGTACATAAATCCTGCTAAGCCACAATGCCTAGGTTCTGCCATCACATTTACAAAAAAAATAAATAGCAAACTACATTTTAGTTAAGTGAAATGTATGAATCCATCAGTTGCTACATTTTCTTCAAGTATTTTTGACTGTAATTATTTTGACCAAGACTGAGTGAATCATGATTTATTCAGTTAACCCCATAAATGGATTTACATGGCATAAAGAAGCTGGTAAAGCAGGAATTAGAACAAGAAGTCCAGAATTTGAAAAGGAGAAAGAAAACCACTTAAATTTTAGAACCAAGGAAGAGAAAGGAAGCTAACTTGATTTCTGTGTTCTGCAATAAGCAAACCTTCTGCATAAATAGTGTTCTTTTTGGCCTGCAATAAATCAATTTATCTACTCGTACTCTTCCCTTAACTAGTTCATGTGAGACTGAATTTGTGGAATGAAAGGGTTACTCTCATGCCTCTGTGAAGTCTGACGAATGGGTTTAGTTAACATATATTCTAAATAGGTTTTCGGTCTAAAAATATTCTGACCGTCATTTCTATAACTTTGCATATCACCATAGAACAGTATTTCTCAGCAACTTTAAGACATGTGGACTTCAGTTCCCAGAATTGAATGCTGACTGGAGAAATCTGAGAGTTGAAGTCCATATATATTAAAACTGCTGAGGTTGAGAAACACTGTTGCACAAAGGGGCTAACCCTTACAGAATATTTATCATGAGCAACATGGTATGAAATTCCTCTCTCCCTAACTTGCTGTAATTATAACTAGGAGAAAGATTATTTGGGGTTTTTTTTCCTGTTTCTGTTGTTGCAGCGTTTTGTCATCTTAGAATAATCTTTTGGAAGGCTCCTAAAAAGAAGACCAAAATGACCAAAACTGAAGAACTGCCACATAACCATACTTCTGAAGAGTTTTATGAAAAATATGAACCTAAGGAAATTTTAGGAAGGTAAAATATTTGAAAGTTGGTGCTATCATAATAGGTAATTTGCTATGTGACCGTCAAAACAAAAAATGCATTTATTCCTTTAACCAACATTTTAGGAAGCAATGTCAGTTTTAATACAATCAATTCAGAACATAGCAAATTAATCTGGATATATTTCAAATAATTTAGCTACAAGAATAGATAACGGAAAATAATTAAATTTGAAACTTCAGTCCCTGAAAATGGACGGTGGGTATAGTCAAAGCATTTGTTAATATTGGAGAAAATTAATGTATTTTAAACTTTTCATAAACATGGCAGCGGATATAGCTGGATATAGTTTTTCCTCAGAGGAGACTTCTAGAGCAGTGTTTCTCAACCTTGACAATTTTAAGGCATGTGGACTTCAACTCCCAGAATTCCACAGCCAGCATTGCTGGCTGTGGAATTCTGGGAGTTGAAGTCCACATGCCTTAAAATTGTCAAGGTTGAGAAACACTGCTCTAGAGTATCATGGCTACCATTGAACAGAAAATCTGAAAATAGTTTGCCTACAATAGTTTGGTACCTTCCAGATGTGGTAGATCAGGGCTTTTCAACCTTTTCACCCATTGTACCACTTTTAGGATATGGCAACATCCATAAAGTACAGGTAGTCCTCGACTTAGAACAGTTCGCTTACTGACTCATAGAAGTTACAATGGCACTGCAAAAAGTGCCACAGCCGAGAAAAACACCTGCCTGCCCACCCGGCAGCGCTCTTCCTCCTGTCCGAGGTTTTCATTGTTGTGAGCATTTCTGTTGAGGATTGGCAGTCGGGGTGGGGTGGGGGGGTGTTTGGTTTTTATTCCCCCTATCTGCTGGGTGGTTGCAGCAGGTTTTGGTCACTTCACATGACCCTGGGACACTGTGACCGTCATAAATATGAATCAGTTGCCAAGCAACTGAATATAAATCACAAGACTCTGGCTATGCTGCCACATTCCAGCTGATTGGTGCTTCTTCTGGGCTCAGCAGAAGCGCCAGGATCAGCGCCAAGCTCCACCTGGAGCCTGGTGCTGATCCTGGTGTTTCCACTGAGCCCTGACAGTCCCGAAGAAGTGCCGATCAGCTGGAAAGTGGCATTGATCCTGGCGCTTCCACTGAGCCCTGACAGCCCTGCAGCTCCAACCATCTCTTGCTCAGGCTTGTGCGGTGCTGCCACCGGCTCAGCTCATTCCCCTCCCCCACTACTTTTCTAGGATGGTCGCATACCACCTGCCAGGTGCCAATGTACCACAGGTGGTACCCGTACCACTGGTTGAAAAGCCCTGTGGTAGATAATAATTCCTATAATCTAGATGTTATTTACTTTTGAGCAGCCTATATCTTACACATGAAGTTGGCAGTCTCTCTGACTGTTCCCTGATACTGGACTCAAAGGTAAGCTGCCACTGAACAAGGAGGTTCTACCCATCGCTCAAGGCCTAATGCTGTTGGTGTTTTTTCATCCTTTGCTCCACTTTTAAATCAATCTAATATAATGACCATTGCATTTTGTGCCTGTAAATTTCATTAACATTTTTTTGTTCTGTTGCAAATCTTCTGCCAACCTATGCACCCACATTTTAGTATTTCTGAGAAAAGAAGATCCATTTTTCTTCCCTTCTGCACTCAGATGATGTATAAATAAGGTAAAATACATTTAATTGATTTCATCTCAGCTGCAGATTTCAATATCTGTTTAACAAACTCTTTTACTAAATTTCCTGAGATACTTTTTTGGGTTGAGAGGCTTTCTTAAAGAATAGGAAATGGACAGTTCTTCCATGTAGCCTCCTCGTTTGTAATTTTACACACACACACACATTCAGAGAGAGTGAGACAGAGAAACAGAGATGAAAAGCTATTTTTACCTTTAATATACACAATATGAGCTACCATGCAGCCACACAAGGGATGGTCTGTTTTCCATTTCATGGGCTCTGTGAAATAATTTAATTTTTATCCTCTTTTATTCTGCAGTCCTGCCTCTGTTTAGAAGCATTTCATAGCCTGAATATTGCCTATTCAGAAAAATAAATCAGAAGTCTGGTGGCCTTTTTTCAGGCTAACATATTTTATTTAAATTTATTTAAATAAATTTAAGTGATTCATATCATGAATGTGCCATGATTACAGGACTGTTTTGGTGTTGACTGAAAAAAGTAAAGCCAATTCAGAAAAAAAGTTATTTTAATCTAAATGGTAAAGGTTTAGGAAATGATAGACTAGTTGTTTGGAGAGCTTTATAGAAAGGAATAAATTACTTGTTCTCCAAGGGAATAATGAAATGTTATACTTCACAGTCCACGAATAAATTCCAAAGGAACATCCCTTTACATAAGAACTCTTTTCTAGTATAAAATATTCCTTCCATCAATAGAATACAGATGAAGATCACACTATTTTGAACAATTTTGGCTTCAACAAAATGATTGGCTTCAACTCTCAACAATATCCATATCCTCAATTATTATCTCTAAATGTGCTGTTAATCTAGACTCTGACTAGACTCCAGCTGTGTGGACATAAAAATGGTGCACAGTAATACTATAACATAAAAAATGGTGCCATGGAGTGGAATAACTTAATTTCACCCTACAGCTTTCACATTTCTGTTAAGATCTTTTGCTATTCTATTAAGAAAATGCCTACAAGCATTTGTGATATGGCAGCATTTCCAATAACTGCCAATTTTTAATAACTCCATTTAGCCTTGCTATTCCTCTTCTCACGTTGAATATGAGGGAATAACAAAGGGGTAACACAGCCTTTTAGAGACCTGTGTTTGTGTGTGGGTTTGATTCTTTCCCTCTCTCTAATTCTCCTTTCTTCCTACAATTTCTTTTATGCGTACTGTCTTTTCAGAGGAGTAAGCAGTGTTGTCCGCAGATGCATTCATAAAGTCACTCGACAAGAATATGCTGTTAAAATTATAGACATCACAGCTGGAAATTTCTCTCCACAAGAAGTTCAAGAGCTGAGAGAAGCCACTCTAAAAGAAATCAATATCCTCCAGAAAGTGTCTGGACATCCTAACATTAGTAAGTTAGATTTTGCTTCCAGATCATCCTAATTATACCATATCAATAAACCAGTGAAGATAAACACAATGGAATTACTATTGGCTTGGTTTGCTTGACATGCATAACCACCTCCTTCTTGCAAACGGTGATTATGTGCTATGTAGAATATAGAACATATGTTCCATTGGCTGGAAGGAACCTTTGAGATCTTCTATTCCAGGGTAGGCAACCTTGGCTCTTTTATGACTCATGGACTTCAATTCCCAGAATTCCTGAGCCAGCCATGCTGAGGGGAAGGGAGAGGTTTCCAAGCTGAGCCATGCTGGCTCGGGAATTCTGGGAGTTGAAGTCCACGAGTCATAAAAGAGCCAAGGTTGCCTACCCTGTTCTAGTCCAACCCGTGCTCAAGCAGGAGACTGTCAGAATTGCCACTTCTCTATCAGTCTGCCATGAACCCTGGGGAGAGGCTGGAAGGGAGAGCGATAGCATGGAGGGAAAGTGAAACTGAACTGTGAGAACAAATGACATTTGCAAGGTTGTTTTCCTGGGAGCAGAATGCCAACATGTAGAGCAGCGGTTCTCAACCTTTTCCGGGGTTTGACCCCGGCCCGCGCCGCGCTTGCGCGGCGCGACGGTCCACATCACAAAGGGGAAAAAAATGGCGGACCAAAAAAAATAAATAAATAAAAAAAATGGCGGACCAAAAAAAAAATAAAAAAAATGGCCGACCAAAAAAAAATAAAAAATGGCGGGCCCACATCGTGCATGTGCAGCGCGACGGCCCGCATCGCAAAGGGGAAAAAAATGGCGGACCCAAAAAAAAATTTTAAAAAATGGCCGACCCAAAAAAAAAAAAATGGCGGGCCCGCATCGCGCATGCACAGCGCGACGGCCCGCATCGCAAAGGGGAAAAACATGGCGGACCAAAAAAAAAATAAAAAAAAATGGCGGACCAAAAAAAAAATAAAAAATGGCGGGGCCGCATCGCGCATGTGTAGCACGACGGCCTACATCGCAAAGGGGAAAAAAATGGCGGACCAAAAAAAAAAAATAAAAAAAAATGGCCGACCAAAAAAAAAAGTCCGACCCAAAAAAAAATAAAAAATGGCGGGCCCGCATCGCGCATGCGCGGCGTGATGGCCCGCATCGCAAAGGGGAAAAAATGGCGGACCAAAAAAAATGGCCGACCAAAAAAAATGGCGGACTGCGGTGTTTGGCAACCCCCATGAAATGGTCGTTCGACCCCAAATGGGGTCGCGACCCACAGGTTGAGAACCACTGACGTAGAGTGACTGTTTCCAAAACATCTCTTTTAAAATTGATTGGACAATGAGAGACAAACAATAGGAAAGGACTTATTTCATTCCGGACAAACGGCTCTCCAATCTCTTCTTGAAAACCTCCAGTGATGAAACACCTACAGCTTCTGGAAACAAAACATTTCACTGATCAATTGTTCTGTCAGGGAATTTCTCCTTAGTTTTTTGTTAGTCTGCCCTTGATAAGTTTCCATCCATTACTTCTTGTCCTGTCCTCAGGTGCTTTGGAGAATAAATTTGTTGTGTACTTCATTCGCGTGCAAATGATGAAGACACATGGCGAATGCTGAACAAAAACTTTATTCTCCTTCTACAACAACCAAGCAAAAGCAAAAGGCACGCAGGCCTTTTTATATCGCCAGAACCCCGGACAGTGTCAATCAATAGGAACAGAGCGTTTTCACGCCTTACACATGCACATAAGGCCGGCGCCGCTCTGTCTGGTCCCGGGCAGCTTTTAGAATGCCCGGGACCAATGCAACGTCCCGAGCCTGCTTTTGCAGGCTCAGGACACAACACCCATCCCCCCTAGATGGAACATACTTTGCGTACACACATGTACATCGTGCATTGGGAAGAGTGGCATACAGTTGCATTATTCAAATGCAAAGAGTGTGGAATACTTGAGTCTGCCCTCAGGCAAACCCCCTTCAGTATTTATTAATACAAATAAATGTATCCGAAATAAAAAAATAATACAAAATAATCTACCCACGAGTTACTCCCCTTATTCAGGGGCCTCATGAGCAGGTCCCTCATGATTTGACAGCAACCTCAAAAAGTCTCTCAGATGTTTGGGTGGGCACTTGGCCCGCTGCGACCTTATAAGGCCCGGAGAGATTGCCTGGCCCACCTGCTCACCTACCAGGCTAGGCAGGCCAGGACGTTGCTGCTCTAAATCCCCAGGTGACCCTGGTGAGGGTGCCTGGCCTACTTGCTCGCCTACCAGGCTAGGCAGGCCAGGACTTTGCTGCCCCGAATACACAGTTGACCCGCCCCGCTGCTGGCTGGCTGGACTCTCTAAGTCCAAGCCAGCATACCTTGGAGGGGTGGAAGTCCCCGAGTCCACAATGGACCCCTCTTGGGAACACTGTCCCTCGAGCCCAAGGCCAGCAGATGGAGAGGGCTGGGTAGCAAAAGTGCCCCAGTACTTTGTGGCCCCCATGCACGTGCCAGAGGTGCCAGAGTCAGGAGTCGCCTCCATGGCAACCCTCCTTGCTGGTGACTTCCTTTTAGGAGCAACTGCGGAATTAGGCAAGCACCCTTGATGGAATTCCTTTTCTCTTATGTTAGTGATTTGTGTGGATATCCCCGGTCAGTCTCCTTGTCTGGAGCACTATCTGACATATGTGAATACTGTGGATACCCCTGGTGTGACTCCCTGTCTGGAGTAATTATGGATGTGTGGGATGACCCCCTATTCAGTGAATTCCTGTTTGGAGCACTTGCGGAACCTTGGGATGAATCCCAAACAGCCTCAGTAGCAGCTAGTGAGGGCCTGTTAGGCCTGGGAAACTGTGACCCAGAATGCATATTATGGTCCTCCCCCCAGAGCAGAGCCAGGAGCAGAAGGGTGAGAGTCCAGTCTCCAATGCAGTTGGTCTATGTGTCTGCGAAGAACGCGGCTGTCACCCAAGGCAACTTTGTATGACAATGGCCCAGAGACCTTGCAGACCACAGCTGTGACCCAGAGATGTCCAGGCCCATAGTTTCTTGCCCAAACCGGATCGCCCACCTGGAGTCTCCTAGGTGCCCACGGTTGTGACACCTGTGAAGCCACCTGGTCAGGGTGCAGCCTGTCCAGTTTAGTGATGAGGCGGCAACCCCAGCGGAGTTCAGCAGGGCTCTTCCCTGTGGCTATGCATGGTGTGGTGCGGTGTGCAAGAAGGAAATCTGCTAACCTGTGATGCCAGTTACCGTAAGTGAGTTTCTTGAGAACATCTTTGGTGTTGTGTACCATTCTTTCTGCCAGTCTGTTGGAGGATGGATGGAAGGGAGCCGATGTTGCATGCCAGATCAGGTTGGCCTGAAGAAAAGCCTGGAACTCAGAAGAGGTAAATTAAGGGCCATTGTCTGAAACCAGAACATCTGGAAGACCGTGTGATGCAAAATTCCTCTCAACACCTGGATGGTCCTGGCAGTAGTAGTGGAGGAAACGGGAACAACCTCTAGCCACTTGGAATAGCTATCAACAACAACCAGGAAGAATTGCTCCTGAAAGGGCCCAGCATGATCTATATGCATCCTAGACCATTGGGTTTGAGTTTCCTCCCACCTATGTACTGGGGCCTGAGGCATTTCAGGCCGAGACCTGGCACCCGTGCACCTGGGCCTCGATGGCTTTATCGAGCCCAGGCTACCAAAGATGGCTGCGCACAAGCGCTTTCATCCTGACTATATCAGAATGTCCATCATGCAGAGAGATCAAGATTCTAAACCTCAATGAGGCTGGAATCACTACCCTGCTACCCCATAACAGGCAACCTTTGAAAGTGGAAAACTCATGCTTCTTGTGCCAGAAGCTTTGGAACTCAGTATCTGGGCACTTGTCAGGCCATCCTGACAACACCCATGTCAGCACGCGTGTAAAAGTGTGATCAGTGGCAGTTTCTGCAGCCACGTCTCTAGCATTGAGGGGAGACTCAGGCAACTCCTGAATGGAAAGAATATTAATGGCTGGAGCAGGATCTGGCTCTGCTTGGTTTAGGGGTAATCTGCTCAGGCCATCTGCATGACCCATTTCTTTTCCTGGTTTGTGAACTAATGTGTAGTTATATGCTGACAGGAAAATGGACCATCTGAGCATACAAGGAGAAATGATATGTGGGGTCTGTTTGTTAGTGGTAAACACACCCAGCAGAGGCTAATGGTCAGTATAGACCGTGAAATGGCAGCCATATAAGAAATCATGAAATTTCTTAATGCCAGCCACTATGGCCAAGGCTTCTCTGTCAATTTGAGCGTAATTTCGCTTTGCAGAAGACAGAGTCCTTGAGTAATAGGCCACAGGGACCTGTGTCCCATCAGCCTTCAGATGGCTAAGTACAGCTCCCACCCCATAAGGAGATGCATCACAGGCAGGCAGTTGCTCATTGAAATGCACTAAAACAGCATTAGAAGTGAGCAAGGCCTTAACCTCATTGAAGCTCTTGTCATGGACTTTAGTCCACTGCCAAGGAGCCTGCTTTTCTAAGAGCCTGTGTAATGGCTCTGCCACTGCAGCTTTATGTGGGAGAAATGCATGGTAAAAATGTAAGAGCCCCAAGAAGGCTTGCAGCTCACTCTTAGACTTAGGGCTTGGGGCCTGCTGGATAGCTTGCAATTTAGTTTCAGCGGGGTGAATGCCTTGAGCATCGATCCTGAATCCTAAGAAGTCAGTAGAAGTGACTTCTATCTCATATTTATCCTTCTTTAGTTTAAGGCCTGCTTTTCGAAAATGAAGCAAGGCAACCCTTAATCTTTCTGCTAAATTTTGAGATGACTCCCCAGCAATGAGGACGTCATCGAAGTAGGGACAGACCCCAGGAATACCTCGAAGTGTGTTCTCCATGACACTTTGGAATATGCCAGGGGCTACATTTACCCCAAATTGCAGTCTCTTGACCTTGAAGGCCGCCCTGTGAGTTACAATAGTCTGGGCCTCTGCAGCTGCCTCATCAACAGGTAGCTGATGATAGGCCTGTGCCAGGTCAAGCTTTGCAAAAATGTGCCCCCCCTTGAGGGAGGCCAGAATGTGACTTACCACAGGCACTGGATAAGCGTGCTGCTGCAGGGCCTTATTCAGTGTGCACTTATAGTCTGCACATATACGTATGTCCCTATTAGCCTTTAGAGGCGTTACTATGGGGGTTTCCCATGGTTTCCAGCTCAGCATCAATCTTACCTTTAAGGGGAAAAGGTACCCTCCTAGGCTTAACCCTGATGGGCATGATGGTTGGGTCTAACCGTAGCGAAATTGAAGGCCCCTTGTAGAATCCTAGCTCTGAACTAAACACATCTGCAAACTCCTTGCAAACCTCTGCAAGGCCCAGCGTTTGCAAGCTGTGCAGCCCAGTTACCTGGATTCCCAGAGCCTCGAACCAATCGAGTCCAATAAGACTCGTACGTTCACCCTCAACAACCACCACATCTAGGGAACCTTCAAAATCCTTATACTGTACCCTAAGGGTGGCCTCCCCCTTAACACACACCATAGAATTTTGAAAATCAATGAGTATTAGATTCGATGGCCTGAGTTTAACTCGAAGGCCACTACTGCTGCAAATCCTTTTAAAGGTATTAATTGAAATAATGGAAAGAGCGGACCCTGTGTCCAACTCCATCAGTAAGGGAACCCCTTGCAACCTGACGTTAATGAAAAGTTTCTTCTTAAGGGGCTTGTGTGTCCCTGTTTTTAGAATGCTCCTGCGTGATGCGCAGAAACCCACCCTGTTTTTGTTGGGGACCCTGGTACCTTTCTGAAGCAATTCTTCCCAAGTTTGAACCTTCTGGTGACCCAAACAGACGGATGCAATGTGGCCCTGCCTGCCACATGCCCTGCAGATGGCGGAGCGAAACCTTCAGTCAGCTCGCTTGTGGTGTCCTCCGCACCCGAAGCATTAAAGAGATGCTGGGGCCTTGACCGGATGTCCCTTCTGCCTCCACTCAGCTGGCTGGTGAAGATAGTCGACCTCCTTTTCAGGATCCACTTCTGATCCTTCTCGAGCTTCCTCTTAATGGACGTAGCTGTGTCTGGAGGATTCCTGGTGAGGCGCAACACCTTCACAGCCCCGCCTGCTGCTTCCTCAGCTGCCACCTCTCGCAACGCATCCTGGAAGGAGACATCTTCTTTTGCAAAAATCTTTTGTTGTAAGTCTCTGCTCCTTAAGCCACAGACAAAACGATCTCGCAGCCTGTCTTCCAGATTCTTGAACTCACAAGATCTGGCTGCTTGCCTTAAGGCTGCAATAAAGTCTGCAGCAGATTCACCCAGCCTCTGGTCTCTCTGCTCGAACGCGTGCCTCCACGTAATGACGGATAACTTTGGCTGGAAATGTTCCTTCAACATTTTCTTCAAGTCAGCATATGTTACTGACTCCAGAGGTGCAGGGGCCACCAGATTTTCTGCAATGTCAAAAGCTTCTTGTCCACAGGCACACAAAAGAGTTGCTGCCTTCAGGCCGTCTTCTCTAATCTGATTTACTCGGAAGTAGTTCTCCACCCGTGCTACGTAGGAATTCCATCTCTCTGGGTGGGAGACATCGAAATCAGTCAAGCGGCCAATCTTCGACATTGTAAACTTTACGACCTTCACCACTCGCTTCCTCTGCAAGCTGCTGTTTGGGGAAAGGGTCCTTTAACTGAGCTCAACCTCCGGCGACACTGTACTTGCAGGCTGGGACGCTGATTCAGACACCGTCTTCCCCTCTTCAGGACTTCCTGGGTAAGTCCTTAAATCTTTTGCTTCAACTTGCAAAGGATCCCACCTTCGTCGCCAGTGTTGTGTACTTCGTTCACGTGCGAATGATGAAGACATATGGTGAATGCTGAACAAACACTTTATTCTCCTTCTACAACAACCAAGCAAAAGCAAAAGGCACACAGGCCTTTTTATATGGCCAGAACCCTGGACAGTGTCAATCAATAGGAACAGAGCGTTTTCGCGCCTTGCACATGCGCACAAGGCCGGCGCCGCTCTGTCTGGTCTCAGGCAGCTTTTGGAATGCCCGGGACCAATGCAATGTCCTGAGCCTACTTTTGCAGGCTCAGAACACAACAAAATTGATCCCTCTTCCCTGTGACAGCCCTTCAAGTATTGGAAGATTGGCTATCATGTCACCCTAGTCCTTCTCTTTGTTAGACTAGATATGCCTAGTTCCCTCAGCAGTTCATTGTAGGGTTTAGCCTCCAGACTAATTTAATTTAATCAATATTTTTACAAATACATTTCTAATTTTGGTAGCCTCTACTAATTTTTAAACAACTGAGAATCCAAAATCCTTTTGATTAACTAGAAAACCACCTGATCTGCTAACCACCTTTTCTATTTGATGGCTGTTGACCTTTTCTATTTCCAGATTAGCCCCTTCCCCACTTTCTCTTGCACTACTTGGGGTGGTGTATTTTCAATTTGCTGATGAATCAGCATTATTATAAGTGCAGGATACGATTTCAAGAGGAAGAGTATGTTTGGAAAAAGAGCGTCCAGTTAATGTTAGCTACTGTATTGCTAAATGTCAGTGAAGATTCTCAATCATCCGGGTCATGGTTGTCTCAAAGGTGCTTTTCCAAAAGGCAACTGGGCTTTTTTGTTTTTTTCCTTGAAAAAATTTCACTTCTCATCCAAAATGCTGCATCAGTTCTGAAGAACTGAAGAAGCTTCTTGGACAAGAAGTGAAATGTTTTCAAAGAAAAAAAAACCAAGAAAGTCAAGTTGCCTTTTGAAAAAAATACAGTATTGCTACTTTCTAGTACTGTATGATGGAAAGCTATGAGCAAATTTATCATCCCTGTGCCGTTTGTAAGAAATTGTTGGCATCTTCTGGCCTGGAAAGAATCCCAAGCCTTCCTACACAAACATAGATGACAACAAGATCATATTAGTCTGTCTGTCTGTCTCTCTCTCTCTCACAGTAATATTTCTTACAGATGATCAACCTTTGTATTTTTTCTTTGAATCTGCTCTGATCCTTACATCTACAATACAAGTTATATATATTTATTAAAGCACTAACATCTCTAGCCTGCTCTGTCCCCAGAGGCATAAAGAAGTATACACAGAAAAACCAGAGGTCTAAAAATAACTGAACAATAAACAATATAGATTGAAATGGGACTGCCTGAAATTTAACATCTCCAAGAGCCAAGTTTCCATGTCATGGAATAATCATCACAAATAAATAAATAAATAAATAATGAACAGGCATTTTGTTCATAGCATGCCCCATGTAACAGTCATTGAAAATAAGAAAATCTGATTCATTGATATTGCTACACCCCGTGATGTTAGGACTGAGGAAAAGCAATCTGAAAAAAGATTACAAAATAGCGGGATTTGTAGACTGAGGTTGAATGCTTATATATATAAAAAGAAATCTGCTGTTATACCAATTGTGATTGAAGCCCTTGGAACAATACTTAAAGAATTTCTTCAATATTGGTCATCCTAATTTTACAAAAAAAAAAATACCCTGTTTGGGACTGCCTCTATCTTGCTAGCTTAATAATTCTTAGGTTCTTGGTTAGAAGTTCATTACGTTTTCATCAGTCTTTGACTGTGAATCTAATTGTAGATTAGTTATATAATGATGAATTATCACAAATGTAATTTCCTCCAATACAGAGAAAATGAGACAGTGACAATTCACAAGGAGATCCTATGCATGTCTATTGAAAAATAAATCTTTACTGTATTTGCAAAGCACCATCATGGTTTAACAATTGCTTGTTGAATAAACTATCATTGGTTGGATCCACCCATCTTCTTAAGTTATGCCAAAGAAATCATATTATGGTTTAAGGCAAAGTATGAACTGAAATGCTGAAGTGAATGGAATTTAATTCCTGATAAGAATGCATAGATTATATATTTAATGGTGGGAGCTTCTTGCTCAAAATGCCTTCATAATAATTAACTTAGTGTGACTTTTTGCTATACTGCCTCTGGATGGATAATAGGCAGTCTTTTAAATGAAATTAATAAATATTACTAATGTGGTTTAAATAGCTCATCAGAAGCTGAGACTGATGATAATCATCATAAGTAACTCCTGGTCTTCTTTCTGCTTCTCCTTTTTCCATCATTGTCATGAGTTGAAATGGATACACTCAGGGACAAAACTTAGTGAAGAATAGATGTAAGCCCCTAAGTTCAGCTGGGAATATATAATATGACTCTTGGGTCGTTGGTTCTCTCTGAGCTTGGTTGTTTTCTTGAAGGAGTTTCATTAACTAAACTAGGTAACATCATCAGTGCTAATGGATCATCAGGAGCACTGATAATGTTACCTAGTTTGGGTAATGAAATGTCTGCAAGAAAACAACAAAGCACAGAGTACCTACCAAAGACCCCTCATTTCAACCCTGAGCTACAAATATTATCCTTTATTAATATGGATCCAGGGGTGGGATTCAGCCAGTTTGCACCACTTCAGCAGAACCGGTAGCTAATTTTTTGTTGCCCAGGCCCAGAATGGACTTCTGAAAGTGGCATCCACACAGAGAGCCAGTTGTTCACATATCTGAATCTTACCACTGTATGGATCTCATTTTTTATTATGTGCCACCAAGTAACCACCTAGATATCTATCTAGGTGGTTACTTGGTGGCACATAATAAAAAAATGTGGATCTTTTTTACTGGGTGTTAAAACAGTGATTTTGGATTGTCTCTCTGTACATGAAAGAAATATAAGAATAAAATCAGGAAGCCATCCATGAGGAGTACAAGTATGTGATTAGGAGGGGTAACGGCTTGGCAATGCAACACTTTACAAGGTCTCAGGTTCAGATTCTACTGTTTTTCAAAACCAGAGATTTTAGAAAGTCACTTGTTGTCAAAGTGGAAAATGCTAGGATAGGTGAATGGACCAGATGAGGATAAAGCAGCAGTATCCTATGCTCCTGTTCTATGGACAGAGAAGATCCAGGGCACACTTGCAGAAAGACAGAACAGTCTGTGTGGTTGTGCAATGAAGCTAGGGGTTTGTGCTTCAGTACCTTTCCATTCCTGCTTAGTTTTTAAGAAAATTTGCAATGTTTTTTCACATTCCTAAAATATCCCATTTTGTTTCCAGTCCAGCTGAAGGACAGCTTTGAATCACACACCTTTTTCTTCCTGGTGTTTGATCTGTAAGTACCAGTGTTCTTTTGGGGGAGAGGAGGAAATATCAAATATATCCTCCTAAAGTGACTTTTTTAGGCTGGTGGGATTGCCTTATGCTTTTTATAGTACATGCCAGGAAAGCAGTTTGAAAACTTTAGTTAGAAAAGTGGTGTCAACTATCATCTGTTGACCAACTTGACTTGGTAGATGGATCACCTGTGTGGAAATATACTCACTGAGATAATAATAATAATAATGATGATGATGATGATGATGGAAGGGACCTTAGAGGTCATCTAGTCCAACCCCCTGCTCAGGCAGGTAGATCAATGTACTACTTCAGAGGTCACTTCTTGATAGAGCACATATTAACAAATGTGGAATTTTCTATCATCAAATGTAGACTGCTAATTTGAATACCTTGAAAGAAATAAACAAATTCATTTATTTTTATTATTATGGTTGATTGCACAGTCAGCCTGAGGTTTAGACTGGATTTGGCATTTTTATCTATCAAGTCCTTCCCAAGAACCTGGAATAGACAGAAGTTGTTGTTTCATGGTATTAAAAGGATCATTGTTGGACATAAGCTGCCTTTTGCAATTGACTGGTGGTGATTTTGTCAATGCTGACAAGTGATGCTCCAGATGTTTTGGCATTGTACCCAAGGCGCCTATTACCATTCATACTATCTTTGCTTTTTTTTTTTTCCACAGTCATTCTACTTCTGTTTGGAGGTCTTTGTATTTTTTGATTTTCTTCTATTTCGCTTCCTCCAGATTCTTCCATGCCCACTATCCAACTTTTTTGTCTTTCTTATTGACAATTGTTAAAGTCTGGGGTGTTATGTGGCAAGTGCTTGTCTGTTTGAACTGTAAAGACCCAGAGCACTTTTAGCTTCTTTATTTTCTGTTACTTGTCTATTTTGTGGTGTTACCAGTTCTTGCTTTCAGGCAAATGGTACTTCTTGCACATATTTTTTCTCCACCATAGAAAAAGAGACAATGCCAATTCACTGTGCAATCCTATGCCTGTCTACTCAGGAGTAAATCTTACTGGCTGTGTTTATACACCGTGTTTAATTGTGGTTTGTTTTAACCATTGTTTAGTGAATAAATCATAATTGACAGGGTTCACACATATGTTAAACTACAAGTAGTCAAGAAGCCCTCATAGCTAAGTGAAATGCCCATGTCCAGGAGCAGTCTACCTCTTAGGCAAGTAAGAGCAGAGGTTCATACTTGCCAGGTTTTCAAAGGCCTTGGACCACTTGACAAAGGCCACAGTGTTTAGGAGAAGGATGGAGCATGGCGACTCCAGCAAAAGACTTCTTGTATTCTACCCTCCAGCCATATATTGCAATTCAATATCTATACCAGCTTGCTTAACTGTTTGTGAAGGTCTCTGCTGATCTCAGGGCCATCTGTACCATCCACCACTTCACCCACCCCCAGCCACAAGGGAGTGAGGCTTTCTGCAGCTGTCTCATCTTCCTGGTCCCATATCGTTAGCCTGCTCAGATTTCCACATAACCTTTGCTAAGGTTTTAGCTGTCACAGATCCACACTATTTTTAGGCATCCTGGACTTGTGTAATACTTTCACGGATATCTGCTTGAAACCGCTCTACCAGCATTACCACTTCCATGGGGAAAGAAAATTCCAAACTCAAAAAGTTGTTTAAAACAGACTGTTTGAGGATTCTTGCCCATGAAAAACCTGACAGGCTACAAAGGGATGTAACAACTGCCTCATAATACAGAGAGGCACGTAGAACTATGATTTTTTTTAAGCAACTTGTAATATTGACAATAATAGCATAAATGAAATACAAATTCTAGACCAGGGGTTCTCAACCTTGGCAACTTTAAGACTTGTGGACTTCAACTCCCAGAATTCCTCAGCCAGCTTTGCTGGCTGAGGAATTCTGGGAATTGAAGTCCACAAGTCTTAAAGTTGCCAAGGTTGAGAACCCCTGGTCTAGACTTACGACCACCACTGAGCCCAAAATTTCTGTTGTCAAGTGAAACATTTGTTAAGTGAGTTTTGCCCCATTTTACAACTTTTCTTGCCGCAGTTGTTAAGTGAGTCGCTGCAGTTGTTAAGTTAGTAGCGTGGTTGTTAAGTGAATTGCAAAAGGGGATCACATGATCCGAGGACACGGCAACCGTCAGGATGACGGGGATGCTGCAAAGGTTGTAAGTGTGAAAAACGGTCCTACGGCACTTTTTTCAGTGCCGTTGTAATTTTGAATGGTCAGTAAATGAACTGTTGCAAGTGGAGGACTACCTGTATAGAGAATCCTGTAGAATAGTGATTTTTTAAAAAAGCAATTTGTAAGGTATACAATAACAGTTTAAATTAAATATTTAAATCAGCCTTCCTGATTCAGTGCCCCCCGGATGAGGAGAAGGCAGACTGCATTTTATTAAAAGGCTTAATCTTTTGGGAGTTACGGCTGACATTTTCAAATGCACAGAGTGATTAAATTGACACAGGATATAACAGCGGTTCTCAACCTTTTTCAGGCTGCGACCCTGACCTGCGCCACGCATGCGCAGTGCACGCACAACGGCCCGCATTGTGCATGCGCGGCACGATGGCCCGCATCGTGCATGCACGGCGTGTGCGCAATGGCCCACATCACACATGCGCGGCACAACTGCCTGCATGGCGCATGCACGGTGCAACGGCCCGCATCGCGCATGCACAGCGCAACAGTCTGCATCGTGCATGCGCGGTGCTGCCCCCTGCGCCAGCTGAGGGGAAAAGGGGAAAAAATGGCGGACTGCGTTGTTTGGCAATCCCTGTGAAATGGTCATTCGACCCCAAATGGGGTCGCGACCCACAGGTTGAGAACCGCTGGGATATAACCTGGGGTGAGGGGTCAGGTGAAAGAGAGGAAGCAAGGAGACAGGTGGCTATGCAGATACAGTTTACATGTGAGGCACATTATAAGTACCCTATCAATTAACAAATGTAATACATTAAGAACCTTTTGTCTGTGTTGACAAAGATGGTCTGAAATCTTTTGATGTTTAGGTAGTCCAGAGCTTACAACCATTCATTGAGTAACCATTCGAAATTACAACAGTAGTGAAAAAAGTGATTTATGGCTGTTTTTTCACATTTACAACCATTGCAGCGTCTTCATGGTCATGTGATCAAAATTCAGCTGCTTGGCAACTGGAATGTATTTATGATTCTTGCACTGTCACCGGGGTTATGTGATTACCGTTCGTAACCTTCCTAGCTGGCTTCCAACAAGCAAAGTCAAATGGGCCAGATTTGCTTAATGATCTTATGATTCATTTAACAACTGCAGCAATTCACTTAACTATGGCAAGAAAGGTCATAGAATGGGGCAAAATTCACTTAACAACTTCCTTTAGCAGTGGAAAATTTGAGCTCAGTTGTGGTTTTAAGTCTAGGACTATCTGTATTTTATTAAATTCCACAATCTCTCAGCTTTACAAATCAACGATCAGATTCCTGATATTTGGCTACCATAGATCACTGTTTCTTAACCTTGCCAACTTTAACCTGTGTGGACTTCAGCCAGCATGTCGAAGTTGCAGTCCACATTTTAAAGTTGCCAAGATTGAGAAACACTGGGATGGGCAGCCACATACAAGGCAGAAGCAGAAGTGTCATATTGTGGGTCCATGTTTTGTTTTTATACCTTTCTTCATTTTTAACATATTCTACATGTCTAAATTTTCTGCCTAAACAGAATGAAGAAAGGGGAGTTATTTGATTACCTTACAGAGAAGGTCACCTTAAGTGAGAAGGAAACTAGGTGAGCTATTTCAACTGACCTGCCAATCTCGTCATCTGTCAAAACATGGAACTTCCTTCCTCTTTCATATAAGGGTCTCTTGCAAGCTAGTGAAATATGTGGTGCTTGGTATAATCGATTATACAGATTAGTTGTGACTAAAATCTCATTGGTTTAAAAATAACAAAGTTTAGCAATCTTAGCCTAGATCTGTACAGTACGATATTATGACAGCCATAGCTTAGTGCAGGGATAGGCAATCTTGGCTCTTTTATAACTCGTGGACTTCAACTCCCAGAATTCCTGAGCCAGCTCAGGAATTCTGGGAGTTGAAGTCCACGAGTCATGAAAGAGCCAAGGTTGCCTACCCCTGGCTTAGTGTATGAAGTACTTTAAGACATGTACAAAATGTTTTCTTCTCTCCTTGCCAACTTTAAGATATGTGGACTTCAACCCCCAGAATTCCTCAGCCAGCATAAGGTATTCTTGGGCAAGATTGAGGAACACTGCTCTATTTGCTAGCCATAAGCAACTCATTTACCTTTCCAGGGATTTCAAGCATTTATAAGAAGTGTTCTGGGTGAAATTCAGTTTGAGATTCTGTATTAATGGATTTCTGCATTAGGCGGGGGTTAAACTAGATGTGCTCCTAGTTCCCTTATACCAGGGGTTCTCAACCTTGGCAACTTTAAGACTTGTGGACTTCAACTCCCAGAATTCCTCAGCCAGCAAAGCTGGCTGAGGAATTCTGGGAGTTGAAGTCCACAAGTCTTAAAGTTGCCAAGGTTGAGAACCCCTGCCTTATACCCTTTACAATCTACACTACAATATAATTCTATGAAAGCACATTACAGTATAGGATTTCTTGCACCTCTTTACTGCCCTCTAGTGGTTGTCTAGAATTGGGTAGGCAGCCCAGATCTGGTAGCCCTGGTGACATAATCCCCAAATGCACATATCCATTCACACCTAATGATTGTGATATCAAAATACCCCATCCTGACATGCTCTCCTAATATGTTGGAGATCTTCCAAAATATCTGAAAATTAAGAAAGACCAGTTGATCAATGGGCAATGCCAGGAACCAAGCATGGGTCCTTGGCAAATGTATAAAAAATGTCTGATTTTTCCAGATATTTGCTCGTTTAACTGATCAGACCATTTTCTCCCTATAGGAAAATTATGCGTGCTCTTTTGGAAGTGATCCAGTTCCTTCATTCCTTGAACATAGTCCACAGAGATCTCAAACCAGAGAACATCCTGTTAGATGATGACATGAACATCAGACTCACTGATTTTGGCTTCTCATGTCAGCTGCAGGAAAATGAAAAACTCAAAGGTGGCCTGTCCATCTTGGGCAGAGATGATTTTAAGGGGCAGGACTGTGAATTGGTGGTCTGCCTGTAGCCATGAAGCTTAGGAACGTAGCTAAGGAGAGATCTACATTGAATCAGCTTGCTCAAAACAGCAGTAGCATGTTGTATTAATCCAGCTATCACAATTTGCTAACCATAATGGACTTAGCCAACTGCAAATCATTAAGTAAGCCATGGAAACCTAAGGTTTAATGCAATGTGTAAGTAATTTTCTACATTAACTAAGGGCACTTCTTCAGGATTCCACACAAGTAGAAATTGAATTAGGGATCTTTTACAGACAGATTATTTGCTTGATTGCTAAACCATCTTTAAGTCCTCTTTAGCTGCTCCAATGTTAAAGTCATGTTTTTCTTCCTACACAAATTTTGTTGTGGATATGAACTGACATGCTTCATTGATACAGTTGGTGATGATACCGGTATATTTGGAGACAAAGATTTTAACTCTTGTGGTCATTTTAGGCTACTGCAACCATATCCTGTCTCCTCTGGTCTTGGGCATGGTTATCCAGGGAAGATTAGACATGTAACTTCCAGAGAAACATCTGCCTGCATAATGCCAGACCATTGCTTTATGAAACACTTGTAGTAAGCTTCTTGTATTCCTGGAATTAGCAATCTTGTGAAAGAGCACTAGATCTGTGTGTTAAGAATAGGATAAATTTTCTCTTGGGTGATCAATCTAAACTGAGAAAGACCAGAATTTTGCTATATTCAGATCCAAGTCATAAATCCCCTTTTTCGGGTCCTTTGTATATTTGAACACTCACTAAGCAACTGGTCGTAGGACTACCTATAATGCCCAATTCCCGAGTTTAATCAGTATCTTGAACCATAAGGTAGCCAACTGGATTAGGAGTATCTGATATGCCAAACCACCAAGGAAAACTAAACTTCACACATTGTGTCAATGCAATCTTTTAACTCATCTGGCTGATTTGGCTGTGAGCCCAGGAATGCGGCAAGACTTGCATCTCCTGAAACAAGGTCATCAAAGTTTCAGCCCATTTTTTTATTGCTTTTCTTGCAGAGATCTGCGGCACTCCTGGCTACTTGGCTCCAGAAATACTAGAATGTTCCATGGATCCAGATCATCCAGGTTATGGGAAGGAAATTGACATGTAAGCAGGATTGTGTGGCAAGTTCATCCATTACCCTAAGCCATAATTTGGGTATTTGGGTTTAAGCAAATAGCATGTGAGTTTTGGATATTCAGAGGATCTATCACAATCAATGATGTGTGAACATCATTAATTGTGGCATATTAGTAAATCATGGCTAGTACAACACAGCTTAGAATGTGAATTCTGCTATATTTATCCTAATGAAAAAATAAATGTAGCTTTTTGAGGAACTCACTTTATTTCCCATCCAATCTTCTATAGCACTGTTTCTCAATTTTGGCAACTTCAAGATATCTGGATTTCAGCTCCCAGAATTCTCCAGCCATTTTGCTGGCTGGGGAATTCTGGGATTTGAAATTGTCAAAATCACAATCCTAGGCTGCATTAACAGAGAAATAGAATCAAGATCATGTGAAGTGTTTATAACAGTTTATAATGCCCTAGTAAGACCATGCTTGGAATATTGCATCCAATTTTGGTTGCCACAATGTAAAAAAGATGTTGAGAGTCTAGAAAGAGTGCAGAGAAGAGCAACAAAGATGATTACAAGACTGGAGGCTAAAACATACAAAGAACAGTTGCAGGATTGGTTATGTCTATTTTAATAAAAAGAACTAGGGTTGGTATGATAACAGTATTCCAATTATCTGAGGGACTGCCACAAGGAAGAGGGGGTCAACCTATTCTCCAAAGCACCTGAAGGCAGGAGAAGAAGCAATGGATGGAAACTAATCAAGGAGAGAACTTAGAACTGAGGAGAACTCTCCTGACAGTTAAAACAATTTAATCAGTAGAACAACTTGCCTCCAGAAGTTGTGGATGCTCCAACTCTGGAAGTTTTTAAGAGGAGATTGGACAACCACTTATCTGAAATGGTATTGTTATGTCTGGCCTCTCGCAGCTCATTAAAATCCACGTAAATATGTCTTTAAGAGGTTTATTTAATACATTTCAAAAGGATTCATTTCAAAGCAAGCTGCTGGCATTATGTTGGCCTGAACGGCCAAATCAGATCTATTTACATTTAGATAAACATGCTCTCCTCCTCCTACATCCCAATTCACTTACTCTTTCTTTATCACATTGTCCAAGATCTCATTATTCTTCGATAGGTTTTCAAAACACCAGAAAACTGAGTTCCAAAACACTGCCAAAGTTTTCAGCCCACTCCTTGATTAACGTTGCTCGTGACAAAGGCGTAATCTTTCTTTCCCCTTCTAATATAGTGTCCGATACGTCACTTCCCCAATTACTTCCTTTTTCCAGTTAACTGACACCTTCGCTTATCAAACCTTCGGAACCTCAGATTAATCCATTTATCTTCTTGTTCTAAATCTGTCTCATCATTTTGAGAGTCTGATTCAGAATGCATACAAAGCTCCTCATTGTCTATCTCAGCTGCCGGGAGGGGAAACCACCCAGAGGGGCCTGGCTGCTGATCCTCGGCTGCCGGGAGGGGAAAACACCCAGAGGGGCCTGGCTGCTGATCCTCATCCTCTGATACGTCCCAAGCTGGTCCAGGGACACTCACAACAGGTATAGGGGGTTTTTTTTGTCTGAGAAGGGGGTTGGACTAGAAGACCTCCAAGGTCCCTTCCATCTCTGTTATTCTTAAAGTTTCCAAAGTTGAGAAACAATGTTCTGTGGAGATGACTTTTCATCTCTGTCCATGTTATTGCTTTTTTTAAATGCCAGTTTCTCCCAAATTTGTCTTATCCAAAATTATGCCCTCTTAATATATTGGACTACACCTTGGTGTATTTCCAGCATAAATTGGACAAAGAACAATTATTTGCTTTAAGTACCAGCATATATAATTGTTTGTAACTAACAATTACAATATGTGGTATAATTGCTGTGTAAGTAAGACCATAACGATCATTGGTCTGCTTAAAACTTTACTACCTACTGAAGGCTAGAAAAGAAGACAGAAAAATCTGTCCTGCTGCAACAAAGATGTTCTCCATCAACCTGCTTGTTCATTGGCAGGGAATCTTTTGAGCTGATCTGTGGTATTTGTATGGTAGTATTGTATGGTGTAGCTTAGGAAACAAATTCAGATTTGGTCAATAAATATTTTGTTTCCCTGCATTTAAAACATTTTAAATGCAGGAGAACAAAACATTCACAAACATTGATCTTCAAAAATGTTCAGTTTGTCCTCCTGACAGTTTCCATGTTCCAGGTGGAGTACAGGAGTCATCATGTATACGTTGCTGGCTGGATCTCCTCCTTTCTGGCACCGGAAGCAGATGCTGATGTTAAGAATGATCATGAATGGAGATTACAAATTTGGGTCTCCAGAGTGGGATGACCAATCAGATACAGTCAAAGACTTGGTAGGTAAATGTCTACGGAGATTCTCAGTCATCCAGATCACGGTTGTCCCAAAGGTACTTTTTTCATGAGGCACCTGGACTTTCTTGTTTTTCTTTGAAGACGTTTCGCTTCTCATCCAAGAAGCTTCTTCAGTTCTTCACTTCAGAGCTGAAGAAGCTTCTTGGATGAGAAGCAAAATGTCTTCAAAGAAAAACAAGGAAGTCCAGTTGCCTTGTGAAAAAAGCACCTTTGGGACTTGGTAGATAACTTCCACCTGGATGGATCCAGAGGCTCTTGGACAGGGGTTCTCAACCTTGGCAACTTTAAGACTTGTGGACTTCAATTCCCAGAATTCCTCAGCCAGCAAAGCTGGCTGAGGAATTCTGGGAGTTGAAGTCCACAAGTCTTAAAGTTGCCAAGGTTGAGAACCCCTGCTCTTGGAGAAAAGTAAATGAGAAAAATGCAGGATAGGGAAAGATCAAAGTAATTGGAACAGCTGTTGATTAAGAAATTAACACCAAAAGTACAGTACTTGAGCCCAATAGGAAAATGGTTCCCCTTTGTTTCTTGGTGTTCACTGTTCTGTGTAATGGGATTGTATGGAGAACCTCTGAATACTAATTATTAACCAGTGCTAGACCTGTTGTGTTTTTCCACTGTGTTCAAAAAGCAATGCCACAGCTTCTGAGACACAACTCTGTTCTTCTGCCTGCAGATTGCCCACTGTTTAGTGGTGAAGCCGCAGAATCGTTACACGGTACAGGATGCCCTCACCCACCCCTTCTTCCAGCAGTACATGGTGGAGGAAGTCCGGCACTTCAGCCCCTTCCGGAAATTCCGGGTATCCCAAATTGCAGAGAATTCTGGGAAAGAGATGGCCATTTTCTTCAGTAATAGCCAAGGATGGGAGGGGGGTGTTAACAAAGTTGAGATGATTATAATTGAAGCTTTTTGTTACCTGCCATGCATGTAAAATAGATATGAGCTTAGATTGTGCGATTACTGCCCACTATCTTAACTTTTTTGACCTGCCCATGGATGTGCCTGCTGCTGACTCTGATCAGGAGCTCTTTTCAAATGGAAAAGGGGGAGGCTAAGTCAGGGGTTGTTGTGGTACCTGCATGCATTATGCTACTGAACTGTGGATCCTAACCAAACAAGATAATTCACACAACACGCTAAACCATTGCAGTTTCCTTAATTTTGGTTCAGTGCATTGTGCAAGCTTGTGACTTATTCAGCAAGCTATGATTTAGCATGTCACATGAATCAGGCTTGAGTATCTTGGCCAAAATTGATAAATGGCAATACATTAAAGATTATATTAACTGTGTTGGCATATATGAAACAACGTTCCTGATGGAAAACCTGAAAGACCAGGTTAGGGGCAGATTGTCATGATCAAAAGTTTATGTAGTTGCTAAGACTTGACACCAATTTGATGTCACATAAATAAACTAGGCTCAAATGGGGATGAGTAATTGGTAGTTACAGGTTTTATGAAACTCCAGCCATTGCTTAGTATGTTGTAGGAATCCAGTTATCACATTTAAAGGTAGTGGAATTTATTTATTTGAACACAGCATATTAATGAACTTGAATTTAATGTGCTGTGTTAATGTACTGTACCACAACCTGAGAGGTGAACCAAAAGCATCCTGTATATAAAAATAACAGCCTTTTATTGGCAGTGGCCCATTCCTGATGAATTAATGCATCCCTTAAAAGAAAAAAAGAATCACAAACTAATCAGATATACTTTAAAGAAGATGCCAGTCTAACAAGCATCTCTTCCCAGGTCATCTGCCTGACTGTTCTGGCCTCAGTTCGGATTTACCTCACCTATCGTAACCTTAAGCCAATCACCCAGGATGTGCTGCAGCGCGACCCCTACGGACTGAAGCCGGTCCGCAAACTGATCGATGCTTGTGCCTTCCGGATGTACGGCCATTGGGTGAAGAAGGGAGAAGCTCAGAACAGAGCTGCCCTCTTTGAAAACACTCCCAAAGCCATCCTGCTCAGCTTGGCTGCTGAAGAGGAACTTCTCTGATTTCCAAAATCTCCAGGGAGAAAGCAATTCAAACAGCCTTTGGCATCTTCCTAATGGGCTGACCTGGGAATTCCAGCACGGTCCCAACACATGTGCTGACTTCAACTCCCACAATTCCCCAGCGAGCAAAGATGGAAATGAGATAGCAAAATGTAAAGCTGAATATAGACCAGAATGCCTTTTCACTAAGTGCATTATTAGTATTATTATTGTTGGTCATGCAATCAGTTTAGACTGGATCTGGCATTTTTGTTTACCAGTTACAGGTAGCCTTTGACTTACAACCATTCATTTAGCGACTGTCTGAAGTTACAACAGGACTGAAAAAAGTGACTTGCAACTGGTCCTTGTGCTTACAACCCTCACAGTATCCCCAGTCATGTGACCAAAATTCCAGCACTTAGAATGGAGTACAGATAGTCCTTGACTTGCCACAGTTCATTCAGTGACTGTTTGAAGTTATAACAGGACTGAAAAAAGTAACTTATGACCATTTTTCACACTTACAACCGTTGCAGCATCCCCCATGGTCACATAATCAGAATTCAGACACTTGGCAAGTGATTCATATTTACGACGTTTGCAGTCTCCCAGGGTCTTGTCATTGTCTTTTGTAATCTTCTGACAAGCAAAGTCAGTGGGGAACCCAGATTCACTTAGCAACCATGTAAAACTGTGGCAAGACAGGTCGTAAAGTGGGACAAAACTCTCTTAGCAATGTCTTGCTCAGCAACAGAAATGCTGGGCTCAATTGAGAAGTGAGCTGAGGATTACCTGTATTGACTCTGCTCTAACCAACCACTTTGGATAATGAGATGGGCAGCATATAAATCAGTGTTTCTCAACCTTGACAATTTTAAGGCATGTGGACTTCAACTCCCAGAATTCCACAGCCAGCAACGCTGGCTGTGGAATTCTGGGAGTTGAAGTCCACATGCCTTAAAATTGTCAAGGTTGAGAAACACTGATATAAATGCAATAAATTTAAATTTAATAAATACAATTTAATAAATAAATTTATGATGGTTGCAGCATACCAAAATAATGTGATAACCAATTCCAGTAAGTTTTCAAAAAGCAAAGTCATTGGAGGAAGCCAGATTAGTATAGCAACTGTAATGATTTGCTTAACAACCATGGCAAAAAGTAAAATCTGGCATGACTCATTTAACCACCTCTTTGCTTAGCAGTGGAAATTCTGCTCCTAATCGTGATCGTAAGTTGAGGACTACCTGTATTATTTCTGAAACTTCTGTGATCCAAGGATAAATGAAAGACTCTGGAGTGCAAAGCTGCACTACCAATCATAGTGCTAATTCCCATCCATGAAGGTTTCTCTACCGCTCCAGTCATAGGATGAAAAATTCAACAGGGACCTTTTTCCAATCAGCAAAGAAGTCTTCTCTCATCCCAGGACTGGGTGGCTGCTTTGAGGCTGAAAACGTCTCATAGAAAGAGACTCACAAGCTTTTTTAATTGTTTTAGGCTGCCAGTCGCTTCCTTAGATGATGTTTAAAAAGCAATGGACAAATTTAATATAACTACATGGATCCTCCATGTTCAGCACAGTCTGTCTTATTTATTTTTTGAATGACGCATTGGAGAAGGAGGGGGTTCTTGCTTCCCTTTTACTGCTGGATTCAGAATGCTGGATTAGCATGTCTTAGAACCCAAGTATTCCATTCAAAGCGGAGGATATACAGTATTTGGCATGATGTCTGAAATGGAACTTCCATGTTTCAAGCCAACCTATTTCTGAATGCCAGCTACTGTGAATCACTGGGTGGGGGGGTGGAGAGAAGGTTGCAGCCTGTCATGCTTCACTGATCTACCGCATGTTGAGCCAGAAGAAGCTATTTTGGTTTAGTTCAGCTACGCCCTCTGGAATGCCGTTACTGCTTAAGATCCAGGTTACCCTTAGTGCAATGAAACACATCCCAATCCAGCAGGAGTAGGCAAAGAAAACACCTAATAAAAGCAGTTCCATTATCTGTAATGAGAAAGATTATAGATGATAAACGTCTAGCATTAACACATAGCTGAGTTATGTTGAAGAGTCTCAGTCACCCAGGTAGTTGCCGAAGTACTGGCAGTCAACTACTGCTGGACTTACTTTTCCTTTTGTTGGTTCAAAATGTTTTGTTGCTTATCCAAGTAGCTTCTTCAGTCTGAACAAGTTGGTTAGGAGGACCACATATATGTCCTCCAACATGTATGGGGTTCCCCTAACCAACTTTAACCTAGAACTAAGAAGAAATTTCCTGAAAGATAGAAGAATCAGTGGAACGACTTGCCTCCAGAAGTTGTGGCTGCTCCAACACTGGAGGTTTTTAAGAAGAAACAGGACAGCCACTTGTCTGAAATGGTGTAGGGTTTCCTGCTTGAGCAGGGGGTTGGACTAGATGACCTCCAAGGTCCCTTCCAACTCTGTTATTCTGTTAACCTGCTCAGACTGAAGAAGCTACTTGGATAAGCAACAAAACATTTCAAACCAACAAAAAGAAAAGTCCAGTTGCCATAGCTCAACTCCACATAGATGTGTTATGGACTTATTTATTACAGCTGCACATAAAAACATGGTTTTTAAAAAAAAATATTTAACAAACAATAAATGTGCTTTATTTATTCAATATGACTGAACTGTGATATGTGGATTCTCAAATTTTATTCGAAGTTGACAGAACCTTATTCCACATTGGCCATAATCCTGTCTCACTTAAAACTACTGCAGACTTGTGCTGGAGGGGAGGGGAAGAGAGGGGGAAAGGAGAGGGGAGAGTTATAAGCAGTTCCTGGAAGGGATCTCAAAATCCAAAGAATTAAGAGGCTGGATTATGACATAGAGCCAAACCATAATATGATTTGTTTGATTTTGGTTTATAATGTTGTGTGAAGAAAGCCAACTGTGGTTTAAGCAATATTTCCGAAGAGGGTATGGGCAGTGCCAGTGATATCACAGCACCCTCACTATGCCCTTTGTGGCTCCTAGGCAAAGTGAGGGCCAAAAAGGTTTCTCATTCTGCCAAACCATTACCTTGTTAATGATGGTTTTTTAAATTAATCAACCAATACAACATGCTGGCTATAGCCACAAGCTATAGCTTGCAAAACTTAACAGATGGGTTTATTCAAAATGCTATACCAAAAACAAATACTGTATATGACTTAGAGAAATGAATGAGCCCAGTCAATCTCAGTTTAGGTAGCACAATGGTTTCATGCATAGGATTGTTCCAGAATGAAACCAGTAATCTACAAATAACAAACAATGAGTATCTGAATTACACTTACAACCAGTGGAAAGGTTTTATTCATTTTTAGCTCTAAACAGTAACATTGCCTTTTATCAATATCATGCTAAAAATACCCAAAGTCTTGCCAACAAAAATGCAGGCTGACCCATCTCCATAGGAGAAAAGATCTGGGTCTGTTTAGAAGAGTTTAATATTGTCTTCAGAGTTCAGCCTTTTTGCGCACAGCTTCCTGCGCTGGCTGCTTGACGAGGCTGATGGCACATCGGAAGCTCAAATTGTCTGAAGAAGAATCAGGAGTGTTCCCCATCCTATGGATTAAGAGGAACAGAGTTTGTCTTAGCAGAAGGTCTCCTGGGTCATCTGGCCCAAATCCAGAGCTACTTCAGCATTCCTAAACGTTTTATCTTCCCATGTTTTAGGACTGTAATGAGAACTCTACCTGGGAAATTCTGGGGGTTACAATCTAAATACACCTGAACAATGCCAGAGGGGGGAAAAGTGGGATTTAGTTCATTCAATCAGCTCTTGGTGAGTTTAAAAAGGATTTCCCAATTAATTAAGCAATGGTAAACATTTAAATGTTTATTTAACATGGATCATAAATTATATAAAAAAGATGCATTCTTGCTTTTTCAACCTCTTCCCCAGCTGTCTGGAGTTTGTATGGGCAATCCCAAGATTTCTCCTTTCTCAGGAATTTTCAGTGGTCTGAATTCAGCATCCAGCTGCTGTTTTCAGTCATAATGACTCCTGTTGCCTGCATTTTCATCTGGAAATCTTGGCAGCCCTGGCTGCTTTTGACAAAAGGCATAAGCAGCATCATGAGGTTATACCAGAAGCTCTACCCTTTTTAAATGCCTATGTGATGTTATGACACACATACAAAAGGGACAGGACTTATTGCGCAACAGTGTACTGTTGCTCTTGTCAGACTGATGGCTACTGCTGATTGCACTTGTCCAGTACACTATAAATTTTAAAATCTGGAGGAGAAGATGCTGATAAGATGTCACCTGCCAGCATACCTCGTTGTAACCTGAGCTTTGTGATTGGCAGAGCCATCCACTGTATCAATCCAGGATGCTCCTCGCAGGACACACATTTTTTGACCAAGCTGGCGGGATGCAGGACCATTTGGACGATACTCTGAAGATGTCCATTCCCAAGTATTTCCTAGCAAATCGTATAAGCCTGTGATACAGCAAAGACAGTAAAGAAGTACTGTATATGAGCCTTGGAAGATCAGAAAGGAAAAGAGCAAATAAGTAGAAAAGTGTATCTATAATGTTTCTGAAAAACTGATGCTGCCATATTCTAAAACTAAACCTGCACTCATCACAAATTCAGTTGCTGGCCTGGAATGGAGGTTCCACTCCAGGTAATCCTTATGTAGCAACTACAATATGGACCAGCAGCTCTGTCACTAAGCAAAATATCATGTGAGCACATTGGATTTATTTATGTCATTTCCACTAAGTTAATCACTTGCTGTTTTGTGACATCATGTAACCACAACTTGCAATTTTACTGTAAAGCTCTCCATTGATTCTGCCTGTCAGAAATCAGCTTTGAAGCATAAAACTACTGATCATGGGATACAGCAACAACCGTAAGGGTGACGGCTAATCACAGAGCTACTTTTTCTTGTGCCATTGTAACTTTGAACACACATTTAACAGGGTAGTCATTAAGCAAGATCCATCTGTATTATCTACAGAACGTTGTAAAATGCAACAATCTGTTAGGAAGACAATTTAGCTTGCTAGTGAGAGGACTAAAACCTTGAACATTCAAGAACCTTTATTTAAAATGCTCCCTATGCCACATGAGAGCCAGCAGGCTGACCAGTTCCAATGACTACGGCCTGTAATCTTACCATAATTATTCTGAGGAGGGAACGCTGCTACTGGTGATGCTCCACGGAAGCCATCTTCACCTAGGTCAACTTTGGGAAAGTTGCCCTGTGCAGAGAAAGGGAGGTGAATATGTGAATACCTGAGGTAAACAAAAGACAACAAATCCAAACGGGGTGCCACAAAATTCAGGTGGGGGGGCGGGGAGAGTCATAGTTCAAGAGTAGTCTTGAACAGCCTGTGAAACAATGGAATGGTATATCTGATTGACTGTTTATGTATCATCAAACTGGTATTAACACTTAGCGACTCCTCTGATTGATTGATTGATTAAATGTATAGGCTGCCTATGTCACATGCATGATTTCAGGGCAGCTAACAATTAAAACAGAGCACAAGAAAATAAAAAAGCAACCCAAATTAAAAATAACTGAGAGCAACTGAGAATGCTGACAAACAAGCTGTAAAAAATATTCCCTCATGCTATCAGGAACCCCCAGACTTGATGGCAAAGCCAGGTTTCTAATGCCTAAAGAAGAGTCTTGGCCAATAAAGATATGCACATATGGAACAAAAGAACCCAAGCCTGCAAAATGGCCAATTGCAGTGTTTTTCAAATTTAACAACTTTAAGATGTGTGGACTTCAACTTCCAGAATTCTCTAGCCAGCAAGTATATGAGATGGGCAGCCTATACATTTATTCCCTTGACACCTGATGCAATAAAAAAGGAAGAAAAGAGAAGTAGAAGCCTATACATTTATTAAATTACCCACATGCTGGCTGGGGAATTCTGGGAATTGAAGTCCACACATCTTAAAGTTACCAAAGTTGACAAACACTGGTTTACCCCCAGGAATAGCCTTGAACTGGGATAAAATGATGCAAAAAGAAAGATTGGGAGTGCTTATTGTCACTACTCTTAGGAAGGGCTGCACCATGATTTTTACTGAATTTTGCTTCTGCATTTGATTATATCATGCACTTTCTGCAGTGTGGTTATAAATAGATTTGGAATTTTTAAGCAAATTAAACATAATAAATATCGGTGTTGCAATTTTATTTGAGCCAAGTCACATGAATTTTATACAGGAGCAATATAATCCCTTCATTTTGTATACTAAATATGGGTATTTCAAATCCCTATTTATTCTCAATACATATGAATTCATTCACACATCTACACAACCTGTCTCCCAGTTATTACTGCCTTTTTTTAAAAAAAATGGTTTTCTCTTGGTTTGATTTTCTCTTTAACCATTTTTGTCATTTTCATCATCCTCTTTAGCTTTTGCTTTTTTCATTTCGTAAAAATAAAAATTCCAGTTTGGTCTCTTACCTGCCAGAGGTTTGTGCGGTTGGCTAAGAATTTATTTCCCCAAGGATACAATCTGTCTAACAAAAAAGGGAAGAAATAAATAAAATAAAATGGTAATGTCGATCCACACTATCGATTCTAAACATACCAATTTCCTCCCTTCAACCACTGATCCCAGAGCAGCTTATCTTTAATATCAAACATTAAAAAAGCATGTGGATTATTAAAGCCTAAGCCCCTAAACACATTATTTGGATAGCATGCTTTAGGGCTATTGGTGCCACTGCATTTTTTCTATGTATATGCCCCATTGTGTGCTTGCTTGCTCTCTTGTAATCCTTTTTTCTCCAATCTCTCCAGGGAGGGAAAAGCCAAATGCTGGCTGGGGAATTCTGAAAGTTGAAGTCACACATCTTAAAGTTGTTAGGTAGAGAAATCCTGTTGTAGACTGCCCGCCTGGATTAAAAGGGCAAGATTTGCTTCCCAAATCTGGTAAATTACCCAAAATTGGGTAAAAGTGGCTTTTCTTTGGCTAACAATATACAGATTCATTACCCAATTACGAGAGGGCCATTTAAATTGACTTAAGATGTTTTACCTACACTGGGTAGAAAGGGCTTTCTGATAATGGGTTTTGGGTAATGGAAGAAAAAGTCTGGGAAGCAGTGATTGAGATGTTATTGTGATGGATCTAAGAACACTTTGGTTCCTTGCTTACGTACTCTCGAGGCCTCCCCTAGCAGCAAATTCCCACTCCTCTTCTGTTGGTAGCCTCTTCCTTTTCCATTTGCAAAAAGCCTGAGCATCATTCCAGCTCACGTGCAACACTGGGTAGTCTAGCCTGTCTTTGATGCTGGATCCAGGACCTGAAGGCTGAAGATAGGAAAGGATTCTATTATTTAAGGCACTGTTATCAATAAATTAAATTTGCATGCCTAAAAAGCTATTGCAAGGCAGGGTCTACTAACATTTTCAGGTGTTAAGCGTTCAAAGACAGATTAATTAATTCAATGGCCAAACTATCTTAAGACATCATCAGTCTCATCGTCAAAGAGCGTGGGCACACTCAAGTGGAAACACAAACACCACAAAATTTCTTACTTGAAATCTCATTGAAATCTAAAAAAAATTCAAATTTTTACAAGATGTGTGAACTCCTAATTTTTTTTTGCACTTTCAAAAGGATTAATTTTCAAATGTCATCTGGGGAGCCTGCAGATGGCATCTAAGGCACAGGTGTCAAACTCGATCGCATCACATAATGTTTCATGACGTTTTTTGGGTTTGCGGAACTGGGGTGTGTGTGGCCTGCATGTGACGCATCCAGCCTGTGGGCCGCCGCTTTGATCTTAAGGGCACTGTGGATTTTCTAGTGCTGGCAAAAACATTTTGTGTATTTTCTGTTGACAGGTTATGTGAAAGGTCCCAACTAATGTTGTTAGTCTATCTTTTAGATTCTAAGTACGGTTCACTAATCAACATCGTGGTACACCGTAGTACACAAAGACAAATCATGACTCCGATAACATCTATATCTCTCTACTGAAGTCTCACCTGCCTCCAAAATGCTTTCTCAATCGGAAGCCACCATGGTGCAGACTAAAGGGAAGAATAAAAGTAGAATGTAATCAATAACAAGAGATCCCAATATGAACTATTCCACTTTTCATCAAAGTAACACACATTTGTCCTCTGTTTTTAGAATAACATTAGATAGACAATCGTTTTCAAAAGAAGCAGAATGGTGTAAACCTGGTGAAAACTATGGTGCTAGCCCTTCTGATTTCAAATACATTGGAAAGTGGTGTAATATTGGTTGTTGAGATCAATGTAGGTGAAATTGTTGCTCAATAAAGATACAGAGCCCTAAGGACAATTGGCATGCCAAACTAGAAGCAACGGAAGATATATGCAATAAGAAATCGAAGTTTTACTTTGAGGCTGAACATTTCAGATCACAAAATTTTAGGCAGGATGGTTGAAAAGATGCCACTTTCTGCCAAGCTGCGGAAGCTACGTTAGGCAAGATGGATCAACTCACTTCATGACAAGTTCAGGTTAGATTTATAGTCTCCTAGAATTTATTACTTGTAGTTTCTCTCCCTGGGAAATCACCCTGTTAACACTCAAACTATATCCCAATATTTGACTAATATAAATTTACTAATATAAATTGGTGCTGAATAATCTATGATCTGTAAGACTTTCTGGAGTTTGGAACACAGGGCAAGTTGACCAAAATCACCCCTTTCTCCCAAATGTTGAAAAGTGGCCCTTTACCTCCAGTTTTTGTGTCACTTTCTTTTTAAGCTCTTCAGGGACAAAATTCTCAAAGACGAAACTCCAGCCGAAGTCCTCGGCTTCCGTTTTGTATTTCTGGTCCTTCACAAATTCCCTGTGCCCAAAAGATAGATCTGTTTTTCAAACCAGCCTTTTTTGTAGATCCCTCAACAATTTTGTGGCTGGGGGTTTCTGCTCTTAAAATTCTGGCAGGAGAAGGGTACAGGGGGTGTGACAATGATGTGCTAAATCAACTGGAATGGGGATCAAATTGATGGTGCCCTATGGTTTTCATTTTCCACTTTTATACCTTTGCATATGGGTTTAGTGTATTTATATGCCTAGTTCCTTCTATTCCCATAAAATTTCAGTGGGAAAGTACACTGTTGTAATTTGGTTGTTTGCAAATATCTTAGGAGACAATTTGAGGTCTCTGGGGGTCCCAAAGAAAAGGACTCAGGGATCACATGTGATCTGCAACTGGCCACGTTACACTAAGCCCTTTCTCATTCAGCACTGGTTTCTTGTCACAGCTAGCTAACTTGTGACAGCCTTTGCATACTATTTATCTTATCCACATGGATAAGAACCTTGGTTAGAATGCAGTACTGCAGGTTAATTCTGCCAACTGCCAGCAGTTCGATTCTCATCGGCTCAAGGTTGACTCAGCCTTCCATCCTTCCGAGGTTGGTAAAATGAGGACTCAGATTGTTGGGGGCAATATGCTGACTTTGTGAACTGCTTAGAGATGGCTGTAAAGTACTCTGAAGTGGTATATAAGTCTAAGTGCTATTGCTATTTATGTCTTGTTTTTCCTAATGATATTCTGAAAATAAAGCAACCAGAAAATGCAGGGTGCGAAGGAAATATCATCTACAATTTGCACAAAGAGAGAAGGTTGGGACTCAGATACTATTGTTCTTTCTTACTACTAAATACATTGTTCCCGAATTGGACTTTGCCACAAAATAGCTGTATCAGAAATTTATCTTTCTACCAAGCCCAAATCTGCCCTCTATTTAACACCAGCCAGCTAAGATAACCTTTCATGTACTTGAAGAAGTAGATTCTAGTCCTCAAAAGTATCTTGTCACAATCTTTTACTGCAACATGAACTGTGCTGTTGAAACATCGAGGAGTTTCTTAACAAAGTAGTGGACAGTTCTGGTCTTCCTGTAAAGTTTGTTTGCTCATCTGGCCTACCTTGAAGGGCTGACTTGGAATTGTTAGAAAGTGCAAGTTATGAATGCAATCCAAAATAGTAGTGAAAATATTGTATTATTAAGAGAGTCAATACTGCCAGGCAAAAACCATGTTCAACTAACGTGGGATGTGAACTTTACCAGAAGTCTTTGTTGGTGACCGGATACTTGTCCATAACAAATGGTTTGATTATCCTGAAGGATCTGTCTTCATTTTTACCATCCAATACGTTTGTTCTAATTTCCAATTTTCCACCAAGCAGCTGTACAGTATCTTCATCTTTCCTGAAAGCTGAGAGAAGAATTAAAATTAGCTGCAAGAATGTTAGGGAGTAACAAAGGATGAAGGCAAATTATACGTGTCCCAGGATAATGCTGCAGGATCCAATCTGGGTCGATCACCGGGACCAGAGATTTCGACTTCCGAGCTTTCTCACATTCTGGTGAGAGAGGATGGGCTTCAGCATGAATCTGAAAGCTCAGAATCTCTGGTCCCAGTGACTGACCCAGACTGGATCCAGTTGTAAAGAAGAATGAAAAGCTTAGAAGCCAAAGAAGTTCCTTTAAAAAAAACAAAGAAACAAACGTTTTGGTTGTTAAAAGGTAACATGACGACTTTCATGGTGATCCTGAAGGGGTTTGTCACTTGACTTTTCCCCCTCTTTTAAGTTAAATATTGTGTGATTTTTCATGGTATTATTATATGCCATTTTATTGGTAAATTTTGTTAAAGCACATGCTATTTATGGCAAGGCAAGATGCTTCACTCTAATTTAATTGTTTAATTGAGCTGCTTTTGCTTTATCATTATCTATTTGGATATTTCAATTTTATTGACTATCTGACTATCCTACATGGATAAAAATACAGAATATAAATCAAATTCCTATCAATAATAATACATTTTTTTTATTCTGTAACATATGCAATCTCCGTTCTAAAATCACCAGCACTTTAGAAATCTTAAAGTTTTAACAGGATTCATACTACAAAACGTCCAAGTGGAAAGGTTTTGCAGCATATTGTAAAAAACAGGAATTTCCTTAAAAGTTATGTTCTCTGGAAACACATTACTCAGTACACTCTGCTTGCATACAGAGCTGTTTCCCCCCATAACGGTACAATAAAGTTTAAAGCCCTGATAAAATTATTTTTTTAGGATTCTCGTAGGGTGCTTGCTATTTTTGCTGCATTTTTACTGGAACAGCCTAAAAATCTGGAAATGATAGTATGTTGTGTATTCCCAGCTTCTTCTGATGGATCCCAAATTAAATTCTAATTGGAATTCAACAATATAGCCCGAAGCATGCCTAAGCCACTGTTTGGCTATGTTTGCACAGGGGACAAACTTTCTTGTAATTTGAAGAGAAGGAGGAACCTTTTCAGAGATTGTGTGGATAAAGGCAGTCTGGATCACACAAATCATGGGTTAGCATGGCCCCTAAGAGATATGGAAACATGCAATTAACCGGTAGAACGGCTTGCCTTCATAAGTTGTGGGAGCTCCAACGTTGGGGGTTTTCAAGAAGAGATTGGACAACCGTTGTCCAGAATAGTATAGGGTCTCTGGCTTGCGCAGGGGGTTGGACTAGATGACCTCCACCATCCCTTCCAACACTGTTATTCTATGATTCAAGTTCCATTCTATTCTATGGAATTATTTCTATGGAATTATTTCTCGGCCTCGATTCTTTCTGGCAGAAACATTCTCTTGGGAGGAAAAATGGTTTTCCAAGGTTTAGCACCCTGCTGCCCACAAGGAGAGAATTTAACCCAAGCCTCGACCCCAGGCAGGAAAAAGGAGAAGAAGCCGCGGCGGAGACTCACCGGGGCGCTCCGAACGGCCTCGGATCACCGCCCAGGGAGACAACAAGACTGACAAGAGACTCGCGAGCAAAGCGGGAGAGAAGAACATTGACACGGGGAGAGGAGAAGAGGACGTTTGACGATTCCTTCTCCCCCTTGGCAGCAATTTGCAGCAAAGGAATCGGGCACGGCGATTGCTTCCGGGGTCGATAGGAGTGACACACGTGTACGGGCAGGCTCCGTCCTACAGCTGCGAACTTCCTTTATTTCGCAAACGGTCTGGGTTGGTTTCGCGTTGGATTTTCTATTTGGGGGAAGGACTCAGCTCCTCTCCCCCTTTTTATTCGAAACAGTGCTGCTCTTATAAACCAGAGGAAACTGTTTCTTGGGATATATGGCTGTTGCAATCTTTTGACTCCGAAGGCCATGCTCAGGACACAGATCAGAACATTTGTTTTTTTTTCCATTTCGCTTTGGATGGTACACTCCAACTCTGCTGGTCAGTTAAATTCCTTTAGTTTCTAGACCCCAGATTCTAATCAGCCAAACTCGGAAGAACAGTCACTGCCCTTTGGAATATTTACGTATTTACGTACCAAGTGCAAAATTTCACTATTCCTATTATACACTATTTCAAAATTCCTTTCATTAACTTTAACCAGTTTGAAGAAGCCACATTTGACTCAAGTCAAAACAGAGCAGACAATGTAATTTTGCCTGCCTGAACTAAAGCTTTGTCTTGAGTTAAAGCTGGCTTAATCGTTACGCCAGCTTTTTGCAACTGAAGTTGCATTAATGTAGAATTTATTTTTCCTTTTGAAAGAGGATTATAGACTAGTGTGCATTTCTGGAAAGGATTCATTCATTAAATATTCAATTTTGTGTAGTTGCCTCCATCCTGATGTAGTCTGGTGGAGTGGAGGAAATATGGCACCATACAGATTTAGGAAGGGATGGCTTAAGACAGTTGATTAGAAAGCATTCCATTTTGTTTTGTAGATGCAGTACTTGGCTTCCTTTCAGCACTTGAAGTAACAAATACAGAGCTCATGTTTTCTGCCATCCTACTTCAGAAACTGTTATAAATCAGTGACTAAAGGAAATTATTTTTATTTGCATACTATAGTAAATCATAAACTGTAAAAAATACCTGATGGTACAGATTAATCCTTTAGAGAAATCACTGCCTAATTCAATCATCAAAGCTCACTCAACAAAGCCTACTTAGTTTTTATAGGCCAAAATAGAGACCACACTTTTCTTTGCAATCTTCCCATTCTCACTTAAATCAGGGGCCACTAAAAAAAATGGTGCCTTCCTTGCTACAGCTGAGCCAAATATCAGCAAAACTAGAGTGCTATGAAAATTGGGGACTATGTAAATACTCTATTTAATATAGTAATGAGCAAGGGTTGAGTAACCTAACTCAGTAGCAAGATGTCTCACCTTTGCCTGCCCAAATATCCCAATACAACAGGGGTGTCAAACTCAATTTCATTGAGGGCCGCACCAGCATTGTGGTTGCCCTCGGGGGCCGGGTGGGTGCAGCCTACTGGGTGGGCATGGCCAGCTCTACATCATTCGTATCAAGGGTGCCTGGGCAGGAGTGGGACAGATCTGAGGGTCTCTGGCAGAAGGGGTGGGACCGGAGCAAGTGCCAAGGCATGGTCCACTTCTTCATTCCTCACAAAGAGTGACACCTCCCCAGCATGCACTCAGGGGGCAGGGCCGACACAGCAGGAGCTGGTTTCAGCATAGATGGCCACCACAAAATTGTACATTGGCTCCTGGCCAGCCTGGGCCAGGGCCAAGGCAGCAGGGGCTGTTCCCTGTTTCCAGGGCCACATGAAACCACTTTGCGGGCCGCATCCGGCCACCGGGCCTTGTGTTTGACATGAATGCAATACAATATACTCACTGCCTGCCTCCCAAGCCCCAATCTTTCCAGTGCCTCAACCAATATCCCAGTAGTGTTTTGTCCATTAAACTAGAGCCTTTCAGGAAAATGGCAAAAATGCATCTCATTCACCAGGCTTTTCATTTTAACACCTTTATTTTAATTCTAAAAATGTATTATGTTTTATATTTGTAGTACACCACCTTGAATGCATATGTAAGATAATTAAGCTTTTTCTGGCAGTATCTGCCATGGAATTTTGTACCAATAATGCAGTGGAAACTCTGAGTGTGGCATGCTGGCCTACTAGAGAAGATACTCGCCTTCCACTCAGAAGGCTGAGAGTTCAATGTTAGGTAGTGGGAGATGTCTCTCTCCTAGGGTACAAAAAAAGAAATATCTGCTGCGAACACCATGTGGCGTCAAGAAGGGCATCTGGCCAGTAAATGCTCAGCTCCATCTAATCACCCTGATTCTACTAGGAAGGGACTACAGGGTCATTAAAAGGTTTTTTTTTTAATGCAGTGGAAACTATAGAAAATGATACATAAACAATGAGTATTGTTAAAATAGACAACACTCAAGCCTGAAGAGAGGGAAAAACTTTAATGGGTAGAAAGACAATAACTTCAGTGGCATTTGTTCAGTGCATGTAAAAAATAAATAGTAATTGGTTCTATAGAAGTGAAAGATCTCAATTCGTGAGTGGCCAAATTTTCTTCCTCCTATTATTTTGAATTACATGTTGGAAAAGGGATTTTGTTAACATGAATCCAGGAAACCGTTGGTAGAGATTCCCCACTCAAGTGGTCTTCCAATTCAGCCTTTGAGAGATGACATTCCAGCTCGCATAATTTCATCAACCAAGAGAATGTTGCTAGCAATAACAGTGCTAGAGAAAACAGGAAGAGAAATTTCATTTGTCTCAATTTATCGTTCATTTAGTAAAAATACAGTCAGCCCCTTTTCTTGTATTCTTTAAGAAGGTTCATATGGCCAATTTCATTTCTGCTTTTTCTTCCCGCATTAAAAGCAAAAATCTTGAAATATGAGACCCCAATACCTAATTACTAGGATTAAAATAGTCTGGAAAAACGTATCGACTTATTTATACAAAAAGTATACTCAACCAGGTCTTAATTGTCAAATAAATTCTATATACAATTCCAAATGTGGTTGAGGTCATTTATAAATGGTTAGCTATAAAATGTTACCTAGAATGAAGCAACTGTTTTTTAACACTATAATTATCCCAGATTCCAACTGCTCCTGCCACCATTGGTTCACCTGAAAGACATAGGAGAAAGTTCATTAAAAGACAACAATAACATCTGTTCTATAATCTTTTCATAGATTGCTAGGGTTGTTTTGTTTTATAAAGGACCCTCTGTGCAAACTGGTTTGGAAAAAGACATGCATGAATTTTCTATTGAGTTAAAAATGGTTTAGAAACTGGGAAGGAATTGTCTGTTTCCTTTGGGACCATTCTGCAGTTTTTCCAGCCAACTGGGACAACCAGATCCACTTCACCATAGTGTGGTTCACTTAACATTCATATGATTCACTTAATGATTGTGGTAAGAAACTATTGATTTCCTTACTGACTGTGGTAAAAATGGACATAAATAACGGTTGTCAGCTTGCTTAATGACTGCATCTCTTAACAACCTTAATTCCAGCCCCAATTGTGATTTAAGTTGAGGATTACCTGTACAACAAATGGCTATTTATTTATTTGGGTTTGTATGCCGCTCCTCTCCGGGGACTCGGAGCGGCTAACAACATATATATAACAATAAAGTACAATAAAAAACCCAAACAAAGATATCTAAAAAATACAATAAAACACACATTCAATTTAACAATCAACCACAATCATCCCCAGGCCTGCCGGCAAAGATGAGTTTTTAGATTTCTCCGGAAGGCCGGGAGAGTCGAAGAAATACGGACTTCAGGAGGCAGTTGGTTCCAGAGGGTGGGCGCCACAACAGAGAAAGCCTTCCCCCTAGGGCCCGCCAGACAACATTGTTTCGCTGACGGGACCCGGAGGAGGCCAACCCTGTGTGCTCTCACTGGTTGTAAAGAAGTATGTGGCAGAAGGCGGTCCCGTAAGTTATAGGTTGCCCTTGCCTGGGTTATTAGTAACATGATCCAGCCTTCTTTACAATATTATTTGTAACCTTTTTAGCAATTACAAGTTTATGTAACTGCTAAATAGTCACAAATAAAAGTACAACCATTATCACCAGTTCACCTCAATAAACTCTCAATGAGAACATCATTGATAAAGGGGAATGCTTGCAGCTCAGGGTTGAAATGAAGGGTCCTTGGTGCTCTCTGAGCTTGGTTGTTTTCTTGCAGATGTTTCATTACCCAAACTAGGTAACATCATCAATGCTGATGTTAGTTTGCATAATGAAATGTCTGCAAGAAAATCAAGACAGCACCAGGGACTTTGTGTTGGTTTAGTGCCACTGTTTTCTGGATAAAAGCATGCAACTGAACCAGTTTATAATAACTCTCATTTTCAAAAATCATTACCATCTGCTAGCTTAATTTGTAAAAGAAAAAAAAAGTATTATCATAACACATCCAGCAGTTTGGAATTACAAAGTACCTCTCAAGCTTGTCAACCATGCTATTCCCAGCCGCTGTTCTGTACTCACCAGAATTTAGGTCCACCCCCACTAGTTGTCCTGACTCAGCATATTCTGCTTGAACTTTAACTAGTGTTTCCTGAGGATCATAGCCAGCGTTCTGAGCAAGTACCTGTTAAGAATAAAGAAAAAAAGTATTTATTTTTTTATTGTTCTCTCCATCAAGAAATGAGCTATTCGGTATTTAGTGGAGATAAATGTGCAATATATACTTAGAACTGACTGTTCTTTCCCCTATCTTCCATTTTCCTTTCAGCTGTATCTCTGCTGACATCTGGAAAGTCTTACTGATGGTAGCTACAGAGCTCAAGAATGCTATTAGATGTTTTTGTTCAGAAGCTTCCTACCTTAGGGATAATCAGCAATGCATCAGCAAATGCCTGAACTCCCAACTGGCTTCTTCCTTTCACATTGGGCTTATGTTTCACAAGGGCATCAGCTATTGCCACCTCCACAGCTCCAGCACCCGGAACCACGCAGCCTGGAAAATCAAAAATCATTTGTTAACATCAATCTTGCCACAAATGCAAGGCAGACACCCAAGGATATAGTGCTTAAAAAGGGTAAATCCCCATTAAATATAAAACTTTTGGAAGTTCTCAAGTCTTCTTAAAGGAAGAGTTTTAAGTCTGGAATACTAAGATTCAAACAGTCTCTTTAAACTCAACACATGCTGCATACCTCTGATGCTTATACAATCATCTATGTGGTAGTCTTTTATTTTACCTGCATTCTCTCCTCCCACAATACATTTATGTACCTTTAAAATAGTTTAAGTTGAAAGGCAGGACAATACTAACTATAATTATTTTTAAATATTGAAATACTCATTTACCTGAGGTGCATTATTATGCTTCAGTTTAGAAAAGGGATTTTTTTTCTACAATTGCCTTAGCAGTGTATTGTAAGTTGCAACACCTATGTTCATTTAAGATGGCTTAATTATACTAGCACAGGCACTACTAGGAGCCAGAGCTGCTATGGTAGTTTTATTTTATGAGAAAGTTATACCATCATCACCATCTCAATTATATTGGTACTCGCATAGCCAAAACACCCCAATCACACACAAGGGGTATTATTGGGTTTATCTAAATTTAGCAACACAAAAGTATCCTGAAGCAAAAATGCTTAACAAAGATTGTTCTTCCTTCCACAAGAAAACCTTGAACTATAAAGGATGCTGAACTTAGCATTTTAAAATACAATTTCCTGAAAATACATTTTTCCTTATTTGAGACCTGTCTTAAGCAACACCATTCATGGAAGTTTTAGATTCCACTGTATTCTCCGAAGTAAGATTACTGAATCAACATATGTAACTGTGAAATACTAAGATTAAAGACCAGAGAAATGCAGATTCCAATCCACAGACAAAGAAGCTCTCGCCATTCCAATCTGCCCCTAAATATTGCTTTTGTTGGAAAAATCAAGAGGACTTGTACGTATTCCAATTTGAGCTCCTGGGCCTCTTTTTAATAAAAGTGAATGTTCAAAGTGTTATTAGCCAAACGTATTAATTGAAGTAATATTAAAATAAAACTTCATTTAATCAACTGGCTACCCTGAGGCTATTAAAATATGGAGTGCTTCTAGCCCAGGGGTTCAGAACCCCTGTTCTAGCCCAAACTCACCATCCTCAATAGCATTTTTGACAGCACGCAGTCCATCTCTTATAGCATCCTTGATCTGTGTCAGGGTGTGCTTATTTGGCCCCTTGATCAAGAGAGTCACAGAACGAGGGTTTTCACACTTCTCAATAAAAGTGAACTTCTCTTCACCCTGCGCAGAGAGAACAATTCAAACATTACTTAAGGACTATAAATGCTAAGTTATGTAATATATATTGGATTTTCTATAGTTTGAACAGTAAATTTATTATATTCTTATTACTATGCCTATTTTTATCTCTTTAAAAAGCTGTTTTTGTTCTATTCAGTAATATTTAAGAATTCCAAGATTAATTTATGTATTATATTTCTAAGCCACCCATCTCCCTCAAAGGAACTCTAATTCTATGAAATGTTCTCCCATCCATCCATCTACCCACTCGGCCCTTGAATAACATTTAACACTATTGCAGCTAGGTATTAATTATAATGCTTGCCATAGAAATCAAACTGGAAAGAATTAAAGACTTTAAAAATCAAACTCACCAAGGTATATTCATAGACAAGACCTGCATGTCCCAGGCAGTCAATGGACAGGTCTTCAACAGAATTCATTGCAACCCCTCCACACGCCAGTGTTAACCTGAACATAATGAGTAAATATGTTTGGATATTTCTGTTATAATCTGGGTTCACATACTGCAGTTTGCTTGATTTGGCTTGGCAAGTTGTGAACCCAGCTGTGATTTATTCAGTAAACCAGGGCTTAGGCTGGTGGCAATACCTGCTCCTCTTTTTAAATGCAACCAAGAATGTTAAGCAATCCCTTGTTCTAAAAAAGGAATCAATGTGTGAATATCTTTATGTAATACTAATAATTCAAAGTGATTAAAGTAGTTAATTTATACCAGCATTCTAAAATTATTATGAAGAAATTCTAAAGAAAATATTGTTTATAAATTTCCAAATGTTTTCCAAACATCTAGGATTAGGAATCATAACATAAGATCACTCCTCTCAAAACTTTTGGATGTCACTTTTCTTTTCTGATTTACAGCAAGATGCTATTAGCGGCTAAACATTTTCAAAGGAAAACAAATAGCGCTGAAAGTCCAAAACAGTGCCCAGATTCTCACAGAAACTGACCTCTCCATATTTCTTCGCTTTGCTCTGCGCAGTGCTACTATCCCTTCTTTTGCAAGTGCATCCAGGGAGAAAGGATCAATCCCCTGAAAATACAGAATGCAATAAACAGATCTACTCAGGTTTAAAGCTTAAACTGAAAAAATAAATAAAAGCCACATGCAACAATACCATGATTTAATGGACCACCAGCGTTCCTATTACAGCCAAATGTTATTAATAATGAATTTATTACCAACTTATGTTATTTGTATAATAAAATGTCATCTGACTCCCAGAGACTCTGGGTCGTTTAACATAAAAGAACATAAACTGCCACAAATGGTCATTTAAATAAATTGCCCTATTTCTGATAAAATGGACCTTGTCCAAAAAAATCTGGATGCAAATTTTGTCAACTGCACCAGTACTCTGCTAAATGGGGGGCAATTAAATCAATGTTTCATTCTATTAGGCTCATTTTGTGTTATAGACCCATTTGTTAGGCAATCATCTCACTCAATACCAAGCCCTTCTCTTACCTTTTGGTTGATCACAATAAAACCTTTATTTGAATCCCCAACAACTGATTTTTTCAGCTCTATGATTTTATTCACTCTTTCTTCAATGAACTTTCTTTCTGCTTTAACAAGCTTTTCTCTTTCTTCTGCGCTCTTATAAAAGAATCCAGAATTCACCTCTCTGGAAAAAAAAAATGCTGTCAGAATTTAAGTTAGACAGGAGACTAAAAAGTATCCAACCCCGTGGTTAAAACGTAGTGATTACATGGACAAAACCCAGGAAGTTCTCTTGGCAACTATACAGAAATAGTTTCCCATTGTCACTTTTCAGGATTTTTCCATCTTCAAGTCTAGCATATTATCCAAGCTTCTGTGTTCTCCCATTTAAATACTAACCAGATTTGGCCTGATTTATTTTCAATCCCAGTAAGCATATATGTGAAGGTAAGGGGAATCAGAAGCAATTGACATCAGAAATGGTCAGAGTGGCTTTCGGGTAGACCCAGAAGATCCCACAAACCAAATATCAACCTCCACAAATGTAGGATTAAACAAGATCAGTTTGCAAATCCTAACTAGGGCTGTAAGTTATAACGTATACATACGTTTTTTCATACTCTAGTGACACATTGCAAGTAAGAATGTAAGCATCTTCAAGCCTTTTCTTCATGTCAGGATGACGAGCGCCATGGTCCAGGACAAGTCCTCTTATTAGGCTGTAAATGATATTTAAAATAGCTTTTTAAGAAGTTACTTTCAGTTGTTTATCCTTTCTAATCCCATGCATTTCCTGCTAAAATGGGAGTCCTAGGAACAACTTTGATGTGTATCCTTCAGACCCATGCATACTATTTTAGTATAGCATGTCACTAGACAAATCTGAGGCAAATTTTATTCTTGCATAGTGTCTGACTCCATTAGCCATCGCAAAAGCCAATGCAGAATTCACCCATGCTCTTAGCTCTAAATACTTCACTTATAAAACTTTGGATTTAATTCCTACAACAGCTCAGAACAAAAGATAACTATGTAACTTTATCAATGTTATAAAGCAGAAACAATGTAGCATATCTTCCACCTTAAGGAGCACACACTGATGTCTTGAACAGTAACTCCCACAATTCATGTCATGCTGGCAGAGAATTCCACAAGATCCAATATTTGGAAAAGGCCAATTTAGGAAAGGACAAGAGGGCATGATGTGGGAAAGTGATGATTCCACCAGAATGAATACGTAAGACCAATATGTTTCAAGCCTTCGGGAATAGATCCCATTCATGTTATACCTACGTTGTGTCTGTTTCAGATTTGTGCTTCATCTCCATTATTTCAACCATATAAAGATCTATTGGCTCGTTTGGTTTTCTGATTGCCAGAATTGAATCGACTACAGCCTACAAAGAAAAGAGACCAAGCCTCATCAAACAGGACTTCCAGAATTTAGCAACTCAACAACACACACAAAGCCCTTCAGGGATCCACTTCACTTTAATTATGGGAATTGTATAGAATTTATTTTTGGAGAACACAAGAAATCAATGACTCACCTCAGTTAAAATGTCAGCAAGCTCAGTATGGACCTTTGTGCGGAGGGAAGTTCTAGCAACATCTAGAAGTGTTTCCCTGTCCATTTCCTTTGCTACTTTGACCTGCTCCAGAACCTGAAGAGCCTTTTCTTTTGCAACTTCAAACCCTTCTGTAACTAATCGAGGATGTAACCCCTAATACCAAAGAAAGTTTTTAAAAAAAAACATGCACATATATAAAATTCCATACTCTGATTATAGGCAAAAATCAAGCAATCAGTTTCCACAAGCAATTTCTTTTTATTATAGAAGGGGAAAAAACTCAAAAAAACCCTCTCCAGACATACTTTAAATCCCCTGGAGCAGGTAATGAAACAACCCAGTCGCTGCAAGTTGAACAGCATATACATTTAATAAATTATTATGCCATTATTATTTATGGTAAAGGCTAAGAGAAAACAATGAAAAATTTGCCCACACAACAATAGATTCAATCAAGTGATTTCAGGGATAACTATTTTACTTTGTTTTCTAGATGATCTGAGGCTGCGCATGAAGACACTTTGTACTGTCCTTTTGAATACATATGAAAGGAAAAACAGTCCTTTCAACGCAGAGGGTAAAGTACAGCTTATTCTTGCACAGAATTATGCCAAAGGAACTATGGAGTTCATCTGGGTGTTCACTGTGCAACAGATTTGGAAATTTCTCACAAACTCTGGTTAAAAGTCAATTATATACTACCCCTAATCTGAATAAATGGAAGTTTAGAGCCATAGGAAAAACAGGAAGAATAAAATTTGTTGATTATGTTTCAAAATTTGAAATTTTAATCTAGTTTAGGTATATTCACTATGATTTAACAAAATAGTGATGTGCAACTAAGAATCTCGTTTTCATGGCAACATCAATAATTTCTCACTCAGCTTTATTTAAATCTGAAAGCAAATTAAAGATGTCCTCATACAGACTACAAATACATAACACTGCCACATACCTCTGAAATATAGAGATCTGCCTGCTTGAGTAGCTCACCAATTATGAGGACATTAGAAGTGGTCCCATCACCAGTGATGTCATCCTGTGCTGTTGCTACTTTGGCTATCAAGGAAGCTGTTGGATGTTGGATTTGCTGATGGATGCAAAAAGAACAAAAAAGAGTATTATCAAAATGTCATTCCTTTGCTCAGTCACCCATGACCTCTTGTCTGGATTACTGCAACATGCTCTACATAGGGTTCCTTATGAAGAGAATTCAAAAGCTTCAACCGGTGCACAAGGCAGCTGCACATGTAGTTAAGGGTATCAGATATTCAACAGATGTATAACATTACAGTATTGCTACATGAGTTGCATTGTTGCCTGTGTGCTTCTGGGTGCAATTCAAGGTGCTGATTATCGTCTTTAAAACCCTTCATGGCTTGAGATCAAGCTACCTAAGGGACTGACCTCTCCCAGTCATTTCTAATCATCGAATTCAATGCAGGAGGTTAAGCATGTTACGTTGACTGTTATTTCTCTGCCTTAGCCTCTGCCCTCTGGAACATTCTACCTTCAGAGATCAGGATGACCCCATATCTGTTGGCTATTCATAAGACCGTGAATACTTGGTTATATGCTTGGAGCCCCAAATGTGTTAAGGTGTTTAATTATATTAACATCTATGGCAATAGTTCCATTCAACAACTGTTATCTATTTGTATTTATGCTTTATGATGTACACCACCCAGTCATTTACTGAGATGGATGGCCATTGAAATCAAATAAAAAATGATTCCTCCCATTTTACCATTGTGCTTTATTATCAATTTAATCAGTTGAAGAAACATTCTACAGTAATACCAGCACTGTATAAGTTCTAATTAATCTTGGAACCAAAGAAGCAGAGAGAAGCTTATGCTTTGATCAACAGCAGATCCTTCGAGACTATCGTTATACAATTTCAACATAACACTGCATTTTGTGCTGAAAAATAAAATATAAAGTCATCAATAACTTTGTCGTAAAACTTTTAATAAAAAATTTGGCCTACATCACCAATAAAATTACTTAATAAAATCTAGCAAGATGCTTCTTTTTTGCATGTAGATAAGAGTTCTAGAAAGTATTACATGACTTGATATTTTAAAATTATATTCTTGGAAGGGAAGAGAAAGTTTACCATCTCATGAAGCAGGACATTGCCATCTTTGGTAAGTTTGATATCTCCAGCACCAGACACAAGCCTATGGAAAACAGAAAGCAAAGCAATCAGCCTTCAATCGCAGTTCCTTTTCCAAGTGTTTGAGCAAAAGGATCTGCCAAACTTAATTTACTAATATCACTATCCCATGTTATAGTACCATCAGTATGAAACAAAAATTCATGTGACAAGAATCACATCCAAGGCTCTTTTCTACTTTCAATTCCGGAATTGACTATCCTATTAATCAAAGGAATATTCTTCTGATACTATCTTCTTCCATCAGACAGTTACAGAAACCAAATGTGAATCGCACAACAACTTGAATACTCTGGGAGTTGTGTAAGAGAGCTAATTTTGGGTGAGGTACAATTATAAATCTATGACATTGCCTCAGACTAAAATTTGGCCAATCAAACCTGCAATGCTTTCACTCAGCTGACAGATGCTCTGCAATGCCATGATTTATAAACATGTATTGATAGTTAAGCAAAGGACTTGATAACTAATAGCCTCTAATGTACCACTTGTGATGGTGTACTGGGAACAGAATCTGTTCCTCAAAAATATGTGATCAAACATTATGTTTCAAGTTCAGACTTGTACAAAATGAATTGGCTAATGGGGCAATTTTATGCACAAAGTCTAATTTATTAATCTGAGAGCCAGTGGGGTTAAAGAGTTGGATTAGGAAAATATAGATGCTCACTACAGGGGTCCTCAACCTTGGCAACTTTAAGACTTGTGGACTTCAACTCCCAGAATTCCTCAGCCAGCTTTGCTGGCTGAGGAATTCTGGGAGTTGAAGTCCACAAGTCTTAAAGTTGCCAAGGTTGAGGACCTGACAGAAGCTGCCACAGAAACTCACTGGGTGACTCTTTCTCTCGACCCAGCCAACTGTGGAAACAAACAAGAGGAGGGAGCACTATGCGTGGCACCTCGAACCTCAGGACAAAAAGGATATAAATTGAATAAAGATTCACAGCCAGCTGTGTGGCTAAAATGAAGTAAGTCTTATTTGCAATCACTCTAAATTTACTGAGAAAGAAAATATAAATATTTTATACTTACCTGGAAGTTTATTGTATAATCCAATGCTTTATAACAGTAATTACACGCACTATAAAGACATACTTGCTGTAGCTGTCTTGCATGTATCTTTTTTTCAAATATAGGTGCTGTCCGATTTTGTTTTATTTTTTTATAAAAGTTTCACTGACAATGCTGTGGAAATGCTACGTACAAAGGAGCATATTGCTCGGTGGGTTTGAGGCTCTTTCCATGCTATTTTGCGCACGCATTCACTTCGCCGCTTCCGCCCTAGAGCGCCACGAGGATGGGTGGGGCTAGGCGTAACCACGCCTCTCTTCCCCAACCCTCAGCTCCCACAACGAATCCTCCCCCCCACAAGCCTTTTTTTTTTCCCCGCGGCCTTACATTTTCATGGTTCCTTTGGGCCCGAGATTGGTCCTCAGCACATCCTGCAGGCCCCGCGCCGCGCTGATATTGACCGCCAGGGCTGCTTGAGCTCGCGCTACCTCAGCTTTGGGATTCAGCGCCTTTACCGCCATCTCTCCCGGCTATTTCTGGAGGAGAAAAAAGAAAGGAGCCAGTGTACGCACGCTCCCGCCTGAGTCGACCCAGGTCTGACGCAACGAGGGCTGGGCCTAGACGTCACAGCCTCCTTCATTCTAGAATAGTCCATACTCCATATCAAGGCTTAAGCACTTGGGCTGCTATTGGTCCTCTGAAAGCCCGCCTTTCATTCCTATTGGTCAAATATCTGCGTCGCTCATGAGTCCACAGGGTTGCCTAACGGCTAGAGTGGCGGTTGGAGGCAGTTGCTATGCAAAATGGTGGTGGGCCTCCGTGTTTAGAGTACGTCATGAATACTTATAAAAATTTAAAATAATACTATAAAATCTGATTAGATTAAATTTTAAAGTACATTTTGCTATCTGTATTGCTTAAAAAGTGTTTATGCATGCACACGTGCACCAGCACACATGAAAACAGTTACATTGCTCCCTTAAATTCAGATTTTGGGATTCTCCCCTGAACTCTCAAGAGTGCTGAACAAAATCAAAAGAATAAACAAATATAGGAGTGTCCTATATTTTAAATAATCCCACTCTTCTTGTGATTTTGAAATCTGGCCACTAATAACCAAATTATTTGCAAGGTAACATTAATTATGCCATATTCTTCAGAATAAATAGAGAAGTCAAAAGTCCTAATATTTGGTTTTGGTTTTTAATTTTTTTTCTTTTGTTCTAATAAATACATGCTCAAGACCTGGGGCCAAAGGAACAGGCTGGGATGGCAATCCTAACATCCTTCCAATTGCATGGCAGTATCGTTTGATCAAGCTGCTTAATCTCATAGTGGGGGTGTTGTGGCCTAGACTGCTAATACTGGGTGATTTAAATCTTCCTTCCTTGAAATCAGAAGCAGCCTAGGGTTTCATGGCTGTCAGGACAACCATGAGCCTATCTAGACCTGCCAGGGAGAAAGGACTTATCTTTTCCCCAGATATCTGATGGACACAGCAGGTTTTTCTAATGACACTTTTGCTTTTGGTAAGGACTCTTTTGGCTATCTTGTTGATCTCTGGAACACAGAGGTGCTAGGGCATTTGATAAGCTTACCCCTGAGCAGCCTTTCTTCACCTGCCAATCCTATGTAGCCCAGTGGTTCAATGAGGGCCTCTGAGAAATGAAATGGATGAAGAGATGTCTGGAATAATGATTGGGAAAAACAAGAAGCAAATGTGACCAGACATGAGTTAGAGCTCAGGTTTGAGCTTACTCTGTGGTGATAAAGACAACAAAGCATAATTTCATCTCTGCCCTTATTACATCCATCAAATTGCAGCACATTGTTCAAAATGTCCCAGACACTTTTGGGAAAGGATGTGTTGGAAGATCCAATGGATATTAGTTTGTCTGGCCAAGCAATTTGGTGATACAATCATTCCCATTCATTCTAAGTTGGAAGGCAGATGAGCAGAATCTATAGAAATGGCAGCTTTTTTTAATCCTGTAGATCAGGGGTCCCCAATCCCTATTTCAGGGACTGGCAGCATGCCACAAACTAGTCCGTGCAAACAAGCGAAGCCCCATCCATAGGAGGCAAGCAGCCAACAAAACCATGTCCTTTCCAATCCGCAGAAAACCCTCTCTCCATGGAACCAGTCTCTGGTGCCAAAAAGGTTGGGGGATGCTGCTATAGATTCTAAGGAAATGGATACAGTCCTCTGCAATTTTAACTCAGCCAGCTGTAGATCAGGTCCTTGCCCCACCTGGCTAGTAAAAGGGGCTAGTAATACAGAATATAGTCAATGCTTCTTTGAAGAAATGGGAGTTGGTAGAGGCTAGTGCATGGCTTTACCTGCTTCTCAGGAGGTCTGATTGAATAAAATTGGACAACTACTGTCCTATCTCTAGTTGTCTCTTCCTGGGGAAGACTATTGAAAAAATGGTGGGGCTATAATTGTCAAGGGCTCTGAAGAATACAGATAATCTATGCTCATGGCAATTGAGTTCAGACTTGGTCATGAGAGGAAAAAGCATTGGTTGGTCTGATGGATGGCCTATAGCAGGACTTGAGTGGAGGAAGTGGGATCATCCTTGTCCTTCTAGATCAGTCGTTCTCAACCTTCCTAATGCCGTGACCCTTTAATACAGTTCCTCATGTTGTGGTGACCCCCAACCATAAAATTATTTTCGTTGCTACTTCATAACTGTAATTTTGCTATTGTTATGAATCGTAATGTAAATATCTGATATGCAGGGTGTATTTTCATTGTTACGAATTGAACATAATTAAAGCATAGTGATTAATCACAAAAACAATATAGCAATGCTCGCTGGAGAAGCTTACTCTTCCTTGCTCAAAAATGTTGGGAGGGAGGGAAGGGGAAGGAAGGAAGGAAGATTGAAGGGGAAAGGAAGGAAGGAGAAAGAGATTGAAGGGGAAGGGATGGAGATGGAGATGGAAGGAAGGAAGGAAGATTGAAGGGGAAAGGAAGGAGATGGAGAAGGAAGGAGATTGAAGGGGAAAGGAAGAAAGGAAGATTGAAGGGGAAAGGAAGGAGATAGAGAAGAAAGGAGATTGAAAGGGGAAGGAAGGAAGGAAGGAGAGAGATTGAAGGGGAAAGGATGGAGATGGAGAAGGAAGGAGATTGCAGGGGAAAGGAAGGAAGATTGAAGGGGAAAGGAAGGAGATAGAGAAGGAAGGAGATTGAAGGGGGAAGGAGGGAAGATTGAAGGGGAAAGGAAGGAGATGGAGAAGGAAGGAGATTGAAGGGGGAAGGAAGGAAGGAGAGAGATTGAAGGGGAAGGGATGGAGATGGAAGGAAGATTGAAGGGGAAAGGAAGGAGATGGAGAAGAAAGGAGATTGAAGGGGAAAGGAAGGAAGGAGAAAGATTGAAGGGGACGGGATGGAGATGGAAGGAAGGAAGATTGAAGGGGAAAGGAAGGAGATGGAGAAGAAAGGAGATTGAAGGGAAAAGGAAGGAAGGAGAAAGATTGAAGGGGAAGGGATAGAGATGGAGATGGAAGGAAGGAAGGAAGATTGAAGGGGAAAGGAAGGAGATGGAGAAGGAAGGAGATTGAAGGGGAAAGGAAGAAAGGAAGATTGAAGGGGAAAGGAAGGAGATGGAAGGAGATTGAAGGGGGAAGGAAGGAAGAAAGGAAGGAAGGAAGAGAGATTGAAGGGGAAGGGATGGAGATGGACATGGAAGGAAGGAAGATTGAAGGGGAAAAGAAGGAGATGGAGAAGGAAGGAGATTGCAGGGGAAAGGAAGGAAGATTGAAGGGGAAAGGAAGGAGATGGAGAAGGAAGGAGATTGCAGGAGAAAGGAAGGAAGATTGAAGGGGAAAGGAAGGAGATGGAGAAGGAAGGAGATTGAAGGGGGAAGGAAGGAAGGAAGGAGAGAGATTGAAGGGGAAGGGATGGAGATGGAAGGAAGATTGAAGGGGAAAGGAAGGAAGGGAGGAAGGAAGGAAGGAAGGAAGGAGAGAGATTGAAGGGGAAGGGATGGAGATGGAAGGAAGGAAGGAAGGTTGAAGGGGAAAAAGGGATGGAGAAGGAAGGAGATTGAAGGGGAAAGGAAGGAAGGAAGGAAGGAAGGAAGGAAGGAAGGAAGGAAGGAAGGAGAGATTGAAGGGGAAGGGAAGGAGATGGATGGATGGATGGATGGAAGGAAGGAAGGATTGATCTTTGGAGAGTCATGTTTTTCCAGATGGTGATGAACTGCAACTCCCAGCATTCCCCACTCTTCCACAGTGCTTTTTAGGGCTGCTGGGGATGGTAGTCCAGTAAGGAGACACACACAGATGCCCTAGCAGGGAAAATTGGCCGGGTAATTGCTGCAGCTTTACTTGGAGGCATTCTGCAGCTCCTGAAAATCACTTTAACCAATTTTCCCTGGTTCAGCAAAGGTAACAAGTAATAAAACAAGCAACAGGTACCAGTAATAAAATAGCCCAAATTGTCCTTTCCAGAGCAGATGAAAAGAACCAGGGAAAGGGAAATCGCGTCTGCCTTTGACCAATGAGAGGAGAAGCGGTAGGAAAAGTGCGACTTGGGCACGCAGCCTTGCCCGCAGGCGCTGCCAAGGACGCACAAGCAGCTCCGCACAATTGCCCGGGGAGGGGGGAGGCTCTGGTGGAGAGCCTGGCAGAGAGCCAAGCGGGGCCTTGGAAGCTGAGCGGAGGATCCGCACGCCTCAGAGCTGCCATCTGCCCTCTCACGCCCACCAACCTGGAGCCTCCCATCCTCATCCCGGCACCTCTTGCCCTCTCCCAGCTGCCTCCCGGGACCTGCCTGCCCCTCCAGTCTCCTGAGTGCCATTGCAGCGGTGGGGTCACGGGAGCCCCTTTCCACGCCATGCAGCCCTTCACCGTCACGACCCTTCCTCGACTCGTCACACGTGAGAGGGGCGCAGCTGGAGCGTCAGCTTCCACTCGGAAGGCGCCACTTCTCCCCTCCTGGCCCAGCTGGCTGGCCTCCGATGCACATGTGGGCATCGCCACCGCCTCGCCCTCTTGCCCGCCACCTGGCCACTTCTGAGGCCCGGAGCCCAGCAAGCCGGGAAGGAGCTGCTCCTGCCCGCCAGCTTCAGGGCCGCATCGGGCTCCAGAGGGCTGAGGTGGCCTCCAACGGCAAGGGAGGCGGGCCGGGAGGTGTGGGGGATGCTCTGGCGCGGCGTGGAGGGTGGCCGGGGGCGGAGCACGGCTGGGCAACCAGGAGGTGTGGGGACCGGCTCGGCACCGCAGCTCAGCTCAGCCTGCACCGCCAGCAGTGGCCCAGAGCCGGCTCGGCCCAGCCACCCACGCAGCTGAGCTGGCCCAGGGCAGCGTCGGGGGTGCGCGTGATGGTGCGGCGGCGGCAGGAGCAGGCGCTGTCGGAGAAGAAGGGCGCCCTGGAGGTGGAGGAGCCAGCGGAAGAGGGGGAGGAGGGTGGCGGCGGCGGCCGGATAGAGGAGCGGTGTCTCGGTTCCTAAGACCATCGAAAATATGTGTTTTCTGATGGTCTTAGGCGATCCCTGTGAAAGCGTCGTTCGACCCCGCTGTTCTAGATCTTTAGCAATTTGTGATAATATCAATCACAGTATCTTTCTGGATTGCTTGTGAGGGCACAGTATTGCAAATGGGGCCAAATGTTGGTAACTGAGAATTTGCCCCAAGAACAGTTACAGAATTACAGAATATGTTCTTTATGGAATGTCTTATGGTTCTTTCCCATATCTTGGAATGAGTAACTATAGAAACTGTTGGGAGAAATCATCCATGAGTTTGGGATGAAGGACTGTATCATCAATATGCAGTACTTATGTACAACTGTATGTTTGTTATACAGCTCTACCCTGGGCCTGTTGGGAGATTCAATAGAAGACATGACCTGATATCTGGAAGCTATCAGAGTTTGGATGTAAAAAATTAGACTCAATCCAGACAAAAAGGAGGGATTCCTGATTCAGAGACTTATTGATTCTAGACTTGCTCAGTGAACCTTGATAAGATTGAGCTCCTGTGGAAAGAGCCCTGCTATCTGGCAGTCCTCTTGACCTTAGGTTTCCAATTTGAAGAGCAGGGGGAGACTATGATCAGGACTTTTGCATAGTTGTGACTTGTGCGCAAGTTACAGCTAGTGCCTAGAATATGATGCCCTTGTCATCTCTTAAATTTTTTTTTGTAAAAAATTCTTTTATTAAAACAATCAACATTAAACATAAGATCATATTAAAAAGCAATCATCATATAACCTGCAATACAACACTAAGGATTAGTCTTTGTAAACGTCTGGTTTAGTAAACATTCCTCACTCCTCACATCAAGCCTCAACTATACGCCTGATACATTTTATTTGATTGGTGTTTCTCTTATATATGGTCTATCTACTGTTTCTAGTCTATCACATATTGTTCATTCGAGCTTCAAAAGTAAATTCGTCTCAGTAGTAGTGCAATCTTTTATGATCCCTAACAAAAGATCCTGAGGTAGAAGTTCAATAACCTGAGGTAGAAATTCAGTACGCTTTTCCAATATTAAAGCAATCAACATTAAACATAAGATCATATTAGGAAGCAATCATCATAAAACATAAAAATACAACATTAGGTATTAGTCTTTGTAAACGTCTGATTTGGTAAACATTCTTCACTCCTCACGTCAAGCCTCAACTATACGCCTGATACATTTTATTTGATTGGTGTTTCTCTTATATATGGTCTATCTACTGTTTCTAGTCTATCACATATTGTTCATTCGAGCTTCAAAAGTAAATTCGTCTCAGTAGTAGTGCAATCTTTTATGATCCCTAACAAAAGATCCTGAGGTAGAAGTTCAATAACCTGAGGTAGAAATTCAGTACGCTTTTTCAATATTAAAGCAATCAACATTAAACATAAGATCATATTAAGAAGCAATCATCATAAAACATAAAAATACAACATGAGGTATTAGTCTTTGTAAACGTCTGATTTGGTAAACATTCTTCACTTCTCACGTCAAGCCTCAACTATACGCCAGATACATTTTATTTGATTGGTGTTTCTCTTGTATATAGTCTATCCACTGTTTCCAGTCTATCATATATTGTTCATTTGAGCGATCCTTCAAATATGCCAAAATTTTCGCCATTTCTGCCAAATGTATTACTTTCAAAGTCCAATCTTCAATAGGTGGTATTTCTGGCTTCTTCCAGTATTGTCCCACCAGCAGCCTAGCTGCTGTGATCAAATTCAGAATTAAGTTCGTCTCGGTGGTAGTGCAATCTTTTATGATCCCTAACAAAAAAACCTGAGGTAGAAATTCAATACGCTTTTTTAAAATGGTTTGGAGTATCCACCATATCTTCCTCCAGAAGGCTTTAATTTTTCTACATGTCCACCATACGTGAAAGTATGTAGCTTCCTCGTTGCCACACCTCCAGCATTTAGGTTGGGTGTCTGGGTAGATGTACGATTTTTTTTCGGATCTAGATGCCACCTATAGAACACCTTGTAGAAATTTTCCCTTAGATGTTGCGCTTTCATGAATTCTACATTTCTCACCCAGATTTCCTCCCACATTTCCATCGTGATAGGATGCCCAAAGTCTCGTTCCCACTTTACCATACAGGTCTTGATTCGCACAGTTTCAGAGTCCATTTCTATCAGAGCGCCGTACACTCGTTTGATGTGCATGATCCCCTGCTCTCTAATTTGTTCAATTAAGTTCTCATCTGTCCGGGATAAGCCTTTCCTCACGTCTTTTTGCCACCTAGACTGCAGTTGCAAATATGATAGCCAGGTACCCCCTATTCCTTCTTCTGCTAGCGTATTTGGTGGCTTTAATGAAAACCCATTTTCTTCTTCTAATACCAGTTTACTATAGGGCACCACTTCCTGCCCTTGGGATGTATTTATGTCCCCTATTGCGTGCCCAGGTATCGCCCAGATGGGGATCTTATCGTGAAGAAGGTACTTATATTTCGTCCAGATCCACAACAACGGGGTTCGTAAGGGGTTCTCTCTGAAGTTCGTGTCAGCCTTTTTGTCATACACCAGGTATGCGTGCCATCCAAATAGTAGACCATGCCCTTCAATATTCAGTATTCGTTTGTTTGTCATGTTGATCCAGTCACTCAGCACCACCAGTGCCATGGCGTAGTAATATAACTTTAGATTGGGCATTTTTAATCCCCCTCTCTTCCTTGTGTCTTGGATGATTTTTAATTTAACTCTCGGTTTCTTGCCATCCCAAATAAATCTGTTGATGCCCTTCTGCCAGTCGTCCAGTTCCACGTCCTTATTGAGTATGGGTAGCATTTGAAAGAGAAATAGAAATCTTGGCAGTACGTTCATTTTTACAGCCGCTATCCTGCCCAGCAGGGACAATTGTAGTGTTTTCCACCTATCCAGGTCTGTTTGTATCTTGTTCCACAGCGCCTCGTAGTTATTTTTGTATAATTGCGCATTCTTTGCTTCTATCTCCACTCCTAAGTATTTAACTTTTTTAACTATTTCACAACCCGTTATTCTTTCCAGGTCCTGTTTTGCTTTGTTGTCTAGATTTTTAACTAGCATCTTCGTTTTAGATATGTTTACTTTGAAGCCTGATACCCTACCATAGTCTTTCATTATCTCCATCAGTCTCTTTGCTGATTGTACTGGCTGTGACACTGTCACCAGCAGGTCGTCTGCGAAGGCACATAATCTGTAGTCTTGTTGTCTAATCCGTATGCTCTTTATGTCTTCTGCTGCTCTTATCTTGTTCAGTAGAGTCTCTAATGTTAGAACAAATAGCAAGGGTGACAGCGGGCAGCCCTGTCTCGTGCCTCTTTCTATGTTGAAAGAGTCTGTTAGGTCACCATTCACAATGATCTGGCCTGTCTGCTTCTGGTAAATTGCCACTATGGAGTTGAGAAACTGCTCTCCCATTTTCATCCCCCGGATCAGGTTTGTCAGAAATGGCCAGTTCAGTCTGTCGAAGGCTTTCTCTGCATCCACAAACATGAGGGTGGCGGGTACCTGTTTATGTCTTTCCAAGTACTTTATTATGTTCAACAGTTGTCTCACATTAGTTTTCATCTGACGTCCTTGTATAAATCCCGTTTGATCTGGGTGAATTATTTTTTGTAGTACAGTCATTAGTCTGGTGGCCAAAACTTTTGTGAAGATTTTGTAGTCTGTGTTTAGTAGTGAGATGGGCCTGTAATTTGCCGGTTGTGTATTATCTTTTCCCTCTTTGGGGATTAGAGAAATGTAGGCTGTTTTCCAGGAGGGTGGGACTTGGCCTCCTTCTTGTATGTTGACAAATAGCTTTCTGAGGGGTTCTAACATCTCCTCTTGGAGATGCTTGTAGTAGGTAGCTGTTATCCCATCCGTCCCGGGTGATTTTCCTTTTTTCAGTTGTTTGATCGCTGAGTGTATTTCCTCCTTTGTGATTAAGGCATTCAGGGCATCTCTTTGTTCATCGGTGGGTACCAGTAGCTTTTCGTTTTGTAGAAACTTTTCTATCTCTTTGTCATGTGTCTTCTCCTCGGCATATAGCTTTGAGTAGAACTCGGGGAAAGCTTTCTTGATGGTTTCCTGTTTAAATTCTTCCTTGCCTTTGTACTCTATTTTTTCAATTATGCGGGCTTTCTGCTTCTTTCTTATGATATAAGCCAGCCATCGACCCGGTTTGTTGGCATTACAGAATGTCTTGTGTTTTGTGTATTGTATATTCCTTGCCACTTGATCTGCCATCAGCAAGTCAAATTGTTTTCTTAGAATTTTGATTCCTTCTTTAGTGACTTTGTCCTCCGGTCTTTCTATTAATAGCTTCTCCTTTTTACTTATCTCATCTTCTAACTCCTTTCTTTTTTGTTCTTGTTTACGACGGTGCCTATTGTTCATGTTCATGAGGATCCCGCGCATACATGCCTTGCTAGCGTCCCAAATCATTTCAATGGGTGTTTCATTGTTCATATTTATACTGAAGAATTCCTTCATGGCACTTTTGCATTCAGCCACCTTTTCCTCGTGTCTAAACAGGTTTTCATTGATTCTCCAGGATCTCCTCGATTTCCGATCCTGTCTCACTTCCATCCCTACTGGGTTATGGTCTGTTAGCACTTTGGGTAGGATTTTCACTGCGTTTAAGTGAACCAGCAAGTCGCTAGATGTTAGGATAAAGTCAATTCTGGAGAATAACTGATGTCTGTCGGAGAAAAAGGTGAATTCTTGCTCTTTGCCGTGCCTTTCCCTCCATACGTCTGTCAGTACAAGGTCCTCCTTCATGTCGAAGAAGGATTTAGGCAACTTGGAGTGCTTTTGCGGGTTAGGTTTAGCCTTCTTCTTGTCCAGGGCGATCTCTATGACACCGTTCCAGTCTCCCATTATAATACATGACCTGTAGTTGAGCTGTATTAACTTCTTGTGAATCTTTTTGTAGAATTTTCCTTGTTGTTGATTTGGTGCATATATGCCCATCACCAGAATCTTCTTGTCTTCCTGTGTTACTTCGATTGCTAGGTATCTACCCTGGGAGTCCGACTCTATTAGCTTAGCTATTACATGTTTCTTTACATATATAACAATCCCATTCTTCTTTCCTGGTGCCGCTGCAACAAATTGTATGCCTAGTTTGTTGTTGATTAAATATTTCTGATCCGCCGCTCTGATGTGTGTTTCTTGTAGGCAAATTATGTCATTTTTTCCTTGATACAGGTAGTGAAATATTTTCCTCCTTTTCTGAGGGGAATTTAATCCGTTAACGTTCCAGGTCAAATATTTAGTTGCCATCATCGGTTTCAGGATACTCTTGTAAGACCGCTTCTGCTCTTTCTCCTGTTTTCTTCTTTGGTCTTGTTCCCATGGTATCCGGATTGGTGCTTATGTTGCGTAGTGGGGTCTTGTCTTGCTGATCTGTGCATTTGGTAGTGGATCGTAGTTGCCTGAACTCCGTATTCTGTCCTGTTTTCTGGATTTTGTTGCCCTCTGCTCTCTGTGTCCTCGTATCTCGAGGTGGTCCATTCCTTTCTCCTGCTGCTGCACCAGTCTGTGCGTCTGAGTAGTTTGTACGTTGTTCTAGGTCCCTTCCGCCTTCAAGTGGTCCATCTGCGTTGCCCCTCGTTGTGGTTTGCGGTCCGTCCGTCTTCAGTTCCTTCTCAAGGAATTCTCTGGCTTTCTGGATCGAGTTCAGGTGGTACCTCTTATTTTTATAGAGAAGTGACATTCCTGATGGGGCCTCCCATCGGTATTGCAGAGCGCGTGATCTCAGCTCCTTGGTCAGGAATTTGTATTCCTTTCTGTCTCGTAGCATCGTCGGGGGGATCTCCTTCAATACCTTCACCTCCTGCTCCTCTATGTATAATTTTTTGTTGTAGGATGTTACGGAGATAAGGTTCCGGAACCCCTGTGTTGCGAAGTGGATGACCACATCCCTTGGTAGGTGCCTGTTTGTTGCCGCCCATGAGTTACCGTAACTCTGTAGACTCTGTCAAATTGCCACGCGATATCTTCGGCTTTCCTTCCCAGAAATGCTGCCAGGGCCCCTACAAAGAGTCTGAGCAGGTCTTCTTGGGTTTCGTTTGTTGTCTCTTTCCATCCCCTAAATCTGATAGCAGACGCCATTTGCCAGTATTGCATCATAGTGGATTGGTCTTGGGCCACACTTTTCATCTCTGCTATCTGTCCCTCCATGTAGTTCTCCACTCCTTCCATCTTCTTTTCCACACTCTCCCTGATCTCCTGGAGATTTTTCCCCATTTCCTCCCCCAGTCTCTTGTAGTGTGCTTGCATTGCCTCCTTAATTTGGTCCAGGTCGACAGCCATCGCTTTGCGTTGTTCTTCCCACTTTCTCTCTAGATCTCTGCCCTGGTCCACCAGCATCTGTTTTATATCTTTGCACCTTTCCTCCATCTTCTGTTCTGCGTCTATACACCTTCTCTCCAACCTTGTACCCATTTCCTCCAACTTTTTATCCATTCCATCCATCCTTCTTGCCAGCATCCCCATCATCTCTTTTAATTCTTGCATCATGTGTGCTGTTGGGCAGGCTTGGGTTACCAGATGGGTCTGGGGGCCTGTGGTTGGATGGGAGGGGGTGGGGTGGGTAGGGTGTTCCCTGGTGTTTTAAGAAGCTGAGCTGGGGAGGATGCAGGTCCCTTTGTGGGTACCAGTTTGGTCTGTTTGGAGGCCATCCTGGCCTCTGCCTATTGTTGGCCCTGCTTGTCTGTTGATGTTTAGAATGATAGATGATGTTCCCAATTTCTCTTTCCCAGCTCCAGAGCTATTATGTTCTGGCTGCTTTCTCTCTTTACCCCTGCTTCTTCCCTTTGTGGGTTCACTGTGTTGGCCCTGGGATTCTGTGTCCCTTGGTTCAGGGGCGCAGCTGAGGGGGCTTCTCCCTTCCTATCTCTCTGCTGGTTCCTTCAGGCTTTCCACCTTCTCCCTCCTTGCTGTTTCTTTGTCTCTGCCTCCCTCTGTGCTTTCCCCCTGTGGCTTTGTACTTCACTCCAGGCCCCCTCGAGTCTTCCCGCGGCCCTCTTCTCCTTAAACTACTCTTTGGAGGGTCCTCTTCCGTCCGGTAGACCCTCCCAGCGGCCCGCTCACCTCTCGCAAGTAGTCTTTGCTTCCTTCTCGGGCAGTGGCTCATTTTTGATTCACCCGAATTACGGCGCGGTAAGGCCAACTCCGATCAGGGAGGGGGCGGCGGCGGCGGTGCGGCAGCCGCCGTTGTTGAATCCCTTGTCATCTCTTAATGAAACCGATGATGTGCTGATGATGTTAGCTAGTTGGGTAATGAAACATCTGCAAGAAAACAACCAAGCTCAGGGACCACCAAGGATCCCACAATACAGCTCTGAGCTATAAATATTCTCTTCTATTGATAATTAAACCACTGTAATTTACTCTACATGAGCCTGCCCTTGAAAAACACCTGGAAACTTCAGCTGGTCCAGAAAGCAGGAGCATGTGCACTTTCCCATATAATTTCTGTTTGTTCATTTAAACCAGGGGTTCCCAATCCCCGGTCCGCAGCCTGATACCGGTCCATGGCAAGAAGCAGGCAAATGCAGGAGCACACAAAGCTCCATTTGTACAAGCACTGTGCGTGCATGCAAAATCATCCCCTCTCCCCTGCTATTCCAGAAAGCCCTTGGGGATTAATTCTAACCAATAGCATGTATCCTGAATGGCAATTAAACTTATAGCTATTATTTTGGTTTCTAAATTAGAGAAATAGTTTATGACATCTATTACTTAATTTTTAATACTGTTTTTGTACTGTATTTATAATATAATATCTGTGAGTCACCTAAGACCTGTTAGATTACAGGTGGTAGATAAGATAAATCCATAAATAAATACTTTCCCTTGTTTCTTTAAGTGGGTGCTTTGGCCAGCTGATTTTTATTTATATATCTATCAAATTTCTATGCCACCCAAATCCCAATAGCTATTTGTAAGGTTTTTTCAGCTCAGAATCCTAATAAATTCCAATGAGACTCTGAACACGAGGCTACTGCAAAAGAAACAGCTTTATTCCTTGATCAAAACCAAAACCGGGTGTTTTCTAATGCAGAGAGACAGAGGAGAAAAGACACACACTAATAATTTTTTCCCTTTTATAGCTAAGGCATCTTCTCAGGCTAAAAGATTTCTTTTTTGTCTAAATATATCGATCAAGTTAGTTCAGTTACAGCAGCGGTTCTCAACCTATTTCAGGTTGCGACCTCGACCTGCACTGCGCATGCGCGGTGCGACGGTCCGCATCACGCATGCGCGACGTGCGCGCGACGGTCCGCATCGCGCATGCGCAGCGCGACGGTCCGCATCGTATATGTGTGACGCGCGCGCAGCGCGACGGCCCGCATTGTGCGTGCGTGGCATGCCCGCGATGGTCCACATCACGCATGCACGTCGCGACGGTCCGCATTGCGCATGCGTGACACGCGCACGACGGTCCGCATCGCGCATGTGCGGCGTGACGGTCCGCTTCGCACATGCGTGACGCGCTCGGGACGGTCCGCATTGTGCATGCGCGACGCACCCACAATAGTACACATTGCGCATGCGCGGCGCGACGGCCCGCATCACGCATGCGCAGTGCTACCCCACGCATGCACGGTGCTGCCCCCTGCGTCGGCCGAGGGGAAAAGGGGAGGAAAAAAATGGCGGACTGCGGTGTTTGGCGACCCCCGTGAAATGGTCATTTGACCCCAAATGGGGTCACGACCCATAGGTTGAGAACCGCTGAGTTACAGCTTGTTACAAGCCTTGTGCTTTGAATACACAACTGCTGGCAGGTAGCCAGGAACTTTCTCCTTAAGCAGATACATTTGCAGCAATACATTTCAAGCTATAGCGCATTTAAAGTTACAACTAAGCTTTTTCTTTCTCCTTGATCAACTTTTAAGTTATCTCTGAGCAAAATACAGAGTGCAAACAAGCAATAATCAACAATGGCTAGGTTACACATAAATTATTATATTTTGATTCCTTTACTATTGTATGTTTGTATGTATTTTGTTTCTTTTTGTGTACTATGAAAAGCATAAGTGGTGAGAGAAGAGCAGGAATGGGGACAGAATTCTGGCTGGTGTATGTTTCTTTATACCTTTCAATGGAGACAAATATACAGAAGCACAAAACTGTTGCTGAGGATTTGAGAGGCAAAGCCTTTGTCTGTTTTAGCAGCACCCTCAACATGAGGTCATGATTATTTAGCATGCATTTTACTATTACTTTCCCCCCACCACCACCTTAACCAGGATGCCAAATTGGCTCTGAACAACTTTGTTTTGGCTCCATTCCACACTAAATTTGTTACGAAGGAGAGTTATAGTATTTATATATTTTACATAATATAATATGGAAAACATTAATATATTATAATTTAGTACACAAGTAATCCCCAAGTTACGAGCGTTCACTTAACGCTTGTTCAAAGGTATGTGATGAGCACCCCCTAGTGCTTATGAGCAAGTCCCGAAGTTACGAATATTGCAGCACCATGGCAGTTGTTCGCCCTTACGAGTGACTGCAGTGACTCTGCAACATTCACCCTGGTTATTCCCTCCCTCCCCACCCCCACCCCAGGTCTCCCTAGGCACCAGGCCTTCAATACTCAGCCTACAAAGATCGAGATCCTTCACTTGCTTGGCTGCTCCAGGCCTTTGGTGCGTTCGCAGAGAATAGAGGCCTAAAGTAATGCAAGATCACGCGGAATCAGTGGGGCAACATCTCACACTACTGATCTCATGTGATCTCATGGTAACAGAGAACGGAACCAAAGAATCTATTAAATGCCCATTCACAATGATCTGACCTGTTTGTTTCTGATAAACAGCCAATATGGAATTAATAAACTGATCCCCCATTCCCATCCTAACTATTAACTTTTTCAAAAACAGCCAGTTCAGTCTATCAAAAGCTTTTTCCGCGTCCAAAAACATAAGAACTGCAGGTACCTGGATATGCTTGTCCAAATATTCTAATATATTAATAAGTTGTCTAACATTAGTTTTCATCTGTCTCCCTTGCAAAAAGCCAGTTTGATCTGAATGAATTATTGTTTGTAAAACTTTCATTAGTCTGTTAGCCAAAATTTTAGCAAAAATCTTATAATCCGTATTCAACAATGAAATAGGTCTAAAGTTTTCTGGTTGAACATTATCTCTTCCCTCTTTAGGAATTAAAGAAACATAAGCCGTTTTCCACGAAGGTGGAACCTGACCACCCTCTTGTATATTGACAAACAACTCTCTAAGAGGTTCCACCATTTCCATTTGAAGATGCTTATAATAAGCTGCTGTTAAACCATCCGTCCCAGGAGATTTTCCCATTTTCAATTGTTTAATCACTGAAATTATTTCATCTGATGTAATTAATCTATTTAGTCTATCTCTTTGTTCACTAGTAATTGTCAATACATTCTCATTTTGCAAAAAAACATCTATCTCGTTCCCTTGTATCTTATCTTCAGCATATAACTTGGAGTAAAATTCTAAAAAGGCTTTTTTAATAGTTTCTTGTTGAAATACCACCTTCCCTCTATATTCTATTTTATCAATAATGCGGGATTTTTGTTTTTTCCTTAGTATATAGGCCAACCATCTGCCAGGTTTATTAGAATTAAAAAATGTGTTATGTTTAGCATATTGCATATTCCTAGCAACTTGGTCGGCCATCAACAAATCAAATTGTTTCTGTAAAATCTTAATCCCCTCTTTAATATTTTTATCATCTGGTCTCTTTACTAAAAGTTGCTCTTTCTTTCTTATTTCCTCCTCTAATTCCTTCCTTTTTTCCTCCCGTTTACATCTATACCTTTTATTCATGTCAATTAAAACCCCACGCATAAAAGCTTTACTAGCATCCCACACCATTTCTATTGTTGTACCCTTATGAAGATTTAACATAAAAAATTCCTTCATGGCACTTTTACATTCAAGCACGTTTGAATCATATTGAAACAAGTTTTCATTGAGCCTCCAAGATCTTCTAGGAGTCTAGCCCACCATTAACTCCATCAAAACCGGATTATGATCTGATAAAACTTTAGGCAAAATTTTTACCTTCCTTACCCCAGAAATAAAGTCACTTGTAGTTAGTATAAAATCAATTCTAGAAAATGATTGGTGTCTATCAGAAAAAAAAGTAAATTCTTGGTCTTTACCATTTCTTTCTCTCCATATATCTATCAAATCAAAATCATCCTTAATATCAAAAAAAGATTTAGGCAGCAAGGAACGTGTTTGAGGAATTGGTGATGTTTTCCTCTTGTCTAAACTAATATCCATAACACCATTCCAATCTCCCATTAGAATACAAGACCTATAATCAAATTGTATTAATTTTTTATGTATTAATTTATAAAACTGTCCTTGGTGTTGATTAGGTGCATAAATACCCATCAGAAGAACTTTCTTCCCATCTATTAAAATTTCAATTACTAAAAATCTGCCTTCAACATCTGCTTCTATTAACTTAGCGTTTATGTGATTTTTAACATAGATAACAATTCCATTCTTCTTCTCTTTAGCCGCTGCCACAAAATGTGAACCTAGTTTATTATTAATCAAGTATTTCTGATCACTAGAGCTAATGTGTGTTTCTTGTAGGCAGATTACATCATTTTTACATTGAGTCAAATAGTGAAATATCTTTTTCCTCTTCTGAGGAGAATTTAGACCGTTGACATTCCATGTCAAATATTTATTTGACATGGCCGGATTGAGAAAGCTTTTGCAAGACCAAATCAATTTTCGCCGTTTTCTTCTTTGGTCTAGCTCCCATGGCTTCCAAACTTGCAGATGTGCGTAATTGTTGTTGTTCTTTTTCTTGTTCTTCCATACGCTTGGTAGCTGATCTAGTTTGCCTTTGATCTTTAGATTTCTCTATTTCCAGGGGTTGGAAAATATCAATACTCTGTACGGGCAATTCCATCGAAACTCCTCCAACTGCTGGGGGGGGGCTGTGAATCTGAAAATTGTAGTTGTAATAGTTCCATCCCTTCTTCTTTTGACAAGTCTGCATTTTTTGGTATCGAGGATGGGGGTCTAGCAGCCTTCAGCACGTTCTCAGCAAAATCTTTCGCCTTTGCAACAGAATTCAAATAATATCTTTTACCCTGGTATGATAATGAAAGTCTAGCTGGGACCTCCCATCTATATTGTAAAGCACGTATTTTAAGCTCAGCAACCAAAAATGCATAGTCCTTTCTAGCTCTCAACATCTTTGGAGGAATCTCCTTCAGAACCACAACCTCCTGACCAGCAACATTTAATATCTTATTATAAGATATTGTAAGAACATGATTTCTGAATCTCCTTGTTACAAAATAAATAACAACGTCTCTAGGTAAATTTCTTTGTCTTGCAATTCGTGAATTAATTCTGTATATTCTATCAATTTGCCAGGAAAAATTCTTGACGGCATCGTTTAAAAAAATTTCCAAGGCTTCCTCAAAGATTTTTCTCAAATCATCCTGAGTCTCATTTGGTACCTCCCTCAGGCCTCTAATTCTAATAGCAGACATCATCTGATTGTATTGCACCATCAAAGCATGATCATATAATTCAGTTTTCATTTGTTGCTCGACCTCAACTTTTTCTTCAATACCCTCCCAGACCCCCTTAACAGCTTCCACAATATCCTCTCTTATTTCCATATTATGGGTCTGGATTGTTGCCTTGATTTTTTCCAGTTCATCAGATACACCTTTGCCTTGGTTCTCAATCTTATTCTCCAAATCCTCAATCTTACTCTCCAACTTTTTCTCCATTTTATCAAACCTTTTTTCAAATCTTCTCTCCTAGACAGGGATGTCCTTTATCTCCATTGTTGTTTATTTTAACGTTAGAGGTCTTACTGAATAAGATAAGAGCAGTAGATGATTTAAAAGGTATACAGATTAGACAACATGATTATAAATTATGTGCTTTTGCTGATGACCTGCTTGTGACATTTTCTCAACCAAAGCAGTCAGTACAGATTTTGATGGAGTTAATTAAAAATTATGGTAGGGTATCAGGTTTTAAACTAAACATATCTAAGACAAAGATGTTAGCAAAAAATTTGGATGGCAACTTAAAACAAGATTTGGAAAGAATAACGGGTTGTGAAATAGTTAAGAAAGTTAAATATTTAGGGATTGATATTGAAGCTTCTAATGGGAAGTTATATAAAAACAATTACCAAGTTTTATGGAATAAGATACAAATAGAATTGGATAAATGGGCTAAATTACAATTATCTTTGTTGGGTAGGATAGCAGCAGTTAAAATGAATGTATTGCCAAAATTTTTATTTCTTTTTCAAATGCTACCTATACTTAAAAAAGATGCGAATTTGGAGGAGTGGCAGAAGGGTATTAATAGATTTGTCTGGAATGGCAAGAAACCGAGGATTAAATTAAAAATTATTCAGGATATAAGGGAAAGAGGTGGTTTGAAAATGCCCAATTTTAAGTTGTACTATCATGCTGCTGCTTTAGTAGCGATAAGTGATTGGATTAATTTAACCAATGACAGAATATTGAATATTGAAGGGTACGGTTTATTATATGGTTGGCATGCATATCTGGTTTATGATAAAAAGGTGGATCGGAGCTTCAAAGAGCACATATTGAGAAGCGCCCTGCTGCGTGTCTAGAAAAAGTATCAGTATAAATTAAATGCAAAGATTCCTCTTTGGACAGTTCCCAGACACGCAGTAGAGAACATAAATAGATCACAAGTTTTAGATGTGGTGCCTTATGAGAAACTCCTAATTAAAGAAGGGAATTTGCTAGTACTGAAGTCTTTGAATATGTTAAGGGATGAAGGAATTGTTCATACTTGGTTTCCATATGCACAATTGGAGTCTAGATGGAAAAAAAGACTTTAAGATGGGCCTATCTTCAACAGATGAAAATTTAATTAAACAAGTTATAGATCAAAGGCCCATGCATATTAAAAGATTGTATAATGTATTGATAGAAATTGATTCTGAAACTGAGTTGGTTAAGGATTGTATGATAAAATGGGGACAAAATTTTGGACAACCAATCATGATGGATACTTGGGAAAGGATCTGGGTGAAAAATGTAAAATTTACACGAGCGACTCATATAAGAGAAAATTTTTATAAAATGTTCTACAGGTGGCATCTGGATCCAAAAAAATTATCATGTATGTATCCTAACTTACAAGCTAAGTGTTGGAGATGTGATAGTACGGACGCTACTTACTTTCATGTATGGTGGACTTGTAAAAAAATTAAGGTTTTTTGGATAAAAATATGGTGGATTCTTCAAAATATCTTGAAAAAAACATATTGAATTTTTACCACAGATGTTTTTGCTTGGTATTATAAAAGACTGTACCACCAGAGAGACAAACTTAATCTTGAATTTGATTACAGCAGCAAGATTGTTGGTGGGACAATATTGGAAGAAGCCAGAATTACCATCTATTGAAGAATGGATTTTGAAAGTAACAAATATGGCAGAAATGGCCAAAATCTCTGCATATTTGAAGGACCACTCAAATGAGAAATATATGATGGATTGGAAAAGATGGATAGACTATATACAAGGGAGATATCATTTTAAGAAATTGTATTTAGCATATAATTAAATATTTATCTGTTAGGTTGTAAAATATAGTATTTTCAATAGGTTTTAAATAATATTTTGGGGTAATTTAGTGGGTTTTCTTGTGTTTTTACCCTGTATTCACTCTGGGAAGTCGGGTGGTGGTGGTTGGGGGGGGATTCATAATTTTATTATTTGTAATATCTAATATTTAATTGTGTTATATAAGTTTAGATATGGATTGTTTTAGTGGCACCTCGGAACCACATTTGAGGAGGAGGAGGAGTTTGAGGAGTGAAGGAGAAGGGAAGTAGGGAGTTGTAGGAGGAATGAGGAGAGTGAGGGAGGTAGAGAAAGTGGGGGGATAGAAGTTGAAAGGGAGGAGGTAGAGGGGGATGTGGTTGGTGAGGTGCCTTATGAAATATGTATACTATACACAATTATATTGTAGTAACTATTTTTTGTTCTATTATAACTATAAAACTAATAAAAATTAAAGTGAAAAAAAAAAAGAGAACGGAACCAAAGGTGGGGGATGCTTCCACATGACTCTGGAGGCTGAATCAGGGCTCCCAAGGCCTTTCCCAGGCTGCTGCCGCCCAGATCTGAGGCTGGGGAATGCTTGTGTGACACCCCCCCAAAGTGCGTTCCAAGCTCTGGAGATGTTTTCCAGGTCACTGCCGCCCAGATCTAAGGCCAGGGAATGCTTTCGTGCGCGTCCCCCGCATTTTCCAGGCCTGATCGGACCATGGGGGCGGGGCTGCAGAAGCCTCAAATCCAGAGGGCAGTGGCCTGGAAAAGGCCTCTGGAGCCCAGATTGGGCCACGGGGGAGGGGTGGTGGCTCAGAAGCGTTCCCCAGTCTCAAATCCAGCCAGTAGTGGCCTGAAAAAGACTTCTGGAGCCCAGATCAGGCTGCAGGGGTGTGTGTGGAAGTGTTACGGGCAGCAGCGGCCTGGAAAACATCTCCGGAGCCCAGATTGGGCCACGAGGGTGGCGCAGAAGCATTCCCCTGCCTGAGATCTAGGCAGTAGTGGCCTGGAAAAGGCCTCCAGAGTTCAGATCAGGCTGCGAGGGGGGGGGCTGCAGAAGCATCCCCTGGCCTCAGATCTGGGCAGCAGCAGGAACCACGGCAGAGAGGAGATGGATCTTTTCCAGGTGAGTCTAGCGCAGCAAGAAGGGAGGGGGAAGCATGCAGTATCTTAGTGGGTCAGGGAGGCCCACTAGGTCCTCCATGGCCTTCCCACCCTAAGATACCTCATGTTTGCTTAACGAGCTGCGTGCGTTTTAACGAGCAAGGGAGTAATCTCGAGATTCGCTCTACAAGTTTTCAAATTATGAGTGGAATGGGCAGGCTCCATTGCACTCATAACTCGAGGACTACCTGTATATTATATTGGGAACATGATGGCTCAGCAGTTAAAGACTCAGATTCAAGATCTGAGTGTAATACAATGGGGTGAGTTCCCATTATTTGCCTCAGCTCCTGCCCATTTAGCAGTTCAAAAACATGCAAATGCAAGTAGATAAATAGGTACCACTTCAATAGGAAGGTAATAGTGTTCCATGCACCTTGGTGTATAGTCATGCTGACCATATTACCACAGAAGTGTCTTTGGACAATGCTGGCTCCCTTGGCTAAGAAATGGAGATGAGCACACACCCCCTCCCTGAGTCAGACACAACTGGACAGGGGAAACCTTTACCTTTGTGTTACATTAATACAATTACAGCTATTAATTTTTCCCATAGTACTATAGATCGTAGTTTACAAAACTTTTAAGAATTTGTTATGTATTGTAAATAATATATATTGTAATTTTTTGAGAGAGAATCACCCATACTTTCCATTTTACAGATGTTTAGAACTTAGAACTGCATTGGGCCTTCTTCACAATGTGATGTGCTTTAAGAAAAAAAAGGAAACAGGTAAATGAAGCCTCCATTCTAGCTTAGTTTCCAAATTTTAACATTTACTACCTTGTATTGTTTCCATTTGCATGCTGTGGTTTTTGCATACAATTATTTTTTAACAGATTCTTGGAAGAAATATTCTTTTGGGGTGTTTTTTTATAAGGTTTGCCAGATAAATTCAAGAACAGCCTGAGGGTTGTCCACTGTTCTTATCTCCACATATAACAGCATGTCTAAAGCATATTCACACATCATATTGATTTGTTAGTTGGTTGACATTTCACTCTAAGCTGGAACATCCTTATGGATTGATGTGTTAGAATTAAACCTTTCACAAGATGCAGGGACAATAATATGCTTATAAACCATTGGAAAAGAAGATAATATATTCTTTTCTGGTTTTGAATTCCTAATCTGAAGTCTGTCTAGGTTACCATATTTATTTATACATGGATCCTTTTATATTCCTTGAATTATATAGAATCAATCACTAGAGGGCAGTGCATTCATACTTCATTCAAAAACTTGGCTTCCTTTTCTGGCTTGTAGAAAATGTAGATGTTAGTAGTTCTCAAGTGATTCTGAAACTGATTGTCTGTCTTCTACTAAGCTATGGCTAAGAGCAATTTCAGGGGTGTAATGGAGAGAATGGTGTTGGTTGGGAATACATTTTAGACACCACTCAGCTTAAACCTGCAGTGCTAATTAAATAGATCTCTTTTTTTAATCCAACAAAGGAAAAGAAAGATATTGAGCTTTGGGAAATCCAATAGTGTACTTCCCATATTATATCTAAATCCAGGGTATAGCAGAATCTTGGAACAGGGTGAAATCTTTGAATTTGTGTTTTCAACAATTAAGAGTTTTCAATATGTATGCAGTTCTAGTTCTCTCTTATGCAAAAAGCCCGGTGGATGACCTTGGGCCAGTAGGTCTCTCTCAACCCTAGGAAGAAAGCGGCAAGGGCAAACCACTTCTGAAATCTTGCCAAGAAAACTGTAGAGACTTGTTGCCAGGATTCAAGACTGACTCAAAGGCATACATATACCGTATACACACCGTTCCTATGCAACTTCCTCCTCAGACCCTTCCACAGAAAGACTTTTCTACAAATTCAAAAGCAGATCTGATTAATAGTGACAATAACTGTGACAATTGAGACAAATCGTTTTTTATTTTGCTTCTTGTAAGGTCAAATTCTACAGAGCTTGTGGGCAGGTTGTTTTTTATTAGAAGAACATAGAATATAGAATAATAGGGTTGGAAGAGACCTTGGAGATCCTAGTCTAATCACCTGCTCAAGCAGGAGACACTATACTGTATCATTCTGGACAAATGGCTGTCCAGTCTCTTCTTGAAAATCTCTAGTGATGGAGCACCGACAACTTCTGGAGGCAAGCCGTTCCACTGATTAATTCTTCTCACTGTCAATAAATTTCTCCTTAGTTCTAGGCTGGATCTTTCTTTAATGATCTTTCCACCCTTTAGTACTTGTCCTGCCCTCAAGTGCTTGGAGAATAGGTCAGCCCTGTCTTCTCTGTGACAACCCCTCAAGTACTGGAATATACTTTCATATCACTCCAGTCCTCTCTTTGTTAGTTGCCTATATTTAGTTCATCTTATGGCTAGACCTCTTATCTTTGTTGCTCTTCTCTGCACTCTATCTAGAATAGTGTTTCTCAACCTTGACAATTTTAAGGCATGTGGACTTCAACTCCCAGGATTCCACAGCCAGCATTGCTGGCTGTGGAATTCTGGGAGTTGAAGTTCACATGCCTTAAAATTGTCAAGGTTGAGAAACACTGATTAGAATCTCAACATCTCTTTTGTATCTTGGTGACTGGAACTGGATGCAGTATTCCAAGTGTGGTCTCATCAGTGCAGTATAAACCAGTATTATCACTTCATGGGATCCAGAAATTATCCCTCTTTTGATGCAACCCAAGATTGTATTAGCTTTTTTGGCAGCTCCTGACCATTGCTGGCTCATACCTGAGTGGTGGTCTACTAGGACCCCTAGATCTCTCTCATCTTCTCCCTCTTCTACCACCTGAGTTTCAGCAGTCTGAGCGTATAAAGAATATTCTGTTTGTTGATGTCTGGTAATCTTATGAATTTTTATAACCCACAAATGCCTGCGCAATTAATTTTAGTGCCACCAAAAGAAAGTAAGCATTTTGTTCAGAACTTACTACATCTTCTCAATATCAGTCACCATTCCAGTTCTGAACAGTGTTGAGAAAAATGCTTGGATGCAAAACTGATTAAGTGACATTATGTCAATGTCACAGCTTTCAATGGAATTTTTAATTCAAGAAGAATTATGATTTGTTAATCAGGCAGCTTCATCTTATTACCAACGCTTCAAATAATCCAAACAAAAGCATATAACATACATTTGAAAAAGGTGTGGAGGGACAATAGCCATTTATTTCATTTGGTTGTGGGATTTTTTAAAAAAATATATTTTATTAATTTTATAATTTTAACAATAAATGTTTAATAGTTAGATAAATAAAAAGAATTCCAGAATAAGAACATACTTATACAACTCTACTTAATACATTCTTGTTCATCTTTCTATTGCCCTCTCTCACACAAAACAAAAATCAACATACATTCATTTAGATTCATATATAGAATACTTTAAATAAAATAAAACAAATACCTACACTTGACTATAGGTGCTGCTCAGACATCACCCCCCCACCACATCCACCCTCTCTCTTCCTCCCTATCTTCTCATCCTACTTCCCTCTTCTCCACCTCTCTCCTTCCTTCTCTCTCGGTTGGATTTTTATTGTTGCTTTAGGAATAGCAACTAATGTTAGCTTGGAATACTTATTCACTTCACTCACTCACTCACTCACTCAATCAGAATATAGTTGGAAGGGACCTTGGAGGTCTTCTAGTCCAACCCCCTCCTCAAGCAGGAGACCTCTACCATTTCAGACAAGTGATTGTCCAGTCTCTTCTTAAAAACCTCGAATGATAAAGCACCCACAACCTCAGACAGCAAGCTGTTCCACCAGTTAATTGTCCTCATTGTTAGGAAGTTTCTCCGTAATTCCAGGGTGCTTCTCTCCTTGATTAGTTTCCATCCATTGTTTCTTGTCCTGCCTTCTGGTGTGTTGGAAAATAAGTTGATCCCCTCTTCTTTGTGGCAGCCTCTCAAATACTGGAATACTGCTATCATAGTCCTGCTTTTCTCTAGACTAGTCAAACTCAAATCCTATAACCATTCTTCATATGTTTTAGTCTCTAGGCCTTTAATCATCTTAGTTGCTCTTCTTTGCACTTTTTCCAAAGTCTCAACAGCTTTTTTGTAATGTGGTGATCAAAATTGGATGCAGTATTCGAGATGTGGCCTTACTAAGGCTTTATAAAGCGGTACTAATACTTCACATGATTTTGATTCTGTGCTTCTGTTCATACAACCAAGGATTGTATTAGATTTTTTGTCTGCTGCCGCATACTGTTGGCTCACGTTTAAGTGATCGTCCACTAGGACTCCAAGGTCCCTTTCACAGTTACTGTTTTTGAGCCACTTACTTTTTTAAAACTCCTACTGGTCAGCCAGAGGAAAAATGCAGATTGGTTCATTATTCTCAGCATTCCAGGAGTGAATAAATTTGGCACGTTTGCTTCAAACTGCTTTTGAGAAATTAAGGAATGGAAATAGTTTTACAAATATACCCTTTACTTTGCCATAGTTATCGCCATGCCATGCATTTCTCTAAATGGGGTCTGTTAAAATATATGTATAAGTGTGTAATGTATGTTTAACAGTCCTGACAGATTCACTGACATATATGGATAATCCATTAAATATAACTATTTATCTTAAACATAGATAATTCATAGATAATGCCCAGATCAGGTTTATCAACTTTCAACTGGTCTATATAACCAAACCTTTAAGAGAAGCTTGTGTAGCCCCTACACCATACTTCCTGCTAGCCAACTGATCAATTTGATCTACAGTGCAGAAGGAAACTGGCAATCTGCTTTGAGCTCCTTCGCCTGTTCCCAGCAACTCTTAATGGTGTGTGAAACCAGTGATTTGCATCAAAGCCACTGGAATTCAGAAGGAAGTTGTATTGCTTCTCCTTTCTTCCAGATAAAACTGATTAAGATGACATGTATATATACTTCTCACCTCACCATTCACTCCCAGGCTTCCATGTTTGCCATGGTGACAAATTTCTGTTGCCTTCCAAATTTCTAGTGCTGATGTTCTGGCAAGTCTGCAAATCTTTTCTCTATTCATGCCAGTACACTGGTAAAAAGCCAAAACATCCCATTTAGTGAGAACACCCTATTGAGTAAAACCAGCTGTACAGTTTAAATATTATTTTATTGCCTTGAAATAGCATTTCAGCAGAAGAATATACTAAAATTGCCTATAATTGCAGTCACCACTTAGTCTCATGTGATCAACAGAGAATTAATTAATCTCATTACTGGGTTTATTTCTTTGCCTGGAAAATTCTAGTGAGATCATATATATATATTAAATTTATGCAGTGTAATTTCAGATATATGTTTTACCACAAATGTCCACAAATTCTTACTGTTTTCTTCAAAATAATTAAAGCAGAATTGCACTCCTTGAGCAGTGGCTAGCCTATGGCTGGATCACAAGCTCACTAAGGTACAAACAACATCACAACACATTACAAAAGGGAGGGACTAATGCAATACTGTTTTCATGAAGCACTCCAGGAATACCACTATAAAACCTATTATAATCAAATTGAATGGATAGAGTAATGAACTATACCTACTTGATTTTGAAAGGTGTTACACAAGAATGTTTCAACTTTTTGGGAGAGACTGAGGTACACAGGAAAGTTGTGGTTTTTTTTAAAATGTTCTCATATATTTGAAAAATTAATGCAGGTAGAACAATACCCATGTAGGCTGTGTAATTTATAAGACACGATCTAGTTATTAATTTAACTCATTTTCTGATGTTGCACAAAATACTGAATCATGAATATTAAATTGACAAGGTTCACACCATATGCTAACATAAAACAAGAACCGATCTCCTCTGCTGAAATGTCAGATATAGAAATTGCTTGAGAGGTGTGACTTTTGCTGTGGTAAAATTTTCTTTGGAAATTTTGGAAAGGCTTAAGAGATGAGATTTGACTAGAGAAATATTGTAGTTTTTTTTAATAAGGTTATTTACAAATCGGAGTTCACTTTTGTTATATTTATTTGATGTACTTTTTTGTCACTTTATTATTTTCCCTTTCCCTTTTATGTTAGTTTGTATTTTAATGCATGATGTTGAAACTTAATAAAGATATTATATAAAAAAGGAAAGGCTCAAAAGATGCATAGATAGAGAGTGTGGGTGTGGATGTTGGGTAATATCCTGCCTTCAAATAAGGGGCTGAGCATTTTTGGTCTCTTCCAGCTGGTGGCTCTTGGCTTTGCCTTCATACAATATAATATACTGTCTCTTAAAATAACTTCTGCTACTACCTAGAGTTGAAACGGGGAGCTATGATTTTAAAACTTATTTTGATTTATTTGGGAACACCTTAGAAGTTTACCCATAATAATTTTCATGGGTAAGAAAGACAAGCTTCTGCAGAGCACAGTTTATTTACTAACTGTTGAATTGCAGAGGACTGTGGGGAGGTTTGAAAGTGTATGTTCACTTTCATAAAAACAGTCCAGGAGAGCCCAGCAGGTATAACAGAGGCTCAGTGCTAAGTAACTTTTCTTCACAATATAATCCAGAATGTATAAGGCGCTGGAGTTTCATAACAAGCAAAATTATGCAAAAAGAGATCACTGGAACAAAAAAAGATCAAAAGAGCCGAACTGCTGCAAACAAAATTTGTGCCACGATTTTATATCTGTGGATCTTTTTGGAGAAACAGTTCACACTTTCTTGCCTGCTTCAAAACTGTACCACATTAGTTGCTCTTTCAGCATTCAGGCTTCTTCCCCTTGTCTTGTTGCAGTCAGTAGCTTTTTGACCCTTCACTTTCCTTGTTCAGGTTGCCTTCCATGCCAGGCCCTCTGGCTCAGCTCCCCCATCTCTTAATCTGACTCCTACAGACTTGGCAAGTTCAAGGTGACTTGTTCAAATCAAGACAATTTTCCGCCCCCCTTCTCCACCCACTTTCTCTCTGCCGGCTTCTCTTCGACCAATCGGGAATCTTGCAGGGCTGGGTTTGAGGGACTCCTCCCCCCCCAAAGTGCAAAATTACACGTTTCTTTCCTAAGCCTCTCTGTAAACAACCTGAGCCCTTTGCTTTCATGTAAGCAGGAATTTTTTTAAAAAGGAGGGCCAGTGCTTGCTCAGCAGAATTAAGAGGGCTGTTCAGTAAATGTGGCTGGCTTCCAGTTCATTTGGTGCTTTTGCATCTATGCGACTGAAGGACTTCTCTGATCCTTCTCTCCGCTCCACAATCAGGAGGTAGCTGGCATTGACGTCCAAAATTGCAAAGGACACCACCATACTGTAAGTTGCTGGGAGTTTAAATTCAGGGAACGTATTTCCATTTCCTTTCTTTTCTTCTTTTTCCCCCTCCGATTTTGCAGCTTCTTCAAACTGACAGCTAACACAGAGAATTAGCTTCCAAACCCTCTGCTGGTTGACACTGTTTTTGCAGTGGTGCTGGATGAAGAGCTGGGCTCTTTTGTAATGTACAATGAATGAATGATGCAATCCCAAAGAGGGAAAACATCAGCATCTCATCTGGAGCAGAAGGTTGTTCTGTCTGTATACTGCATAACATGTGTCATTTTGAGGCTCCTATCCCTCTGGTAAAAGGCTTTAAAAATATAAGACAAATTATATCCAAATCATCAACACTTGTTTCAGGGGAAATCTTTTTATGAAGAACTCTGCTGGATTACACTCAAAGTAAAGCAGATCATCTAATCCAGTAGCTTGTTTTTTACAATGGTTAGTCAGATTCTTCAAGGAAACCAAGGCACAAGTTACGAAATTGATATCTTGTTTATGTGCTTAGAAAGATTTGCTATTGAGTATGGAGATTCCATTTTGCTCTCCTCAGTAATCACCCCCAATAGATATATTTATAATAAATCTGACCACTGTTTTGAAGGCATTTTAAGCTTCTATTTTTAAAGTAGTAATCTTTATTTTTAAAAGCAATTTAAACCCATGCCACATATTCTGATGTTGAAGAAATGTTTTATTTTGCCAGAGGAAAATAATGCAGGATTCTGTGGGGTGAGAAAACATACCTTCATTAACCACAGTATTCAGTGTGGTTATTGGAAAGAAATTGAAACAATGTGCTAATGAAAGGAAATCTTTTGAGAAAAAAAAAAGAGAAAGCAAGAAAAGCAGAACTTTTCAAATCCTTTTTGTAAACAGCCTTCCGTTTCTCTGGGCTGCAGTTCTGCAGTCAGTTTTGTACATGGAAATCAATTGGATTTTGTGGAAAACTGTTTGCAGCGTATGGATCAAGCAAATTTCTCACAACTAGTAGCTTTCTGCAGCATTTTCAGTATAGACACCAGTGTTCTAAGCTGATGAATGGTTCAGCAAAGGTGAGAAAGAAAAAACCCCAAAGAGTCTAGGAGTCACAGAAGAGCACAGAATTAACATATATTGATTGCTGAGATCTTCCAAAGGTCTTGTAACTCAGAGGCCCCCAACCTTTTGGGCACCAGGGCCCAGTTGCGTGGAGAAAGGTTTTTCCATGGACCAGAGAGTGTGTGGTTTTGTGTGCTGCCTGCATTACACAGATGGGACTTTGCTTGTTTGTGCAGACCGGTTGTGGGCATGCTGCGGCCCAGTACTGGTCCACGGACTGGAGGTTGGGGACCCCTGTTGTAATTCCCTATCTTTATAGAGAGAGTCTGCTTGCTGTTGTTGGAATTTTCTTCCACCAGGCCAAGAAACTGGGAGGCTATCTTTTGAACAATACTGAACTGTTTATTGTTCCAGGTAGCAGATTCCACAGATGATGCTCCCAGTCCCTGATGAAATCATTTTGTATTCCCATATTTTGTCTCTATTTTATAAAGGTTGAAGAAAGGTGGAATCAGATTCTCATGCAGAGGGAAGTTCATATCTTTAAAAATGTGCTATCATCATTGATGCACTTAATGAGATTAGTGTTGCTGGGTTTTTTTATTATTTTCATTATTCTTACTTTGCCTATGGGCAGAAAATTCAAAAAATTCTCAAAAAAGCTGACAAGAAATAGCCACAGATATATATGTAAAAATAATATTAACAAAAATCCTGCTTAAAATTGCTGCTTTAAAATGTTTTTAAATATATAAACACAACTTTCTTTTTCTTCTTGGTGATTAGAGTGAATTGCTTTGCACAAAACGAAAACAAAACAGATTTTTGAACCTGCCAATTCAAGTTCCTTGCTTTAAAAAGGATGATTCATCATTGTCAACAATTTTTTTTAATCTTTGAAATCTAGGACTGGCCTGTTTAAGAGAGGCTTCCCAGTTATTTTTTCTCAAAGCTAGTACTCTCTCTTTTCTAAAAAGATATTCTGGACTCAAGTACTTGACTGTTTTCAGCCAAGGTGGACAAAGAGCAAGCATATAAGTGGTAGGTTGCACATTTTCTCAGGCTATGGTGTTTGATGTCCCTGATGATGCAGCAACGAGGTCTTTGTCTCTCCTTGGCATGCCCCAATTACCTTCTGGAGTCTTGCCAATTGTATCTCCAGAAAGTAACTGTTAGTAAGGGTCAACCCGCTGTGTGCTGAACTAGGCAAAGCATGAACGAGACAAAGCTCAAAGCAAGAACCAAGCAAGGAAGATGGCACACTAGCAGGATCCATAGAGAATATTGGCAGTTTTACATATCTCACTAAATGATTATTAGCTTTACTATGGTTTGTTCACCAAACAATGGCCAGCTTTGTACAAAATTCTGTGTGACTCTGATTGCCGAATCATAAGATACTTTGAAGAGGAAGCCACTTCAAATTCTCACATTAGGCATTGATGGATCATGCAGCAGTCTCTTCACCCTTCTGGTGCTCAACTCTGCCCACAGGCTTTTTATTTTTATTTTTTTCAGTTCCAAAGGTGGAAAGCATATATTAATTCCTCTTCACCATGAGAAACTGAGCAAGAGGAAAAAAGATTAATTAAGTTAAGAAAACATGAATGGAAGCAATCAAATCATGTGTGTTTCCATTCAAATGAGATTAAATGCAATTGTGGGAGTACAGAACATCTTTCAATATCTTCTCTAGCTATAGCAACCCATTATGTCCATCTTCAGAAGCTGTTTATTTCCAGATATATTGTCTTGAGAATGGACAATAGGACAGGGATTTCCTTCCTTCTTTGCTTCTAGGTTTCTTAGGCGCATCTGGATGGTCACAGTGGAAGCAGAATATGGACTGAACATATATTTGTCAGATCCTATAAGGCATCCATTACATTCTTTATTTATGTATAATATAGGCAGTATTTTTCATTACAACCTAAATATAAAAAAACCTAGCCTTTTCTCACATAAACTCACCATTAACATTTTGACTGCTGGGAAGAAAATACAGGAAGATTGAACAAGGGGTTGCATTAAATATCATAATATATCCTAATTTATTCATATAGATTCATATCTTGTCCTATTGCATTACATCAAAGTGGCACAAACAAAATGAAAAATATTCAAATAAAAATAATAAATCCTCCAAATTAAAACTCTGGTAACAAAAGGCAATTAAAATATTTAATAATATTAAATATTATAATATTTTTTTAATTAAAGAAGGTATTCATGTTACAAGAGAATCCCGCCATCTGAGTATTATTATTGAATTGTCCAATGAAATGTAAAGCCCCATTGAACTTAATGGGACTTACTTCTGAGTAGGGATTATTTGGCTCTGGCTGTCTAAACTGAAGGTCTGGTGATGCTGCTGTATTTTTTCTCTTGCTGCCTCCATTCTCCAATTTCTCTTTTCTGGATGTATTGTATTCTTGACCTTGTTTCTGTGTCTGTTAGATTTTCATCCTGTAGATTGCCTTGTCTTATTTCATTCCCAGCAATAGCTGGAATACAGTGAGGTCCTTTCACTGGACGGCTGTTTCAAAACTGAAGCCCACTTTTCAGAGAAGAATGGCATTGAACTAGAATGGCAATGAACTAGAAGCAGTCCTTAGGCTTCTAGTGCCAGAGTCAAATTATCACTAATCCTTTAAATTTGTGATAATGCCATTTTTCATTCTGGTTGTCCTTGAATTTTACTGTACTAATAGCATCTTGGCAAAAAAACAAAAGTACTTTTCCATTTCCTACTGCTGAGGCTGTAATCAGTATTCAAATCGCTCCACCTTTTCTCTGTTGCCCAATGCTAAAACAGCTATCTATCACACCCTCAAAGTTCCAGCCTGCTGGATAGGTTCTTCAGCAATAACACAGTTGGTTCTTTTATTCCCAGAGCTGACTTCCAATAGAAATGGATAAAAATGCTAATTAAATCACATGCCTGTTTTTATTACTTTGGCAATAATCCCCTCCATGCTATAATTTATTAATTTATCTAGAGCCAAAAAGACATCCAAAGTTACTTATATAAAATTATTAATAATTAGACAGCCCGTGTCTTCAGGTTCAAAATTTAAAGAACAAAAGATATAAGAAAATAGAGGACTGTTTGCCCCCCCCATGGTGATTCATTGCTTTACCTTCCTTAAATCATATCTGCAAATTTATGTAAAATGCCATACTAGAAAAAAAGAATAAATTGAGAAATTGAGCATCACCTGGGTAGCCCTGGTTGATGTTTAGTTTACCTTTCAAGGATGTTGTTCTAAGTTGCTTGTTTTTTCAGTTCTGTTGAGCACCAAAACTTACGATTTGCTGAATTCCTGAAAAGTGGTAACGGTACCAGGATAGAAACCAGGAGGCAGTGAGTTCTAATCCTGCTTTAGGCATGAAAGCTGGCTGGATGACTTTGGACCAGTCGTTCTCTCTCAGCCCAACCCACCTCACAGGATTGTTCTTGTGGGAAAATAGGTAGAGGAATGAATATATTCACTGCTTGAGTTGCTTATAACTTAATAAAGGAAGGATGAAAATCTAATAAATATATACATTGTGGATAAGTTTTGGAGTTGGTTGAAGTAGTATTTGGTTGGGATTAGTGGTTATAAACAGATATACAGCTTACTTTATTGCACATAAGCCAACTGTACGTTATTTAGTGAACAATGATCAAACAGACCATGACTTTTCATTTTTTGTGAACTCAGCTGTTAGTCATTTTTTGTAACAAAACTCCAAGCTATGTATTCTGTTATATAATTGCTTATTTTTTAAAGAGTATCCACTTGAAAGAGATTTAAACAAAAGCATTGCCCTTTTCTGCTACCTCTGAAGGTTGCCATGAAAGGAAGAGTGACAAACTCTACCATTTAAAATGTATATACACCTTAAAGGCATTCAAACATTAAAGCATGCAGTGTCATCCACATTACCTGGGATTTATCCCTTCAAGTGTAAGTAGGGTTGAAGCCATAGCTGCTGTCCTCTTGCACATTTACTTAAATCGAAGAACTTCTAATCTAAGGATTCCTAATACCACTAATCAAAAATATCCTGTAGTTCTCTTTTGTCTTTTCCTGTTCATCACTGCTGCTGTTTGTTTGCTTGATTGATTTATGAGAAAAATGATAGAGCAAATGGCAAAAACCCTGAGAAAATTATGAATGGGAGTAGTACATTTGGATCTCTTCTATGAATGAGGCAGGACAATTATAATAAAACAGTACAGAACAGAATAACAGTATTGGAAGTAGTCTTCTAGTGAAATCTAGTCCAATCCCCTGCTTAAGCAGACCCTATACCATGGGTAGGCAACCTTTGCTCTTTTGGAGTTGAAGTCCACAAATCATAAAAAGCCAAGATTGCCTATCCTTGCATACTATTTCAGACAAATGGCTGTCCAGTCTCTTTTTAAAGCTTTATCTGAAATATTTTTCAGAACTTGATGAGACGGAAAAATTCTGCATTTCAAATTGTTGGAAAATTTTCTTTCTCTTTTTTAACTAGTGGGAACTTGTTGCATTGGTTTTATGAGTCTTACATTGCAGTCCCATAAACATTGATACAGAGATGAGCCTAACTGAGTGCACTGCTACTAACTTCAGGTCAATGTGTATATTAGATTACAATTCTGTTATTAGAAACCTTAGCTGAATTTGGCTCATTTTACTTATTTATCTTGAAAATATTTTCAAACATAATAAACAATATAAACTGACATTTGGAGAACATTTTTTCTTCTCTTTAATCATATTTGATTTAATTGATTTAAATGGTGGCAAAATCTCAGAAGGAGAGAAGCAGGAATCAAGACATATCAGGACCAAGACATGTAAATAGCTATTTGCATATCTCCTGTAGGCAAACAAGCCCAAGAACAAATGGCTATATTTGCATATATTCTCCTATGTAATCAGTTCATATGAAAACAACATCATCTGCATTGGTTTCCAATGGAGTGTACATTTCTAAAATAAGGAGGGCTTTGCTTTTAGATTTCTCAAAGTCTCAGCCTCTGTGGTGCAAGATCTTATCCCTGATTGGGAGATGATACGAAGAGGCCTAACCCAATCCTGGAGGGGAGCCTGCTTGGAAGCCCCATTGCGTGCCGCCATCAACTCAATCATGTAAGAGAGAATTGATATACAAAAGGAAAGTAGTTCCAAGTTTTCCTTCCACTGGTGAGGAAAGACACTCTGTATTTCCTACAGCTTGCTTGCTCAGTGTAATTGTATTTTGTCCCTGACAAGGTATATGAACTATGGCTTACACCAGGGGTATGTACGCATCATCGGAAACCCTTTTTTGGGACACTGTAGAGGCCAATCAGGATTATGCTGCTGAACTTCAGTCTCAAACCATCAAATAAATCCCTCAAATTTTCTATCAGTTTCCTGCAGGGAAATAGATGAGTTATGTATCTGCTAGGTTCATACACCTATAAAAAGGTTAACAAACTCCCAACCAAATAAAGTGCAGGGAAATTAACTCCAAATCCTATCCCTCTGGAGATAGCATTAAGTGCTCCCAGTTTCCCGCATGAACTGCTCACACAGGAACAACAACAAGCCAGCACTGGCATGTTTCAAATTTCCACATTCTTGGGTTCTTGGGAAAACTAAATTTTCCCACCTTCAGGTGCAGTTGGACTAAGTGTTCTGGCATATTTGTTTATCATACCTTCCTCTCTCATAGCCAGCCAAAGTGTTCCCTTCCCTAGTGGGTGTGAAAGCCTCTAATATCCAAAGTGAACCCGTCTGGTAGAGAAACTTTGACTTGGATATCTGTTAACATCCAAGAAGCATATTTATCACATCTGAAAAGCACTATTGGAGCAAAGGCATGCCTTTTCAGGACCATGCTAAATTAAAATGGAATGGATTTGGTACAGAGCTGTTTATGTCACTTTGGTTACTCATTGCCGCTCTTTGGAGCTGAAAAAAAAACCTCCAGCTACCAGGCATCAACAAGTTTCTCATCTCTGATTTATGGTATCATACAGCAAACCCATGAGGCTTTGGTGCAGCCCATAAAATGCCATCTTGTTTGGCTGCTTAAAACTGGTATCAGTACAGGTTTTCCATAGCAAACCACCTACGGCTGCTTTTCAGCAGTAAGCTGTTTTGAAATTTCTGCATAATTGTGGTTAGAAAAAATGGGTCTGAGAAATAACCATGTTCATTTTTTAGGTCAGCATTCAGTACCTCACAAAAACTCTGAAAAAGAAAAAAAGAGTGGGGAAGTCTTATCTATTTATGCCAGTTATTTGCACACTTTTGTATGCCAAGATACTCACAAGTCCTTAGATAGCATCTATACAACTCCAACTCTAAATAAAATTTGTAATAATGAAAATTAAAGATACCGGTAGTTATAATCTTAAACAATTGCCAGATTTTGTGTGATGTTGTGTACTTACATGAATTTTGGAGATGTCAAGTAAGGATGTCAAATCTAGTAATCTCTCAACATTTCAGCAGTTTAAAAAATTCTATTTTTTATTCTTCTTTTTTTTCATTAAAAATTTTTTTCAGCTGAAAAGAATTTGACTAGTTTCCCCAAGTGGCTCATTTTTTCCATGAATGGTCAGATGTAATGTTTATAAAGCTTCTCCCCAAATGTCAGTGTGGGCAAGTAAAATATCACTGCATGGCAGGCACATGTTTTCCTTTATCACCAAAGGTCCCTGTTGCAATCCAGCCTTGATCAGCAGATATTACATCATGATTTTGAGACATGGTGACGCAGGCAGCTTGGTGCATCTTGGCATGATGTCCCTTTCAAAATTGGCCAGGTGACATGAGATTGAGTTCTGGTTGGATGTTTATTATTTCATATTGCTTGGAAAAACACAGCTGGATGTACTCCAAAGCGGTGAGCACGTGCCTTTTTCATGGCATTGTGTAACAATGCGTCATGTTACATGGTGTTCCAACTCTGCCCCAGAGTCAAAGCTCTCTCTTCTGCCTTCTCTGGCTTAAAACAAACAGAAAATTTGGAAGCCATCAGTAAGTCAAGGCTGATAGTAAGCAAATGTGAAGTTCCGGTTTCTCAACATTTTCCCAGACCCTGTCTCTTCTTGAATTCTGACCATATCCAAACCGTAAGCTTAAAGCAAACAGTTTTAATTGTCACATCCTACCAGGGTATATTGGGACCCATAGTCTGTGACTTCTTAATGTCAGAGTGAAGTTTGTAGGATTCTTTATGTTTAGCCATCACTTTTACTAATATAAAAACTAGTCTATGTTTATATTGTAAAATATCATTAGGAAACCTTTAAAAATATTCTTAGGTACAAGCTACGTTTCAGCACTTCCTCATGTTCTCCTAACTGGTTGGAAGATGCTTCACTTAACTGTTCTTTGAGGATCTGTCCTGATGATGCAGCCTTCTTTTTACCCCTAGCCCATCCATGAGACCATCTAACTTTGATCTGATCTGTAAGTGGTATTCCTCATCTTTTCCTTGTGTAAACTTTGCTATGTGTACAATTTGTGGCACATTGATGGCAATTAATGGTGTTGAATGGCAGAGGCTAGGAACTATCCAGGATCTCCCCTCCAGTTGCCAACATCTCCTCTAGACTCTAGAAAGAGTACAGAGAAGAGAAACAAATTAGAGGGCTAGCGGCTAAAATATATTCTGAATGGTTGCAAGAAGTGGATATGTCTAGTCTAACGAAGAGAAGAACTAGGGATGATATGATAGCAGTCTTCTAATATTTGAGGGGCTGTCACAAAGAAGAGGCGAGCAATCTATTGTCAGAGGATGAAAACTTACCAAAGAGAAATCCAACCTAAAATTAAGAAGAAATTTCCTGACAGTGAGAACAATTAATCAGTGGAATGGGTTGCCTTCAGAAGTTGTGGCTGCTCCATCACTGGATGATTTTGAGAAGAGATTGGACAGCTATTTGTCCAGAATGATACAGGGTCTCCTGCTTGAACTGAGAATAGACGACCTCCAAGGTCTCCTCCAATTCTGTTATTCTATTATTCCTTTCATTGCCACTTTGGCCTGGCCAGCAGGAATGATCAGAGATCTGGTTGCCTCAGCCAGAGTAGTCTTAAAAAGCATGTAAAAATAATTAGTAATTCATGTTTAGGAGAAAGGGGACAGGATAATTGTTCACAAGTAGGAGACAATGTAATTCACTCAGGTATATGAAAGGTCTCATTTTGTATATTTGGAGGCTTGTTGTTCCTTCCTCAACAATGAAACTGAGAGATAATTCCAAAATCAGTAATGCTTTTTTCTTTACTTTTTTTTCTTAATCACCTTATCTGATGAAAAGCTCTCACTTTCTCTTCTAGGAAACTCTCACTACATCTATGGGAGATTAACTAAGGGGACAGTGCAGATTTATACTTTGTGCCACTTTCCATATTGGAGAAAAACACATTAAACAAGCTGCCTGGATTACCTCCTTGAGCAATGTATCTTTTTGTAAGAAGTAAGGGTAGCATACACTATCTGGGCTGCAAAGGTTTTTCTCTCACCCATTGGCTACCCGAGTTCTTCACTACAATTTAATGCAATTAATGACCAGGCCTTTCAGATTAGATACAAAAATGTGAGAGGTGTGAAACAGAAAATCCGCTAAGATCTTGTATAGTTCCTATTATTGTGACTGAGTGGATCTTCTTGACCCACTCATTTAATATCATTATATATAGTAATGTCCCATTCCAGTTGCCAAATAAAAACTTGTTTTTTCCTCATGGGGCTGATTCTTCCCCTTCCCCATAATTATACACTTTAATGCTTTCTTTTAATTTTAATTTTCCTCTTGTTCTTTGGCTAAACTTTAACCAAAGTTTCATTCCCTGGGATATCAAAAATGATTATTTTCAATCCAATTTAAGATGGATTCTTTTAGTGTTCTGCTGTATTTATGTCAAGAACTCTGAGTACCAATTGATGGTGCTTTTGTGAGGGAGCCAGACTGTATACATGGAGAAGATAATTTAATTAAAACTATCATCAAAGGTGATTATTTTTATTCAAGAGGTAAAATTCATTTTGTGGAATTTTTTGGTGCAAAGAGTAAGATAGATGGCTACTCCTGGAGGAAAAATCCTTCTCTTTAGTAAATATGTGTGCCATACCTCAGCTGGATCGTGTCAGTGAAAGTTTCAGGAATGGTTAACTCAGCAGGGGGGGCAACCTTGATTGTCTGCCCATTTCTCTGCTGCCCCTGAAGCCAGCAAATCAGCAGCCTCCTCTACCCTCCTCCACTCCCAGCTCCTGCTTAAAAAAGAGCTGCTGCATTAGCTGTCCCCTCTCAACACAGGGCTTCCAGCCACAGATCTGCTTCTACTAAGATGGCCCAACTGAGGGTACAGGCTGGAAACCTCCAGAATGACTTCATCTTTCTTTCACATAACAGGAAGGTTCCCAAAAGGATGTCTTCTATCATGGAGATGAAGGAAATCTTCCTCAGTGCTGATGCCGTTTGTTTTGATGTGGACAGCACAGTCATTAGAGAAGAGGGCATTGATGAACTGGCAAAATTCTGTGGGGTTGGAGATGCAGTGGCGGAAATGTAAGTATGATCATGGCTTGCTTGTTTCTTCTGAGAAGAAAGAGCACACCTGGCAATTTGTCTATGGAGAGTCTTAGTTGTTGAGGTCATGGTTGTCCCAAAGTCTGAGAAACCAGTTTTGTAGTCAACTTTGAAACAGATCACAGGGACTAAAGTCAAGAAGACGGAAGGCAGGAAAATTAAACAAGGAACATTGCTTCTCTTTGACTGGATCAAACCATTGCTTTAAATGTATTGATATGACAACATATACTCATTTTGAGTTCATCTATTACTTCATTAGAAGCTACTCCATGGCACAACCAAAATGCTGCTTTTTTCTCTAGTATTTTAAGTCTTTAGTAATGCAGCAAGCTTTGTCTTTTGCATCTCTTCAACGTGACTTACAAAGTGACTCCAAAGTTTGCCTGTGCTTTTGCTTGCTTTGGCATTTCATTGAATAATGCAGAGAAAATTATAACAGAATCTGTATGTGCAAAGATGAAAAGACAATTGAGGTAGTTCTGTGATGAAAAAAAAATGCTTGAATAATTTTATTACCAGTCCAAGGCCTTTGTATCTAATACCTTGCGTATAACATTCAGTGTCAGTGTGAATTTTTGTGATACTACATAGTTAATCATGAAATATTTAATTAAGCTTCCTGTAAGATGAGTTGTTTCATAATGCATGTTCATGTTTTGAACTGGGATAATGGATTTTTGAGTATTTCTGGCACAACTTTAATGTACAATTTAGAAATTAGGGCTATGTTTTTATGGCAAACTTTTAGAATAGCTATGTTGTAAAGTATCTTTACAGAATAGCTATGTTGTAGTCAGTATCTGGCATTTCCAGGACCAAGCCTAAACGCTGAGAGATTCTATTGGATCTTCAGCTTGCCCAAGCCAGAACAGTGTGAATTGACAATAAACATGAAAAGTTCCTGTAGCTGGTCATGTCTGTTCAAAGAAGTTGCTGACCACAGGTGCACAGCTGTTATTGCCTCTGGTACTTATGTATTTTTTCACTGTCCTCTTGCTACTTCTAGTTAAACAAGCTGTGCAAGTTTTTGGCATTTTTTAAATAATAAAAGAGACATGCACTGGGTGTAGTTGAGAAACTATTTAACACAATTGTGGTACAAGAACACAGGGCATTTACCAGGTATTTACACACAATTATGTTGCATAACCATAAGAATTTTTAATTGCTTTAAAAACTACTTAAGAATCATTCTAGAAATGCCATATGTGTCATTTGTGCTGAAATGTCATATGTGCTGAAATGGCAGGTATAGGTGTTTGGGATTGAGGCAACATTCACAGAAATTTATTCATCCAAATTGTTATTTGGCCCAGAAACAAGCAATAATAACTTTTTGTAAGGCCTTGACAACTTGGCTTTGCCCATGGGCCGGGGGAACCCCGAATGGTATGGAGCCCATCAAGTGGTTCATTTGGTTGTGTGCTGTCACCAGAGGAGAGCACGATGGAGGGTTATTGTTTTTTATTCTTTTATATTGGGTTTTTATTCTTCTTAAGCCGGCCAGGGTCTCCGAGAGTGAGTGGACAGCCATATAAATCTTCTAAATAAAGAAATAATAAAGAAATAAATAAACTTAGCATTAGTGAACAGCAGGTTCCAGCTTTTGAACAGCAGCTTGAAAAAGTCAGCATTGTAGTCCTCTTTATGGATTCCAGAAACATGTATTTAGCCATTATGGGGAATGAACTGCCCTAAACAGTATGATTTGATACAATGGGGAGCCCTTATGTTCTTAGATCACAGCATAAATTTTCAGTGGGTTTCCACAATATATTCTGGTTTATCAGATTTATTTTTTTGAAACTCCTCTGGAGATCCTTCTTCTCTTTTTAAAAGCCTGAAATAAATTTCTTTTAATCTCAATTTAGGACTCGCAGAGCGATGGGAGGTTCAGTAACATTCAAGGCAGCTTTAACCGCACGGCTAGGCCTCATACGACCTTCCTACGAACAGGTGCAGAAATTAATATCAGAACATCCACCCCAGTTAACGCCGGGGATAAGGTAAGAAATATTAGGAATGGTTATGTTATACAGTGTTCCCAAGATGTTTTTTTCCCCATGGAGATTGTCATAGGTACTTCCTGTGTGTTCCTGGAATTTTATGAAAGACATAGTACAATAATGCAGGACTGGGACTTGAACCTTTGAGTTGAATTCTTTTTTTTCCCTGTTTATTAAAGCAATACATCAAATCATGCAAGCTGCTTTTGAATTCAGGCAAGATTATCTTTGTTCCCTCTCTTTTATCTTGCCCATTACCAGTTGAGATTAAAATCCATTGCAATAAAACATTTTTTTCTTGTACTAAACTGCAGCCAAACTTTGCTTTATCTGCTTGTTTTCAAGCAATGATGTGGAATTTGGATTCTGATCTGAGGATTTTCATCTTTGGTTCTGGGTGTAACTGCATTCCTGAACTCAAAACTGGTGAACAGTTTGGGTTCTTCCTGGACTCACGGCTCCTATGAAGAACAGGTGACAGCCATGTCCAGGAAGGCCTTTGCACTACTTTATCTTGTGCATAAATTGCCCCCATTTCTAAATCAGGAGGCTCTGTTCATTGTCATTCATGCCATAGTCATCTCCCTGTTGGATTTCTGTAGTGTTCTCCACAAATGACTGCCTTCTAAGGCTTTCCAGTTGCTGCAACTGGTCTAGAGTGCAGTAGTGCAGGCACATTGCTATGTCCATGTAAGACCATTACTGTGTTCTGTGAATTGCACTGGCTTCTGATAGGCTTCTGGGTGTGATTCAAAAGTTAGTCATCATCTATAAATCCCTGTATGAAACAGGGCTTTTACTTTAAGGACCATCTACTTCTTGTTATTTCTGAGAGTCCCACAAGTACACACGAGGTAGACAGTCCTTTGCTTGAAGCAGTCATCTAATGGGACCTAGAAGATATGCCTACTCTGTTGCTGCACCTGTCCTTTGGAACAATCTCCCCTAAGGTGTGGGTGGCTCTGACCTTTATCCTTTTAGAGAACTGCGAAGACCTTATTTTTCCCATGTACTGGACTAAAATGGTAGTTCTTTTGTGAAAATCAGCTTTTTGCTATACCCAGACTTGGCTATTTGAGGAGTTTAGTAATGTATTTTTTATTTCTCGTTCATATTAAGAAGTCTACAAGTTTAGAGCTCATTTTGAGCTAACCTGCTTGATTTTTCTATTCAAAAAAGGAGAAGGGGGGGGGAAATCTCCACATAGCTGCAAATCTGTGAAAGTGACAGACTTTCAATTCCCATCCTAGAGTCATGTGCTATCCAGTCAAGGTCAGTCTCATGACCATAGAAACAGGGCCATGAAGTCATGGTGCCAGGTTTTGATAAAAACTTTGGATTATTGTCCTGATGATGCAATGGTTAAAGGACACTATTGCAAGCAAACTCTGTCCACAATCTGGACTTCGATTCTGACAGGGCTCAAGGTTGACTCAGCCTTTTCTCCTTCTGAGGCCCGTAAAATGAGGACCCGGAGACAATATGCAAATAATGCTTCTACATTGTAAACTGCCAGAGAGTGCCCTAAAGTGCTATGAGTGGTATATGAGCCTAAATGCTATTGCTATTGTTGTTTGTTGGGAGTGTCTGCCCAGAACCTAGCTTCAGGTACTGTGGAAATTCGCCATTTTGGGGATATCTCTGCTATCATTATTAAGGAACTTGTAGGAAATTTGGGTATCATCAAGTTAATAAAAGCACTTAAAATATCTTTATTCCTAGGAGTACTCATTGTCTCGGGATCCAAACAAACTGATTGTCTGGGCATTTGATCACTTTTCTGATACTTGGCAAAACACTGCCATAGAATCTTCTCATATATTTTATTCACTCCAGATGTCTTAGTTTTCAATTTCACAATTCACAATAAATTTAATCTTTTTTATACTTGTTGGGGATTATGCAAGTTGAAATACAATGTATAGGAAGGGCATTAGAGTAGGGAAGGTTATTCTGGAGGAAGATCTCTGGGGAACTATTACTTCTTTGTACCCAATGTACCTTTCATTTATTTAAAGTTTATTACTGGAGCCTGGCTTTGTGACCCTCAAGATCTCATTTTGTGTCTATTATGTAGATGGTAATAATGCAGATAGCAAACATAGCAAAATAACCTGTTTGAATGTATTTGTTCTTTTCCCCTGACCTTATGGCCTTTATTTTTTTTTCTTGAAGAGATCTCGTCAACCTGCTCCACCAGCGAGGTGTCCAAGTTTTCTTAATTTCTGGAGGGTTTCAGAGTATTGTCGACCATGTCGCCTCACAATTAAACATTCCAACAGCAAATATCTTCGCCAACAGATTGAAGTTCTACTTTAATGGTAAAATTTTCCATTTGATTGAACTTAGAGCTGATAAGGTTGTTGACTTCCATAAGGTCCAAAGATAATAATAATATCTGTATGATGTGTTAAGCATTGAAACAGAATTACAGAACATCTCATTTCTGTGGCAAAGGAGGATAAAAAACTGTTCAAAGTCGGTTGCTTAAAAAAAATGAAATATATAAGAATTATTTGAAGGCTAGCTAGTCAACGTGAAAATGTATTCCATACAAGACTAAATAATTTCTTCCTTCATTGTTGAAATTTATATTTAGTAGGTATTTGTTTGTCCTTCTAAGCATAGGGCTTATTTTTCCCCCTGACAACCAGGTTGTGAAATAGGTTGTGTTGAGAAAGCAAGACTGGCCAAATCACCCAGGGAGCTTCTAAAACTGAGAATGAACTAGAACCTGGGTTCTCCCACTCTTACTTCGGTATGTTAACCACTGGACCATATTGCACCTCATGAGCAGAAAGGCTTTTTTAATTACTTTCCTACTTGAACTTTCCTTCTTGGTTTGGAACTCAGGAAAATAATGGCATTCTAATACATTACTGTATTAGATACATGATACATTTCCATTGAAAAGTACTTGCAAACTGTAAATTTAGATTAGAAGTGGAATCTATTTCAGACTGAAGGCTGCAGTATCTTATGACATAACCAAGAAAGCAACCCAGGCTCAAAACCCAAAATATGTGTCATACCTATATTTTACCACTAGCTCACTGGTAGATCAGTCCATTTTCATCCATGCATGAAGAAAGCGACTACTCGTTTCTCATACATAATTAACGCCCATGCACTTTATGCACAGAGGGCCTTTTCTAAGGGAGAGGTAGCTAAACCTCCACTTGTCCTTAACAAGCCAACTAACAAGTCTGATTGCCAATTCATACAGTGAGTCAAGGTTTCCTGTGCATTTCTTATAGATCTTATTGTGACTTTTCACATTACAGTACACATTTCAGAAGTGTGAATGAAATATACTGTAAAACTAGTTTGTTGAGCTGTCTGCAAAAAAGATCTTTGGGGTTATAAATATCTGAGAGCCTTTAGCTTTAGGACACTTAAGCTTCTCAAATTTCTGGGTTGGCAGTTACGGGCTACATTAGGGTAGAGCTAAAAGTCCATTAGTCCAGCCGTGTCTAACAATCACATAACTGAGAATTTTGGGACTTGTAGTCTGGAGGGCAAAAGAAGGGAAGACTGGTCTAGTCCAGCTTCCTGCTTCCCAAAGAAGCCAACAAGCCACAAGTTTATATTGAAGCAACAGGTCCCTGGCCTTCATCTTTTGCTTTCCCATCAGCTAGGATTCAGTGGCATATAGATTTAGAGGTTCTGTTCCAACATCATAGCTAATAATCTGTAAACTACTGTGACCCTTACTAAATCTTCCCTCCTTCCAAATTGCAGCAATTTTAGCCTGTTCTTGTAGAAAGGGTTTTCCAAACCTGTTCCCCTCTGCACTATTTTGAATTGTTTAACTTTTTTTAATTCATAGTTCTAATTGTTCCTTATGTTGACCCTCAGCTGGGAAAACAAGTTGAAGGGAAATCTTTAGACAGTAAATGGTTGTGTTTTAAGTATTAGACTTTCCAATCAGTTTCCCAATTATGAAACAGCAGTTGCCCAGGTTATGCAAAACAAGTAATTCCTTCCAACGGTTAAGATTTGACACTGTGCTTTGGCACATGATAAGAACAAGGGGTGTGTTGCTGAGATCAGCTTGTTTATAGAGTGATCAGCAGGGTCTCTTATTCATTAGCTGATAAAACATACAGCTTCAAGATTAAGTTATCCTGCTAGTGATATCCTACTGCTATTACAAATTTCCAGCCAAGCTCAGCTTATTTGGAACATTGCAATAAACAGGGTCACTCAAGTGTGCAGTACTTGGCTTTAGATTAATCACTCTGTACTGCCAGAGGGAGAAATAGAAACAAATGCAAAAGATCAGAATTTTTCCACTGTCTGTTCTGATCCTTTTTGCTTGTACAGAAGGGTGGGAGGCCTGAAAAGAGAGAGAAACTGGGGAATGGTAATTTCCCCCAAGCCTTAAATGATGGAATCAGAAGCTAATGTGTTTGGGAACTGTTTCTACTTTCAGGATTTAGTTTTGAAATTAATAACCCAATAATAGACATTTGAGCCCCTGAGCATGTAAGAAAAACTAGTTTCTTCATCTTCAGAGCAAAAGTACACAGCCAAATTCATATACTATAATTATTAAAACAGATTATTAAGACAGAATCAGGATGGCATAATGATTAAGAGGTCAGAATGGCACTGGGGAGACACAGATTCTAGACCAGGGGTGTCAAACTGCCGGCCCGTGGGCCGGATGCGTCATTCCGAAACTGCGCTCACCCCATTAATGGCAATGGAAAAAAGTCGTGATACATCGTGACACGCCATATGATGTTGCGAGTTTGACACCCCTGTTCTAGACCACCTCAGTCCTAAAAGTTTCCTGGGTGACTCTGGGTCACCCTCATTCCAAGTTCTTGTTGTGGTGTTATGTATATCACCCTGGTCTCCTAAATGAAAAGGTAAGATATAAATAAATCAGATCTAATATGTGAATAAAAACTAGATTTCTAACCAGAGAATGGATTTCCCAGACTTGAAATCTTTTGTATTGGAATTCCGATGATTAGACCTCCCCTCATTCTTTAAGGACATTTTTCTCCCTTTCTCAGACTTCTAACATCCTTGAAATTATTCCTAGTATTTTGGGACAGTCAGTCAAGGGTTTCTCTTTGTATCATTTATTCAGGAGAATATGCCGGTTTTGATGAGACACAACCAACAGCAGAGTCAGGTGGTAAAGGACAAGTCATCAGTTACTTGAAAAAACAGTTTCAATTTAAGAAAGTAGTTATGATTGGAGATGGAGCAACAGACATGGAAGCCTGCCCTCCAGCAGTGAGTATCAAAGATAGACATTTCAACCACAATTTAATTTTTATTAACCCTTCTTCCTGTTGGTCTAGGATAGTCTGTGCTGAGTTTCCTGTATTTTTATCTCTACAGAGATTGGAATAGGCAGTGTGTCAGAGACCAAGACTGACCAAAAGCTGTGGAGCTTTTTGGCCCCCTGTTTAAATGCAATAAACCCCATATAAATCAGTCAGCAGATTTGCCTAGCATATACTGTATAAAAATGGTCTAGTCTAGCCTCCTGATAAAACACAGATTCACCTGTCTTCCTTTCAATTTTCTCTCTCCAGAAAGGTTTACCTGCACTTTCCAAACCTTAGTATTTCAAAAGAACTTAATTTACATATTACAGTGCAAAATCTACATACCATTCAGATGAATGAACCCATAAAACATGCACAGATGAAAAAGGGGAGCCTTTTTAAAAATTCATTTTTGGTGTATACCTCTCCATAAGGAACCAAGCATGATTCTTGTTCCTGGTTAATAATTATTACTCATTGTTAATTATTGTCTTTAATATCTTCTGGGGGAGGGGAGGCAAATCAGAATGAATAGCTCATGAAGCAATCAGAATATTTAGACTTGGCATTTGAAGCAAAATTCTTGTGCTGGTCATGGTAGTTGGCCGGCTTTTAAAAGCAAATATTTCTCCTTTATTAGATCAGTGGATTTAGATTTGGAATTTTGGATGATCAAATAAAGGAGGGCAACACAGTGGCTCCTGGGTTGGAAAGATATGGTGCTAGGCTAGCTAAAAGAAATTATTTCAGAATCATTTTCTCCAAAGGATTTTTAACAGTGAACAACACAACATGGAGCAGTGATGCAGGGCAGCTAATGAAAAAGATACAAAAACAAAGACAAAAATTCAGAAGAATATGGTAGCACTTTTCTGAGTAACACAGTTTATTAAAAGGCATATATAATTCAATAAAATTGATTAGTTGGAACTCATTCCTTTTCATTTTTGACCACTGTATATACTAACACAGTTCTCCTCCTAGAATATCTAACCACAGGAAGTATTAAGACAGAAAGACAGGAATGCCACAAATGTTTGAGAAATTTGCCTGTTAATAAATGTCTTTTATTTTCTTGATGTCCATATGCCCAAATTATGTAACTCTCTTAAGAAAAATCAACATTCAGTCTTGCTGTTACTTTTTCAGTAGCTTTAGTTTAGATTGTTACCAGAGGATGAGGACACATTTCTGTTTTGTCCATGACTTGTGAACTCTGAAATGATCTTTGGGGAAAGGAAAAATAACTCCCAGTTTGTCCATTTCTGTTTGCCCAGGACTGTTTTATCGGCTTCGGTGGCAATGTTGTACGGAAACAAGTAAAGGAAAAAGCAAAGTGGTACATCACTCATTTTGACGAGTTGCTGAAAGAACTGGAAGAACGATAAATTATTAACTAGACTTATTTTATTAATACTTATTGTAGGTAGATATATAATTATGCAATTAAACATATTGTTATTTACAAATGGATGTGTTCTGGACTGTTCGTTTATGGCTCTGCAGGAGGGCATAGCCCCCATTACTACCACATTCAGAGTTTTCAGAGGAAAATGATTCTGGCCCACTTATGAGGAAATTGCACCTGTATAAAAATCATAGCAAAGCTTACTACTGATGATGAGAAAATAATAATAACCATATGCTGCCAGGCTCCCAAAAAGTGTAAGCAGTTTACAAATTGTTGAAAATATTTTTTAAAAAGGAAACAACAATCAAAAGAAAAAGAAAACAAAAAACAAAAATGGCAGAAATGATATACAGTAACTGGATGGTAAATCAAGGGTTTCGCCTTTGACTGGGTGAAAATAAGGTATCTCATAATTAGTATCAATAATTCACTTATAAAAACACTCAAGAATGTTTTCCTCAAGAATCATGAGGGAAAGGGGATTGAGAAAAGGTTGAGACTGGAGCAAGAGAAGATACATTTTGTTCACCTGAGGAAGCAGCAGACTGTCATGTCAAGATGGCAGCATCATAATGAAAGGAAGGGAGGAGAAGATAAAGGAAATAAAAATGGAGCTGTAAAACAAGAGATTCAAATTCAAAATGTATATCCTGCTTCAATTTTTCAAGTGTCATCTGATAAGTATAAGAATATAATCAGGAATATCACCAGTTTTTCAGCAAACATTTAAAAATCAAAACTGAAGTCAAGCCATGTAAAAGTAGTATTGAAACAAGGAACATGTTTCCAGCCTCTATCTCCTGCAGCTTTGGGGCCAACCCTGATTTGTAACTTTCAGAGATGGCATTCTCAATCTGAGATTCAGTGAAATATAGTGGCTCACAACTGCCATATGTTACAATTCAATACATTAACCATAGTATGATTTACAGTAATGTTTCTACTTCTGCATGTTATATAATCCTACAAATATGGCTTATTTAATAAGACTATGGTTCAATCAAAGCACAAAATAGGTGATGTCAGAATTCAACATTAGGTGCATACCCCAAGCCAGGGGTAGGCAACATGGGCTCTTTTATGACTTGTGGACTTCAACTCCCAAATTCCTGAGCCAGCATGGCTCAGCTTGGAAACCTCTCCCTTTCCCCTCAGCATGGCTGGCTCAGGAATTCTGGGAGTTGAAGTCCACGAGTCATAAAAGAGCCAAGGTTGCCTACCCCTGCCCCAAGCCAAGAAGGGGTTTAGAGATCAGAAGTGGAGAACTGCAAAGGAAATGGTATACAAAAGATCCAGTTCCCCTTTCCTGACAGTTCCTTCCCCATTCCCAAATTTGCATTGGCTGGGTTCACAAATTATGCTAAGCCACAGGTTAAATATGACTTTTTGAACATGCCACAATTGTCTGGGTTCGCACTTCCCACTCAGCAACCATAGCAAATTTCTGGATTCAAATTCCATGCTAAACCAAAATCAGGCCAACTCCATTATAGCTTAGTGTGATGTTTGAACCCAGACAACATTTTTCAACAATAATACCTACCCCAAAGCTCAGCCTATACCAGCACAAGGCCTTCCTCGGACACTTTTGCTTTATAAAAGTCCAACAGAAATCTGCAGCAACTTGGGTAGGAAAATACAGCCAAGCCACTTTCCTTCTTAATCTTCAGGCAGAAACAATTGTGTTATTATGCTGGGAGTTGAAGAGCTTGACCCACAGCAGGATTTTTCTTGGAGAGATTACAAAAAAGAACCCTCACCCCACCTCCTACTCCTGTTTTTTTTTCCCTTGTATTTCTTTTATAACAGTAGAGTTGCACATCCAAGTCTTCCTTTTGCTAAGCTAGGAGGAGTGACTAAGGCTCATTATAAGTGTTGGGATTCAATCTGGGAAAATATATTCTCAAAGCTTTTCCTTCACAATCACTGCCCAGAACAGAGATAGATTAAAACTTCTGGGACTTCTGGATTCTGGGAGTTTTGCAGGCCCTGAACAGAATGCCTTTTGTGCACAATAGATAATGCAGCACTGGCTGAGACAGAGAAGGCACATACATGTTTCTCTTTCCCTCTGGACAACAGAATTCAGAATTTAAGATCATCCATAACTGCTCAGCAGAAGAAAAAAAAAAGACAAAGCAGAACATAAGAACTGTGCTGGATTACACTTATTATGTCCAATATTTCTAAATAAGATAGAGTTCTGATCTCTGACCTCTAATGCTATTAACAGCATAAACAATGTTGAAAGAAAAATCTTCAGGGTCCAGTCAGTGGTGGGATTCAAATAATTTAACAACTGGTACTCTGTAGGGGGAGAGGCAGAGGGGGAGGCAGGGGGTGCTGCCATGGGCTAGCTCTGAAATGGCCAGACTAGTGTACATTCATGTGCCTCCAATTCCTTGTTTGCTGCAATCTCGCTCTGCAGCAAGCAAGGGGATTGGAGGCATGTGAATGCACGCTACTTGAGTCTCAAAAAAACGGGTTTTTTTTTACCCACTCCTGGATTTTCGCTTCCAGACTGTTTACCTTTCTTTAAAGTTTACTTGATGCAGAATGGTGTAACTAGCTGCATTAAGTTAAATAGTCTGGCAGCGAAAAGCCAAGGGTAGTGGAGAAAAAAAAATGTTCTCATGTATGGGGAGGATTTTTGCTGCCTGGAGTGGGGGAAAATTCTGTTTTTTTGAGATGACAGACTAGCGTGCAATCACATGCCTCCAGCCATCTTGCTTGCTGCAAAACCAGATTACAGCAAGGAAGGGATTGAAGGCACGTGAATGCATGCTAGTCTGGCCATTTTGAAACTGAACTCAAAAAAAATATTAGGTATTGATTCTGCTGAACCAGTGCAAACCGGCTAAATCTCACCACTGAATCCAGTCCAAGCTGGGAATAAACAAAATGGAGGCTGCTTTAGAAAGAAAGTTCTAGTTTATTGAATTGCAGAACTAGACAGAAATGTGGCTCTGGAGCAGCTGACCAACTGATTTGATGAGTACAAGGATTTTTATACAGTTTTACAGCATTTTGTAAACTGAAGGCTTGCTTTGTGTACTTTTGTTATTATATTTGTTTAGCTTGTTTCACAAAAGTTAGCAATGGAACTAAAATACTTATTTCCTTGGACCTAATCCTGTCAAACAAATATAATTAATTTTACGCCCTTATCTTTAATCTGTCTATTACCTCCATTGAGCTCTCTTTGTGAATCAACAGGCCTGATTCAATGTTTCTGCTTTTTGCAATAGCCAGGGATTTCATGAGTGAAACATTGCTTCTGTGTTTCTTTTCCTGAGTTTTATTCTTGTGATTTGGGAGGCATAGTAAAAAAGGATTGGGGGGGGGAGTGCGTTCTTACCCCCAACAACATAGACCAATGTTTCTCAACCTTTGCAGCTTGAAGATATGTGAACTTCAACTCCCAGGATTTCCCAGCTAGTCCATGCATCTTCAAGATGCCAAGGTTGAGAAACACTGGCAAAGACAGGGGAGAGTTTCCAGCCTAATAGAAATGAAAGACAGAAAGAAAATGCAACAATATGTGACAAATTTGTAGATTGTTGTCCACAAATACTGTCACACAAATTTTTGTTTAATAATATAGCTTTAAAATTTGTTGAAAGTGGTGGATAAACTGAATGAATGGGTTAAGAGAAAGGACTACTAAAATATAGTTATTAGTTACATGTAACAAAGTATGTTCATGTCCAGAAAAAGCCTGTCTCTGAACTCCTGAGTTCAGGACATTGGCTTTCTCTGAGAATCTTTTCTTTTTACCTGCTTACTATAGGATTTCAGGGCAATAATTGGCATTACACACCCACACCCACACCCACACACCAAAAACAGTTGCTGCTGCTGCTGCTTCTTCTTCTTCTTCTTCTTCTTCTTCTTCTTCTTCTTCTTCTTCTTCTTCTTCTTCTTCTTCTTCTTCTTCTTCTTCTTCTTCTTCTTCTTCTTCTTCTTCTTCTTCTTCTTCTTCTTCTTCTTCTTCTTCTTCTTCTTCTTCTTCTTCTTCTTCTTCTTCTTCTTCTTCTCCTCCTCCTCCTCCTCCTCCTCCTCCTCCTCCTCCTCCTCCTCCTCCTCCTCCTCCTCCTCCTCCTCCTCCTCCTCCTCCTCTAAATTGGCCTAAAAGATGAGCTCAGATACTCTTTCAGACCCTGGAAAGAGGTCTGAGATCCTCATTATTACTTCTTCCAATTGAAAGCAGGCTTTGGCCTCAAAAAAACAGTCCAAGGACACGTGTCTGGCTGGCTGCTAATATACCACATGATTTTCTGAGAATTGTTTTGCCAAACTCATAATACAGTACTACATTATTCATAGAACTTTACATGAGAATAATGCCAGGTTTTGTATAAGATGGTCAAGTTTACAGGCCATAGCCTTAATTGCTCTCTAACACAAAGCCTTCTGGTTGAGTTCTTAGAACATTCTTAAGCAGATTAGTTAAGGATCAAGCAGATACATCTATAAACATGCTAAACTTAGCTTGCTCACTTTTCTGTATCTTAGCATGCTGTGTGAAGCCCACTTGGTTAGCTTATGGTTCAATATATTCCATGATGAAAGAAAGTGGGTTGCAGAAGTTCACATGAATGCAACCTATGTGTTTGTATGACCTAAACCAATCATTAGGTATTTTTTGTTTGCTGGCTGGCCTTATGACATTGGAATGATGCTTTCTTGATTAGATCAAACAGAATAGAATAACAGAGTTGGAAGGGACCTTGTAGATCATCTAGTCCAACCTACCCAAGCAGGAGTCCCTACACCATTTCTGACAGATGGCAGTCCAGTCTCTTCTTGAAAGCTTCCAGTGATGAAGCACCAACAACATCTGAAGGCAGTCTGTTCCATTGGTTGATTCTTCTCACTGTCAGAAAATTTCTTCTCATTTCCAGGTTGAATCTCTCCTTGATCAGTTTCCATCCGTTATTCCTTGTCTGGCCTTCAGGTACTTTGGAGAATAGGTTGACCCCCTCCTCTCTGTGACAGCCCCTCAAATATTGAAACATTGCTGTCATGTTTCCCCTGGTCCTTCTCTTCACTAGACTAGCCATGCCCAATTCCTTTAACCATTAAATTTAAATTTACCAACAAAGATTAAAGGGAGAATTTGTTGGTAAATTTAAATTTAAGACACAAATAGTCCATTGCAGAATGCGATTGCCTGTAAAGGCTCCTAGATTGGGGCTTAAAGGTGAAAGTGAAAGCAGTATGCTCCATCCCATATTTGTGGTAGACCATGTTGCCTTGATAGACCGATCTCACTGGAAAACACTCCTGTAACCATTCTTCATATGTTTTAGCCTCCAGTCCCCTAATCATCTTTGTTGCTCTTCTCTGCACTTTTTCTAGAGTCTCAACATCTTTTTTATAGTGTGGAGACCAAAATTGGTTGCAGTATTCTAAGTGTGGTCTTACTAAGGCTTTATAGAGTGTATTAATACCTCACATAATCTTGACTGAATCCCTCTGTTAATGCAACTTAAGATTGCATTGGCTTTTTTGGCTGCCACCGCACACTGTTGGCTCATATTTAATTGATTGTCCACTAAGACTCCAACATCCTTCTCACAGTTACTGCTATTAAGCCAGGTTTCACCCAATCTATATGTATATGTTTATTTTTTCTTGCCTAAGTGTATTCAAGTCTGTCAAGATCCCTTTGGATCTTGAGCCTATCATCTAGGGTGTTGGTTATTCCTGCCAGGTTGGTGTCATCTGCAAATTTGATAAGTTCTCCTTCTATTACTTCATTTAGGTCATTTATGAAGATGTTGAAGAGTACTGGGCCTAGGACAGAACTTTGTGGTACACTACTGCTTACTTCCCTCCATATACACATAATACCATTAAAGGACTACAGTGCTGTTTGTCAGCCAATTAAAAATCCATCTGATGGTGATGCTGTCTATCCCACTTTTTTAAAGCTTTCCAAGAAGTAGGTTGTGGTCTACTTTGTCAAAGGCACTCCAGGATTTTTGAAAGATAAATGGTGCTATACCTTTGTAATCTACATAAATATGCCAACATTTGTGGAAAGAACAAGGAGGCCTTGTATAAAAACATCCAAGCAGGAGTCACAGATGCTCCCTATAATATTTGCTGGAATGAACTCTTGCATGTGTAAGGGCTTGGGAATTTATTTGGGCAAGTAGAATCACCCAGAGTCACCATACATGAGGAAAGAAAGGAAAAGAAAAAGAAAAAGAAAGGAGTTCGTACAGATTTTACTCCACTAATGGTTGCCAACTATAGGAATAGAGAGAATCAGAATAAAGCTGGAAGGGACCTTGGAGGTCTTCTGGTCCAACCCCCTGCTCAAGCAGGAGACCCTATATCATTTCAGACAAATAGTTGTCCAGTCTCTTCTTAAAAACCTCCAGAGCTGAAGCACCCACATTGTCTGAAGACAAGCTGTTCCACTTGTTAATTGTCCTCACTGTTAGGAAGTTTCTCCTTAATTCCAAGTTGCTTCTCCTTTGGTTAGTTTCCAACCATTGTTTCTTGTCTTGCCTTCTGGTGCTTTGGAAAATAAATTGACCCCCTCCTCCTTGTGGCAGTCTCTCAAATACTGGAATACTGCTATCATGTCCCCCCAGTCCTTCTTTGCACTTTTTCCAAAGTTTCAACATCTTTTTTGTAATCTGGTAACCAAAACTGGATGCAGTATTCCAGATGTGGCCTTACTAAGGCTTTATAAAGTGGTATTAATACTTCACTTGATTTTGATTCTGGGCCTCTGATTAAACAACCAAGGATTGTATTAGCTTTTCTGGCTGCTGCTGCACACTGCTGTCTCATGTTTAAGTGATCGTCCACTAGGAGTCCAAGGTCCCTCTCACAGTTACTGTTTTTGAGCCAGGTTTAGCCTAATCTGTACTTGTACCTTTGGTTTTTCCTGCCCAGGTAAAAAACCTTGCTTTTCTCCACATTAAATATCATTTTGTTGGATAGGGCCCATTGTTCAAGTCTGTCAAGATCTTTTTGGATTCTGAGCGTGTCTTCTAGTGGGGTGTTGGCTATTCCTGCCAGCTTAGTGTCATCTGCAAATTTGATGAATTCCCCTTCTATTCCCTCATCTAAGTCATTTATAAAGATATTGAAGAGTACTGGGCCTAAAACAGAACCTTGTGGTAGTGCTCATCTGCATTTCACAGGAGATTAGCGGCATAAACATTTCATAAATAAATAAAAAATAAGTAAATGTATTTAGGTTTAGTTGGACTGACTTTATTTTTAAAATTTGATAAGTGTAGTGGCCTTTCCCCCTTTTCCCTTTTTCTAATGTGCTCGCTTTATACCCAGAGATTTTGTTTACTGTTTTCTAAGAGAATTTCTGATTAAAAATTTCTCCACTGTGTATGGTTACACAGCAATGTTTTGTATTCCAAGACTAACACAAGGTTTATTCTGTTTTTGATTCCTGGGCTTTAGATAGGAAGAATCAAGCGTCTTTAATGTAATTTTTCAGACACTGGGCTGAAGGAAACAATGCTTGGGAAAAATAGTTAAGAATTTTCTGCTATCATTGTGATAGTATGGGCAAAGAACTTTGGACATTCTATAGATTTGGAAGACTGGCAAAAACTTTGGGATAAAAATATTAAGCTTACAAAAGCAGTAGCATATAAAGAAAACTTATATAAGATGTTTTATAGATGGCATATGACACCAGTTCGTTTAGCGAAAATGTTTTAAAATGTTTCGGATATTTGCTGGAAATGTAAACAACAGCCAGGCACTTATTACCATGCCTGGTGGATATGCCCTATCGCTAAGAAATATTGGTCTAAGATCCATAGATGGTTGGAAAAGATGATGAAACTGCAGCTAGAATTTAAACTGGAATTGTTTTTGTTACGAATATTAAGACCTAATTATGGTAAAGAGAATGACTATTTGATATTGCATATTTTAACAGTTGCAAGGATAGTATTTGCCCAATTTTGGAAAAATGAGAATTTACCATCTGACCAGATTATAATTACTAAAATTTTAGTATGTGCAGAAATGGATAGACTAACATTAGAGATGAAAGAAAAAGATGATTCAATTTATTTTATAACTTGGGAAATTTTTTTATCAATGGTTAGAGACACGTTAGAACTTGAAGGATTTAATATTTTAAAATAGATGACTGATTTTTAACTGAGTTCTAACCAACATTTTGATGACATGATTATTTTTCCTGATTTACTGATTTTCATCTGTTACTTTTGATTGTTAGGATTTTTTGAGATTTTATTAGTAGTGTTTACTCAATAGATTAATATATTTGTTTATTAATTGTTTTTAATATGTTATAGTCTGAGCTTTGGTAAAAATGGTTGAATATGATATTTACTCATTATTATGATCCGGACGGTAGCTTGTTTGTTGAAATATGTGATGGTACCTATCCTTATTTTACCCTAAATCCTTTATTCCCTTCCCCTTCCCCTTTCCTTCCACCCTCTCCCTTTACCATACCTGTATTGTTCCTATTTTTCCTCATCTATATAAACTTAATAAAATTTTGTTAAAAAAAAAAGAATTTTCTGCTGCATAGATTAGAGAGCTCGGTGACTTGATCTGGCAATGGATTTGCAATATCTGCTCAAATAAATTCTGCTCCAGCATGGATGGCAGTTTGCTATAGAATCCATTATTGTGTGTCATTCTCTAGTCAACCTTTTCTACCAGAACTAAAACAAAAAAGAGTTGAACTGAAAAAAAAGTATCGCTATGCTCACACAACATGTTTAATATGGTTATTGAATTAATTCATTTTTTGGCTTCGTGTAAGACGTTGAACCAAATACTCTAATAGACTGGGCTTGTACAACACCCAAAGATAGATAGACATAGACACACAGATATACACACACACTTTAGTCAATGTTAATGCTCATCTGATTTAATATGAACAATGCATTTTCTGTCATATGATGTCCTGATGAATCAAGTCATGCTAATATAACCCATGGTGGTAAATGTTGCATAGAAAAAGAAGTAGGTGTGGAAAAAAGAGGGTGGAAAATTTTGGATTGCGGATTTAGGATAAGTCAGAGATCACACAAGATTTGTAGAAAGAGTTTCAGAATGAGTAAAAGGAAACACTGCATGTATATGCAAGCAGAGCTCCTAGCCACAAAGAGAATGGTTGGACACCATTGTATGATATTGTTTACCTATTGAGTTAAGCCAGGTTTTTTTAACCTAGAGTTTATTGAATATAAGTAGTCCTCGAATTATAACCTTAATGGAACCTGCCCATCACAGTCATAACTCATGACAATTCTAAATTGGATCACCCATGTGACCAACCTAATTTTATGACTTTTTTGCAGCGGTCATTAAGCAAATGCTGCAGTCATAAAGCGACCATTGTGGTTTTGCCAAACACTGGAAGTAAATGCTGGTTTTCAGCAAATCCATTGTAAAACGCATATTACCGTGAGCTGCAGCAAACAGCTATAAATCTGGCCTGGTTGCTGAGCACTTGAAGTGTGGGCATGTGACTGCCAGGGAGCCCCAACCATTAGAAGTTCAAAGCTTGGTTGTAAGTACCACCAGGGAGGTCCATCATAACTTCAAACGGTCATAAATCGAGGACTAACTTTATGGTACAGCAGGTTGGTGGATGCAAGCCACATACGCACATAGCCTCTACCCAAACTTTTAACCCTTTCAACAAAAGAATTGCATGGCTATTAGCACAGTTTTGTTGGCCAGGATAGATTATTAAGTCACCGATCAGTGAAGCTGGATGGATAGCGCTGGGCGGTCTGCAAGTTCAAAGGCTTCCATGGAAAAATTCCACTGTTTGACAGACAAAACAAACAGCTGACTTTCAGGGTCAGGAAACATGCTTGGACACATATCAGAAGCACTCAGATGGGAAATGATTGGGTGATGCAACACCAAACCTTCACTTTTTCTCAGCTGAACAGCAAAAACAAAAATAGGAAGCCATATTGATAGCCACAGCCTAGAGCTAACTCCATTTTTACAGCTTATTCTAGACTTGAAGGGGCAAGCCGTCTTTTTCCTCTCACATGTAAGAGCGAATAGAAAATCTTAAAATTTGTTTAAAAAAATGGATAGGAATACACAATTACAGTACAGGAGAGTCTAGTTCCGTGGTGGTGAACCTATGGCCCTCTCTGTGGGCATACGCACTGTCGCCCCAGTCCTAGGCCTTCAACTGGGTTTTATAAAACCTTTTCGCTTTAGGCCTCTGCCGCTGTATGCAAAAAAAAAAAAAGTATCAATCAATCAATTTCAACTTCTCATGGGGAAAAAAAGATCTCGCAAACTTGGAATTGATTGAACTTTTTAGTCCCACCCAGTCTGCCGTTACCACTGCAGCCAAATCCACCCAATGGGCCACACCTAGCCAATGGGCCATGCCCACCCGGCACCTGACGATACATAAGTGGGTTTTGGGTTGCAGTTTGGGCACTCAGTCTCTAAAAGGTTCGCCATCACTGGTCTAGTTAATCCAGAGTATAGAAATGTATCTCAGCCACTATCAAGCTTTGCCTGAATGTGGATCTGCCTGAGCTTGACAAGGGAAAGCAGTGCCTGTCTTGATTGGCAAGGAAAATTTGTGGTTACCTAAAAAGATCACTTTTCTGAAGATGGAGTAGAGGAAGCAGGCAGAGTATCAGCTGGAACCTAGCGCCAATCTCCCAGCCACAATGACCAGTTACAAGTGGGAATGCATTATCAGCATACTTTATGGGCAGAGATAGTGATAAAGGACCTTTATTGTCATTGCATTGTATAGCTCCCATTTGGTAGGCTCTTCAGACAGAATTACTTTTTATTAACATAGATATAAATGATATTGGTTCCTCATATTTGTAAGAAAGAAATAACTGCTCTAATTATATGTTGCAATCAATTTCAATTTCTTTTGTCTAAGTGTCCTAGAAAATATATTCTAATTCCTAGTTCTAGTTCAATATTCACTTTTTATTTTTAACTTCTTTATTAATTTATTTGGAAGTAATATATAACAAAGGGGATCTTTTACCCACGATCGCAAGAGTAGATTAACACCATCTTGTGGTCTACCAGGAACATTGCATGCCTTTTTGTAATTTGAGTTTATATAGATTGTTATCTTTTGGGTGACTTTATTTTTACAAATAAGTTTTGATTTTATCCCTTGTGAGACTAATATATATATTTATCTATTTTTTTACCTTTTATTTGCTACTAAAATAGTACAGTTTGTATAATTCTTTTTCGCAAACTAGAATTAGAGGAAAGATGCTAGATAACAGCAGTAAGTCCCAAACTGCTACACTAGGATAAGAAGTCAAGCCACACTGTGTAGATTCAGTGAGTTTCTAGACAAGGAAGATTGAAACCTCCAGCCTTTCACCCACAGGTTCAGCCAAGTAACTACATCTTAGTTAATATTTTGTGGCATGGCATGTTAGTACGGACCTGGATGGAAAATTACAGGGAGTCCCAGAGCTACAACAAGATTGTGAAGTCAAAAATCATCTTGGAAGAAAGCAATGGGAAACTACTTCTATTGCCAAGAAACCAACACCAATATATGCATTAAATTACCACAAGTGGAGCTTGATTTATATTACATCTGGGTTACAAAAATCCAGTTGATCACTAAAAGTCAGCAAAGCCTAGATACTTAGTATTGGGTGGATCCTCTGGTGGAGCAGGTCCTGGAACCTCCCAGGAAGTACTTATTGTGGATCAAGATGGTTGTGCAGCTTCTTTTTCAGCTGTCCTCAGAACAATTCTCCAGAGAAGTATGTCTTCCTCTATCAGCCTGGTCTTGTGGACAATCCTGTTGTGTGAAAATCAGTCAGAGTGGTCTCTAGAATGCTATCCTTATTAAAGCACAAATAATTCTATTCATCTATTATGGGGTGGATTGTCTTTTCATGTACTATTCTGTCATTCCAGCTCCACAAGTCAGATTAAAATACCTTATGTAAGGAAATTCAGTTCAGTGAATTCAATGAGAGTTTATATTCTGTCTCCAAGCAAAAGGAAACAATATCTAATAATAATCAGTAAAACTCAAACAATGCCCATGATATGAGAAAATCAATAGGATTTTATTATGTTTTGCCAAAATCACTGAAATGTTGGATACATCGTAGATGATAGATAATAGTGTATTACACTGATTCATCAACTTACAAGATAATCACTTTAATGTATCTACATTATACACACATATAAAAAAGTCCATCTATTCTAAAAGAAAATCAAAAACAGACAATTAGATTTGGCAGAAACATGAATTTGTCTGTGATTAAGGTAATTTAATAGGCAATCAATTTTTATTACCTTTTCCAAATTGTCATCTATAAAAGAATCCCACAGAAATAGTTGAAATGTTTTTTTTTTAAATCCGTCCATATCCTACTTTACTGTGTAAGTCTAGGAGTGTTTATAAAATATTTTAAGACACTGATCTTTCTTTAGCTGATTCTCATGCTATAGATTAGGGAATTCCCTAGATTTGTTACACTGAAGGTCATCCCAAAGCTGAAGATATATGGCTTGAACCTCATCTAATTGCACAGCCATCTACAATACATTCTGGGGGTCTTTTTTGCCACTGACTCTTGATTGAAACAGAGCAATCAGGATGGGGTATTTACAGATGAGAAGCAAGGGGATGAGTGCCTTTACTCTGCAATTAAGTGCAGAGTTCCCAACAAATAAATATGAGAGGGAAGGTCTTGAAGAAAAATGAGAAATAGATTTAATCATCACTTTTCCCCTATTGACAACAGCTCCACTTTGGGGGGGAATTGGTCTTACTAAACACAATGGGACTTACTTATGAGTAAAAGCTGACAAGATGCAAGTTGCACAGGTATTTGCACATCAAACCATATTTAAAAACTTCCAGATTTTTTTTCTTCTGATAGTCTAACTTCGCATCTACATTCCTAGTGTCTTTGAGTGCACAATGGTGACTTTTAGCCATACTATAGTCACAGGAAACACCTTTGCTCTTAGGAGCAACTGGTAACAAACATTCTTGAGGTACACCTTTCCTAGAAAGAAGAAAGCAACCGTGCCATTTACCCTCTACACAAATCTGGGGAAGTGGAAGAAGGGAAGAAGGCTTTCCCCAGCAATGATTTGTGCCACAAAGCCCAATAAGCTGAATAAGCAGATACGAAGGCGAAAATGTTCAATTGACAAGTCTCCCTGTAATAAAATGTAGATGTTCAAATGGTTAAAGCTCATGCAACTCTTACTGAAGCATGTATGTTTCCATCAGTGTTTGCTGGCTGTACAAATGCTTGTGTGTGTGTAAGTTATATGGCTGAAGGCTAAGACTTAAATAATCACCCTGCAAATCTTCCAAATAGATTTGTAAGTGCTCCTGCAGAATCTGAAGAAAAGAGTTCTTATTTACCAGCCTCAGTATATAATACTTTGGGACGTCAAGGTTTTCACTGCCAAACACATGCCATCAAAATTAACTAAAAAAACAACAATAACAAAAAAGTCCATTTAAATCAATGCATAGGCATCAGCTGACCAGTAGCTTTATTGAAGTGGAGAAATCTTCAAGGGTATCATAATTCTGGATTCCATTTCCTGAATAAGTGGCACTGAAAATAAATAAAAACAAATAAGGTGATACATATGACACAGTCAACCAAAGGAAATACAAGGCATATTCCTGGAGCCCAAAGAGCCGGTGACAGTAGCCACCACAGCTGTAAACATTTATTCAGAAGTGGTTGGAGGTGTTATAGAAAAAGCTGTAGTCATGCCTAATATCTGCAGTTACACAGAGAACCAAGTCAGTAGCATCTGCAAGAGGGTAAAAAAACATCCAATACAGCAGTTGCAAGTGTGCAAATGAAGCACCACCTTTTTACACAGGTGTATGACACAAAAAGGGGCAGGGATTCCCTCCTGCAATTATGGCCACAATCTTGACCCCCTCCTGGAGGCCTCTGCTCTAAGCAGCTTTACATGGACAAAGATGCAGCATGGGGGAAATCCCGACACAATATGTGATGGCAGCTTTGTTCTGCAGCATTCTGAAACTTTTCTGAGAGTTTAGATAAGAAAAAAGAGCAACTGTATGAGACGGAGCCTAGAGTGGGATGAGATTGAGAAACAGAGAAACAAAAAGTGACAACAGGAAGATAAAAAAGGGAAAGGGAGACATTCTTCTTTAGACATTCTGAGCTAAAGGGCCTCCTTTATCAAAGCAGCATCAGGACACAGCAATAACTCCCCAAAAACTCAGCTGGCACTCAGGGGCTGGAAGTAGAAGAGTCAAGGACATGATTCAAATAGGCAATCTGTTTACACCACAGCCCTAATCACTGACTACAGAGTCTAGCAACCCTGTTTTCTACATATAAGAGCCTGAGGATTTTAATCTTACATGTATTTCTCCTGTCCAGATTTCAGGTCGCTCATTTCTCATCTTGGAAATGGAGAGAAGTCACTCTTTGATTTGATAATAAAATTTGTCTGGTCTCCAGCTCTCTGTCTTCAGACTTGGCAGCTTCAAAGCCCGTACAGGTAGTCCTCAACTTACGACCACAATTTCTGTTGCTACATTTGTTAAGTGAGTTTTGCCCCATTTTACAACCTTTCTTGCCAGTTGTTAAAGTGAGTCGCTACAGTTGGTAAGTTAGTAACACGATTGTTAAGTGACTCTGGCTTCCCCATTGACTTTGCTTGTCAAAAGGTTGCAAAAGATGATCAAGTGACCCCTGGACTCTTCAACTGTCATAAATATAAATTGGGTGATCTGAATTTTGATCAGGTGACCATTGAGATGCTGCAATGGTTGTTAAATGTGAAAAATGGTCACAAGTCACTTTTTTCAGTGATGTTGTAACTCTGAACGGTCACTAAGTGAACTGTTGTAAGTCAAGAACTACCTATACTCTCAGCCCTGGCAGCATAACAAGCTCCACATGTGATGAGCATCACTGATGATATTATTTCCCCAAATCCCTAACTTTGCTGATCCCAGCATCCATCTTCATTAGAAGACTTTATCTTTAATTTTCATCACATATAAATAAGTATAGAAATATGATCTGAAATGCTTTGCTAATCTAATCCATCTCCAGTTACAGCACAAAAGCTACCCTGAAATCAGACCTCCCAGTTAGCCATCTGTCAGCCTAGTCCTGAGGACCACAAGTCCTTGGAGAAGAGAACTGTATCTAAAGAGGAAACAACCAAGAGGAAAAACTAAAAAGTTTCAGGGCCACAATACCTTACGCAAGTATTTATTTACTTTTTTTATTCATTCACAAAATTTCTACCCTATTGCAATCTAATGCCTCCAAGAGGCTTAAACAAAATTCAAAACAAGTTGCAACATCAAAATCCCAAGAGGGGCCATCCAGAATTATATAAGCAAGAGGTAAGAACTGATAAGAACAGGGGGAAAAGAATTCAAAGGCAGTGTCCTATACAATATCAGCTTAAGAGAATGCCTTTGAAAAGAGTTCTGAGCATAGCATTATTCCTGCAAGGAGGCTGCTCCAAAGTGTGAGGCTGCCATAGAACAGCAGTCCCTTCTACCTTCAGCCTCTCTTCCTAAATTTCTCAGCAGTTTCTCCCTGAAAATTCTAACAGACTGAACTGACACTGGCTGAAACACAGAGTCTTGTAGGTATAATATGCTAACTGTCTCATAAATTCCTTTACAGGTCTAAATCAGAGCCTTTTATGCATCTGCAAGCCAAACAGCACTTAGTGCAGGGTCCACAAATTGGTAAAATCTCTCTCATCTCCAGGAGCCAATAAGTATGTGGGCCACTGCACTCTGGAGCACTTGAAGAGTTTCTGGGTAATCTTTAAGAGCAGCCTGATACAAGGGATATTGAAGTATCCCAGGGTATTTAATATTTGTAAGCTGTCCAGAGTTGTCTTTGAGTTGCTGTAGCCACCTTCTCTGCAAACTGGTACACTAGTCAAAGTTGAGCACAGGCACCTCTGGCCATGGCTTCTGCATGCTATTCAAGCAGGAGCTGTAAGGTTTAAACTGTTACCCGTATAATACACGAGCTCATCCCATCCATGCTTGTTCCAGGCAGAATTCCTTATGTCTTCTCTCGTCTGCAAGTCTTTGTAAGCTGGAAGCATTCGTAGAAAAAAGATTCGTAGCTTCAGTAATGTGATAGCCATCAATAAGTTTAAATTACAACAAAATGCCATTCAATGTGATAATTACTGGTGTCAATGTACCATTTGACATATATCCTCCTGATACTGGTCATTCATTTTATTTTTCATTCTTTCAGGATGGCCAAGAGCACTTCAAAGTGATTTAGCTTCTAACAGAAACAAAGCTGAGTTCCTAGGCAGATGACCCAGGATACCAACAATTCATGTTGAAGAATTCTTAGCTATCTATAGAAGAAAAATAAAGTAGTATGGTGCTATGGAGGCCAGAGAATGACTCAGAATATAGGAGAAGAAAACAGTGAATATTGCCATTTTAACATGAACAAAATCCACATTTTCCAAGAGAATGTTAAAAGAATGCAAATAATAGTTGAATTTGCTCTTACGTTTGGACTGAACTAGAAGACATAATGAAGTATATGTCCAAGGCAGGAGTACAAAATGTGCAGCCTGCCAACCTCACTTTTGCAGCCTCCAGTGCACCAGAGCAAGACCAAAGCTTTCAGTCTTTTTGTTGTATTTTTGGTCCCTTGACAAGCATGGGGTTAATGGAAACAAATGTGTGCCTTGAGCTTTGCAGGTGCTTCAAGCGCCTATTTCATCTCTTTTAATCAACAACAAAGAAGAGGGGTTCTACCTATTTTCCAAAGCGCCAGAAAGCAAAACAAGAAACGGTGGATGGAAACTAATCAAGGAGAGAAGCAACCTAGAACTAAGGAGACATTTCCTAACAGTGAGGATAATTAATCAGTGGAATAGCTTGCCTTCAGAAGTTGTGGATGCTCCATAACTGAAGGCGTTTAAGAAGAAACCGGACAGTCACTTATCTTGAATGATATAGGCCAGTGATGGCAAACCTTTTAGAGAACAAGTGCCCAAACTGCAACCCAAAACCCACTTATGCATCGTCGGGTGCCGGGTGAGTGTGGCCCATTGGCTGGGCGTGGCTGCGGTGGTAACGGCAGACTGGGTGGGACTAAAAAGTTCAATCAATCTATTCCAACTTTGCAAGATTTTTTTTCCTGTGAGAAGTTGAAATTGACTGATTGATTGAACCTTTTATTTTTTTTTTGCACACGGCGGTGGAGGCCTAAAACGAAAAGGTTTTATAAAACCCAGCTGAAAGCCTAGGACTGGGGCGACGGTGTGCGTGCCCACAGAGAGGGCTCTGCATGCCACCTCTGGCACCTGTGCCATAGGTTCGCCACCACTGATATAGGCTTTCCTGCTTGAGCAGAGGGCTGTAGAAGACCTCCAAAGTCCCTTCCAACCCTTTTATTAATCTCTCAAACCTCCCCCAAATTAAAACCTATCCACATTGTGGGCCCTGACAGGGCCTTCAAGCCAATTGGAATTAGGCATCGATGGCCTAGAGCAGGGGCGTCAAACTGCCAGCCCGTGGGCTGGTTGCATCATGCAGAGGTCGCGCCCATCCCAGCTCTGGCAATCTGAAAAGTCATGATACGTTGCGACACATCATGTGACGTGGCGAGTTTGACACCCGTAGCCTAGAGGATTAACACTGAAGTCTAGTCCTACCCCAAAGATGATGGACCATGTATAACTGCCCAATCTGTGAGAAAAATCCACCAACAGCTTCTTTATCATCCTGCCGAATACGAATAGCCCGGGCCCTGAAAGTAAGGAGACAGATGTTTATAAACCAAATGCTGCAGTTGACATAAATGCTGTGTCATATTTCAATCACAGCAATAAGCAACAGATTGCAGAGCCACACATTGCTATACATAATATTTAGAGCAATAGAAATAGTTTGGAAGACCAGAAGCCAATAGCAGTTACAGCACTAAGGTGTAATTCAGCTTTATGTAGGTTACTTATAATATAAAGAGTACCTTGAATCCATTAATGATTTCACAATCATTTTTTATTTATTTAAAACATTTGTAGAGTCACCCATCTTAAACCAAACTCTGGTTGGCTTATTATATATTTTATTAAAACAAATCTGGCAGGGTAGTCTTCTTGATTTGTAGCACAAGAACCAGCCCTGAACAATTTGTCCAGGACTACTTCAGAATTTGGAGGGTTTGAAATCAGGTGTTGCAAACAGCAATCTAATTTGCCAAGGGCCAGGATCCAGGAGATGTCCTTTAGATGCTGTCATTATGAGTAGGGCCCAGGATGGTATTTGTCATTCAACAACTTCTCTAAGTTCCCCAGTTCTGTCCTCAATCATGTTACTGGTACTTCATATCAAACTGCTTATGCTAGGTTAGACAGTTTCAAGCACTACTGTTTATGATGACTAGCCATAACTCTTCAAGGTTCCTTATTTTCAGGATTCCAGCGGCTGTGTTATACAAAGGATTTCCTTTACTACATATGCTTTTTTCAGTCAGTTCTGAATCTTGGGTTAATTTTGTTGTTGTTAGTTGTGAAGTCGTATCTGACCCATCGCGACCCCATGGACAATGTTCCTCCAGGCCTTCCTGTCCTCTATCATCTTCTGGAGTCCATTTAAGCTCACGCCTACTGCTTCAGGGACTCCATCCAGCCACCTCATTCTCTGTTGTCCCCTTTTTCTATTGCCCTCAATCTTTCCCAGCATTAGCCTCTTCTCCAGTATTTTTGCCATGAAAACCCCATGGACGGTACCAAAAGGCAAAAAGAAGGGTTAATTAGCCTGTCCTAAAATAACAGACCAGTCACTTTACATAGAAAGTCAGATAAAAGTGACATTTTCCTAATGATTCATATTAATATAATCTTGGACTGGGAAAAAATGGGATCAATGTATGAATATGTCTGGAACAAATTCTTACTTTGTCCTTTAGATTAAAAACATTTGTGGCCAACACTACTCACGAGGATGTTACCCAAAATAATTATCACCTTGATGTGGCAATGCTCCATAATTTAATTTTACTTATATTTACAATCAGTTCAACAAAGCAAGCTCCTACTCTTCTCATTTTGCAGGGGAGAGTCTGAGGCTCAACCTAGTCGTAAAATTCTGCACATCTAAAAATAAAAAATATAAACTGCATTATAGGTATGATTTATTCTTGTCATTATTTATACCAACAATACTTATGGTACATTTTTATTCCTAAAAAGCTAGAAAATTATTTTCTTATTTTAATTATGTAACATGCACCTTTATTTTTCCTAGTAATGGGTTTGTTTAGCATAAAGAGGCTTGCCCTTCTGAGTTAATAGAGAATTAGGTAATGGTGAATGATCAAGCAGAAGGTCACTGTCATAAGCTATGCTTAGAAACATATATGAAGGCTTCTGATAGATTTTTCTTGAGCTATTCACAACAATAAAAGATGCTAAGGTTGAATGGGACAATTATATTCCTCATCATCTCAACAGGTATTTGGGAAACAGAATGTTGAATTAAATGATACCTAGTTAATCTTGCACAATTATTTTAGTTTTTAGTAATTTCCTTCCAACCCCTGCTTAAATACTGGAAGCAGCATATACACTTATATTGCAAGAAAGTTAGCCTAGAAAGCCATCTTCAATACATTATGGCTCTTACCAGTAGTTGCCCCATTCGATCATTGTTCCAGGCTGAAAAGAAACAAAATACATTAGATTTAAAAGGACTTCTTCATAACCACAAATTGAGAATTTACCCTTGTTTCTAGAAACCATTTCAGTTTCTTTCTAAAAGCAACACAAGAACAATGACTTAACACAGTTAGCAGTTGAAGTGCTTACTTCATCAAAAATATGACACTATTGTCAAAAAGTAGAATTTTCAGTAGAAAACAAACACAGGTAGTCTTGGCACTCTAGTTAGGCATTTCTATCAAGAACTAAACTGCCATTTTGTCTACCAGTTGTATTATCTGAATAAGCTTCCACAAGTACAGACTCTTAAGGCGTTATTTCTGAGTAATTAACTACAGTTAATCCAATAAGATGCAGGCTAAATTCTGAGATTGTACTGAAAACAAGTATGTTTCTACTTTAAAAATAAGTTATGCAAGCTCTATACCTGTGAGGAAAAAACCCCCACTCACACGTAATTGATAAGACCTTAATTCATAGATATTGGGTCCTGGCCTGGGAACAGGTTCATTCCAAAAGCTGAACTCCAAGAGCAACTGATTCTTGCGTGACAGAAGCATGTTTCCTCTTGCTTTGCGAAACTCTGTAAATTCCTAAAAAATAAATAAATACTGGATTTCTTAAGAGTATTATGAATAGACATATTTAAAAAAAACCAGATTCTCTTTAAATATCCATAAGGAAAAGATACAAATGCCCCAATCTTATTGGCTTTTCACAAAGCTTTAAAAATTTGGCTATGTACCTGGACGTGGGGCCTGGAATGTATTAAGGGCCCTGTCATTTTTGCATTAGTATTAGTTCATTAATCATCATGGATGCTGTTTATATTTATTTGTTTTGTGGATGTTTTTATTGTTTTAATGTTTGTTAAATTGTTTTAATTGTTTTATAATTTTAGAATTGTAAGCTGTACAAGATCATTTGGTTGAGTTTGGGGGCTATAGAAAATGAATAAATCAATGAATGAATGAATCAATGAACATGAATGATTCCTAATAGGTACCCAACTCTAGATTTGTCAATGATAATATAAATATTATTTGAATACACTTTACTTTATATAAGATTTGAGGTACATAAGCTAATCATTTTAAAGTCAAGAGAGAGAAAAAGGAGTGTGAGAATAATAATAAGAAATCTCATATAATTGTAAAATAATATAGTCTTTAAAGTAGCTTTTCCTTACCTGGTATAATTTAAATGTATTTGGCTTCAACTCCTAGAATCTCTCGTCAGCATATCCAACAGTGATTCCAGGAATTGAAGGCCAACACACGTAGAGAGCACCAGGTTGAGGAAGTCTGGATTAAAACATGTAACTTTAATTAAGATGAAGCAGTAGACAATTTTATATAGTTATAAAACTGTGTTGACATAAACCACTCATCTTTTTCTTAAATAATATAAAAGATTGATGTAATATCATAAATAAATGGTCAGAGCACTCCATTTTTTATATAAAGCTGGATAATGATGTAGAGCTCCAAATAAAATTGGGCCACTAATACATGGTGATGAAGCTGCAGAAAACTTTTCCAAAATATAATCTTTCACTAGTATAGCAGTGTCTCGGAGACATGAATTCTTGGTAGAGATAGTAAGCTTACAGGAACATGTCAGAAAGTGATCTATGGGTAGACAATTAGATAACTTTGCAAATAGAAGTAAATAAGAGGAGCTGAGTTTTCATGGCAAAGCATCCTGAGGACTATATTCTATTAGACCAAGAGGCTCTCAATCAGCCACTTTCAAGCCCAGAGTCTCTTCCATGTGGCCACTGATTTTTTTTCATATATCACCAATCATAAGCAGCCTTTTTCATTTTCCTCTCTGATATAGCCCTGTTTGTTTTTACAGGGATTGGGGCGTGGGGGAAACAAGACACTGGGCAAAGTCATCTGCAAAGTATCCAGAACAAAACAGGAGTAAGATATTTTCTCTTCATGAGGAAGGGAAACTTCAGATCAGAAGTTACAAAAAAGATTAGAAAGTGTTGATAGAAATCGCTCAATTCTACCTTATTATCTCGAAGTCTACTCATGACTTCTGTAAGGGCTGGATAGCCACCTTCATATCGCCAGAGATGGACTGAAATCAAAAGATGCATATTTGAGTTATTTTTTCTTACAGGAGATACATATGTTGCTTCCATCTGCTGAATCAGATATAAGTATTCCATAGAACATTTGAATTTTGCTGAGTCAGTATTTGCTCTTTCTTAGACTCTGCAGGACTTGAGTCTGATCAGCTCCCTGTAATCAGCCTTCTGTTAATCTAATTTGTATAGTAGATCCATTTTTTCTTGCCCATTCTTGCCCACCCTTTGCAACTTCACATCCAAACTGGAACAAAACATCTTTTGCAAACATTGGAGTAATTTTGCATTCTGCTATATGTCTTATCTCCTACCAGCCTGATCTTGCTCTCCGTACCACGTGTTCCACGTCCCCACCAGTGTACATGGATACTCCTTCCCTTCATGGATCTTTGGCAGAACGTTTTGACTGATTAAAACAAAAACAAAAGGAATGCATATAAGCTGCATGCTATCGACTTCACTTTCTCCCAAAGTATTTACAGTATTGGTGACAATTGATTGTCACTAACACTTTTATTATCTATCAGTATTCAACACAATCTAGGCTGATGTGAAAAACCTCTAAGATATCAATGGCCAAGAATCCTTGTTAGAATCTAGATCAGCGGTTCTCAACCTTTTCCGGGGCTCGACCCCGGGGCGCATTGCGTATGCGCGGCACGACGGGGTGCATCGCACATGCGTGGCGGGGCACATTGCGCATGCGCGGCACATTGCGCATGCGCGGCACATTGCGCATGCGCGGCACATTGCGCATGCACGGCGTGACGGCCCGCATCGCAAAGAGGAAAAAAAATGGCCGACCAAAAAAAAAATATGGCGGGCCTACATCGCGCATGCGCAGCGCGTCGGCCTGCATGGCAAAGGGGGAAAAATGGCCGCCCCAAAAAAATGGCTGACCAAATAAAAATATATGGTGGGCCTGCATCGCGCATGTGCGGCAGCCCGCATGGCAAAGGGGAAAAATGGCTGACCCCCCCCCCAAAAAAGGCTGACAAAAAAAAATGGCCGACCAAAAAATAATAATGGCGGGCCCGCATCACGCATGCGCGGCGCGACGGCCCACATCGCAAAGGGGAAAAAAATGGCCGACAAAAAAAAATGGCGGACTGCGGTGTTTGGCGACCCCTGTGAAATGGTCGTTCGACCCCAAATGGGGTCGCGACCCACAGGTTGAGAACCACTGATCTAGATACTTTAAAATCACCTGAAGTTGGCATTCTAAATGGGCCTTGACAAAGGAAAATCTGGACTTTTATTTCTTTTAAGAAGAGCCCTTCAAGAGTATTTCGGCACAGTTAATGTGGATATTTCTCATATTTAATAGCATAATTATGACTTTTACACATTGAGCAGAATGAGGTGGTAGTATCCTGAACAACAGAACCATACGAGTTTTATGGCTTATCTTACAGTATGCAAAATATCCCTGCATGTACAAAAATGCATATGGGGAAAAGATTCTAGCTCTCTGTTGTACCATTTTTTTTTCAGCGATCTGTTTCAACACAGAAGTCAAATACTATCCATTTTATAATCTGAGATAACTTATTCTTGCTCCTTTCAAGCAAGCAGACGAACTATTTGCCTAATCTTACTGTATGTATGTATGTTTACCTAGAAGTCTTACTGAGTTCATAAAATTGGCTCCTTAGTAAATATGCATAAGATTTAGAATCCGATACCTGGATTTGAAAGCATCTAGCCGGATATCAGGACTTACCAAAGTTTGTTGTAGGAGTCTAGACATTCCGGTTTGACATTGTGAACTGAAACATCAAACATCCATGTTAAATGGTTGAGAGAAAGGCACAAACTCTAATAGAGAAATATTAAATATAGAAATAGACACTCACATTGCAATTTATAAAGGCTGCTAGTCTCCTTTTTGGCTAAGAGGTTGGAGTGAGCATCTTTCCTGGGATCAACCTTGCGGACAAACAGTGATTTTAACCAACTTTCCTCTCCAGATTGGTTATGTGATAAGGCAAGACCCCTGCAAGAAATGGTTGAAATATAAAATCTAAATTATATTCATTGTTAATTCCCAACATTGCATTTATTTTTGTACAAATATCTTTTTAGGTAAAATTATGTTTATGTATATTTAAAATTTGGATAAGCTTATATGCATGCACACAGATAAAAGATCCAAATATTTTTTTTTAAATGTTTACCGCTATATTCTTCTGTTTTTAAATATATTTTGTCAATATTCTTTATTTTGGTAAAAAAGAAAGCACAATTTTAAAGAAGTCTTAAGTAACTAGTGTGTTGTCAGAGAACTTTTTCAAGGATTTTAGAGTGCAAGCATAGCTTGACAACTATGTCTGCTATCAAGGAAGATATCCCTGGAAATAGTCCTGCAAGAAGGGGACGACAGAGAATGAGGTGGCTGGATGGAGTCACTGAAGCAGTAGGTGTGAGCTTAAATGGACTCCAGAAGATGGTGGAGGACAGGAAGGCCTGGAGGAACGTTGTCCATGGGATCGCAATGGGTCGGATATGACTTTGCAATTAACAACAACAACAGCAAGTGACATTGAGATGATAATTTCCACTGTGGAGCAATGGGGACTTTTCAAAACAAAGCAGAAGAACTAAAACTTTGTATCTTTTTTAAAAAAAAATTAATTTGGTGTTGCGAATAGTGAATCAAAAGCGATAAGAAGTAAAGGAACAACCCACTTACTCAAAGAAAAATTCAACTCTGGTACAACCCATTAACACAACATACATTCCTCATCCACCTCCTCCCCATTGCTTTAATAAGCCAGGAGGGGCAGGGGTCTACAGAGCAGGAAGTTAAGCATACAGTCCCAGGATCCTGTCCATTTCCTCAGGTTCAAATCCTTCCCAGATAACCAGGCAAGAATCCTCCCCAGGTATGTCCCCCAGACATGCAACAAGGCCAGGGTTCAACAGTGAGCAAATTTGAGTGACAAGACAGATGAACAAATTCTTCTGCAGACTCCTGCAAGGGGTCTCCAAGCCCCCTCTATGCAAAAGGACATGTATCCACCTGAAATAAGACCGTGAGATGGCTTTCCACAGATGCAATAATGGTAAAGAACTAGTGATGCTTCACCACCTTTATTGCCACAAGGTAGGCCTTAACAGTGGCTCTAAGCCATGTTCTAATATATATTCAGAATGTTCTGTGTACAAGATATTAATATAGGCACAACCACAAATAGTGATCTCATATTATTGAAATATCATTCTTGCTTCTTAATTCATGTCACAAATGATTTGACTTAAGTGGGTAGAAGTGAATCAAACAATATGACATGACCAAGAGTTCCCAGGTCTCATTGCTTGGTTTATGAGAAAACCCTGTTTCCTAGGAAACTAGAATATCTCAAGGACATTTGAATTGCCTGTACATCTTTATCAAGCATACTCTTTAACAAAGTATAAACAATGCATACCAGAGCATCTTTATATAATGCCTTCTACACTCTGGATTCAGTAGCATAATCAGAACATTTTTATACAGCCTTTGTTACCAAACACTAGCCTCTATCATTCTTTAATGGTGTTTACTGCACTCATGTATACTATACATGGGTAACCTATTCACACTAACCTTACATTGGGCCCCCTAAAACATGGGGTTTGGTGACTCACTCTTTTCAATAAATAATAGTTTGGATCATCACCAGTTGTTTCAGTAACGTCCTTGAGGGCATTTTGAATGATCTTAGTGTGAATGTATTTATTTTTATTTACTACATTTATATGCTGCTCATCTTGTGGTACAAAGAGACACTGAGCTGCTGTGATTAATAGATAATGGATAAGGGATTATGCTTTTCTTATTTTTAAAAAGTTAAAGTATAAAGAATAAAATAAGGTAAAAGTACATGTTCCTCTTTACACTCTAGCAGCAATTCTCTCTCAAAACTAAAAAAAATTGACTGGGATAACATATCTGGAAGCACCAGGTTGGGGAAGACTGCTATGGGTGGGAAATTAGAAAGGAAAACTGAAGCTGAGGTATCTAGTGCCAAAGAGCATAAAACAGTTTAAACCTTCATTTGAAAGAGACTTGGTATGGGTGCCGGTGAATTATCAAAGATGGCAGCATTTCTCAACCTTGGCAATTTTAAGATGGGTGAACTTCAACTCCCAGAATTCCCCAGCCAGCAATGCTGGCTGGAGAATTCTGGGAGTTGAAGTCCATGCATCTAAAAGTAACAATACTGGACTAGATGCTGCCAAATGGCAGCTCAATCTTGGTAACTTTCAGATGATGGACTTCAACCCATGGCTAGTTGGGGAACTCTGGGAGTAGAATCCATCCATCTTAAAGTTGTCAAGGTTGAAAAACACTGGGATATGGGATGCAAAGGGCAGGGGGAAAGTTCTGGTACAGGTTTTTATTTATTACTTTTATATATCACCTTTTATCTGAGAGCCCAAGACTCTAAGCTATTTAGTGTTTTCTCTCCATTTTTCCTCACAACCACCATATGATGCATATTTTATCCATCCACCCATCCATCACGTATCTATATTGCCCATCTCACCTAAGTGACATAAAATATGTCACAAAATATAAAAGCGTAAAGAAGAACAAAGTTAAAAACATAATTAAAAGATAGGGTTACTGTATTAAAAGTTTAAACAATGGAGAGAACACCCTCACAAAATCAACAATTTCCAGGGTTGCCTAATACTCTTTGACCCCCATGCCAATTGGAAGAGTCAGGTCTTAACAGTCTTTCTGAAGGGCAGGAGAGTGGGGGCTCATCACACACAGGATCCAGGCAATGCGTGAAACCATGCTCCCCTGGTCTGCGGAAAAAACGCCCTCCATGGAACTGGTCCTTGGCACCCAAAAGTTTGGGAGTTGTTGCTTTAACCGATGGGATCCACAACATATCCTCCCTGGTGATTGGGTGGGACACAACAATGTAACTGGGAGAAGATATTGCTTGGGTAACAGGTCCCATGCCATGAATGGCTTTAAAGGTGATAACTAATTGGACCCATATATATTGGGCACAGCAATGGTGACTAATCCAAAGACATTCAGTAAACTTTATAGCCATGTGGAAACTTGTACAAGTAGTCCTGAACTTACAACCATTCATTTAATGATCACTGGAAGTTACAATGGTACTGAAAAAAGTGACTTATGACTCTTTTCATACTTAGGACCACTGCTGCATCCACATGGTCACATGATCACATGACACTTGGCAACTGACTTGTATTTATAACAGTTGCACTGTCCCAGGGTCATGTGATCACCATCTGTAACCTTCCCAGCTGGTTTCCAACAAGCAAAAGCCAGATTTGCTTAATGACAGCATGATTCACTTAACTACTGCAGTGATTTGCTTAACAACTACGATGAAAGGCAATTAAATTGGGACAAATTTCACTTAACAACTGCCTTGCTTAGTAACGGAAATTTTGGACTCAATTGTTGTTGTAAATCGAGGACCACCTGTAATGGATCTCTCTGGTAAATAAAATTCAAAAAGTGTCTGATAGCCCTTGTTTGAAATGGACAATGTTATTTAAAGTATAAACTTTCTTGGGAAGAAGCTTACTTGATCAGATGCAAAGTGATCACTTTTCATGTGGAATTTAAATAAATCGGGATGAGGCAAGGGAGGAGAAGACAAGGTAGTTTTGCAGATGAAAGGTGGAGGTCAGATTATGGGCACCTTATTAACAGCTGAAATGTGCTTAAGGCCCTTTTGTTTGCTAAATCCTTCTGAGATAGCCTGAAACCTTTCAGTGCTCAGCTCTCTCCCACTTGATAAGATTTGTGATGAAATATCCTGAGAATGTTCTGCGTTTATTCAGCTGGTTTGATAACTCCTTGTGCCCTTTTTTTGGGGGGGGGAGCACAAAGTCTGACCTGTCTGTCCTATATAGAATCCAGAAGGGCTTTGGTGGCAGATGATGACATATATCGCTGTTAAATAAAATAATTGGGGAAGAGTCAATTCATGGGCAGGAAGGTAGCCAATGGGCTTCACATAAGAAGTGAAGAGGCAGGTAAATGGAGGGGGAATGGCTTGATAAAAATTTATATTAATATATTTAAGCCAATTCTTTGCCTTTTCTTAGTATAGCACACTGGGAAAGAATTGTCCAGTGGATTGCAAGTGGATGCAGTAAGAAGGAAAAATCTACAGTTGCAGCTTACTTTACATAGCATTTGGTATACAATACTGAAATGACAGGACTGCAGTATATTATCCAATGACTACTGTTAAAGGATACCTATGACCCATTATAAAGGTCTCCAAAATCACTCACAATTTAATAAGGACACAAATGGACACGTTGAAATAAAGGTGAGATATACATATAATAAGGGATGGGGTGGGTGTCTCAAAACTGTCTTGCTGGGGGCTGGGGCTTAATTATGGGAATTTCGAGAAGGAACTAGTTTACACGTGCAGAGGGCTTGATTCCATCCTCTAAATCCCGATCCCTAAACTGTCGGGATTTACCCAACACGGCCCCCACCATACAATCCAAACTCGTCCCGTGCGCACGCGTGTTGCAACAAACCAGCCACTGGCGGGTTAGAAAGGGGGGGGGAAGGGGCGCACCATAAGGGCTCCGAAAAGGGTTACACAGATCCAGTCTGGGCGCTCTATCACGCATTCTCTATCCATGGGCGCGTTTACAGCCATTCTCTGCAGAGAGCTGGAGCTCTGCTCTTCCCTCTCCCACAAGTGCCCAGAACGAAGGAAACGGGGAGCTCCTAGGTATCACCTGATTCGCCCGTGACCTTGAGGATGACGGCGGCCGCGGTAGAGGGGAGGGGGGGAAGATGTGCTTGGCATACTTTTCCCTCCCTTTTCTGCAGCTTCGCTCACCTGAGGTAGAAAAGACGGAAAGTGGCCCCCGGTGCCGGGAAGGGGCCACGGCGGAGGCGGTCCCCGCTCCCCCGCAGCAACACTCCGGCCGCCATCTTGACCACCTACGCTGGCGGCGGAGGGGAGCGGAGCGAGTGGGGCGCGTTGCACCTGGACAGCCACTAGAGGGCCTTGGGGTAGCGAAGGGGACGGGTGTGTGTGTGAAAGAGCCGATCTGCAAATACGACGCGATTGAAAGGAAGGGTAAATGGGGTAGCAAAAAAGATTTTAAGAGAACAGCCCGCGAATAAATCTCGCTACTGCTCTTTTTCCTACCTGCAAAATTTCTATAGGTTTAGCCACGTTAAAAAAAAACAGTCCATTCAGAGGATGTGGAAGAATGTTTAAGATGGGACCCTCCCCCGGAGGAGGAGTACTTGGATTCTCCCCCCTCTCCATCTATATGGCAGGGAATGCAGCCTTAAGGGAGATTTTAGATATATACTGATAGTTTACCAAAGCAAAGGATAGCCCAAGATGTTTCTGTTTTTCTAAAAAAAACAGCAGATTGTGCTCCCCCACAATGTGAAGATTTCAATTTAAGGACAAATCAGCTCTTCAGATTCTACCCAGAACATGGGGATTTTTCTTTAAAATTAGGACATTTTTATCAAATGAATATGCTTTGGCTATATAAGTATGTCCACATAAATAAATATCACCCAGTCAATCCAAATGAAAGCTGGGACATGACACTGAAGTAAAGACTAGGATAGAGAAAGCTAGAACAGCATTCTTCAAAATGAAAAAGGTCTTCTTCAGTCAGGACATAAGCCTAAGACTGAAAATCAGACTTCTCAGATGCTATATTTTTTCTAGCCTGCTCTATGGACTAGAGAGTTGGTCTCTGACAGAAGGCCACCTGAAGAGACTAGAAGCATTTGAAATGTGGATTTACAGGCAGCTGTTACGTATAAGTTGGGTTGACAAGATCAGAAATGAGGTGATAAGCCACCTGGGAAAGCCAAGGGAAATAAAACAATTAAAAAATGAAAATTAGAATATTTTGGACATGTGATGCAACCCCCAGAAAAATATGGCATACTCCATTTAATCCTCCACGGAAAGATTGAAGGCAAATGAGGTCCAGGCAGAAGAAGAGTATCGTGGCTTCAAAATCTAAGGGACTGGTTTGGACAAAACTAAGCAGCACTTTTTCATGTGGTTGCTGATAAAAACAGGATCGCCAACATGATCGCCAATGTCCGATAACGGATATGGCACAAAAAGAAGTCAATCCAAATCGATCCCCAAAGAACAAAGCAGCATTGGCTGTAGTTAGTAGTCAGAAGAAAATCTATCAGAAAACTCCAGGGCTATAAGCCATTTTGGTATTGTTGGCAAAAAAATAAAAATCTACAAGAGTCACTTTATAGAGGAGATGGGCAGCATAAAAATTTAATAAAGATGTTCCCATGTAGTCATCACAAGAGCCAAATCTAATTCAAGAAATACGATTGTATATGTCAATACAATATTACAGTAGAGTATACTTTTATTAGTAGTGTACTGTGTAGGAGAGTATTTAGGAAAATGAAATTCTGGCTAGGAAAGTTTTGGCCAACTATCAGGCGTACTATATGATGAGGAAAGTGCTGATGATGGAAATTGCTATCCAAACTTTTTTTTTTTTACTAAGTAATCCTCTCATTATCTATAAATGGTTAAAAAAAAGTAAACCCTAAAAATAGCATTACTCATAGAAAGCCAAACAACTGAACTGAATAGACTTCTCTGAAGTTGAATTCCCCATATTTATAGAAAGCAAATAAGTTTCAGTTCAGAGAAACATCAGAGTTACTATTGCCACTAATAAGATACAGTATTTCTTCATCACTTTGTTTGCTTTTTTTGTGTGGTTTGATTTGCTTGTTTATTATATCAGTTGTAAATGAATTCTAGTGCTTTACTGGAACTTTTTAAAGTATCCAGTCTGTACATTGCTTTATGTACTTTCAGGCAGGAGTGAACATATAATACTTTAAACACAAATGTTAACATTTTATTGCATGTACACACTAACTTTAGTTTATTATTAATCATGCTTCCTATATATATCAATAAAATATTTTCCTTGAGACAGGCAGAGAAGTCCCAAATTATTTTCCAACCTTTCATTTGTCTGGAGAAGAAACGTTTAGTTCTTGGAGTTTTTCACTAAGAAAGCTAGTATCTCTGTCAGTCAGATTTTCTGTGTCTGCTACACTTTCCAGGAACTTCTGGCCTGCACAAGGTTTCCCCGTCATGGGATCAATTACTTTCCCAACCTTGTACACAATCTCAGCAAGCTCATGTTTCACATTCTTGTTTTTTCGTTCAGGCAAAGCTTTCAGAAGGACAATGTCTCCCTCAATGCACTGCTGTTCAGGATCATGAGCAAAGTATGTTTTTCGCTTCTTGTAGAACTGTAGAAGAGGGAAAAGAGCATGAAGATCAATGGTTGGTGGTTGTGTTATTTTGAGAAAGATTAAAATGATGCATTTAGTTAGATGGGTTTAAAATCTTTACTGGGCATAAGTACCAGTATTCTGATATTTCTTTAAGAGCACCTGAAATTTGAATTGCCATAGAAAATTATATTGTTCTTTGTCCTGCTTAGTTCCAGGGTCTACTTGTTTTGTATTATGCTGACCTAGTTCCTACAGTAAGTTTATTGGTGCATGATGTGGCAAGGGGTATCATTTTTCAACTAGCTTGTTGCAGAGCCTGATTTGGGCTGTGAAGGAGTGACTAGCTCAAGGTCACTCAGCTGGCTTTTGTGGTTGGTAGCATCGTGGGAAACACTACATAAAATTGTTTTACAAATGTGAGGGCTTTGAGTTTAAAGACTGCAATTAAAAAAACAGATAAAGTTTATAAGAATTAGTGCAGATACATAGTGTGCCTCCATTCACTTTATCCCTGTGACAACCATATGCAATTTAGCCTAACAGAGAGCTTACTGGTGCTACCCAGTGAACTTTGTCGACTGGAAATATTACTAATTTCTCTAATTTGATATTTTTCTCACTGGCATTAATGTCGACAAACAATACTGTATAGTAACTGATTTATACAGAAAAACAGAATCTTCTAGTCCAACCTTTGCTCAAGCAGAAAACACTATACCATTTCAGAGAAATGGTTGTCCAATCTCTTCTTAAAAACCTCCAATGATGGAGCACCCACAACTTCTGGAGGCAAGCCATGATATCCTTGCTTCAATCAGATTGTACCCAAACATGAGACAGAAGAGACTGAAATAAAGAAGACCCCCTCAAGGAAGTTTACCCACCAGTATCTAATTATTTAATAGTATTTGTCTGGGCAACTACAATAGGAAAAATTTAAAAAGATAATACAATCTTAATTGAAAGCCTATAATTGACACTCTTAGCCAGCCAGTGCTACTACAGTATCACCTTTGTCTCCTTATCTCATGAGAAAAGGAAACTCTTAACAGATCCTCTTTAGTGTTGTAAAAGATGCCAAAGATAGATATAGTCACAACTAGTTGAACTAATTTTCAGTGCCACAATTCAGTCATAGATTTATAAACGAAATATGTACAGAATTAACTTTCTTCACTGTTACCCATAGCCAATTCAATATATTTGTGATTTATGCCAGTTTTCCTGGGTTTCTAGACATTTGAATCAGTTTTTGTTTTAAAAACATACAAACTTTAACCAATGCAAAGATCAACATTTCCTGTGCCTGCACCAAATTATATTTCTCAAGTTAATACAACCTTGTGCCTTTCTCGTCTTGATTTTTTTGCTTTTTATTTTAAAATAACATACTTAGAAATATTATAAAGGTATTGTCAGACCAGATGAAATTTGCATGTTAGCATTAAAATTAAGACCTGGCATCAAGTGGTTGTAGAACACTTTTAAGACACACAGCATCTTATATAATCCCAGCATTGTACTTTTATGTTATCTTTTGTCACAATATCTCACAATAATGATTTTCTCAGTAACTCCATGAATTAGGCAATTCAAGAAATTGAAGCTTAACAGCTTACACTCTCAGCTCTGAATAAATCTTTACCTTTAATAAATAAGGGTCCAGTACCAGCCTTGTTACTCTCACTTTAGCTGTTTGATGCATTTTGGTTCCAATTACTTTCCCTATGATCCATTTTGCATGAACAACTCCACGTAATGCAGACATGGCTTGGTTGCTAACATTCAGGTATTCTGTAAAATAAATGTAAGCATAATTTACTTTAGTAAAGAACTTTCATGCATTGTTGAAGCCAACACACCTAGAAAACCTGCTAAAATATAATTTTTCCTATATTTCAACTTTCTTCTTAGAAATGATTTATATGATTAATATAGTTATCCATCTCACACAATTGATTATAGGCAGCTTACAAGATTAAAACAATAACCCTGCTAGACAATTCCTTGGTGCCTAAGAAAACTCTCAACTTACCCATAACAACAGAGCCCATTTACTTTTTACCCAAATACCTCGGGGAACAGCTAATTCTTCAATGCCTTGCAAAAGGCTAACAAGGTTGGAGTAATCTGAATCTCTAGAGGATAATGTTCCCTAGGGCAGGTGGAGCCAGGCTCCATAAAGATTACACTATGTAATAGAAGGGACTGAGACTGTATTACAGATAGTGAGGTGGGCAGAAACAATGGGAGAGAGGTGTCCCACAAATAACCTGGCCCTATGATTGTTATAGATAATGAGCAGCACCTTGAATTGCACCCAAGAGCCTACTGGAAGCCAGTACAGCTTGCAGAGCTGGGTTACAAGGAATGCCAAAAACTGCCTATACCACTGCGTTCTGGACCACCTGCAGCTTTTGCGTGCACTTCAAGGGCAGCCCCATGTACAGTGTTATAGTAATCCAAGCAGATGAGTCACCATAAGCAAGTAACTGCTGGCCCAGGAAGGTGTGCAATTGGTGCACAAGACAAATCTGTACAAGACCCCCTCTGGCTATCACCTGGGGACTTCTGGGATTTGAAGACCACACATCCTGAAGTTACTGAGGTTTGAGAAACACTGGTCTAAAATATGCAGGAGTAAGGAGTATTAGGCACGTTTGCTGCTTTGAATTATTTATAAAAATAAAAGTGGGATATAAAATAATTACCATTCTGACATCAACATTATAGTCCTAGTGGACAATCACTTAAATATGAGCCAGCAGTGTGCTGCAGCTGCCAAAAAAGCCAACACAATGTTAGGCTACATTAACAGAGGATGGAATCAAGATCACATGAAGTGTTAATACCACATTACAATGCCTTGGTAAGGCCACACTTGGAATACTGCATCCAGTTTTGGTCACCGTGATGTAAAAAAGATGTTGAGAGTACAGAGAAGAGCAGCAAAGATGATTAGGGGACTGGAGGCCAAAGCATATAAGGAATTGGGTGTGTCTAGTTTAATGAAGAGAAGGACGAGGGGGGACATGATAGCAGTGTTCCAATATCTCAGGGGCTGCCACAAAGAAGAGGGAGTCAAGCTATTCTCCAAAGCGCCTGAAGGCAGGACAAGAAGCAACGGATGGAAACTAATCAAGGAGAGAAGCAACCTAGAACTAAGGAGAAACTTCCTGACAGTTAGAACAATTAACCAGTGGAACAACCTGCCTCCAGAAGCTGTGAATATGCTCCAACACTGGAAATTTTTAAGAAGAGACTGGACAGCCATTTGTCTGAAATGGTATAGGGTTTCCTGCCTGAGCAGGGGGTTGGACTAGATGACCTCCAAGGTCCCTTCCAACTATTGTTATTATTATTATTAGAACTCTTCTCTACCGGTGATCTTAAAGGAGGTGCCGGACGGGAGAAACACTCGAAATTAACTGCCTCCCAGTACGGCTCCCACAAATCCGCCGTTCCCGTTTGGTTCTCACCCCCACAAAGGGAGGAATACACCACTTTCTCCGCGTCCCGGAAAACCCATTTGCGCCCCCTCCCTCGAAGTCATTCAAAGCCCTTACTCTCTGCTCGGTCTCAAGACTGGAAACCGGGAGGTGGAATCCAAAAAAGGAAAAGGCGGAGCCAGAGCCGGAAGGATCGCCGTTTCCGTAATGACGCGATTAGAAAAGGAGTGGGTGTGGCTGCTGTTGCAGCCTGCCCCGCCGCGGCTTTGAACGGCTGCGGGCGTGAAGCGTTCCAGGTTCGAGGATGGGCGGCTTTGAGTGGAGAAGCTGGCGATATAATTGAAAGTGGTTTTGAGAAGCATTTCTTTGATAAAGATTGGGAAAGCGAATTCAATGCAACCGAAGCTTTTTCTAACTTGCAGAGGTCTTGTAGATTGGTTTCCTCCCTCTTGCAGTTTTTAATTTTTTTTATCATTCCGTCTTCTTATAAATAACTCAAAGCATCTAAGCATTTCTAAAGCATCTAAAGCATTTCGCCTCCTGTTTTGTTCACAGCAGTAACGCTGAGAGGTAAGTTGGGCTGAGAGTGACCTGCCCGAAGTCACATGGCCGGCTCTCATGCCTAAAGTGGGACTAGAACTAGCCGTTTCCTGGTTTCTGGCCTGGTGCCTTAATCATTAGATCAAAGTGGCTTTTGTGCGTCATTGAAAGCTGTTTTCGTGGGGGTACCGCATATCTCTTTTTAAATGGTATTTTTTTCTGGCAATGCTTATGCTTTTAACAATTATATGATAATACAAAAACTAATGTCACTGTAGGTGGCAGCACCGATTCCTCTTTTTTTAAGTGATCCTTAAAAACTAAATGGGATCACAGTTGGTTAATACTTGCAGGAAAGACCAGTGTGGGGTGCCACTAGATTGGACACTTAATATAATGTTGGAAAAAGGCAAGGGTGAACCATGTACATATTGTGGCCAAGAAAATAACAAGTGCCCGTGAGAAATGGAAACTGATTTGAGGAGGAGTTTAAGCTATGAAGCTTTCCTATCGTTTTTGGAAAAGGCAGATGTATTACATTTCTATCAGTATCCTCATGGAAAAAATTGATAGTGACACAATTCAATTTATTATGTGTGTACTTGACAAAGTCCCATCACTGAAAATTGCTGTGTTTTTAATAATACAAATAATGGAATAAAAATAGAATTATTTACACTATATCATTTTAAAGTTAAAAATCAGAAAATGCTTTGGATGCTCTAGTTCCATTACAAAAATATATCTAAATACAGTCTCAGTCATTGTCTTCATATATTTATTTTTTCTATACTTGTAATCCTTAGTCATCCCTACTTACTGTCACTCATGCCCTGGTCACTTCCTGATTTGAGTATTGTAATATACTCCACGTGGAGTTACCATTGAAGAGAATCTGGATTTCAGGTGTGCAAAATGTAATACCCCCACCCCCAGGCAGTTATGTCTGTTTCTAGCAGAATTCACATTAGTCTTCTGCTGTACAAGCTGCATTGGTTACTGTTCTGTTTCCAGGTCCAATTCAAAGTCCAGATTTTGACCTACGTAGCATGGGACCAAATTACTTGAGGGACTGCCTCTCCTGGACTATATCTTCCCCTTCCCCTCAGATCCTGTCTACTGGGGAGCTACATTTGGCAGGTTTGAGTAAGCTAGGTTTAGAAGGTCTTTTCTGCTGTGGCACCTGTGCTGTGTAATACCCTCCCCCCTGAGGTGAGACTGGCTCCATCACTTTTGACTTTATGAAAGTCCCCCAAGACCTGACTATGCCATCAGGGTGGGCACTCCAGGAGACTAGTGAAATAGCTCCTTTATTAACATCCCTCCACCTATTATTTCTTTTTATTTTTTATTTTACAATTTTTAATGTTTTGCAATAATTGTTATGGATATTATCTATTTTTAGCATTATTGTACACTGTCCAGAATCACTTATTTTGTGAAATAGGTAGCTATACAAATTTGAAAAACAAAAATGTTGCTGTGTCATGTGAGCATAGCAAGGCACAATTTAGTGTTGTGTGTTGTGTAAGCCACACCTAGTTTGATCCAGTGTGTCATGCAATCCAAGAATATGAGTTTAATTGAGTAAGGTCATGGTTGCATTAATGTGTTATTTGAACACATTGCTTGAAAGCCAAAATGTGAATGTTGTTTGGGGCTGAAATGAGAAAACTGTTAAGTTTTGAGTAAGTAGATCAACAATTGACATGGAAGTACTATTCTCTACATAGTAGTATACGGTAATATTTATGTAAGATAGCTAAGAATCCTGTATGTTATGTTTCAGACATAATCTGTACAGTACCAGGTTGGAGAAGATTATACTAAATTTACTTTCTACCTTCTGACCCAAGTTGTATTTTGAAGAATGCTTAATATGTCTATTACTTAAAGTGTCTAACTTTCAAATGCCATCTCACAACATGGATTCCCCAGTCCAATCAGATAGGAAGGCCAAGAAAAGCTTCAAATAGTCTTTGGATATGGCTGCCCAAGATGGTATCACCTCTCTTAATTCTGAAGTCCTTGAAGTAGCTGATTCAACACAAATCAGTCTCCCAGATAGAAAATATTGAACTTACATACAACATCTTGTCTAGAGCACATTTTGAACAACTAGATTCTATGGTAAGATAGTGGGAGGTTCTGTGGAGTTTCATTTGAAGAAAGATTGTGTATCTGGTGTTGAAGGCATCACAGATATCCTGTATAATTGCAAATTACGTTCTGCAAAAAGGATTATTTACTTAGATCCTTATTTAAAAACTAAAACAAATATTGAGATACTTAGGTGAAACTATCTTATTTCCTGCAGGGAATGAACCTTTATATCACTAGCAAGACAAACGTTTACATCAAAGGCTGTTTCAAAGAGGATCGACTACCTAAATAGATAGGGTTTGAATGCAAAAATGATGATTATGAGTACTGCTTGCACTGTATTGATTTTAAAGTTTTTCATATGATTACATGACTTAAGGAATAAAATTTGTTGTTTACCTTCTGAGGTCTGCTTCAAATTTACTTCTTTTCCAGCATGCCAGCTATGGAATTGATGCATGTGAGATGTTCTGGGACATTCTTTTTGCAATGAGGTACCACCAGGCACTTACTGTCTTGTTATTTGACTAAGAGCAACATTTCTCAACTTTAGGAATCTGAAGATGTATGAACTTCAACTCCCAGAATTCCCCAATCAGCATGAGAAAAATGCAATAGAGCAGAGGTCCCCAACCACCGGTCTGTGGACTGGCACTGATCTGCAGCATGCCAGCAAGCGGGCCACACAAACAAGCAAAGCTCTGTCCTCGGGATGCAGGCAGTATTCAAAATGACAACCCCTCTGGTCCGCGAAAAAAACTTTCTCCATGGCACTGGTCCCTGGTGCCCAAAAGGTTGGGACTTCTGCGATAGAGAATGCCCAACATATCTGTGCAGCTACCCCATTGAGAGAAAACATATGATTGCAACATTTCATAGAGGACTTCCTAACTTCACTTGAGAATTTATAAGTTTCCAAGAGGCATCAGATGTTCTGTCTGAAAGTCACTTCTGGAGAAAAAAGAAGGGGTGTTTATGCTTTGTCTTTGGATATTTACTCACTTGGAGATTATAATTTCTTTTGATTCTACAAGTGCTCGTCTACTTATTGTTTAAAGTTTTACTTGTAGTTTCTCTGGAGCAAGGAAATTTTTGGTTGCATTGATTCAAAACACTAGCATTGAACATGGGCATCTAGCTTATTAGTGGGTAGCATTAAGATGGTTGATGCTGTTCAATAAACCATGATTCAATTAACAATGGATAAGCACATGTGCAAACACAGCCTTTCTTTATTAAAATTCAGGCTGAGTATATACCCCTTTCCTTTTTTCTTCTTTTAGCATTTGTGTGTGTACAGTCCTTGACTTAAAACCATTCATTTAGTGACTGTTCAAAATTACAATGGCACTGAAAAAAGTGACATGACCATTTTTAAACACTTCAGTATCCCTATAATCACATGATCAACATTCAAATGCTTGGCAACTGGCATGTATTTATGACTCTTGCAATCTCCCAGGGTCAGGAACCTTTTGCAACCTTCTGAAACCAGGTTTACTTAACCATGTTACAAACTTAACAACTGCAGTGATTCACTTAACTCCGGCAAGAAAGGTTATAAATTGGGCAAGATTCCCTTAACAATTGTCTTGCTTAGCAACAGAAATTTTGGGCTCAATTGTGGTCATAAGTCAAGGATACCTGTATATAAAAACTAAAGCAGTTTTTTTGAAAGAAACAAAAAACGTACAGCATCTTAAAGCCTAGCAGTTATACTATGGTAAACATCTACATATCTACATATCTAAAAGATATTGAAAGAGCTTTCATAGGAGTAATTCCCTTTTTCTACATCTTAGTTTTATTTATATTTTGTATTTCTTAACCGCCCATCTCCCTCAAAGGAAGCTGTTTTATATACTTCAAACTTTTTATGGAGTTGGCTATATCTATATTATCTATATATTTGTAGTAAAGATTTCTCTGTCTAGTTATGACTGACTCTTGGCCGAGGGAGCCAGCATGGTCGGAAAACATTTTCCATAATCATGTGGCTAACGTAGCTACAAGCCAAAGGTGCATGGAGTGGTGCTACATTCCTACTGAAGTGGTACCTATTCTACTTGCATTTGCATGCTTTCAAACTGCTAGGTTGAGCAGGAGCTGAGGCAGGAATGGGAGCTCACCCCATCATGCAGCACTTGGGTCTTAAACCTGGGTTGTCAGCTGACAAGCTCAACTTCTCTAACTACTAAGCCATGTGCCCCCTCTTATACATACATACATGCACCTTTGTATATACACACACGTATCTATGTATATGTATACACAAACAAGTATGGTATCTTTGTTATTTGCAAGTCCTTATGTGAAACTGTTCAACTGAAAAGCAGGATATAAATATAGGGAACAAGAAGGATGTAAAAGATGGTTCAGTACATGTTATCTTCAGTGTCCTCTGAAATGGACAGATGGAGAAATAAGACACAATTAGTCATGTTTATCATACTTTACACATTACGAATATTGATGCTATGTCTATTGTTAATTATTAATTCTGCCGAACTTAGAAGGAAAGAGTGGATTATAATGATGTTAGAAGACCTTGGAGTTTTTCCCCTTGTGGTAAACAGTATTTAAGAACTCACAGGGATGGTAAAGTGGGCGGAGTCTAAAGAGCACCCAGGCAGGAAATGGTTTCCCCCCCCCATCACCTGGGAAAGTAAATTCTTTGATTTCTCTAAAGGCAGTCCAGCTTACATGCTCCAGTTTAGACCAAACAAAGGAAGGGGAGTCGCTGACAGATCAGTCCTTGGATCTTATTTCTCCCCAGCGACGATGCACGTGTGGGCTACAAATTGCAACTTCGAGGACATTGTTTTTAGATCCTCTTGAATCAGGGAAGGGATTTTAGGACGCCAATTTGACTTCAGCCGTGAAATTTAAGCGTGCAAAGCACACCGAGTGGTAAGGAAACAATTGGACCAGGTCTTTCTTTCTCTGCAGTTTTATGTGTGTGTGGGGGGGGAGGAGAGAGAGATTTCTAGCAACAGCATTATAAAACTAGCACCATGTATGTGAAGCGGGAAATAACGCTAGATTTACTAAGACGTTTCTGCTTCTTAAAATGTGTATTAATTTATAATCTCAGATTCAGGAATGACAGATACAGCAGTGTGAGAAAAGCGCATACATATTCTGTGTCTTTAAAACCATGCTGGAAATTTCTGTCTTCTCATTCTTTTTTCTGTCGCTCTCTTGACATGGATCACGGTTCATATTGGCGCCTTTACTGTTCACGCGGGGACTTCAGTGATCCTCTGCTCTCTCTCCTGCCGGATCCTCCCCACATTTCTCCAGAGAAGCTTTGGGTGATCTGTCATTTCGCGTGATCTCTCAGGCAGAGTAACTCTCTTTTTCAAAGAGCCGGCATCCTTTCTTCTTCCTCAACCTGTGCAAAAAAATACGGGGTCGCTGCGAGTTTTCTTTCTTATACGTGGGTTGGTTGTCCGAGGTATTTGATCCATTCAGGCAGCCCTATCCAAGACCTGACCCCCGACTCCTAATATTGTCCAGAATAACTGAGGTGGTAACCCTAAACCCCAAAGCCCTTGACTCACTTCCGTCCTAGCTATGAATTCTTACAGCAGAGTTACCTAATTAGCCTCGTTTGCAAAATGGGAACCTGCTTCTGAACTATTTTAAGAGGGAGACAATGTAATAGCATTTGCTCCTAGGTCAAGACTTTTGGGTCTCGCGGTCTACTTTTGCTTGGCTATTGGAGACCTTCTTTACATAAAGAATACATACTATTTACATATTATTTTTATGAGTTGTGAACTTCGGGGGGTGGAGGTGGCAGTACCCTTCACCCCATTGTTGACTATGCCAAAAATGCCATCTTAGTGCTAATGTTGGCATGATATTCAACCTCTGGTCCAGTTGGATTTTGTACATGGAGGCTGTTTCTGTTATCTATCTCAGGCAGCAAAATGGTTTGAGCTGCTCATGCCTGATTTGAGAGACTGGCTACGTTCTTGCTGCTGGAACCCAGATTGTGAAATATTTGCCCCAATGTGGTCTATTCTGCAGGTGTTAATATTATTCTGTTTTATATGCCAACAGTTTTTTTAAGCTTTTCTGCACTCTTTTGGAGTTGAATTCTGTTTACATGTTTTTTTTAATCTGCTGTTTTGCGTATTTATGTTCATTTTATTCAGTTTTAACTCTTCCTTGGGGGAACTCTCTCAGGTCAATGTTCAGTAGAAAGATGGAATGCAGATGAGTTATTTACCACCCTTGAAACATGATATTTAAATTAGGGTTGTAATGAATTGATTAAATGAATGGATTTAAAAACATTTGTATTAACTAGAAAAGGTTTCCCAGGTAACACTTAGTCCTTGAAAATGCAGAAATCCAACAGAAGCTGAGAGCATCATGTGAACAAATTACTATATTGTAGTGGCATTACTTCTCAGAGATTGCATTACAGTAACTTGTGAGTCTGTCCACTGCTTCTGAATTCTCTTTGCTTGCTGTTCTCTCCACACCCCTTAAAATCAAGCCCCCTTCTCCAAGATTTGGATAGGTCAGTTGCATAAATCAGAAAAGATGGGATATACAGTCACCAACATTTGCATGACTCCCCAAAGCACTGGAAAAGCTTTGGGCACAGAAATATAGACAGGAGGAAAGCCTCATAGGGTTTAATGTAAGCTATTCAATTAAGTTGTACAGGTATTTAGCTGATTTCATAGGACAGTTACTTTACTTTTTTTATCTTCCTGGTTTTCACAAACTATTTGCATTCCCTAGTAAATCCAGCCTATTTTTAGTCCCACAAATATTCAATAAATTTATTGACACTATCCAATTAACATGGCCTTTGGGTTGGATCCTTTCCATGACGTATTTTTATCTGCTTCCAAAGAGATCTTCCAAATGTCATTTCGGGATATTATTGCCTGCAGCCTTCACTTGAAAGGAAAATAAACTTGTTCTTTGGCTAAAAGAGGGAGTTTATTTCTGATGAATGTCTGGGCTTGTTTTTCTCCGGGTGTTATCTTGGCCTAAAGCTTATGTTATTTTTGGTGCCTAAGGCACCAATAGTTAAAAGTTTTGCTACCTTTTAATATTCTCAACAGGGTATCCACAGTGGTCGAAAAAGTCAAAGTGGTGGCCACAACAATGTGGTCGAAGTTCTGTCTAGCATTTTATTTATGAATCAAATTTATATAGCCACCCGTCTCACAAGAATTTTATAACTATTGATAGTTGTGATACGTTCTGCTATAACATTGGGATAACTACCACTTTGGATGATTTTCAAGAGAATGGGTCAAACTAATGAATGGTTGTTTGCCATGATAGTAATACAGAAATACACCGCTAAATATTATTTACTAAGGTGAAAGGTTTGAGAGCTTTTTGAAAACATCTGGCTGGCCTTCAAAGGAAAGAGGAGGGACAGGACTCTTAGAGATAAACCAGAAGCTTGCTGATAAGACTCTTTGAGATAAGAGTGATTAGTCAAAGCAATGGTGAACCATGAATCTATCAGAAGCTAAATTCAACTTCCAGATTCAGCAGCATTATATCTGGACATGGTATTAGAAGTCAAAAGAAGATTGTTTCTAAGTAAATTTACTTTAGAGTATGTTGCTAATTATATATATATTTTTCAGACCATTTCTTCCGTTGTGCAGCTGCAGGCAGTCTTAAAAATATGTCTATCACGGGGCTAAAGAAGAAGCAGCCCAAAATGTTTAAAGTGAAAGTTTCAACAATGGAAGCTGAAATGGAGTTCAGCTGTGAGGTATTTTGTTGTTGTGTTGATTTTTAAAAGCCAGAATTTTTGTCTAGATGACATAACATTTATATACCTATTTACTGTCTCAAAAAGCATCTCTCTGTGGACGTAGAAAGCTGACATATCAAGGAAAAGATTACATTGAATGCCTTTTTCTGGCATGCTAATTGTCCATTTGCAGGGATTTATGTAAATATGATTTTTAAAAATAATCCTCCTTATCACTGGATTAAACTGCTGTAATTGTAATGATTTTCAGGCTGCCTCTTACCTGGTTCACGTGCCATTCACTGATCTGAATATTTATTTAAGAATATCTGTTCTGTCTCTGAGTGCCTGTTAGAACTTTGCCACTTCTCTATCAGTCTCTGCTTATGGCAGATAATTTCTGATGTGCTATCAATCTCAGAGGAGACACAGCTGTCTTTTCTTCCAACTGGATAATCTGCTTAGATCAGTGACAAGATGAAACACAATAATTGGGCCCTCTAAATGTACAGAGTTTCTAGCTATAGAAAGCAAGTGCTTCTAGTTTAATTCAGTAATGAAACTTGGAGAACATTGGCTGACTGAAGTTGTCCATAATTTAGATCTTTAAAAGAATGGGCGGGGGGGGGGGGAGGCAGCAGAACTGGTGTTCTTGTTGAGACTTGTTTTTGAAGCTACCTTGGCATTATCACATCCCATGTGTGCTAAGAATTAGAATTTGAAGGTTCTTCCTTCTCCAGCCCACTGAGTTAAATGTGGGACTTTTGTGGGAGAACAATTCATAAAGGTATTTATATAGACCTTGAGTATGCTGAAAGGAAAACAGAAGTTTAGAATATAAGTCTCTACTTCTGAGATAACAAGCAGGGAAGCAAGCAAAGATTTGAAGCCTTGGTTCTAGGGAATCTACAAGCATATAGGCAATCCTTGACTTACGACCATTCAGTTAGTGACTGTTAATTTACAATGGCACTGAAAAAAGTGACCAGTTTTTACACTTATGATCATGATCAAAATTCAGGTGTTTGGCAACTGACATGATGAATGTGTTTGGGGGTCTTTTAAATGCTTTGTAGATTCGGTTTTTGGTTTTTTAAAAATGCTTTGATGTTGTTTTTGTTCATGTTGTTAGCCGCTCGAGTCCTTTGGAGAGGAGTGGCATAAAAATCTAATTTAAATAAATAAATAAATAAATAAATAAATAAATTATTACAGTTCACTGTTATGGGGTCATGTAATCACTATTTGTAACCTTCCCAGTCAGCTTCCGACAATAGCAATAGCATTTAGACTTATATACCGCTCCATAATGCTTTACAGCCCTCTCTAAATGGTTTACAGAATCAGCATATTGCCCACAATAATCTGGGTCCTCATTTTACCGACCTTGGGAGGATGGAAGGCTGAGTCAACCTTGAGCCAGTGAGAAGCAAACTGCTGGCAGTCAGCAGAATTAGCCTGCAAATACTACATTCTAACCACTGTATCACTATGGATCTCAAGCAAAGTCAATGGAGGAAGCCAGATTCACTTAACAACCGCTGTGATTCATTTAACAGCTGTGGTATAAAAGGTTGCAAAAGTGGGGCACAACTGACTTAACAACTGTCTTGCTTAGCAGTGGAACTTTTGGGCTGAACTGTGGATTTAAGTTGAGGATTACTTGTAATAATATGATAACAACCTGTGGTAAGATGGGCAGCTAATAAATTTGATTGATAAATAAATAAATATTAACTAACATTGTAATATAAGAGAAGGCTGTGTTCTAAACCTGCAGTACTACAGGCTTTTCTTTCTAGAGTAGCCAAATAAATACTAGTATAAACTAAGAAGCACATAACAGAGCTTTGGAATTTTGGATTCTTTTCCCAACTACACAAAGCCTTGCTTAATTATTACTCTGCTTGATGTTGCCATACAGCAGCATGGGGAATTCTGGGAGTTGATACATCTTAAAGTTGCTGAAGTTGAGAAACATTGCAATATAAATTTGGAATCTAAAGACTGGAAACACTAAATCATCTTCTGAATTCACATATTATGCTATGCTTTGTTGGTGATTTGTTTAGTAATAACTTATGAATTCAGCCCCAAATAACACTCTAAACAACAAGGCATAGTTCACCAATTAAAACTGCATGATGAATTCATACATCATGCTAAGCATAAGCAAATAAGCCACGTTATAAAAGCAAAATGAGTAAATTCTGTTATTTTGTTGAAGATGAACTTGAAGAACACAAAAAACCCTCTAACTTCTAATTTTCTTAAAAGCCAAAATTATGCAATTTGAATTTTGCACTTAACATCAGAGGCTCTGGCATTTCTGTTTTTACACCTAGTTGAGATCATGTATTTAGAATACCTCAGGAATAGAGCATCTTTTTTCACACTCAGATTATTGCCCTTGCTATCCATTCTAAACTGATTTTGTTCCATTGCAACCCACAGATGAAATGGAAAGGAAAAGACCTGTTTGACCAAGTGTGTCGTGCATTGGGGCTGCGAGAATCCTGGTACTTTGGTCTCTGGTACTCCATCAAAGGAATGGGCATTTGGTTGAAGATGGATAAAAAGGTTTGGAATCTAAATGTTCATTGTAAAATAATACTTCCTGATTTGGAAAGACCTAAAGATATTCTAAAAGTTTTCTTCAGAGATGGCCAGTTTAAAAAAAAAAAAAAAAGGCTCAGGATCTCAGTTTGTTTTAAAGGAGGGATGGGAGGGCCTTAAGGAACTGGGCCAGGCAAAATAAGGAACTCCCTGTTTTGAGAGTATTTGGGTGAATAAAGCAGCTTACCTTTGATGTAAAAAAAGGAAAGTGCACCACCACAATTATAATGGTGAAATTGGGTGTGTGTTTAGAGGGGTCAGAAGACCTGAAAAACATATCAGGGAGACACCATCTTTGCCCATCCTTGATTTACAATGATAATTTGTAAAAGTAAATGGTGGTTAGGCCAAGAAACACATGTGCATATTCATGTGCCATATTCATATTACATTCCCTCTACCCCCTTTAGCTAATTAGAATCCTCTTTGCCTCTAGACTGGAATATGAATATAATCAGAATGCTATTAAACCAGTGACTCATCATTTGTCTTAACTGTCTTTTCTGTCCTTTGTCTTCCACTGAAACTGTCTGGAGAAGGGAAGTAAGTACTATAGGGATTAGCACAGTTGACAAGATCTTTCTCCTCTTACTTTCCCCCAGGGCCAAAAAAAAGGGGATGGGAAAGAGATATATGCATTTGTATCAATCAGTTCATATGCAAAGTGAGATGGGAAACAATGGGAAAGACTTAAGAAATTTGCATTTGTATATCTGAAATGATTTGGGAGGGGAAAATGTGGAGGAAAGCTTTCCTCAATTTGGTCATTTTTTCCCCCCTGAGTAAGAAAGGATGAGGATCAGAACATAAAACCGCACCCATATGAATACATCTAAATACGGGAAAATTGAAATGCAGTTGTAATTTACAGTAATTTCCTTCCATGGCCATTGATGCTAAGAAGCTGCTACACGTACATGTGAACCAGCAATGAGTGAGGTGCAAAAGGGTCCCAACAAGTGACTTTGTGAGTTCATGGCAAGAAATAATGATCTTGGGCTTCTACTAAGCCAAACATACTTTTCCCAATCAGATTGTGTTTAATTGTTCTGGGTTTTTTTCCAAACAGGTTTTAGATCAGGATATTCCCAAAGAAGATCCAGTGAACTTTTGTTTTTTAGTGAAGTTTTACCCTGAGAAAGTTGAAGAGGAGCTTCTGCAAGAGATCACCCAACACCTCTTCTTTCTGCAGGTCAGAAGGTATTTCTTTTATTCAGAATTGGTTTGAGATGTCATGGTTGTCTTTTGAACATCATCATTGTGTTTAAGCATCTGTGATCATCCTCTTCCTTGATGTACCCCTTAGGCTAGTGCCAACTTTAGCATCTTAGGAATGGTTGAGAGTAAAGGGGCCTTTAGTGGGTTCTCTCAGTTTTGGGCTTGTTACTCCTTAGCCTTTTTTAAAATTGATCATTCATTTGCCATTTCTCTCTGGGCCCAATCCACCAAGAAGAAGAATACCAAAAGAGAACGAGGGATGCTGTTCCCTGGCTTCATTCTTGCAGGCCCATCAAGAGTCAGTGAGCAGTAAAGGTGTGCAGAACCAAGAAGCCTTGGGAATTGACAGTAATCCCTTTGCTGAATTATACATCATGTCTGATTTTCCACAGCCCTGACTTCTGATCTCAGTCTTGTTTTCTGTTTTTTTAGAGAGTTGCATAGTTTGCAAGCCCCTTCCCCCTGTATTAATTGTTGCTCATAGATCTTCTTCCAAGTCAGGATTCAAAAATATGATTAAATGACCTTTATGTCATTTCAAAACCCACCATTGTAATTGTATCAATTTTGTCTTAAGAGGAATACTTTAGGATATTTTCAAATACATTTTTTTATTACATGTGGCAATATTTCAGTCAATTTAAATGTCTTTGTGGGTTTGTGTGTCATTGCCCAAAGAAAAAAACACTTTTACCCAATTGTGGGTAATTTACCTAGCTTTAGGAAGCACTGTTATAAAGTATAATTACTTTTAGTTTAGGAAGGGTGGTATTCCTTAATTTGTAGGAAATCAGGAAACATTGTTTCGCAAATCGTTGAAGACACATCTTTGCCGACAGGCCTGGGGCACTTAACACCTTGCCCCCAGCCAGTGTATGTTTGTTGTTAGTTTGTTTTCGGATGATTGGTTTTTAATACATGTATTTAATGTCAGATTTCTATATGTTATTATTTATGTTGTAAGCCGCCCTGAGTTTTTTGGAATAGGGCGGCATAGAAATCGAATTAAATAAATAAATAAATAAATAAATTGTAAAGGTAAAGGTTTCCCTTGTCCAGTCATGTCCAATTCTAGGGAGTGGGTGATCCTCTCCCTTTCTTAGCCAATGTTGTCCAAAGACATTTCTATGGTCATGTGGCCAGCATGACTATATACCAAGATGCATGGAATGCTTTTACCTTCCCACCAAAGTAGTAGCTATTTATCTACTTGCATTTGCAAGCTTCCAAACTGCTAGATAGGCAGGAGCTGGGACAAGTAATGGGAGCTCATCCTGTCACATGGTTCTTGGGTTTCAAACCTGGGCTGTCAGCTTTCCAGCTGACAAGCTCAGCATCTTCTTCTGCCAAATAGGAATGTACTCTATGCATTATATTTCTACCTTGGTTCCTTTTAGCTCCAAGTAGCTTAATATACTTTTTTCAGAAGTTCTGTCCTTTTGGAAAAGTTTCACAATTTATATGTCTAAAAGAGGATTATAGCTAAAGGCCGAATGAGAGACTGTAGTCTATTTTAAAACACTAAAACAGCCATACAACCACCACTAGCCCTGACAGTCAAGAAACATCAGCATTTTTTCACTTGTATGCGTGTGTGTAACTCAGTTCAACTTTCTACCCTGCCTTTTATGCTAGTCCTCCAAACAATTATAGAGAAGTAGATGGAGGTATCAGAATATATCCTACAGTCATAAGGGAATCAAAATGTGATTTCTGATCAAGAAATGGGCTGGGGAATTCTAGAAATTGAAGTCCACACATTGTAAAGTTGCTAAGATTGAGAAATGCTTATATGAGATGAAAGTGTATGCTTCTGATGAAAGAGATTCTGGCATTCAACTCCTGCCCCCAACTTTAAATTGTTTTAACACCTCTCCCTTTTAAACAATCACCTGACTCTGTTGCAATCAATATGAAAAACTTTAAATTATGTCCTGTCAAAATCAAAACTTTTAAGTGAAATTATATAATGTGGGTAATAACTGTTCTTAAACACATGTTTGAGCAGCTCCACATTATTCTCCACTAACAAGTACACTTGATGTAATTTGAAGCTATAAGGTTACTGTTTGCCAAAAGCTGGGCAAGGGAGTCCTTGACTTTTGTTAAAGTTGCATCTCTTGCCTTTATTTGCCAGCCTGTAGAAGTGTGAAAATGTCATGCAGGTGTTAGGAGAAGGCTGTGTGCAGTGTGGGTGGGCAAGGTGACCTGGATGCTCCAAGAAACTGGCGAAGGGAGGGAGTGGATCAAGAAAACATTTATTCATCGATTGAAGTATTTATAGCTCACCCATTATCATAAGGTTCTCAGGAAGAGCTATAATCCATAAAACAAGCCAAGGGAAATAAAAATAAGCAACACCTTGAAAATTTAAATCAGAAATAACCACAATGCAATAATGAAAAGAAGCTGATTTTTAGAATGACAAAATGGCATATTTAGCCTGCCCTTGTGAAATCCCAAAAGCCACGATTTCACCTGGCATTGAAAAACGAATATGTTTGTGTGCCATCCTGTTCTGCAGAAAAAGGAATTACATAGGGCCTCAAAAAAAAGGACCCTTATCCCTATTACTGCATTGTTTATATATATACCGGTATGTTGTAACCCGCTCCGAGTCTTCGGAGAGGAGCGGCATACAAATCCGAATAAAATAAAATAAATAAAAATAAATTTGATCATTAGCAACGGGAGTGGGGTATTGGATTCCACAAACTGGTTTGAAGTAAGCAGCTAAAATCCTGATTGCATTCTTCTGTTATTACCTTGGAACTAACTTTTGTTTGGAAGAGTTGATCAACTAGATGAGATCAATTTCCTGGTGAAGTTCTGCTTTTCACTATTGCCTTGACAATTACTTGGGCTGAGCTATTTTGGAAAGAAGGCTGTTTCTCCTTTCCTTTCCCCTTTCATCTCCATGAAAGCTACACATTTTCTTCTAGTTCCTTCAAACCTGCCTTGGCTTGTTTCCCTTGGAGGAATGTAGTTTGGGGAATTTTTTTTTCAGTTCCAAAAGAAACATAAAGGAGGAGGCAAAGCCACAGGTTTGAACTTGCTGGGTTTCCTAACGTTAAAATTTAGATTTGCAGTATAATTGGGGTAAAAGTGGGAGAATACCATATGCAAACGTGCATATACTTATGAAATTCAACCTATTAAAATGTATTTAACCATTTACTTGGTTTAATAACGCAAAGTTATTATATAGAAGGCAGTTCCCCTGATTGCAGGAGGAATGAGAAAATCACAATGTTTAGTAATAGAGGTCAGCTACTCCAGTAACTGTCACCCAGTGATTTACATACCTGAATGAATTTGGTTTTTCAGTTGATTTCCTTGTATTGTCCCCTTTTCAGACTTTAGGGACAGTTCTGAGCTTTAATTATTTCAATTGCCACTAATTATTATTATTTCTATACTGGATTCCAGGAAGAACTCAGATAAGTAGAAAAATTCTAAATAAAACCAACAATCTTTAAAACATTAAATTCAGAAATCTATACAGGGCTCATTTAAAAAAATAAAAGAAAAACAATAGAACACCAAATCACAACTCAGTTTGATCCTGGCACAGTTATTTCAGAAATGCCTGGGTGAACAGCTATTTGATTGCCTTCTAAAATAAAGACAGTTTAGAAATCAACTTTTCTCACTAGGCAGAGGGTTCTGCAGTCTTCTGGTAACATAACCTTCTACGGTATGTCTGGGAGAAAACAAAGGCATTTTTCTCCATATGTTTTATTAAACATCCCAATTAAAACAAAGCAGCCACCAAAATGAATAAAGGACAAAGACAAATAAACTCAAACTTTATTAAAAGACAGGAGTCAGAAAAGGGAGATAAGCTAGGGTGAGGGAATATATTAAATGGAATTTGGAACTCTAGCCATCCAGTTGTTATCTGATTATAGTTCCCATAGGAGAGTAATACCGAAGGGCCACAATTTGTACAAGGTTGAAATAAAATTGTCAATGGCACAAAAGCTATAGTGGGAACTTCCCTCTCTCTTTTTCTCAAAATGCTAGCATTCAGAATTACAAAATGAATTTTTGCTTGCTGGTTCCTTCAGGACACACACAAGAAGAACACAATATAATGCAGCATTGTTTTCTGGAGTTAACCAGGCCATATTTATGGGACTGAATAAAATGTTTAAACTTCTCCAAACAACAGTAACCTGAACAGTATCTGAATGAGTCCCTACGTGCAAGTGCAGTGTGTCTCAGAAAGATAAAAAACAGAAGCAAGTACAGGAATTGCTTTTAAGCCTTCTTGTTGGGTTTTGAAGAAGTTTTTAGCTGCTCTGGAAAATAGAATGCTGGATTAGATGGATCTTTGGTCTGATTTGCTAGATTTTCTCCTTATTAATCCTGATATTTAGGAATAGAAATCCCATACACAGACCTCCACATCTATGGTGGAAAACAAATCATAGTGGAGAATTATAACCATTCTATTTTGTTTGTGGATTTTCTCTGTATCTGGCTGACCGCTAACAAAATAGAGGAGTGGACTAAATAATCCCTTACTGATCTGATCTTCCAAATGGAAATTAGATATAGTTTAGAGTGTAGTTATTATATAGCATGCTTTAAAAGCATATGTAACTACTTTGAATATTCTTGGTATTTTTCTGCATGTCTCTACAGTGGCCAACATTAATTTTTTTCACTCATAAACTCAGCTAACGGTTACATTTCAGGTGCCAAAGCAAAGTCTGGGTGTCTATTATTTTGTTTTCAAGCTTTGGCTGAGTCTTAGATTTTTCTTCTTTTTTTTCCACCTTGTGTCTTAGGTTAAGAAACAAATATTGGATGAAGAAATTTACTGTTCTCCTGAGGCTACAATTTTATTGGCATCTTATGCAGTCCAAGCTAAGGTGAGGCTTTATAATTGTTAGTTTGTCACCTTTTATAATACATATGCAGAGTGTTAATTAACACAGAAAAGGATCTGCTGAGGCTTAGCTGGAAATAGGAAGTGGTATTTTTTCACCTCATCTGTCTATTTGTGGGTGTTTTGCAGATTTGTTTAATAAGTACACCCTGTTTAGATTTCATAGGAGGTCAGTGGATTAAATGCAGAGAAGAGACTGAGATATCTTGGTTATGACCTATAAAGCCCTACATGGCATCGGACCAGGTTACTTACGGGACCGTCTGCTGCCCCATGAAACCCAGCGACCGGTTAGGGCCCACAGAGTCGGCCTTCTCCAGGTCCCGTCAGCCAGACAGTGTCGCCTGGCGGGGCCTAGGGGAAGAGCTTTCTCTGTTGCGGCCCCGGCCCTCTGGAATCAACTCCCCCTGGAGATCCGTATCGCCCCCACCCTCTCCACCTTTCGTAAACTGCTCAAAACACATCTTTGCCGACAGGCCTGGGGCAGTTAGCATCTTGCCCCTAGCCAGTGTATGTTTGTGTGCATGTTTGTTGGACGATTGTTTTTTTTTTTTTTAACTCAGGGGTTCTTTTTATATATGTATTTTATGTTAGATTTCTATTTATGCTGTGAGCCGCCCTGAGTTCCAGGAATAGGGCGGCATAGAAATAAAATTAATAATAATAATAATAAATAATAATATCTTACTTCATTTTAAACAAAAAACAACTGTGGAACAAAAGTTTAGACTGCAGTGGGCATTCTGAGTACAGATAGTTCTGAACATATGACTGCTTGTTTAGCAAAGTTATGCTGGACATAGCATAACAACTGTGGCTTTCACTTTATGACTGCGGCACACAGTTTATGAGCACCGCACAAAAGGTTGTAAAATTGAGTCAGTCACATGGCTGACCTATTATACGACCATCACGACTTATGATCTATGGCACAGTCATAAGTTATGGTCTACCTGTAAGATGGTAGTTTCTCTTTCCCATTCCCCTTTTTTCTTAATTAAAAATAATTCTCTAGCATGCATTTGAGGAATTCCTGCATAAAGTCTCTTCCTGACCTGTCCTCTTCCCTGAATCATCCTTTAGAAAGTTAAAGGGGGGCAGCTGTAACTGTGTCATCCAACCTTTCTTAGCACTGAACAGAGAGCTGCTATACCCTTCCTTGCTAGTTACTGGCAGGAATCAGCCAGTTTTAGTCCAGAGCAAATGAAATGACAGGATGTTTTGCCTTTCATTATTCCTGAATGTGTTTGGGCATATAATATATTTATTTATTTATTTATTTTAATTAGATTTTTATGCCGCTCCTCTCCAAAGGACTCGGAGTGGCTAACAACATAAACAAAAAACAACATCTCAACATTTAAAAAAAAAATCTAAAACCAAATCTACAAAGCATTTAAAAAGACCCCCCAAACACATTCATCATTCACACACAATCACAGTCATCCCCAGGCCTGCCGGCATAGATACGTTTTTAGATTCTTCCGGAAGGCCGGGAGAGTGGGGTAAACACGGACTTCAGGGGGCAGTTGGTTCCAGAGGGTGGGTGCCACAACAGAGAAGGCCCTCCCCCTAGGACCCGCCAGACGGCATTGTTTCGCTGACGGGACCCGGAGGAGGCCGACCCTGTGCGCTCTCACCGGTCGAAGGGAAGTATGTGGCAGAAGACGGTCCCGTAAGTATCCTGGTCCAATGCCATAAAGGGCTTTATAGGTAATAACCAACACTTTGAATTGCACTCGGAGACCAATAGGCAACCAATGCAGCATGCGGAGGGTTGGCGAAATGTGGGCACAACGTGGAAGGCCCACAATTGCTCGCGCAGCTGCATTTTGCACTAATTGTAGTCTCTGAACACTCTTCAAGGGTAGCCCCATGTAGAGAGCATTGCAGTAGTCGATCCTCGAGGTGACAAGGGCATGTGTGACTGTGAGTAGAGACTCCCGATCCAAGTAAGGGCATAACTGGTGAACCAGGCAAACCTGGGCAAATACCCCCCTCGCCACAGCCGACAAATGATGTTCCAATGTCAGCCGTGGATCGAGGAGGACTCCCAAGTTGCGCACCTTCTCCGAGGGGTTTATAACTTTACCCCCAGGGTAATGGAAGGACAGATTGAAATGTCCGTGGGAGGCATCACCCACAGCCACTCTGTCTTGTCAGGGTTGAGCCTCAATCTGTTAGCACCCATCCAGACCCTCACAGCCTCCAGACACCGGCACATCACCTCAACCATTTCACTGATTTGGGCAGGAGTGGAAATGTACAGCTGAGTATCGTCAGCATACTGATGGTATCTCACTCCATGCCGATGAATGATCTCACCCAGTGGCTTCATGTAGATGTTAAAAAGTAGGGGGGAGAGAACCGACCCCTGAGGCACCCCACAAGGGAGTGACCTAGAGGTGGACCTCTGACCCCCCACTAACACCGACTGCGACCGACCAGAGAGATAGGAGGAGAACCACCGTAACACGGTGCCCCCCACTCCCATTCCCCCCAGCCGTCGCAGAAGGATACCATGGTCGATGGTATCGAACGCCGCTGAGAGGTCAAGAAGCACCAGGACAGAGGACTGACCTCCACCCCAGGCCCGCCAGAGATCATCCATCAGGGCGACCAAAGCAGTTTCGGTGCTGTAGCCGGGCCTGAACCCGGACTGCAGAGGCCCCAGATAATCGGCTTCCTCCAGAGACTGCTGGAGGATGACAGGAGGATGGCACCGGTCCCAGTGGGATATCATATTTGTCCCACCATACTGCTAGTGGTGGGCTAGCTATTTGGCGATGATTGGGATTAAATTGTTGAACTCAGTGACACGACATGTTTGTTGATTGATTTATGAAATTTATACTCTGTCCCAACGTGTTACAACTCTGGAAGTTTTATGAAATGAATTACAAACAAAAAATGATCAAAAGTCTGGAAAAACAAGCAGCAATCAATTTAAAAAAAAACCCATAAGAACACCACAGTCTGTTACCTACTTTGTTACCCATTCTGACTCTGGATCTTGGGACTCAGTTTCAATAGGGCTGGTGGTTTGGGGCCAAAGCACATAATGTTCAGAGAAACTTGTGAAGTATGATCTGTAAAACTGGTTTAATGATCCAGATAGTGTATACATTCAAAAATCTATGCATTATTCAACAAACGTTGTTATAGAAACTAAAGTTTACGGGCAATGTGTGAACTCAGCTTGGATGATTTGCTTACAAAGCCGTACCACTAATCTGTAGTTCTCTCTTTAAGAAGTCATTAAGATCTCCTTTTTCTAGCCATTGGTGCTTAAGCCAGCGCTAGACCCACTGGACTCTACTGTGGGTGGTGTTAACAACAAAATCAAAAGGGGATCCATTAGGAGTTATGGCATTTGATTCTTCTTGAACTGTAAACTAGTGTATATTTGGTATCAAACTGGTAAACTTTCAGGCATATTTTACCAGAAAGGTAAAATTCTCAGGAAAATTATTTCCGCAGGTTTTCTCTGCTCCTCAGCCTTCAGATTTCACTTGCAAAAACCTTTGAGAACTTTAGCCAATTTTAGTTGTTCTGTTTATGATCAAATGATTCAGTGTTTTATCTTTTTTTCCTTTTAAGTGTTAATTTAGATCTTATACTATGCTGTCAATTCTTTGTATACAGTCTTTTCCTGTTAACTTGTCTGATACTTCTTTCCCTCACAGTATGGTGACTATGACCTGAATATGTACAAACCAGGTTTCTTAGCTCCAGAAGAGCTTTTACCAAAAAGAGTAAGTGTTTTCACACTTTCCTATCTGCCTGGTCATGAATAGGAATCCTCAGATATCCAAAATAACAGAATTAGCCAGATAGGGAACAGCAGATTTGCATGACTCATAAAACAACTTTCCCCCACAGATCAGATATTTCTATTCATCCTTTTATGACAGATTGTTCCTCTCTTTGTTTTCTAGAGAGTGGGAAACTTTAAAATTCTGATGTTTCTCAAGCAACTATTGGAGAATGTGAGCTCTTAGCTATGAAGGGAGATTTATAACTCCTTCAAGATATCTTCTCCAGGGGACTCCTGGTTCATGAGCTCAAAACTGAGTTATACCTGACTCTGGTGTTTCTATCCTGGTTTAATGTTCTTCTTCCAGACAGAATCCAGACTGCTCTTCACGAACGGGGAATTTATGACAAAATCAAACCGAAGTTAGCAGTGCGGTATTAAGTTACCAACAAGCTGAAAGGCTTCTGCAAATGGGAGTCAGTTTGCTTCTAATCCTGCAGCATTTTAAGTCATATGTAATTCTATAGGTCCTTCCAAAGCAGATCAGTTTTTCATACCTGCATGAACATCCTTCTTGAAGTTTGAAAAATAAATCTTTTTGCCATTGTTTTCTTTTTTGTTCTTTACTTTTCTTTTATCTAGGTTCTCCGTCAATATCAGATGACACCTGACATGTGGGAAGAAAGGATTACTGCCTGTTATGCTGGACATCAGGGAATGGCCAGGTACAGCAACACTCTTTGTTTGCAACTATAGTTTGGAAAAAAGAACTTACATCAATTAACACCTGATTTTTTTGGGGGGGTCAGTGACACACTTTTTGCCCCTTCCAAACTTGTGTGCAACATTGTGATTAAGTTACATTCCTTCCATACTTTTGTGCAACATCATGACACAAATACAAGGGGCAGGGTTTCAGTTTGGTATAGTGTAGTGGTGGCGAACCTATGGCACGGGTGCCAGAGGCGGCACTCAGAGCCTTCTCTGTGGGCACACCCCAGTCCTAGGCCTTCAGCTGGGTTTTATAAAATCTTTTCGCTTTAGGCCTCCGCCGACGTGTGCAAAAAAAAAAAAAGGTTCAATGTCAATTTCAACTTCTTGCGGGGGAAAAAAAAGATCTTGCAAAGTTGGAATTGATTGATTGAACTTTTTAGTCCCACCCAGTCTGCCGTTACCACCGCAGCCACGCCCACCCAATGGGCCACGCCCACCCAATGGGCCACACCCGCTGGGCACTCGACGATGCATAAGTGGGTTTTGTGTTGCAGTTTGGGCACTCGGTTTCTAAAAGGTTCGCCATCACTGGTCTAGTGGTTAAGGCATCAGGCTAGAAACCAGGAGACTGAGTTCAAGTTCCACCTGAGGCATGAAAGTCGGCTGGGTGACTTTGGGCCACTCAGTCTTTCTCAGCCCAATTCACCTCACAGGGTTGTTATTGTAGAGAAAATAGGAAGAGGAAGGAGTATTAGGTATGTTCACTGTGTTGAATTATTTATAAAAATAATAAAGGTAGGATAAAAACATAAATAAATCAGGATGTCACAATACACATTTCATGACTTTGACACTTTGCCCTTATTCATCTGTTTTTTTCCCCATGGAACATAGTAGAAGCCAATAAGAATTTAGATGAATCATACCTTGAATTCACTTCTTGATACAAAGTTTGATCCAAACAGATGGGAACTCAGAAACTCATGTTCTCTCATTACTCTGCTCCTGCTTGTTGATCTCACCTCTGGGCGGCAGACAAACTTAATAAGTAAATAAATAAATAACTGTACTTTTGTCAGCACTTCATTTAAAGTGTTGGTTCCAGGCTTTTTAAAACTAAAAGCAACATGTCTGGTTAAGAATAGTCTCCTTTTTTGAGAATCTGTCCAAGTTTTGACATCACTGTTTGTGGCCTGCTCTGTCCATAGCCTTTAGATGTTTGACAGATTGTCCCAAGAGCAGAACCTTTTGCATAGCATTATCAGGACTTCAGAATATCCTTCCAGGAAAAGGATTTTTCAGTTGGGGATCATTCAGCTGAATGTAAAATTTTCCCAGAATATTTCCAATTTGTTTGCATGTGCCAAGTGAAGCTATTTCTATGCCATGGTTGAATTTTCCATCTATTTATGTGATTTTTATAGAGGCCATAGTGCAATTTGTAAACCACTTTGATTACCAATGGTAATAAAACTAGGTAAGAGTATTTCACAGTCAATAAATACAGCCTTGGGTGACAATAATACAGAACAATATATTTCCTTTATGTAGCAAGAACAATCCTTTCTAAGACTTTTTTTTTAAAAAAATAACTATTCCATTCTTCTAGATACGAAGCCGAGATGAACTATCTTAAAATAGCACAAGACTTGGAGATGTATGGGGTTAATTATTTTCCAATTGCTGTAAGTATGTATGATTTTTTAATGCATCTGCTTCAGATTTTTCTGACAGTCCAGATGTCTGATTGTAAATCCCTTGTGCCTCAGCAGTATTGCCAGTAAAAAAAGGGGCATAACACTTGAGAGTTTCATCAGCATTGTCTGTTGTGACCTGGGGCAATTTGCCTGACTTAAAAAGTGTTCTCCATTATAAAAATACCATGCCTCTTAAGCAGATCTCTTGGTCTTATATTTTTCAATGTGTATTCATGTTACCTGACATAAGGGTAAATTCTAGTTTATAGATGCCTGATGTTTGATTCTCTTATATGAAGCAATGAGGAAAAAGGTGCCAACAGGCAAAAATACTGGTCATGTACTTCATTGTATAGAGCAGGGGTTCTCAACCTTGGCAACTTTAAGACTTGTGGACTTCAACTCCCAGAATTCCTCAGCCAGCTTTGCTGGCTGAGGAATTCTGGGAGTTGAAGTCCACAAGTCTTAAAGTTGCCAAGGTTGAGAACCCCTGGTATAGAGACTAGTTGAGCAACAATGAGGATAATTGAATAAGACAATAAAATTGCCAGTTAAGGCAGATATTTACAGATACTCTTTGACTTACAACAGTTTAGCAACTGTTTGAAGTTTAGAACAGCACTGAAAAAAGAGTCACCTGAAAAGCAAGATGGGCAGCAAATAAATTTAATAAACAAGCAAGCAAGCAAGCAAACAAATAAATAAGTGACTTACTGCCAGTTCTTACACTTACGGTACAACTGTTGCAGAATCCCCATGGTCATGTCATCAAAATTCAGGTATTTGGTAATGGGCAAATTTATGATGTTTGCTGTGTCTGGAGTCATGTGATCACCATTTACAACCTTCCCAGCCAGCTTCCCACAAGCAAAGCCAATGAGGGACTCTGGATTCACTTAATAACTATGTGATTTATTTAACTATTGCAATGATTCATTAAACAACCATGGCAAACAAGGTCATAAAATTGGGTGTGACTCATTTAACAACCGCTTTGTTTAGCAGCAGAAATTCTGGTCCCTGTCTACCTGTGCCGTGAATCTGAAACAGTGAAATGTGCATGTTAGGCCAAATTAAGTTGTAATGGGTTGATGTCGGAGGATGAATATATTAACCAATAAAGGAGAATAGTTGTAGCCCTGGGTTGAAATGAGGGGCCCTTGGTGCTCTCTGAGGTAGATTGTTGTTTTCTTGCAGACGTTTCATTACCCAAACTAGTAATACCATCAATGCTAGTCAGTGCACAAGATGAATACATTGATTTTCACCTTGGACTTCTCTGTAGCAAAAGAAGAATCATACAGACTTCCTGCTTGGGGTAGATGCCAAAGGGATTCATGTCTACAGCATCAATAACCGTTTTTCTCCAAATAAGTCTTTTGAGTGGAGCAGCATCCAAAACATTTCTTATTCTGACAAAGAGGTAGGTGGATGTGCTGAGGGAATTTTGCTTTGAGATGAGTGGTAGATCTATTGGAAAGAGACTAGGTCAATAAAGTAGCTTAATTGCTTTTGAGCTAATAAAATTGTGTATTTTTTAAAAAGTCAATTTATTACCTAATTTCATACTTCCAAGTTGACAACGGGAAACACCTAATGACAATGATCCTAACTAGGAGAACCTGAGATGGCTTTATATATTATGCCCTGATCATCTATTTATAGCTATTAATATCTATTAAATCTGTTAACATATATTGTGTTTTTATAATTTATAAATTTTGGTCCCTTTTAAAAAAAAGAACTAAGAATGTTTACACTGTTCAGGCCAAACTTAAGAATCACATGTAAGATATTTATTCTAGAGAAAGTATGAAGTTCTATAGCATTAAAAACAACCATTTTAACAAAATAATAAAAAATAGACATAATAGAAAAATGGTTTTATGTTTTTCATAAATATAAGTAATCTAATAGAATCTACTTTTCCTGAAAATACATTATGATTTCTTTCCTAAAATACATTAATGATTTCAGAGAAGCTAATGTACTAAAACATGAGAGTTATATAAGTGTTAACTAAACTGATTTTAAAAATACAAATTTTCCTGCAGGATAAACTGGGGCTGGGAAGTCAGAGAAAGCAAGGGAGGGGGGCACTAATCCAGACCCCACTTCAACCTACATATTTCCTGAAATTAACTAGAATTTCAGGGCTGTACTTGATAAAATGGATGTATGGTGGTGATGTATTATATGCTTTTTATTCAGCTCCAGTCTCCAAACTACAGTAGGACTGATCCCTGAGATACCCCACTATATAACTCTCTCATGTTGGCCACAGTTGTTCAACTGTGAATCTCTCACTGGGAACACCCATCCCACCTTGTTCCGGTTTATGAACTAGTCTACTTTATAAAATGCCTTCCTGAAGTCTAAGTTTGAAAGCAACACCAATAAACTATAGGGTAACAATAAGGACCAATAGATAGCATAATAATAATTGAAGGAAAAAAAGTTGACACAATCTCCAGTGGAAGCAAGTTTTCTACATGTACATTTAGTGTACAATGATCATTTGGAAAAAAAAACACGCTCCTTTTTCTTTCAGCTTACAATTAAGCCTATTGACAAGAAAGCTGAGGTTTTCAAATTCTTCTCCTCACAGCCTAAAGTCAACAAACTGGTGAGTGCTTTCCTATATAGAAGACTATTTGTTCAGTCCTTGGTGCTCTCTCAGTTGATTGTCTTCATGTAGACAGTTCATTACCTGACTAGATAACATCATCAGTGTGAGTGAATGTGGGGTTTTCTCCCTGTTTATATATAGTAGCTTGCTTTGCCAGTGTAGGTGGGAGTGTGATTCTCTTCTTTCTCTCCCACTTTTGTCCTATTATAAACCTGCCCCATTATAATCATGGCCAAAGACAGTGGCCTCACCATACCAATCTATGCTCGGTTGGAACAGAAATCATGTGGGACTGAATAGCACCGACTGCCTAGACGTTGCTGAATGGTTTGATTTTTAGTGAAAATGATTAAAGCCATAAATGATTGTGAGGAAGCAAATGAGGCCGTGTTTTTTTTTACAGTATATACCTACCTAGACATTAAGATATGCAGGGTAAGACTTACTCCACTTCCTATAGCTAGGAGAGCCAAGCTAGATGAGGATTTATTTATCTTACAGGGTTTATAGACTACTTCAGTCAGAACTGTTTTTGAGCAGTATATAGTTCCTGCCTCTGTTACCCTGATTAAAAATGAAAACAAAAATGCAAAATCTATAACATCCATAAAATCAAATGCACAGGACTGGGAATATATAATAGTCAAGCAAAATAGAATTATTATCCATTGGTAGAAGTACCAATCATTCTCCTCAATTTCTAGGGTATATTGGAATAGCCAAATCTTTTGAAACTTTCTAAACATCAAAGGGAAGGATCCATTTGGAAGTCCAGGGAATCTCAAAGGAGGGGGCAGTGATAGAAAATGCACATTTCTACCTTTCTTTCTTGTGGACCCCCTTCTGGAATGTCTTTTCCCTGGAGGCCAAGCTGATGGTGATTTTATCTGGTTTTGATACCAGTGAAGTCTTGACTTTTAATTCTCTCATTTGGGGCTTACCCTTTACAGCATAATTATATCCTTTGTCCCTTAAAATCTCTGTCAGTTACTGTTGTATTCTGGGTTCGAGTGCAATGATGAAGACACATGGCTACTTCAATAGTTCTTTATTCTTCCTCGTTTCTCACAACCAACAACCAACAAAAGTAAAACAGCTTCTTTTAAAGACGAAGGACCCGGACTACGGCAAACAATGTAACTAACCATTTCTTGCCTTGCGCATGCGCGCAAGGCTGGCGCCGCTCAGTCTGGTCCCGGCAGCTTTTGGAATGCCCAGGACCAATGCAACGTCCTGAGCCTGCTTTTGCAGGCCCGGGACACAACACCCCTCCCCCTAGATGGAACATACATTGTACACACACAGGTGTACCATTCACAGGCAGGAGTGTTACACAGTCCAGTAATCAAATGCAATGAGTAGGATAATTGGGTCTGCCTTCAGACAAACCCCTTCATTTTTAGTAATGTCTGAATGTTACCGAAATGAAAAAATAGTACAACATTCTATCCAAATGCTTCCTGTATTCAGGTCCTCCTGAAATAGCCTATTGACTTGACAGCAACTTCACAAATTCCTGAAGCTGTTTGGGTGGGCACTTGGCCGGCTGCGACCTTCTAAGGTCAGAAGGGATTGCCTGGCCCACCTGCTCGCTTACCAGGCAAGGCAGGCCAGGGCGTTGCTGCCTTACATTCCCAGGTGACCTGAAGAAAAGCATGGAACTTAGAAGAGGTAAATTGAGGCCCGTTATCTGACACCAGGACATCTGGAAGACCGTGTGATGCAAAAATACCTCTTAACACCTGGATTGTCCTGGCGGTAGTAGTGGATGAAACAGGAACAACCTCTAGCCCAGCGGTTCTCAACCTGTGGGTTGCGACCCCATTCGGGGTCGAACGACCATTTCACGGGGGTCGCCAAACACGCAGTCTGCCATTTTTTTTTGGGGTCGGCCATTTTTTTTGAGTTGGCCATTTTTTTCCCCTTTGCGATGTGGGCCGTTGCGCCGCGCATGCGCGATGCGGGCCCACCATTTTTTTTTGGTCGGCCATTTTTTTCCCCTTTGCGATGCGGGCCGTCGCGCCGCCCATGCGCGATGCGGGCCTGCCATTTTTTTTGGGTCGGCCATTTTTTTCCCCTTTGCGATGCGGGCCGTCGCGCCGTGCATACGCGATGCGCCCCGTCGCACCGCGCATGCGTGATGTGGGCCAGGGTCTAGCCCCGGAAAAGGTTGAGAACCGCTGCTCTAGCCACTTGGAATGGCTGTCCACAACAACCAGGAAGAATTGCCTCTGAAAAGGCCCAGCGTAATCTATATGTATCCTAGACCATGGGGTTTGCGTTTCCTCCCACCTATGTACTGGGGCCTGAGGCATTTCAGGCCTAGACTGTTGGCACACATGACACCCGTGCACCTGAGCCTCGATGGCTTTATCGAGTCCAGGCCACCAAAAATGGCTACGTGCCAGCGCTTTCATCCTGACTATGCCAGGATGTCCCTCATGCAGAGAGATCAAGATTCTAGACCTCAGTGATGCTGGGATCACTACCCTGCTACCCCATAACAGGCAACCCTTAAAAGTGGACAACTCATGCTTCTTGAGCCAGAAGCTTTGGAACTCAGTACCAGGGCACTTGTCAGGCCATCCTGACAACACCCATGTCAGCACACGTGTAAGCGTGTGATCAGTGGCAGTTTCTGCAGCCATATCCCTAGCATTGAGGGGAGACTCAGGCAACTCCTATTAACAGCTGGATCTGGATCTGGTGCTACTTGCTTCAGGGGTAGTCTAATCAGGCCATCAGCATGGCCCATTTCTTTCCCAGGTTTGTGAACTAATGTATAGTCATATGCTGACAGGAAAATGGACCATCTCAGCATACGAAGAGAAATGATATGTGGGGTCTATTTGTTAGTGGTAAACAAACCCAGCAGAGGCTTATGGTCAGTATAGACCGTGAAATAGCGGCCATATAAGAAATCATGACATTTCTTAATGCCAGCCACTATGGCCAAAGCTTCTCTGTCAATTTGAGCATAATTCCGCTCTGCAGAAGACAGAGTCCTTGAATAGTAGGCCATAGGGACCTGTGTTCCATCAGCCTTCAGATGGCTAAGTACCGCTCCCACTCCATAAGGAGATGCATTGCATGCGATGCAAACAGGCAGTTGCTCATTGAAATGTGCTAAGACAACATTAGACGTGAGCAAGGCCTTAAATCTCATTGAAACTCTTGTCATGTACTTTAGACCACTGCCAAGGGGCCTGCTTGTCTAAGAGCCTATGTAATGGCTCTGCCACAGCAGCTTTATGTGGGAGGAATGCATGGTAAAAATTTAATAGCCCCAAAAAGATTTGCAGCTCACTGTTAGACTTAGGGCTTGGGGCCTGCTGGATAGCTTGCAATTTAGATTCAGCAGGGTGAATGCCTTTAGCATCTATCCTGAATTTTAAGAAGTCAGTAGAAGTGACTCCAATCTTACATTTATCTTTCTTTAGTTTAAGGCCTGCTTTTCGAAAACGAAGCAAAACAGCCCTTAATTTCTCTGCTAAATTTTGAGATGACTCCCCAGCAATGAGGACATCATCAAAGTATGGACAGACCCCAGGAATACCTCGAAGTGTGCTTTCCATGACACTTTGGAATATGCCAGGGGCTACATTTACCTCAAATTGCAGTCTCTTGACCTTAAAAGCTCCTTTGTGAGTTACAATAGTCTGGGCCTCTGCAGCTGCCTCATCAACAGGTAGCTGTTGATAGGCTTGTGCCAGGTCAAGCTTTGCAAAAATATGCCCCCCCCTTGAGGGAGGCCAGAATGTGACTTACCACAGGTACTGGATAAGTGTGCTGTTGCAGCGCCTTATTCAGTGTGCACTTGTAATTTGCACATATACATATGTCCCCATTAGCCGTTAGAGGCGTTACTATGGGGGTTTCCCATGGACTTGAGTCCACAGGTTTCAGAATTTCCTGCTGGAGCAATTTGTCCAGCTCAGCGTCAATTTTACCCTTAAGGGCAAAAGGTACCCTCCTAGGTTTAACCCTGATAGGTGTGATGGTTGGGTCTAACCGTAGCGAAATGGGAGGCCCCTTGTAGGATCCTAACTCTGAACTAAACACATCTGCAAACTCCCTGCAGACTTCTGCAAGGCTCAACGTTTGCAAATGGTGCAGCCCAGTTACCTGGATTCCTAGAGCCTCAAACCAATCGAGTCCAATAAGACTCATACGTTCACCCCCAACAACCACGACATCTAGGGGACCCTCAAAATCCTTATACTGTACTCTAAGGGTGGCCTCCCCTTTAACACACACCATAGAATTTTGAAAATCTGTAAGTATTAGATTGGATGGCCTGAGTTTAACTCGAAGGCCACTGCTGCTGCATATCCTTTTGAAGGTATTAATGGAAATAATGGAGAGAGCGGACCCAGTGTCCAACTCCATTGATAAGGGAACCCCTTGCAACTTTATGTTAATGGACAGTTTCTTCTTAAGGGGCTTATGTGTCCCTGTCCTTAAAATACTCCTGTGCGATGCGCAGAAGCCCACCCTATGTTGGCTGGGGACCCTGGTACCTTTCAGGCGCAATTCTTCACGAGGTTGGACCTTCTGATGACCCAAACAGATGGATGCTATGTGGCCTTGCCTGCCACATGCTCTGCAGATGGCGGAACGAAACTGGCAGTCAGCTCGCTTGTGGCGACCTCCACACCTGAAGCATTGAAGAGATGCTGGGGCCTTGTCCGGACGTTCCTTCTGCCTCCTTTCAGCTGGCTGGGAAAGCCTATTCACCTCTTCTTCAGGATCTGCGTCCGATCCTTCTCGAACGTCCTCTTGATGGATGGTAGCTGTCTCTGGAGAACTCCTGGTGGGCCATAAGGTCTTCACAGCCCCACCTGTTGCTTCCTCAGTTGTCACCTCTCGTAGCACATCTTCTTCCTTAGCAAAAATCTTCTGCTGCAAGTCTCTGTTCCTTAGCTCACAAACAAATCGATCTTGCAGCCTTTCTTCCAGATCTTTGAACTCACAAGGCCTGGCTGCTCTCCTTAAGGCTGCAATAAAGTCTGCAGCAGATTCACTCTGCTTCTGGTTCCTCTGTTCAAATGCGTGCCTCCAAGCAATGACAGACAATTTTGGCTGGAAGTGTTCTTTCAACAGCTTCTTCAAGTCAGTATAAGTCACTGCCTCCAGAGGTGAAGGGGCCACCAGCTTCTCTGCAATTTCAAAAGCTTCCTGTCCGCAAACACACAGCAGAGTTGCAGCCTTCAAGCCATCTTCTCTAATTTGATTTACTCTGAAGTAATTCTCCACCCTTGCTGCATAAGAATTCCATCTCTCTGGGTGTGAGACATCAAAATCAGACAAAAGCCCAATCTTTGCCATGCTTAGATACAATCTTCACCCTTGCTCCTCTACAAACTGCTCTAAGGGAAAGGGTCCTGTAGCCAAACTCACCCTCTAGCGACTCTGTACTGGCAGGCTGGAACGCTGATTCAGACGCCGTTTTCCCTCTTCAGGACTTCTTGGATAAGTCCTCACAACTTCTTCATTCGTTTGCAAAAATATCCCATCCTCATCGCCAGTGTTTCATTTTGGGTTCGAGTGCAGTGATGAAGACACATGGCTACTTCAACAGTTCTTTATTCTTCCTCGTTTCTCACAACCAACAACCAACAAAAGTAAAACAGCTTCTTTTAAAGATGAAGGACCCGGACTACGGCAAACAATGTAACTAACCATTTACAGACTGGTTCCGGGCAGCTTTTGGAATGCCCGGGACCAATGCAATGTCCAGAGCCTGCTTTTGCAGGCTCAGGACACAACAGTTATCAAGATCAGTATTCTGTTTTAGATTAATTTATTATTTATCCTTTAGGTAGTGCTGAGCTATATCCAAGTTCTGTACGTTCCTTTATCAACCTAGGAAATATCAACTTAGAAACATATATGTGTATCTCATTATAACATTCCTAAATGAAAACAGTCTTCTAGGTAATGTCAGGTCCAAGCCAAGTACAGATATGGAGGTTATCAATGGACTTTTTAAGGGCATTCGGGAAATAAGGATTGCCAGAATTGGATGGCATTCCTATAATACCGTTTTTAAATATTTTCCTGAGGCATGTAGATAGTGACTGCTGAAAACCAAATAAATCAGAGATGAGTTTTAGTATTACATGGACAACTAAGTTGACTCTCTCTCCGTTCAGAGGGAGTTGTTACTCCATAGCTGAGTATTATGAGTAATCGGTGAAGGACTATTGTGTTTATACTTCTCAGACACAACTGGTAGACTACTGAAGGAGATTGGATACTGGACTCCTGTTGGATAACTCCAGGAAGACATTTTTCTTTTCTTCTTTCTTGCAGATCATGCAACTCTTCATTGGAAACCACGACTTGTTCATGAGAAGGAGGCGAGTGGATCCCATTGAGATCCAGCAGATGAAAGCTCAAGCCAGAGAGGAGAAAGCAAGAAAGAAGGTGACTCTTAGAGCTGGTTCAAATGCTAAAGAATTTCACAAATTTAGAACTCACTTCCAAGCTGCCTGTGTGGCAGACAATGATCAGATATATATCATTATCATTATAATTCTAATGATTTTTGCAACACTATATTGGGTATCAGTCTCACACAAAAGTTAAAGTGGACAACGTACTTGGGACATTGACTAGAATAGAATATTTTATTTGGTCAAGTGTGATTAGATACACAAGGAATTTGTCTTTGATGCAGAAGCTCTTGGTGTACATGCAACGCAAGAGATAATAGTAATAATGATGATGATGATGCCAATAAAAGGGGGTAGTAGAGAGATGAGAAGGATAATAATAATTCTACAGCCATATAGCATGGGGGAATGTAGAGTATTTAAATATAAAACAATACTGTGAGGATTAGGTGTTCAGCAAAGTGATGACACAAGGGAAAAAACTGTCCCTATCTCTAGTTGTTTTGGTATATAGTACTCTATAATGGCATCCCAAGGGGAGGAGTTGAAACAGTTTATGACCAGAATGTGAGAGGTCTGTAGTTATTTTCTCAGCCCTCCTTTTGACTGACACAATATACAGCCTATGGAAAATAGGCTGGTTCGAATTGTTTTTTCTGCAGTCCTAACTATCCTTTGGAGTCTGTACCTATTATAGTGCTAACTTCCATGTTTGGCCCAAACATACATAAATATTCAAAGCATTATAATAAACTGTTTAAACCTAGTGAAGAGAATCTGAAAGGGCAGTGATATACATTTTTCTTGAGGTAAGTATCTTTTTTAAAAAAAAATAGATTTTGATCTATTTTGAGTCCCTCTTTGTAAATAACTGTGGGAAGTTTAAAATCAGGAACAAAAAAGGGAATGGCTCTTCTTCCTTCTCTTTTTGATTTTTTTTTATTGCATCTGCTATGCTGTTTGCTGTGCACGTTTGCAAACACCAGAGAAGTATTCCTGGACAGTAAAAAAAACCCCACATTATAAATAAATGTAAAATCAATAACTTAAACCTGCAGTTAATTTTTGGCAGATTTATTTGCAAGACAAAGGAAAGGTCCCATCCCCTGGGAGGCTACAGTTGAAAAGTATGTATTGTAAAAGGAGGAATGGAAAAATCAGAACAAGGTGAGCCTGGCTTCATTGCGCTATGCAGTTCTTGCACATGTCCAACCTTGCTCATTCCTCAGATGGAGCATCAGAGGCTGGCCAGAGAGAAGCAGCTGCGGGAGGAAGCCGAGCGAGCCAAAGAAGAACTGGAACGACGCCTCTTTGAGGTGGAAGATGAAGCTCGGCAAGCTAATGAGGCTCTGGTGAGCATTGCTGTAGTAATGAAGACTAGTGGTAGGTGCTCCAAGGGCTTCTGGTCAATTGTCTCCATTTTGCACCCACTTAAAATTTTTATTTTATTTCATTATTTCATATTATTTCATTTCATTTCATTTTTTTTTAAATTTATATGCCACCGTCTCACTATCCAGAGAGCTTCTGGGCAGCTTACCATATGAGGTGCTTGTTTTTAAATTCTCCTCCAGCGCCGTTCAGAGGCAGCAGCAGAGTTATTGGCTGAGAAAGCTCAGATAGCCGAGGAGGAAGCCAAGCTGTTGGCTCAGAACGCTGCCGAAGCAGAGCAGGAGCGCCATCGATTAGAGTTGGCAGCCTTGAAAACCAGCGAGGAGAAGCGACTGATGGAGCACAAGATAAGGGAGGCTGAGCTGATTGCCATGAAGCTGGTGAAGGAATCCGATCGAAGGTGACATTCTGTACTAGAAACTTAGTTGGTCATTCTGCATATGTTTTTGATGAAAACACGTGCACAGGAAGTCCTTGGCTTATGACTGGTTCGCCTGCCAACCATCTGAAGTTACAGCCTACCTGGAAAAAGGCAGTTATGACTCTGTTCCGAAGTTCCAACAGTCAGCCCCCTGCAGTACTGTGACTGCACTTCGGGCTTTTTTGCAACAAGGTCACATGTTTGGCCATTTACAGTGTTCTAACTGTATTACTCCCAGTTTTCAGCAAAAACATGCCATAGCAAACAATTGATTTGCTTGACAACCACAGTATTTGCTTTACGGCTGTGGCATTTGCCTAACAAACACTGCCAAAAAGGTCATAAAATTAGGTCAGTCACACGACTGAACCATTTTTATGACTGTCATGACATATGACTATAATGGGCAAGTTCCATTATGGTTATATGTTGAGGACCTGCATTTCTGCAGGCTGCCTACAGCACTGGAGTTAATTAGTCCCAAGTACAAGTTAGAAAAATTTTAATATGGCCCTCATGAACTATCATAGGCATAAAAGCTAAGTTCTGGGTTTCAGATCTTTGTTATGTTCTGATGGAATCACAAGAAAGAAAGTCAGGCCTGGAAAATGAAGGGCTGGGGTTAAGATAAAAGACCAATCCTTGGAATTTAACAGACAGTAAAATGAAATAAAACTTTGTGGGAGAAAGCAGAGGCAAACCACTTGTTGCTTGCTGCAGAAAACTCCATGGATGTGTTTGTGAAATCACCAAGAATCAGTTTTTTTATTTGTGATGCATCTTCATTTTTTGGACTGTATCCTGCTGGCATTCTGGTTCCTGAATGTTAGAGGGATTCTTGGCAACGTAAACAGCAAAAGTGCATATTTATATAAAAAAGTAATTTTAAAATTATATTTAAAGAAATAATTGTTTTTAATTGTAGTTATCATTAAACTGTATTTAAATACAAATTAAAATTTAAACAACAGTATTTAAATCCACACATTTTGAATAGTTTTTAAATTGCACAGGAATGTGGAAACAGAAAATAATTACCTCTTTTCTACTAATCTCTCAATTATTCTCTTAATGATTATGATTGTAATCTTTCTGCATATGGAAAAAAATCAGGAATTAAAATGGTGAGAGCTTTAATAAACTGAGGCTTATCAGTTACCATGGTTACCTGATACCACGGATTGTTTTAGGTTTTGCTTTTGAGCCATAAGGCAGCCCCACAAATCCCATCTATTAACAAAATTGATTGAAGCCTATTGTGCTTTCAGGGCATTAGTTAGGGACTGTCTTTGAGAAATATGGATTGATTTGCTTATGATGATAATTTGGCTTGGTAGGGTCAAAGAAGCTGAACATTTAAAACAGGACCTACAGGAAGCCAGAGAAGCTGAAGAGAAAGCAAAGCAAAAGCTTCAAGATGTCAGCAAATTTAACTCTCCTCCTGTAAGTTTTTCTTTTTAATATACGATTGCTTCAGAGATAGAATAACAACAGTGATTTAATTTAATTTATCCTTAGGTAAAGGATAAACCTGCAATAGGTAGACTCTCTTTCCATCTACTAAAGTTGTCTGGAAAGAAAGGTATAATGGGGATTGTAGTATTCCATTAAAAGTATCAAAACATCTTTTAAAGCTAGAATTATGGGATATCTTTCAAGAAAGGACTGATCAAAGAGGAAAATGTGGAGTGCTTGGTGCTCTCTGAGTTTGGTTGTTTGCTTGCAGACATTTTATTATCCAACTAAGTAATATCATTGGTATTGATGTTACTGGCAATGTTTTAGTTAGTTCGGTGATGAAATATTTGCAAGCAGGAAGCAAGTTTAGGGAGAACCAAGAACTCCATAGTTCATTTTTGAGCTCTCTTCTATTAAAAAAGGGAAATAATTGAACAGTTGCCAAACACAGAAGGGTAAAATGGTAGGTCCCATTACATTGTGTTTGTAATTGATGCCTTCAGGGTAGGCAAAACCTGAGGCAAACCCAGGAATCTATTTCTACTAGAACCTATCCAGTGGTGGGATTCAGCTGGTTCGCATCACTTCGGCAGAACCGGCAGCTAATTTTTTGTTGCCCAAAATTTTTTGTTGAACTTCTGGAAGCGGCATCCATACAGAGAAATGGTTGTTCACGTATTTGAATCCCACGACTGAGCCTATCCACAGTTTCCAGTCAGATCTGTGCTGGTCTGTAATTATGCCACCCAGTGGTGTGTTTTTTTCTGTAACATTTTCTGTATTACCGTAATTCACAATTGCATAGCACAATCCCACGTGTTCCAAGACCTATTCCTAAGCAACATAGGATCCAATATTATAACTTTTTGTTTTTGTGGTCTTTTCTAGCATACTGTCAAGTGTACTTCCTCTCCGCCTGCTGACACAAGGGATACCAGTGGTGAAAAAGGATTTGTAAAGATGGATTTAAGAGACATTGATTTGAAGAGGCTTTCCTTGGAGATAGAGAGAGAGAGGTAGGATTGTCCTCCTGTAGCTGAAATAAGGCCAAGCAGATTCCAGATTCAGAATATTGGTGGATGAAATTTTATGCCAGAATGGTATTCTTCACACTTTGTACCTTTATTCAGAAACTTATTTTATTTCATGTTATATATTGGCATTAGATATTTCTGTTCAGAATAGAAACCATATCCCAAATGCTAGAAATATTAAGACACCTTACTAGTTTCTGCACATCTGTATGAACTCAATGATATCTTACCATCAGAACAGAAACTTTACTTAAAATAGACCAAGCTGAGGTAAAGGGGGATCTTTTGAACTTTTTATCTGAAATCTGAGCAAAGGCTACTTCAGAAATAATAAAATATCTTTCTTTGTGACATGTGGAACAATTAATTTGCATAAATTGAGGACTATGCAGCATAAATCTTCCCCTGTTGAAAACAAGGATGGTGTGTCCTTTCTGTGATTTGATAATCAAAGGCCATGGACTCAGTAGTTACATCTGTGAAAACTCAAAATCTGAGTCTAAATAGGAGTGAGAACATTGAATCTTAGACAGACTTTGTTTGTTAGATTATGAGTATACAACTTTTACCTGTAAGAGTCACACAGGTTATCATCAGTAGTTTGGAAACCTCAGATTTGAGCACTTCTCATCCCAAATCAGGGCATTCAATTTGGGAATTGTAATTGGTCCCACACATGGGACCACATGTGTAAGGTACAGCTTAGTTAGGTTCATCCATTAGATTCTCAGGTCCTGAAATCTGTTCTCTTATAGTCCCAGGTACTAGTTCTGGCTCAGGTACCTGTTTAATTATGTACACAGCCCAATTGATTATCTCTACTCTGTTTACTTTTTTGTTTTGTCTGTGCTTCACAGGTTAGACTACTTAGATAAGAGTAGAAAGTTTGAAGATCGGCTAAAAGAACTCAAGACTGAAATCCATGCTCTCAAACTGGAAGAGAAACATGCCGGGTTTCTTTCTCATTGGAACATAATCCTTGACTCTTTGAACCATTCATCAGAGAAGGCATACAAGGTTGCTATATAGTCAAGCATTTCTTTCTTAAATTTGTAAAAATGCATACAAAAACTTCATTTTAGCACTCTTTCAGGAGTCAACTAGAGGTATCTTCCTGGGACTTGCAAGCTTGGTTTAAAAACAATGACTTTTCTTTGTAATATGTCCCTGGATCTGTAGCTGAAATATTTAGGACTGTCACAATGATTCCAATGATTAAGACCGTGGACAATAAAAACTGACAAGTAGGAATGGATTTTACCTTTAACCAATAAAATTAAGTATTGAAGTTTACTTGATTACGTTTATTAATATATTTTAAAAAGTATAATAACTGCTGATGGTTAGAAAAAGTTTGTGTTAGAAAAAGTTTACTTTATTGAGCGATTAGCTCTTTTCTCATGTTGAAAGAAGCAAGCTATCGTAAAAACAAATTGGTCTTAGTCATATACAGATTAAAAAGATTTTACTAATTAGCCAAACTGGTTTGACCTAAAGTACTTTAACTGAATACAATAGAAGTTGTTTTCCACCAGATTAAACTTTTTAAAATTTGTCTCTCTTATTCTGTATTAACCAATTGCAGCTTTTCAGGTTCAGCTGAAGGAGGCTTTGTTAATCCCTTAATCTGATCTTTGAAGCAAGAAAGACTAGGCACTGAGCTTGATAAGTCTTGTGTATTTTAGCAGGAATATCAGTAAAGGGTCAAAACAAGGCCTATTGCCCCATTCTTATTTTCTTTGTCCTTAGCCTTAAGCAAAATCCCCTAAGCTCTGAGAGATCTCCACAGGATGTTTTTCTTATTGTCATCACTAAACTATTTTCTGATTTAGAAATACTTTTTCTTCTGTATATTTTTATATCTCTAAGGTAATGTGGCTAAATGTAATGTGAGCAAAACACAGGATACTGAAGTAAATTGGCTAACATTTAAACAGCTCTCCCCAACAAATGGACTTTTATAACAAAATGTTTTAAAATGATTTCTAAATAGTACCAGATATATACCCAACCCTGAGAAATGGAGGTTTCTCTAGGCTAGGATTCTCCCATACTTGTCCTTTTACCTGTGCTGCACAAATCCTTCTCCCAATTTCCTCTTCTTTTTGAAATACACAAATTTGGAGCTGGAGTTTGCATTGTCATGTTTTGAATGGCAGTTCTATCACCCAATCATCCCAACGTGTGAAATTAATCTTTTACATTCGTCTTATGCTGCCGAATCTTTAGGTAACTACTCTTTCAGGGAGAATGACTATTTGTACAGTTGTTTCTGTGGTTTATCTCTATGAAGCTGCTTTTAGAGATGCTTCAACCTGATCATTTTTGGAAGGTGACTCTCCAGAAGAAAAAAACACTTGAATGTAATAATAGGTTTCTTGAATCTAATAATAGGATTCTTGAATTTAATAGTAGGATTTTTGTAGAATCCTGAATTGATTTTATGTATTATCCAAACCAATACAATATTCCTAATGTTATTCATGGACATTACATAATACATGTTCTACGTCAATCATTAAGACTTCTGGAAATAATAATTTGTGAATTTCACACTAAAGCACTTCAGTCCTTCATAAAGTGACTATTTCTAGGCCAAGAGAGTTAAATTGGATTCATGCTGGCTTTCAAAATGTTTAGTGTTATCCTGAATTAACTTAAAACCTCAATTAATGGTTAATATATGCTTTTTTAAAGGCTCCTATTTGGATGAAAACCCTTGAAGGAGACCTGTTTAATAATCTGCAACAGTCCTTTTCACCATCATGCCTGCTAAATGTGATTGAGAATGCCATGCCCAGTGCAGCAACAGAAAACTCTTTTCCAACCCATCCTCTGGTTATCAATAACGTGGGAACAGGACACCAAAAGCACATTAAGGTAACCGGATTTGAATTTCATTTTCTGTATTCCATATCATACAATGTCCTAATTATCAGTCTTTTCCTTGGATTATGTGTCTATATCTCAATGAAGTATTTATACAACAGTTGGTTCTCAAGATCTCAGTTAGCCCACTGATTTGAGCTTTTGTTCTAGAAGCCACACGGATGCTTTGGGATACTTGTGAGCTGGACACAAAAGTGTAGTTATTCCTTGTTCCTTATATTCCATGTGCCATTGAATTTGGAGGTACCATTCAGCTCCTGGATCCAACTGACTGATCTACTCGCTGTCAGTCAGTCAGTCAGTCAATAGAGGTAGTCCTCGATTTACAACAGTTCGTTTAGTGACCATTCAAAATTACAACAGCACTGAAAAAAGTGGCTTATGACCATTTTTCACACTTATGACCAAGCATCCCCATGGTCCTGTAATTTATATTTGGATGCTTGGACGGCTAGTTCACATTTATGATGGTTGAAATATCCTGGGGTCATGTGATCACCTTTTGCGACCTTCTGACAAGCAAAGACAATGGGGAAGCCAGATTCACTTAACGACCATGTTACTGACTTAACTTCAGTGATTCACTTAACAAATGTGGCAGGAAAAGTCGTAAAATGGAGCAAAACTCACTTAACAAATTTCTTACTTAACAACATAAACTTTGGGCTCAATCATGGTCATTAAGTTGAGCACTACCTCTACTGACTTACCAGTACTGTCAAAACAAGTATTAAAGGGGGAAAGGAAAATGCTGAGTCAATATGATAGTCTTGTGATCAGAATTTAAGTTCTGTGTAATGTCGAGACTTTTTTCTTCTTTCTTCGCAACTCATTTTTGAAATGCTATTTTTGCCAAATGAAGCGATTTCAAAGCTAGCACATTTTTTATTAAAGTTGGCCCAATATAAATTTTTAACTTGATAAATGGAGTTACCTTCTATCTCTGTGAGCTATTGGGTGAGGGGAGAGTACAGCATTCCATGAAGGGAAAGAGAGGAGGAGGAGAGAGAGAGAGAAAAAGAAAGAATGAATGCCTTTTTCAAATACCAATCACACCTGTTGTATTGAACATTTTTATTGATCCCATTATACAACTATGGTTTAGAAATGATTTCTTCACTTCTTGGCTGTAGGAAGTGGTGAAAGATTCCTTTTTATTCCTGTTCCAATATCAATTTTGGACTGCTTCTTTATATAAACTGATGCCTTTTTTAAGCAGCATATCATCTTTTATTCTGTACTTTTAATATGTTTCAACAGTGCTTTTTTTGAAAAAAAAAAAAAAGGCACCAGAACTCACATGTCATACAACCCGCCTTGCCTACCCTACAAGGTTTCATCCAAAAAAGGTGCCGGAACTCCGTTCTGGGCGTTCTATGACAAAAAAAACCCCGTGTTTCAACCCCTCTGTTCCAGTTATGTAGTTTATTTGTCTTAAACCCAAATATCTTTCTTATACTTTTTTATGGCTTCTTAGGTGCAACAACACAAAACAGATGTGATCTATATCTGAAGCACTTTAAACAGAATGATCAGTTATCCAACTCAAGTTATCCATCCAAAGATTTCTAGACTACTTTCATATTCTGGAAAAAATGCAGCTCCTGCTTGAAGCATAAGAATGCAAACATTCCTTTTTGATTCCTAGGAAGTGGTGCTCATATTCTGATATAGAAATAGGCAATACTAGCCAACCAGAGATCTAAGTCTGCAAGTCTAATACACCTTGCTATATTTAATATATTGTCTTGAAAGTAATTGAACATTTCTATTGGGTTACCTGAAGATTTGTCATGCCAATGTAAGTTTGTAAGAAGAATCTTAAGAAATTCGAACAGATCTACTCTGTTCCCAAAATCAGCAATTCTATTAAGTTACTTGGGAGTTAAGAACTGAGTTGTATATTCATTTAAGAATTATAAACAAGTTGATGTTAAATTTCATTAAAAGCAATGGGGTATCACAATTAACTAGATTAAGGGCCTGTACATTTAGAATTTTTCATAAGAGTGAAAATGTAAATTTATGATTGTGAATATTTTTATTTTTGTAAAGTGTTCTACAACTATTATTTTCATGTTTTTCTATGATTAAAGGACAAATTTTAAATGCCCAAATCTGTTTATTAAAATAGAATCAGTGGGCGTGCTATATATGTCCTTAAGCTAAAACTGTTTGTGCTCGTTTCACAAAATTCTTTTGCTGAAAATTCACATACTGTATGCTCAAATGTAAACATATTTATTGTTCTGGCATATAAAGAACTGCAGCCAGTTTTAATTATTACAACAGGAGTTCCTTCTGAGAAAACAAACTTAGGACTGTGCTGTTATTTAACTTGTAACTCATCCTATGATGAATGAGGCTCTATTTTTGTTCTTATTTTTTTTAACAAAAAAATGAGTTTGGAATAAGAAATAAGTAACGGTAACAATAAGTTTATTTTAATGTCAGTATCTAAATAAAAAGTCTGTTTTATGTTTCTTAAAATTCAAAGCAACATAATCTTTCATCAAAAATTTCATTCTCTTCCTGTGAGAAATGAAATGGCAGGAAAATAAGCCAATTAATAAGGCTAGAAATAGGTTTAATTTCCCTTACAAGCCAGCCTAAACAGAAGACTGCTGTTGAAGCTTTCTTGGCACTGGTGTTCTTCAATTACTTGATTCCAGTTGACATGTCAACTGGCTGTTTCCGATCACAGCTTGCTCGTGTTTTTTTTTCTTACAGTGGCCATGCTTCCTTGCAATATTACACACATAAAAACTTCAAATGGCTAGACAGAAAACAAGTCATTTAACATTCAACAGAGCTGTCATTTCTACAATGTAAGTTTGTAGTACCTGACCCAGGAGAATAAAGCCAACTTCTAAACAGAATGCATTTGGTACATGCTTTGTGAGCTGACTCATTGAAATAACACTTGGCCTTCACTTTTTCAGTTCATCCTCTGCTCCTAGGTTAGGTGAGAGGAGGGTTATCTTACTGGGAGTATATTAGCAGCTGTCAAACAACCTTATATCATTTTATCCCAATACTCAGAATTATAGCATTGTGGTTATCTTTAGTGTCACTTACAAAAAAAATTGATACTGGAAGTCAATTTCTGAATTGTGGAGGTAATGTGGAATAACAGGGATGACACTGGAAAACGTTGCCTAAATTAGTTTTTTAAAAGGGAAAACATTTGTCCCTATTGCTTAGTTGCTCATATTCTGCTTAATGAAGTTAAAAGCCAGTTGCAGAACTGAAAAGCCAGTTGCAGAACTGAGTTAGGGCCTACAATAAGGACTAAAAATCAACCTGAAGAGTCTCTCTGAATTGGTAGATAGCTTCTCCCAGCATATATAGATAGCCTTGACCATGCTGGCTATTGAATTCTAGGAAATGCAGATACTTGAAGGGCACTCAGACGGAAAAAAATGGAGTAAAATATATGGATAAAACAGTAAGGCTTCCATGAATTTGAGCCAATATACTTGATGGGGAGCCAAAAAATTATGAGGTTTTGGAAGAGAACACAATTCTTTGCTTCCCATCTTTAAGTAAGATAGGAGAAATACAACTCAAAGATGATCCTGCTGTATAATAAAAATAAAAACAATAACAATAATGTTGGAAGGGACCTTGGAGGTCATCTGGTCCAACCCCCTGCTCAGGCAGGAAACCCTATACCATTTCAGACAAATAGCTGTCCAATCTCTTCTTAAAAACTTCCAGTGTTGGGGCATTCACAGCTTCTGGAGGCAGGTTATTCCACTGATTGTTCTAACTGTCAGGAAATTTCTCCTTAGTTCTGAGTTGCTTCTCTCTTTGGTTAGTTTTCATCTGTTGCTTCTTGTCCTGCCTTCAGGCGCCTTGGAAAATAGCTTGACTCCCTCTTCTTTGTGGCAACCCGAGATATTGGAACACTATCATGTCCCCCCTCATCCTTCTCTTCATTAGACTAGACATACCCAATTCCAGAAACCGTTCCTTATGTTTTAGCTTCCAGTCCCCTAATCATCTTTATTACTTTTCTCTGTACTCTTTCTAGAGTCGCAACATCTTTTTTACATCGTGGTGACCAAAACTGGATGTATTGCAAGTGTGGCCTTACCAAGGCATTGTGAAGTGGTATTAACACTTCACATGATCTTGATTCTATCCCTGTTAATGCAGCCTAGCACTGTGTTGGCCTTTTTGGCAGCTGCAACACACTGCTGGCTCATATTTAAGTGATTGCCCAGTAGGACTCTGAGGTCCCTCTCACAGTTACTACTATTGAGCAAGGTACCCCCTATACTATACCTGTACATTTGGTTTTTCTTGCCTAAATGTAGAACCTTACTTTTTTCACCATTGAATTTCATTTTGTTGGATAGTGCCCAATGTTCAAATCTGCCCAGATCCTCCTCCTTTCATTTTCAAATGTAGAAGAAATCTGTAAAGTTTCTTAATCAAGTTTTCATGTTTTTAAGAGTATTTGATCAAATTCAATCTGTTCTATCTGCGCCTAATGTTCAAGTCTGTCAAGATCCTTCTGTATCTTAAGCCTATCTTTTGGAGTGTTGGCTATCCCTGCCAGCTTGGTGTCGTCTGCAAATTTGATGAGTTCCTCATTTATCCCCTCATCCAAATCATTGAGGATGTTGAAGAGCACTGGGCCCAGAACAGCCCTGGGGCACCCCACTACACACTTCCCTCCATGTAGATGCAGTTCCCTTGAGGACCACATGCTGAGTATGGCTGGTCAGCCAGCTACGAATCCATCTGTATAATCCACATTTTTCTATCTTATCAAGTAGTAGGTTGTAATCTATTTTATCAAATGCCTTACTGAAGTCCAAGTAAATTATATCCACAGCATTCCTCTGGTCCACTAATTTTGTCACCTGGTCAAAGAATGCAGTAAGATTTGTCTGACATGATCTGTTTTTGACAAACCCATGTTGGCTTTTGGTAATGACTTTGTTTGCCTCTAGGTGTTTGCTGATTCATTGTTTATCTTTTCCAGAATCTTCCCAAGTACTGAGGTCAGGCCGATAGGTCTGTAGTTTCCTGGATCCATTCCCCCCCCCCCCTTTTTGAAGATGGGAATTACAACAACTCTTTCCCAGTCCTCTAGTAGTTCCCCAGTGCTCCAGGATCTTTGAAAGATATAGTTCAGTGGTTCTGAGATCACATCTGCCAGTTTCTTCAGAACCTTGGGGTGGTCCTGGTGATTTGAACTCGTCTAGGATGGACAGATGCTCACTTACCATTTTCTTGCCTATCTTAACTTGTGTTTCTAATCTGTTTTTTACAGTATTGTTTTTTTATAGGTTGAACTGTTTTTTCTCTTTGTGTAAAGATATAGAGTCTGGCAGATATATTTTTCATCTTCCTTCTCCCTCATCATTTACTAGCATATAGCAGAGTCATCAAGAAACACAACTTTATGTACCCATGCCACATAAGTGAGGCTACAGGATATTAGAGAGCTTATCACCAAAAAAAAGTCCAGAGGAAGAGGAAGAAGCAGTAAAATTTATTCATATAAAGAAACTTTGTGAGTAGAAGACCTTGAAGTTCTTGTTAGTCATGTAGTTGAAAAAATTAAATCACTGACACAAAACTACTGAACTTTGTGGGTTGGAGATTAGGATAATAGCTGGAAGGTGCTTATTGTTAAAAAAAAAAGTCCAGGAAAGGCCTCATGGAAACATTTCCTCACCTATGCTTTGGTATCTTCCTTGGCATATTAATGACAGCTTATAAACTGTAATTGATTTAAGTTATTAGAGAACTCATTTTAAAAATCTAAGAATTTCCAAACTTAAGTTTGACATTCTATAATAGAAATGATTGTGATGTTATACATCAATATTTATAATATATATGAGAACTTTAAAGTGTCTGAGGAAGTAAAAAGTGCAGCTTTCCTCAAAGAATCCTCTTATAGTTTGCACTATGAATTCCAAGGATTATAAGAAAATGACAAATATCCGGCAATGCATGTTTTGTTCTTTTTGACAGCAGCCCTATTAGTTTACTCATAAGACATCAAACTCACTTTAGAGTTTTGTGTCAACAATGAACTGATCTCTGGTCTTTTGGCTTACTCTTAAATATTAAATTAGTATAACAAATAATAATGCTAAAATATCACTGGAGCCAAACTAATTCTTTTACTTGGATTTAAAGGTCTGGTTATAACAAATGTTTTCTAAATTAAGTTATTGTAATTTTCTTTCAAAATAAATTTTCCAACAACTTCTAGTTTCAGTGTCAAGTCACTATTTTTAATATTTCGCCTGGAGTAAATAATGGGTTCAAACCCAATAAATTCCAAGACTGATTTTGGAAAGATGGCCACTAAACTCTTCTGGTGGCTTGTAAATCACCATCCACAGAATTGGGCTATTCTATAACTAGGACAATATTATACTTGTGCAGTCACATCATTCAAAGCAACCAATAGCTGTTTATCTTATATTTTACAAATCCTGCTGGTAAATCAAGACATTGCTTGATTTGAGGCAACATGAGTTATTAACTCATGATGCTAATTCTGCAGTCAATTCCTTCCTTGAGATGTCCTGCTTTTAAGGAAAGGCATTTTGGCACTTAACATAAAATTGTCACTTTGCAGTTACTCTCAAACAACCACTATAGGAGTAAACTCAGTGTAAAATCCCTTTGTTATCAGGTAATCTAAGAGCTAAGTGTGTTTATAAGGTACCTTTAGTTGATACCAACCATCAAAGTTTGGGAAAGGGACAGAGGATTAGTAATAACTATATAAAACCTAAAATGGAAAAGAGCAACGTCAACCCTCAATGAGGCAACTCTAGGATGCCTTTTAATACCGTCTTTGCACAGTAACAGCAACAGGCACCCAATTATTCCAGGCGTTCATCACCTTCTTCCACATCTTTTAGGCTGAGAACTTCAAGGGTTCCTTTGCCTTTGGTTTCACATCTGATCAATTCATCAATCTCCCGGAAGCAGCCTGGATCCACAAGGCACACCTGCAACATTAGCACTACATGAGGCTGGAAAGGCCACATCTTATGAAGAACTGCCCTGGTGAATAAAACTAAGTGGTTGCTGGTTCCATCTGTAGTTACTAAACAACAATTACTTGCATATTATACAAATTTCCTTGTTTTGAATTTCTTGCTAATTAGTCTCATGTCACTTCAAGTTTTTGCACGGTGAGAATTAGATTATCTCTCATTCTTTTCACCATTCCATAGCTAATTTCATAAAGCTGTTGTGCCCCCACAAAAAAGTGTTATAATAAATTTTACCAGCTTCAGGGTACTTTTTAAATGGAATGGAGAAAGAACACTAAATTGGACTGGGATGTCTATATATTACACTTCTACCCAATTATGTTAAAAAACCAAAGACTGCAATTCACCAAAAATTGCCACATTCTCTTGAATTAGAAGAAAAAAGAAGTGCTGATGTGTCACAATGGAATCTTTGCAGCATCCCTATCTTTTGCTGTGGTCTTTCTTAAATGCTCATTTACCATAGTGCCTTACTGCTGCATGCTTATCCCAATGCATTTTGAAACATCTTCTGCAAGAACCAATGAGGTTTCCTTCACAAGCAATCATGCAAATAACTGCAGTGTAAACATCAGTCCTTATATCTATACTCCAACTCTTCGAGTATAAACCTTCTTCTACAAAACCAAAGGCACAGTACTAAGCTTTTTCCCTAAACAAAAGACTGGGGAAAGGACACTGTGCTGCTTACAATTTCCAGCTGCTCATCAAAATCCTCATTTTCGATTACTTTGATCAGTGGTTTCAACTTCTCTTTCAATCTCTTGCCTTCTTTCCGAGGGAGGAGGAAGCGTAGCCTCATGTGTGCCCGCTCAATCTGCATCGTCTCTTTCAGCTGCTTGATGACTTCCAAAGCCTGCAGAGGAATCCAAACCAAAGCACTGATTTTTACATCTTTATCCCGCTCCCCTTGAAAAAAAAAAACCCGTGGAAAAACTTAAGTCTCTTTGCTTTTGATTCCATACTTTTAGCCATATATGACATTTGTTCTGCTGAGCATATTTTTATACTCAAGACTAAGCAGCAGGGCAATCTTCCATCCAGTCAAACAGACCTGGTGGGAAGAACCTCTTGTGTTTCCTGCAGAACTGCATTGCAAGCATGAGAAGTGGAGCAGCGCAAACTCATTAATTTTTAATAGATTAATACAGCAAGAATTGCTATAATTCATTCTACCTGGAGCTGCTCTTGAAGATCATTCAGAAACTTCTGGTGGTCCAAAATGTAGGCTTGCTTACTTATTTAGCAGTTGTGGTGCAGCCACATTACACTGTTGCTACTGGAGTTGTACTGGTTACCAGTTTGTTTCCAAATGCAATTCAAAGTGCTGGACATTCTCTATAAAGCTCTATATGGTTTGCAGCCTACATCTGCTTTTCTTAAATTCTGCCTAGTGAAAGCAAATGACCAGGGAATGCTTGCTGATGATCCCCTCCAATTGTGAGATGGGGAGCATTCTTCTTTTGCACCAACCTGACTTGTGAGGCAAGAGTGGACTCTAGTCTTATGTCCTTCTAAAAGCTAGGAAGAACTTGCCTTTTTAAAAAAGAAATATGGACATCAAATTGTTGGTGGAATCATTGATGCCAGAATATTATGGTATTTTATATTACTTTGTCATGTTGTAGAATGGTTTTAGATAATGCCTCCAAATATGAGCCCACTTGGCCTTAATCCCTATCATGAGACAAGCCAAACATGTTGGAAACAGATAATCATCTTTCTTGCAATGATTTCAACTTTATGAAATTCTCTTCCCATTGACACCCAAAGAGGCCTAACCTACTATCTTGACAGCCGTATCTGACAAAGGCTAGCAATACAGTTTTGATTTTCAGATGTTGCAGGACTATTACTGTTTTCTGTGCAGTTTCTCCACTGTACCTAAGTGATTTTACTTTTTTGTAAATAAATGTTAATATTTTCCAGAATAACAGTATCTTCAGGATTTAAAAATGCCAAGTTTGAAAATATCCAGCCATACAATGATTGGCACAGTACTGCATTAAAAAGAGACATTGCAAAAAATTCTACAAGATCCAGTGTACAACTAATGTTACCAATCTACAGGTTTAACCATCCTTCAGGTATCTGCAGAAGCAAAAAAGAAGCAACTTTAAAAAAAATCATCTTGCCTGTTTACTTGGTGACAAGTCAACTCAAACCAGATGTTCAGGTTACTTCAAATTAGTACACCTAGCCCTCAATGTGTGATTGCAATTGGGACTGGATTTCTGGGCGTTAAGTCATCATGGTCCTAAATCATGTACCCACCTAGCCTGTTGTCAAGTGCCTGAAATGTAATTGCATGATCATGTATGCATATGGGGGGCACATTTTACGATGGCCAGAAGTACTTTAAAGCTGTAAAACACCCATTCCAAGCCTGTCCTAATTTTGAACTGTCATTGTTTGAACTGTCATTAAGTGACCAATCATAAGTTGAGGACTGCCTGTAAAGATAAAAGCTACAGTGTCTTTACATGCCTATAATTTGTAGGCATCTACCTGCTGCTTGGTACTTTTCCCAGGCTTCACTGAATAATGTATATCCTTCATAGCTCTTTCAATAAGGATGACTGTGTAGGGTCTCTTGGTTTCTGGATTTACACATTTGTCTGCAACAATGGTTGCTATGTCACGAAACATCTGCTCCAGCTGAGTGTGGCGTTCTTTATCAGAGACTTGCAATTCCCCTTTGGATAAGATCTGAAACAAAGAAAAGTTTATTTGGACTTGGGCTTTCTCAAATTCAGGTGTATCATGCACTGTCATCAGAATTCTGATTTAGCTTTCAAGACTGTTTATGAACCTTAGAAGAATGGCTGCCCTAAAGAATCTCTGCAAATTACAAAGTAGAAATAATGACTTCCTCATATCGAGTCTGAACCTTGGTTATTATATGGAGATGTCTCTATAGTTTTGGGGGCAGTAATACAGAAGACCTTGGGCCGATCATTTTTTCTCAGCCCTAGGAAGGAGACAATGACAACCTACGGGGGCTTGTCCAGGCTTTTCATTCTTTCAGGATTTTGTCTTCCCAGTCTACTCTACCCAATCTGAAAGTTCCTGATACTCTCCCATCCAAGCACTAAGCATTTACTCTGTTAACTTTTGGCAGTGATCTAAGGCTGAGTAAGCATTAGCTATTAGCAATAAATGTAAAATGAGCATTGATTGTTAACCATAAGAGCTGCTTTCCAGATGGGTGGCAAACAATTTAATTAATACCGTATCAACAAGGCTATGGAAGACTGAATTTTAAAATCAGAGCATAAACTGCATATTATTTTAACCTTGTCACAGAACAAGTAATATGTGATGAAGCCATGAAAAAATTTTTTTTTGCTCGAGTTCAAATTTTTGAAATATTTAAAAGAGAGTCAGTGTAGTATAGCATTGGATTAGGACTGAAGAGCCAGATGAAGTCCATTCTCAGCTATGAAAGCTCCCAGGATGATTTTGGGTCAGCCCAAATGACCTTAAATAGCTCAGTGGTCTCAAGTACCCTAAACACTGACCCCAAGCTGACCTAAACACATAAAGGGATTATCCTTCTACTATCTGATATATTGTTTGAATTGCCTTAAAAATGTTAAAAGAGAGATAAAATGAGACAAAAAACATTATTTTTTTGAACAATTTCAATACCTACTGTTTTGCAAATTTCCGTCTGATCATCTGTGCCAAAAGCTTTGACGAGGTCTTCCTTCTTTGCCACTTGACCTTTGGAGACATTCACAAACACTGTATGTGTCTGCAATACTTCATCAAGGTCCTTTTCACTAGAAAATTAATTTTACTTGTTAAGCACATTCTAAATAATGCATGCCAACAATCAAAGTGTTTTGTTTAACCCATGCTTATTACTGCTCTTTAAAATTACCTTTGATTCTATTACTATGGCAGTGCAATCAGATTAAACTGCTACATTCCATAAACAGAATTCTGTAGTGAATAATTGCATAGTTCTATCTGAACCGGCAATGACATATTGTCAAGCAACAAGCTTGTAATTTGATTAAAATATATATAAATAATTAGGAAACACCTTAATCAGCTAAAACATAAAGAAAGCAATACTAGTCCAAAGGCAAAGTCCTATCTGCTATTTATCAGTAAACAGGTAGCCATCTAATAATATTGATTCAATAATTACTCAGTAGGGTTGTGCTCCCATTGAAAGAGGAGTGATGTTATTCTATACTACACTCTTCTGACTTATTTGATTATTCTTTATCATACTACTATGTATTTGTTACTCCAGAATTGTGGTTAATAGACAATACTTAAGTAAACATGAATACAGAAGTGTAAATACTGTAGGTGATTTATAACAGCAGTTGAACCACACAGTTCAGAGTTTAAGCCCTGCAATTTGTACATGCTTTAAAAGTAAATGAATTTTAAGCCAGAATTGCAAAAATTGAAAAATTCAACCCTGGATTTATTGACTGATTATTTATTTAGGCTAGTCTTGCACACTGCGTAAACTCAGAAACACTGGCTTTGTCAAATGTCAGTGGACACGACAGGAGTTTTCTGTTCCTCTCCCTGCGGCCCAAGCCCTCAACTCACGCGCCGCTCCGCCAGCCCATGACTTTGTTCCGGTAACAGGCAATCTCAAAACGCTTCCCCGCCCGTCGGATCCGCACGACAGCCACATTAGTCAGGCGAATCTGGTTAGTCGGCGTGAAGATCGCCATGATACGTCAGGATCGGCCGCCGCTGGACAGAACACAAACCAACAGCTGAGCCTCTTCCGCCCCTCCGTTGTGACGACATATGGGCCAAAACCTCGCGAGAACCGGCTCTCCAAAAGTCCGTCTTTAACTCACTCGGGTGGGAAACCAATCCCGAGGACTAATGGTTCCTCGTTGAAAAGTGACCTCTCGGGAGTGAGAAGGCTTAATTAAGAGGGACCGCATCAAAAACCAAAACCGAGGTTTAAAGATCTGACTCCTTTTTTTGCGGAGGTTTGATCAAAAATGCAAGTAGCACTTTAAAAAAAAATAGTAGGATATCTTAGGAAGGACGTCTTCAAATCCTTGAACAGATTATCTTGGACTTGTCACTGTGCGGGTTCATATAATCGTATTTAAACATCGTTTAAATTGTGCAGGATCCAATCTTGCATCTGTCACCGGGAATAGAGGTTTAGTCTTCCTGCCAGAGGCACACAGTCTGCTAGAGAGAAGTTCCCTGAGGATGGGCTCCAGCTCGGAAGATTAAACCCCTGGTCCCTGTGACCGACCCAGATTGGCTCCTGCAACATTATCCTGGGACACGTATATTCGCCTTCATTCGAATTTAAATTGTTTTAATATACTAGCCGGTTGTGGTTTATTCATACCACACAGACCGAGAAGGCTCTTTAATCACTACAGTGGATGGTTGATTGGCATAACGAACCAACCATGCCTTTAAAACAAACCATGGCTCAATGTCTCCCCCTATTCCAACACGAAGCATTTAGGATCCGCATTATTTAAATGCATGGATTTTCGATTCTCCTTTCAACCTCTTTGATACACGCGATTCTGAAAGATGCTTCTTTATTTCTTGATTAAAAGCATGCACACTTTGGAGGGAGAGCGTTTTGTAGCGATCGCTAGTGCTGGAGGGCGAACTTTATTTTCAGCCACTGAGAGGTTAAGGTCCTCTTCCCAGCATGCCGGGGGTGGAAGGTGCAAAATGGCTGCCCCTGTGAGCTCGTGGGGCGAGTAATGGGGCTGCTTGGGAATGACTCCCTGCGGTCCCGAAAGAACCAGAAAAACATCGTCTGGTACCGTAGGATCGGCAATTGCGACTTGGGTGGGAAGACATGGGTAAGTATACTCGGAGGCGAAAAACCTTACTTCTTGGGAAGGAAGCCTTATTGGCTTAGATGCGGTTTAGTCTCCAGAAAGCATACCAAGGTTTTTGATAAGCGACGGATTTTTAAACCTTTAGCATATTTATTTATTAACATGGAAGTCCTGTAGCTCGCCAAAGAATCAGGACCTTAAAAGTCACGAGTTTGTATCATTCCATAGAATATGTATACAGTTTTCTTGGAAGCTTCCTGTGCAAATAAATAGGACGATTTTATAAGGTTTACTTAAACATTATGTGAAATTTAAGAAAAAGTACATGGTGACACTTTTGCACAATTATACACTCGTGATTGTATAGAACTTGCATTCCCATCTCTAATTTTATTGCCTCTAACTTGCTTAGGAAATAATAAGTTTGTAAAAAGTATATTTTTCTTACTCCTGTAATGGCTCTGGATGGCTTACAGAAATACAATAAAAATAGCAGCACAGGCATAACTAATAATACAAAGCACAAGAAAACAAAACTTTATGCTCAAACATTAGTACATTAAGGCAGAGCTTGCTTGAATTCTAGTGGCATTTTATTCCACATTATTTATTTATTCAATTTATATGGCTGCCTATCTTAAATATATAAAAATATTATAACAAACCAATCAGCACAGTATGGGTCCTATCCCCACAAAAGCTGAATTCTGTTGATATTAAATATCTAGCAGGGCCCACAATGGATACACTGATAATTACTTAGGAAACAAAAATGAAAAACTCAAGAGGCAGTATGATTGAAGCCCTGATCGTTTGTATGTGCATTTGACATCAGTACACATATAAATAGTGGGGTTTTGACAAGCTATAATCATCTTGCTTCTTTTGATCCCACTGAGGATATGACTTACAGAGGATAGATGGTGGGGAAAAAATCTGGGTAGACAGAGTAAATGATTACAAATGGAATATGAGCAAGCAACATGAGGTTGCTGACAGGAAGGCATATGCAATTTTAGGACTCCATCAACAGAAATTGAATTTCCAAATCAGAGTAAATAATTGTTCCACTCTTTTCTGCTTTGGTCAGTTCTCTGCTCTAAATACTGGAAAAGGGTCTGGATATCACATGTTGAGAAGGATTCAGAGAACTTTGAGCAGATTCAGAGAAAGTCAAGAAAGATGATTAGGAGACTAGAAATTAAGTCCTGTAAAGAGACTGAAGGAGTGACAATTGATATTTCAGTACCATGTATCTGAGATACTTTAATTTGGCTTCTGAGTTGAGCATGTAGTTGGATTTGATATCCTTAATGGTCCCTGGCAAACAGTATAGTTCTAAGATTATACAATGATTCTGCCACCTTTAATTTGGCCCAAAGCATGCTTACCAGAGAGCAGATCTCAATTTATCCTGATATCTGGCTTTTAATAATAGTAGCATTTTGTTCTGTTGTGTTTTAGATACTCCTGCAGACACCTGGGACAATTTCCATGCTCATTTAACTTTCCTGTGGCTGAACCGATTTTACCTCTATTCATGTGCAGCTTTTGGAATCAGCCTTTGGTTTTGCTTCCAGTTCCTCAACAAAGTCAAAGAGCAGGTAATTTTAATCTCACTGTGTCTAATATTTTCAATTCTGGGAACTTCAACCTTGATGGAAAGATGATAGAATCTCTAGTGGTGGCCTCCTGAGTGCTCGAGCAGTTGAGAGATTAAGAAACATTCAGTAGCAAAAAATATACCCCTTGCTATCTCAAAGGAGGCAAATTCTTTCCACCAAAACCGTAGTACTATCTTCTCCAACGTGACGAGTGGAGAATCCACCAATGGGTTAACTTCGTCTTCTGCCCGCAGACTAGTTGTCCAATTTTGCTCCGCCTCTCCTCCTGGGACCTCCCTGACCCAGTCTCAACTAATCTTGAGTCCGTTTAGACTGAATTCTTGACTCCCAAAGTGATTCTTCTTTAAGGTCATATATTTCTGATATTTTGGTCAATCCTTGGTGGGGGGGAGGAACTGCAAGAAGGAACGGCTGTTCGTTTGAGCCCTTTCTGCTGCCGGATTGCAGCTCAGCCACGAGGCTGGCCTGAGCCCAGCCGATCACCGGACAAACAAGGAACCAGATGCCATTTTCCGGTCACCAAGTGTGACTCTGAACAAAGGGAGAGACAATCTCCTCCCCCCCCCAAACCAATCATCCCACAAAGCTAGCCAGGATAGCCAAAACACATTCGGAATACATTAGCACAGCTGATCAGCAGGCAATTTAAACCTCCCGCAGATCATACGGAAGCTGGCGAGCCACGTGGGAACAATAGGGGGCTGGTGAGCTGCAGAGGAATATTACAGCTCTCCAAGGCTCTTACCCTAAATTCAACTAAAGACCTCGAAGGCTCCTGTTGTTTTCCATTGCCTGAAGGATCTATGATTCCACTTGGAAAAATTATTGCGGTTGGTGCAACAGGCAACAACTAGACCCATGCAACATCTCTATCCCAGATATCTTAGACTACCTAGCGGAAGGCCTGGATAGGGGGTTAGCACCCAACACAATTCATAGACAGGTGGCTGTCCTATCAACCATTCTTACCTATGGCAACTCTGAAACTTTAGCCAGACACCCAATGGTGCGATTCTTTGTAAAGGGCGCATCTAACAGCAGGCCACCTGTGGTGCACAGATACCCTTCCTGGGATCTACCTAAGGTCCTACAGGCCATAACCTTACCTCCATTTGAGCCTGCCAGGACCTGTGACCTACAGTACCTGACCCTTAAGGTTGCCTTCTTAGTCGCTGTTACCTCAGCAAGACGCATCTCAGAACTAGCAGTCCTGTCAGTAAGGGAGGATCTTTGTACCTTCCACACGGACAGGGTGGTGTTACGTTTTGACCCCTCCTTCGTTCCAAAGGTCAATTCCCTATTCCACAGAGCACAGGAGGTGGTGCTACCAAACGTTTGCCCCAAACTGTCCCATGAACTGGAGCGCAAGTGGCACACCTTAGACGTTTGCAAAGTTTTAAAGCAGTACATCAAGCGAATGGCACCCTTCCGTAGATCGGAACACTGTTTGTCTCCTTCCACTCTCACACAAGAGGTCGGAGGGTCACTGCATCCATAATCGATAGATGGATTAAAAGGTGTAGCGGAGGCATACAGGGGACAGTCCTTGACGGTCCCCAGACGAATCACTGCACATTCCACGTACAGTGCTGCAACCTCAGCAGCATGGGCAACTCAGGCTTTGATTGAAGAAATATGTAGAGCGGCGACATGGACGTCGCCTTCCCCTTTTATAAGACACTACAAATTAGACAGATTCGCATTTGCGGAGGCCTCTTTTGGCAGGAGAGTACTCCAGTGCATAGTATCAGAGAGTGGGACACAGGCCCAGACGGCATCCAACCCACAAGGACATTGAGGCTTTGGTATGTCCCATTGGTGGATTCTCCACTTGTCACACTGGAGAAGAGGCGTTGGTCTTACCTGAATGCCTTTTCTCAGCATGACGATGGAGAATCCACTCCCACCCTTGAGGCCAGTCAGGTCCTGTGAGGGGAGAGGATGGAGTCAACGCAAGAAAACATAGCCAACTAGCTTTCGCCTTGTCGAGACTGGGTCAGGGAGGTCCCAGGAGGAGAGGCGGAGCAAAATTGGACGACTAGTGTGCAGACAGAAGACGAAGTTAACCCATTGGTGGATTCTCGATCGTCACGCTGAGAAAAGGCGTTCAGATAAGACCAACGCCCCTTCTGCAAGTTTATTCAGAAATTAAACTGTTTGAGGCAAACTACACAAGTATAGTTATAGTTTGTTTTTTCTCCAGGGAATGAAATCTATAGTATATATGTTGTCCTCTCAGTATTAGTGGATGATATTTCCTGCCCGATTACTTAGAGATTTCTCTTGTTCAGGTACAGGATGTAGTCCTCTATAAGAGAAAACTTTCTTAGACAAAACTGTTTTTCTCTCTAAGTTGTACATCATCTGCATTGAGGGGTAAAGTGATTAATGGCATCAGGAAAAAAAGAGACTAAGTTTATTTCTGGGAATCTGTTTAAATATTTCCTTTATAGAACAAAAATCACCTTGCAGAATTAAACCTTCCTAAAATCACAGCTGCTGAAAAAGAACAAGATCCAAGCCTTGACAAAGTCCATGTAGCCGGAGTGAAGGTATTCTATGGTTCCCAGACTGGAACAGCAAAGGTAAACAGTTCATTAATTCAGCAAGAGGTGAATTAATTTATCTTGCAGCCATGTCTTTTTTTTTCTTTAGTTGAATAGAGGTAGTTGACCAATTTTCAGGAGAAAAAAAGCACACTCATAGGTGTTTTTTGGTTAATTCTTATCTTCGGAGCTTGGCCCTTTGTTGCTGGTCTTACTGAATTTTATCTAATTGAGCCTTGAAAATCTGTTACTTATAAAGAAATAATTTGAATATGAGATTATTTGGGGGTGTAGTAAAGTGGTGGTGATAGTGGAGAAAAGACATAAGAAAGGGAATTTAGGTGCTGTCCAATCTTTCCTTAAGTGGTGAGTAGTTATACTCAGCAACTGGATCAAAATTAGAGGCTTCTTGGCTGCTACATCCATAGTTCTTGCCAGGAAGTTGCAAGTGTCATATAGCCAGTTTATGTAGCATTTCAGGTATTAGATTTGCAGAACATATTACATTTCAAATCCTCATTTAGTACTAGTGCTGTCCAGATACTTTTCATCCAAAAACTCTTTTTCAATCCAAACTCACTGGGATTGTGATTGAGGAATAAGATAAAGTGCCCTTTTGGGCATTTGTAGCAGTTGTGCTGTATCAGAGAAGAGAACAGTATCCTGAACTATTCAGCAAACCAGCATGGTGGTGCGCAGAGTTTTCAAGGTCCTATTAGATAGACACATTTCTGCCTCTTTATAGCAAGAGTAAGAGGACAAAGGCCGCAGTATAAGATTAGTAAGCAAAGTGTGTGTGACTGATCATAGAGCAATGGAATTTGAAGGTTGTGGGTTGTGGAGAGATTGGTGTTTTGTTTTCATTGTGATAACTATTTTTAAAGGGTACACTATAGTCTTAGAATTTTTCCACTTGAAAGATATTATTGTTGATTTTTAATTAGAAGGAATTGCCCCCAAAGATATGAGAGGTTGCATGTGGCAGGTTGCCCATCTCTACTTTTATGAGTTCCCACTCCAAGTCCTTCTGAGTCCAGTTCAGAGTGGAGATTTTTCCTTCTGGTCTAGATACATTAATTTTTATGTACAAGCATCTTCCAATCACAAGAGTTGCTGGAGTCCATCCATTTCAGTGCTGTCCACTGTCAAATACTGGAAGCAGCGTCTAAGGTTTTTGTCTTCTTAGGTTTTTCCTAATGTCTGCAGTTCCTAAATAGTGGTGGGGATTATGTGTGTGAGCAAGCTGCTGTTTCAGTGCTAAACCCTAGCATCTCCCTGCCTTGCACTCATGAATTGCAAGAGATAAAGCTGAAGCAATTTCTCCTTCATAGATCAGTCAAAGAGTCACCTAGTGTGTCTTTCTTATATGAAACAGATCTTCACTGGGTTGTTTTTTCTTTCTCTCTAGCGGTTTGCACTAGTACTTACTGAAGCTGTTGCCATCATTAATTTGCCAGCAGAAATTATTGACATGCAAGATTATGATCCAGATGACTCTCTCATAGATGAGGTTTGTATTTCATCTCTTCTAGCCGGAATGCCCTCTGTGGGTTCTCATGGATTCATGGCTGCTGCTTTAAGAGCAAGTAAAAACTATGGCCAGGAGAGCTGTGGGTGGTGCATCAGCTGAGGCCTTGCTTGGAACTGGATGAACTGAGGATGGTTGTTTAAGCCTTTATAATCTCTTTTTTTGTTTGTTTTCAAGTCCATTTTGACTCCTGGCAATTGCCTGGACCAGTCCATGTAGTTTTCTTTGCGAAATTTTCAGAAATGGTTTCCATTGCTTTCTTCTTAGGAAAATGACCAGCCCAAAGTCATCCTGCTGAGTTTGTGCCTAAGGCAGAATTAGAACTCTGAATCCCTTAGTTTTTAGCCCAGTGCCTTTAACCAAACTGAGCTTCTCTATTAAATTACTATACTTTATGTGAGGCTGCCTTGAAACTACACCAAAATTTCATGTGATCCAGAAGGCATCAGCATACACACTCAGTTAGATTATTGGTATATTATACCTCTGCTGCAGGAGCTGTACTGTTACCAGTGGATTCCAAGTGCATTTTAAGGTTCTAATTACTAAAGCCATATATGGCTCTGAGCTGGGGACTGTTTTTCCATATTAGTTTCTGCCCATACTATCTGGACATAAGGGGAAGCCTGCTAAGAATCCCCATCTCCCAAGAAGTACGGTGGTGGGCAATAGTGACATTTTCTATAGCAGTACCCTGCCTTTGGTATAATATGGCCTTGAAACAACAATGACCTTACAGTCTTCCAGGTACAGGAGACAAAATAGCTCTTCTAGAGCAGGAGTTCACAACCCCCGGGCCGCAGCCTATTCAAAACTGGGTCATGGGGAAAATGGGCAAGCACATGCATGTGAAGCTTCATTTGCATGAGCGGAAGACACTTGCACTCACACATGAAGCTCCACTCGAGCCAGTGGAGGGCACTTGCGCTCATGTGAGTGGAGCTTTGCCCAAGAGCACAGTACCCTCTGCTCAAGTGCCCTTGGCTCACGAGCAGAGCTTTGCATATGAGTGCAAGCACCCTCTGCTCACGCACAAAGCTCCATTCTCACGAGTGGAAGGTGCACACATGCTGCTTGCACAAATGGAGATGTGTTTGTGCGTGCACTGCCACTTACACCACTCATCCTCGCTGGGCCTGGCCAGGCCGCTAAGCTGGAAAGATTGGGGGCCGCTGTTCTGAAGGACCTTTTTGATTAACTGTATACAGTAGTGTCATTTTCCATAGTTCTATAAATGTAGCCTTTTATCTGTAGTTGCTTTTTAAATTTTGTTCTAAACTTGTATTTACTATGTAAATTCTGTAAATTGCCTAAACTATGGTTGATTTCAGATGGCAAACTAAATTAGACAGACAGACAGACAGAATCAATATCCTAATGGTTAACAACAATAACAAAATAACATTTTAATTGTTTGATTATGTTCTCAAGTGAGTATCAACTCATAGTGACCTTGTCATGCGACATGGAGTTCCCTGTTGAGGCCCAGGAGGGGTGTCTGTGGCTTCGGAGGACTGTGGGGAGGAACAGGCTGAAGCAGGCCAGGGCCCTTCAGGTTTGGAACAGGGAAGGCAGAGCTCAGGCGAGGAGCAAGGCCCCTCCCCACCAGATCCCAGAGCAAGGAGAGCACAGAGGAGGAGGCAGGCTCACTTGCTCAGGAGGAGAACGTCATGCCCCACTCCACAAGGCACACCTGGGGAGTAGGTATTTAAGGAGACGCTGTGGAGTGGGGCATTGGCCGGGAACAAATGTGAACTCTTGTGATGTGAGCTCTTGTACCTGGACTCTTTGTATTTTGGATCAAGTTTGTTTCCTGCTGAGTTCTCCTTGCTGTCCTTAGTTTTGCAGTTTGCAGGTTACAGGCAAGCTGGACGTGGAAAAGATCATACTTTATCTGTTTTACTTTAAAGAACTGTTTAACTCCATTGACTGTTTTATTGAACTTGGGCCAGCATATATGGGGGCTGTTGGATGAATGTTGGCAGTGCTTACAAAGACAATTATTCTGACCAGCTAAGTGCTTTGCCTCCGTTTGGGGCCCTGGGTCATCATAGACCTTCTCCAGAATGGTCTTTCCCACATCAGATAGAATAATATCCCAAATAGTTATTGGGGGGAATTTGAAGGGAGAAACCCTACAGAACATCTCCTTTGCATGACAAATGTCATAGTAATAATATATTGAACAGTTAATAGTTTCATATCCTTTATTGGCATGCAGAATCTGAGGAGGAATGAATGAGAAGAATTCCTTTCCTCTGGTGTTAGGGCCAAGCTCTTCAAAGATGAGTTACTTTTAAATTTACCGACTAGCTGATGAGAGATAAATAGCTCAAAATAGCTATACTAGTCTCCCTTTAATTCTTGATCGGTAAATTTAAATTTAACACACAAATAGTCTGTTGCAGAAGCGACTGCCTGTGAAAGCTCCTAGATTGGGGCTGAAAGGCAAAAGCGGAAGCAATATGCTCCGTCCCATATTTGGGATAGACCAGATTGCCCTGATGGACCGGTCTCACCGGAAAACACTTAATGGGTTACTTTGAATGAAATTTTGGCATTTCTCTCTCTTTTTTTTTTTTACTATGAATGGTAAACAACAGTAATTGATTTAAATGTGACAGAAAAACTGTTTTCCTTTGGGGATTTGTCCAGATAAGCAGCCAGAATATCTGCGTGTTCTTAGTTGCCACTTACATTGATGGCAAACCCACAGAGAATGCTGCGTGGTTCTGCAAGTGGCTGGAAGATGCGGCCAATGACTTCAGAGTTGGCAAAGCATATCTGAAGGGCCTGCGATACGCTGTCTTTGGTTTGGGAAATTCAGTTTATGCTGACCACTTCAACACTGTGAGTATTGTTTTACTTTTAAAAAAAAATATCTGTGCATGTTATTGATATAGTTTGTTCTGAACTTACCACCACAGTGGAGCTCAGAATTGTAGTTGTACATCATTTTGGTCATAAGTCAAAGCACGATATGATCAGGGTCAATTTTACAACCATTTCTACAATGATTATAAAGCAAATCAGGTGATATTTCAATATCTTCTCCTTTTCAACAAGTGACAATACAGTTGGTTATATGGAATCAGTGGAAAGCCATGAAATACAATAGTGGAGCATGAACGTTATTTTCACTTTAAAAAACAGTTTCTAGAACGTGGTGAAATTACAAGTTAGAGGAATGGCTGAAAAAAAGTTAGGTAGCCAGAAGGGTATTTTTTTCCACCACTCTGTCACTCTGACTATGTGATATCCAGTAGTGATTGTCTTAGATGTTGGATTAGTGGCATCTTTACATTTAACAGATAGGAAAATGTGTGTATTTTTTTTTGATTCTCTAGTTACTTCCACTAATACCTTTCCTGAGTCTGCTGTTTAATATGGAGGCTCTTTTTATTGGTTTGGAGACAAAAGGGGTGATGGAAGTGATACAACAGGAAGAAGGAAGGAGGTGGGGCAGATTCCTTTGAACTTGGAACTTTCCAAATATCCCCATTATGATTAGCATCGTTTGCCTTTCTAGGACTGAAACATTGCCTCTCTGGCTCTTGTTTTCTCTGCAGGTGAGCAGAAACATTGACAAGTGGCTGTGGATGCTGGGTGCTCAGCGCATTCTGTCATGTGCTAGAGGGGACAGCAATGTGGTGAAGAGCCAGCATGGAAGCATTGAGGCAGATTTTGAGGCTTGGAAGGCCAAGTTGCTCACGAGGGTTCAAGCTCTTGCCAAAGGGGACTGGAAGGCCTGTAGTGGGACATGCAAAAAAGGGCGATGTAGATCCAAACCAAAAGTGCGAGAAGAAGCAAAAGTGCAAGAGACCTCAAAGCATGTGGAGAAAGAAGTAAGTGGAGTGGACTGATAGAACTCTATGATTTTGGTTCTGTTGCTTCTTTTATGTGATGAACCTCATCTATATGTATCTATATCAGTGGTGGTGAACCTATGGCACGGGTGCCAGAGGCGGCACTCAGAGCGCACCGTCACCCCAGTCCTAGGCCTTCAGCTGGGTTTTATAAAACCTTTTCACTGCAAAAAAAAAAAAAAAGGTTCAATCGGTCAATTTCAACTTCTTGCGGGGGAAAAAAAGATCTTGCAAAGTTGGAATTGATTGATTGAACATTTTAGTCCCACCCAGTCTGCCATTACCACAGCAGCCACGCCCACCCAACGGGCCACGCCCACCCAATGGGCCACACCCGCTGGGCACTCGACGATGCATAAGTGGGTTTTGTGTTGCAGTTTCGGCACTCAGTCTCTAAAAGTTCACCATCACTGATCTATATATATTACAGAACAATCTTGGATCTTTTTTTACTCTTCTTTTGGGCAGCACACACTCATAACTCTGAGAATTTTCCCCACTTTTTTTTTTTTTCCTGTTTAGGCTTCCTCCATTTCCTTTGTGCTCCAGCTTTTATCTTCTTCATTTACTTGTTCCAATATACCTATTTCTTATTCTTTTCTGTTTTTTACTACTGTAGAATCAAACATCCTGAAAAAATAAGGAATTATTTAAGTGATGATTCCAATCCTGCTCAATACAGGAATCCTGCTGAAAGAGTCTCTAACACATAACTGATGTTCTTCGTACTCATTTTACCATCCTTTAGTCTCTCTCCATGCCTTTGTTCCTGTTCCACAGTTCAACAATTTCTTTTACTGCTAGACTCTGTATGTTTTTTTCTGCCAATAATGCTGACAGTTTGCTTCACTCAAGAAATTGTTCTGTCGCTGGAATCTTTGTAAATGCTTCACCACAGCTGGGTTTACTACATGCTACATGCTTTACATGCAAAATCAGAGTTGGTTGGGCTCCTATTCATGCTAAGACAGAAAACATTGTTTACCAACATTGTGACTGATTCATGCAGTTTTTTAAGCCAAAAATCAGACAAACCACATCATGCCATAGAGATTCCTAAATATATTTTTTTTTAATTTTCTGAGTTTTATAGGTGTGATCCATAGAAGAGGTAGATTTTGAATCTGTCTCTTCCAGGCCTACTTCTTTATGAGTTGGATTATGCTGGCTGCTACTAGACAGACTTCTGACCAATTTTTGGAGAAAGCATCAAACAGCGTCAGTGCTGCACATAAGGACAACTCAGTTGGTATCTCATTAACTAGAGAATGGAATAGATTGGAAACATGGCTTGTGCTTTCTCTTTCCTTGTTCTGCATGTCAGCAGGAGGATTTGTTTGAAACCACAAGTGAGGAGGAATCTGATATAGAGAATGGTAGAGGTGCAGATCAGGTTGTGGATGTTGAAGATTTAGGCAAAATGATGGGCCCCAAGAAGAAATCTCAGGTAAGGAGAATTTTGCCCTTGATCCAAAGACCTTTCTGCTTGCTCATGTATCCTTCGACTTATGACTATTCAGCCACCATTCAAAGTTGAGTGTTGAGTGAATAATGGTTATGACTGGTCCTCGGAGCTCTATATGAATGTGATCTGGGTATTTGGCAACTGATTTGCAGTTACAACCAATTGCAGTGCCCCATGATCATATGATTGCCATTTGCAACTTTCCCTGGCTTCCACAGAAAGTCAATGGGGAAGCCGGCAGGGAAAGTTGGAAGTTGCTGGGCAAAGTCTCCCCAGCTGTGCACTCTCTACCAGCTCCCTTGCTCTTGCACCATACAGGGCACTTGCACCCTCCCCAAGCTTTGCCACACCTCTCTCACTTCCTCCCCAACCCTTCCTGTGCCACCCATACATCCTCCCCAACTCTTTCTCACAACCTCATGCACCCCTTCATGGCCTCCCCAAACTGGCAGCAGCCACCTACCTGTTGGCCTGTTTGCAAGCCATTTGGACTTGCAACTTTCTGCTGGTTTCCCCACTGACTTGATTTTGGGAAGCTGGCAGGAAATCGTCTTGCTTATTAATGATAGGATTTGGTTAACAATGGCCACTGGGACTATGGAGATTGCCATTGTTAAGCAATAGGGTTACGTTTTACAACTCATTGCTTAGCAACTGAAGTTCTGGTCCCAGTTGCTTGTAAGTTGAGGACTATTTCTGTTTCTAGGGTGTATTTCTAGGGTACTACTACTACCACTGCCCAACCCTGCTCTATTGTTGCGCTGCTGTCTTCTGGCAGTGATAGCAGTAGAAGTCACACTTTGTTTTGCCGTTGAAAGTCTCGGTGTCCAGTACAATCCTAATTGTGAACAGTCCAATGTAAAAATGCCACCCTACAAAGCTGGCCAAAGCTGTAGCAGTTTCATAGCATTTTAATGAAAGCATTTCTCCAACTGAAGAACAGGGAGCAGAACAATTCAGCTTCCTTTTTTAAAAAAAATAATCTGTTGTTCTTGCACAGAAAGAGCATCAAACTGATGGAGAGGTTCCCATTGGAGTTGGAACTCAACATGGCAAAGGGGAGGATGGGAGAAGAGAGATGATCACACCTGCTCTTCGAGAGGCACTCACAAAGCAAGGTGATGGGGTTGCACTGCAACCTACGTTGATTGTTATTATAATTAGTGTATTTATTGTAGCTATTATTGGTGTTTTAAATTCAGTCATTCAATTTTATTTACAGCCAAAAGGTCCAGGACAAGTTACAAACATAATTTAAACTTGGCATTAGATCAAATGGATATAACAAGTAAATTTTTTTAATGAATATTACATAATAGACTTAAGACCCCAGCTCATTGATTTGTTATTAAAAGCCTTGTTTTTATAGTCATAGTTAAAAATCTGGCTGTTGCCGCTGGAATGCTTAGGATTTTCATTTGCAAGTAAAAGTTTTCCATATTCAGAAGAATCTCTTCCTGGTTTAGATTTTAAAATAGCCCAGATAACTTCCTTCCAAAACTTTTATAAAATTCACAATGCAGTAAAATATCATTCGCTATTTTAGGATTCCATTAAGGGGCAAAATCTTTGAGAGATGGGAATTTTTAAAAATCTACCATATAACATAATTGATGACAACCCATTGAATTTGGCTTTCAAAAAGGCTATTCTGTATTCAAATATTCAGGAAGTTCAAACATAATTCTCAATGTTGCAGGTGAACACAATTTAAATGTTTTAGATGATTGTTAGCTACTGGAGTTGTATGTTGAAATGGGTGGCCATGTAAGTCTTTTTAAAGATCGACAGACAGATTCGTGTAAGCAGGGGAAGGGGCACAACATTTGCAGATATATTCCATAATATTGCCCAGACTTATTTTCAAGCAAGCATTTATCTCTTTGAAGAATGTCCGGAGACTGCAGATAGTCCAGAATGCGGCCGTGTGAGCCGTCTTGGGTCTTCCAAGACATGCTCATATCACTCCAGCTCTCCGTGAGCTGCACTGGCTACCAATTGGTCTCCGAACACAATTCAAAGTGTTGGTTATAACCTATAAAGCCCTTTATGGCAATGGGCCAGGTTACTTGCGGGACCGTCTTCTGCCTCATGAATCCTAGCGACCGGTTAGGGCACATAGGGTTGGCCTCCTACGAGTCCCGTCTATTAGGCAATGCCTTCTGGCGGGGCCTAGGGCAAGGGCCTTCTCCGTTGCTGCCCCAGCCCTCTGGAACCAGCTTCCCACAGAGGTTTGCACTGCTTCCTCCCTCCTACCTAGTTTTCCAGAAATTATTGAAGACTCATTTATGCCGACAGGCTTGGGGCGTATGAACTATACTCTGCCCCTGGGCCTAGGAAGGTGCCTCCATCAGTGACTGTGTACCGATTGTGATTGTATGCTGTATGAATGTGTTTTGGATTGAATGAATGTGTTTGGATAGGATAGTTGATTGTTATTGTAATTTAATTTTTTATTGTATTATTGTTGTAAGCCGCCCTGGGTCCCAGGAGAAGGGCGGCATAGAAATTGAAATAAAGTAAAGTAAAGTAAAGTTATGTTCAGAAATTGAGCAGCTACAGGAACACAAGCTTGGATATTGCAAGAATTTGGGGGGTTGGTGTGCTGGTGCAGCTAGAGCTTACTATGAGGAAGCCTGAGGCTCGGGTTCCCACTTTCTATGAAGCTCATTGAATAACTTTGACTCTGAGGCTGTTCTTCAGTGGGGAACCACAACTGGCAGGACAAACTTCTGCGTATAATTAGGGAGCAGACCCCATACTTATTTGCACTGATGGTGTTAACTAGTCAGGCAATGACTCTGAGCTTGTTTTCTGCAAGCAAACAACAAGCTCAGACACTACAAAGGTCTCCATGGTTGAATCTTGAGCTACATATTTTCTATTGGAACTGTTCTTTCTCCTGGTCTATTTTGCAGGGCTGCTGTGGGGATAAAATGGTTGGGAGACCCATTCCTATGAATGAAACTAAATTAAAAATTCACTGTATTGCAGTATTTCTCAACCGTGCAAACTTTTAAGATGTGTGGACTTCAACTCCCAGAATTCCCCAGCCAGCATCAACACATTTTAAAGTTGCCAGGGTTAAGAAACACTGCTTTATTGTAAGAGTAGTCAGATGGAGATAGACCAATTAAATGGCTAGGTTTATATTCCTTTGGTTGTTTTGTTCCTTTGTTTTTGTCTTCAAGTCAATCCTGAGTCCTGACAACTATTTGGCCAGTCCCTGCTGTTTTCTTGGCAGCTCATTTGGAAGTAATTGCCCTTTCCTTCTTCCTAGGGCCTGAGACTGACTGATCCAAGGTCATTTAGCTGATTTTGTGCCTAAGGCTGGATTAGAATTCATTCTCCCACTTTCTAATCCAATGCCTTCACCCCTACATCAAAACAAGTCATATAGCGTGCTAAACCATAATTTTCTTGACCATAGTTTATTGAACTGAGCCATAAATCATGGTTTTCATAGTATTTTTTTAATAAAATTTTTTATTATTAGATATCCGTTTGTACATGTAAACAAAGAAATAATTCAAGTTAAAGCCATTCAACTTAATACAATCATTTTAAATTTGTAGACCTTCTTCACTCCGTATATCCAAGTTTAACTATAAGCCAATTACATTTAAAAAATTTTAAATTTCACTTCTTTTCAGATCAATCCATTGGACATCAAACAAATAAGTCATCTTATTAAAATTAATAATTTTCATGTCAATACACCCATCCCTTCAACAAGTACATTCTTAGTCTATTTAATATATATCTTCCATTAATCGATAGATATATATTTGTACATGTAAACCAGGGGGAAATTCAAGTTAACTGCTATCCATCGATTTAAATTTGTAAACATTCTTCACTCCGTATGTCCAGATTTAACTATAAGCCAGATACATTTTCTTTGATTGGTGTTTCTCTTGTATGTAGTCTATCCAATGTTTCCAGTCTATCATATATTGTTCATTTGAGCGATCCTTCAAATATGCCGATATTTTAGCCATTTCTGCCAAATTTATTACTTTCAAAGTATTAAAAACAATATAATCACATAAATAGTCAAAACCAAATAAACCACTTTGTGCTTACTGGAGCTGACTTCGAAGAAAAGTGTTTGCTTGTATTTGATAACCCATCAGGATCTTTACGGCCATTTCTTTCTGCTATAATATCATTCAAATTAAAACTAAAACCTTTTTCATTCAGGTTATAGATTAATTGGGAGCCATTCTGGAGTGAAGCTTTGCCGATGGACAAAGGTGCTGCTTTTCTTTTCCAATCAATTTTTAAATTCATTTATTTATAAAATTTATTGGCCACCCATCTTACCATAGGGTAATTCTGGGCGGCTTACAATTATAAAAATATATCTATGCATGTACAATTAAAACATAAATAATGAAAATTAATCATTAACGCCTAAGGAAACATGGGGAGGAGGGGGGTGGAGTGCAGAGAGGCAGGATCTGCCGTTACTAGATCAACCACCTCTACTGCGTTGCTCCCCCACTGGGGTCCCAAGCTGACAGGCAGAACCAGGTCTTTAGGCCCTTATGAAAGGATAGGAGGGTTGGGACCAACTTCACATGGTGTGAGGGCAAAATGTTCCAGCAAGCAGGAACAATAGCAGAAATGGCCCTCCTCCTGGACCCCGCCAACCGGAATAATCAGGCTGACGGGACCCGTAACAGGCCTCCTCTGCCGGCACGAGTGGGATGGGTCAATCCCAGCGGAGTGAGACAGTCCCTCAAGTAACCTAATCATGATGGTGATAACAATAGTATCTTAATACAAAAACATATAGGACTGTGTATAGTAATAACAGGTCTCTCCCAATCTCACGCCCTCCAGATTAATTTGGAGGGCAGCTAAAATAAGTGAATCTGGCTCCTCAGAGGCAAACCTTCCCTATGGTGGGTTTTATATTCATCACAGTGTAACTGAGGAAAAGCTGAAAATGTTTTAAATAAATTAATGGTAATAAAAAGAAAATGCAGAAATAAATTTATATTAATTATCACAATGTTCCCTTCTTTATAGTATTGAGGTGATTTTATTTCACCCAGCCATTCCTAATTAAGTGCTATTGGTGTGCATTGCAGTGCAATATCTACTGTTATTTTGTATATTTTTAATGCGTTTCAGTCCACCCATTGTCTTTTGAGGAGGAGGGACCATAAAAGCTGTAAAATAATAATAATTTGGTGATACGACTTTGCGGTTAGGAGGGTCTGCATTCAGCTTCTGTGGGATCCCTTTGCTTTATTTAGTGATGGCTCCATATTGCAGAATAGTTTTTTTTCTCCAGTAGAGAACATACCATTTAACATTTAGTGCCAGCAAGAATTTATTTCTATTTTTAAATTTGGTTTATATTCTACCTTTCTTCTCATTCCAAAATGGCGTGTAATATATTATAGTTTAAGAATAATTTAGATTGGTAAAAAAAAATGATGTATAAGGTAAATGCTTGTAATAGCAGCACCATCTTGAGACAACTGTTATTTATTTTGTTGTTGTTCACACTTGTCTGATAGTCAATGCTTCGTGGAAGAGGAGGCTGTTACAAGCACACCTTTTATGGCATTGAAAGCCACCGCTGTATGGAGACCACACCGAGTTTGGCTTGTGCTAATAAATGTGTCTTCTGTTGGAGGTAAAGATCTGGGACTGAATATTTTTTTAGCAAAAATGTTAAAATGTTTGTGCTTCCAAGTCAGTGTTGATTTCTGGTGACTGCCTGGACAAGTCCCTGCAGTTTTCTTGGCAAGATTTTAGGAAATAGTTTACCATTGTGTACTTCCTAGGGCTTGACTGGACCAAGGTCACCCAATTGGCTTCATGCCTAAGGCAGGACTACAACTCATAGTCTCCTGTTTTCTAGCCTGGTGCCTTAACCATTACACCAGACTTGCTGTCCAGGATTGAGTCTACCAAAGACCAGGTTTTCAAAAAAGCATTGCTTTAATTTTGTTAGTCCTATTCTGCCAGATTAAATCTCAGGTACATAGCATTATTTTTTAATTATATATTTATATTTTTCAGACACCATACAAATCCTGTTGGCACAGAGTGGCGATGGAAGATGGACCAGCCAGAGATGATCTTGCAGGAAGCCATTGAAAACCATCAGAATTTGATCAAACAGTTCAAAGGTGGGTGAGGATCCTATGCATGTGATTTTTGTTTTAGTAATTGGATCTTGAATCTTTTAGTGACTGACATACGAGGGAAGAGAGCCTCTTTTAAGTATGTTTCTATTATATCAGAGCTTCAGGTTTTTCTTTCATCCTAAGTACAAATGATTATATTGGTCCCGAGGCTGTTTTGTTTCTGGAAGTTATAGTAGTACACATCTGTAAAATTCTTGGAAATATAATAGCAGCCCATTTGGAGGATATCAGATGGAAAGATACTGTAATAAGAGGCATAAGCTTTTGCTGCTCTTCTTCCGTCAAAAGAATCTTGAATATGAATTTTAGTTGGGTTAACAGGGTTTGCTTATGGAAGTTGTAAAGTGTAAAGCGAGTGCCATAATCATTAAGCAAACATTGTAATCATTAAGCAAATCCATTGCTCCCAATGGGTGGGTTTTCTTAGGAAGCCAGAAATAAATGCCAATTTCGATCAAAAAAATATTGTAAATCTTGGTGATATGATTGTGGGATGCTGCAAATGGCTATAAATGTGGGCTGAGCATCCAAAATATTTGTCAAATTTAACAGAAAATCTGTAATATATTTTGTTATCATGTTATGGCATACACCATTAGATTCTTCTAAATCTATCTTCTTTCATTGCAGTTTAATTTTTCTGTTTACTATTTCTACTCCAATGAAAAGAAATGTAGTTATTTAGTGTAACTAACTGATTTCTTAATACTTCTTTATGTACTCTTGGGGGAGGAGAGGAGCTCATGGAAGGAACTAAATGTTTGGGCCTGTTTGGGGAGGTTTAATAGTTCTTTAAGCATCTGAAAAGTTCAAGGCATTTAGATTATCCTGTAACTTCCAAATATCACAATAGAAAGGATTGAAAATACTGTTCTATAGGTAGTCCTCGATTTACAACAATTCATTTAGTGACCATTTAAAGTTTTGATGGTACCGAAAAAAGTGACTTATGGTCATTTTTGACACTTATGGTCAGTGGTGGCGAACCTATGGCACAGGTACCAGAGGCGGCACTCAGAGCCCTCTCTGTGGGCATGCGCGCCGTCACCCCAGTCCTCGGCCTTCAGCTGGGTTTTATAAAACCTTTTCACTTTAGGCCTCCGCCGCCGTGTGCAAAAAAAAAAAAGGTTCAATCAATCAGTCAATTTCAACTTCTTGTGAGAAAAAAAGATCTTGCAAAGTTGGAATTGATTGAACTTTTTAGTCCCACCCAGTCTGCTGTTACCACCGCAGCCACGCCCACCCAATGGGCCACACCCACCCAGTGGGCCACACTCACCCGGCACCCGACGATGCACAAGTGGATTTTGGGTTGCAATTTGGGCACTTGGTCTCTAAAAGGTTCGCCATCACTGCTTATGGCCATTGCAGCATCCCCGTGATCACATGAGCAAAATTCAGACTCCTGGCCACTGTTCATATTTATCACGGTTGCAGTGTTCCAGGGTCACATGATCACCTGTTGTCAGTGGGGAAACCACATTCACTTAATATGTTACTAACTTAACAGCTGCAGTGATTCACTTAACAACTATGACAATAAAGGTCATAAAATGGAACAAAATTCACTTAATAACTGCATCATTTAGCAACAGAAATTTGGGCTCAATTATGGTTGTAAGTATATTATTATTATTAATAATAATAATAATACAGTTGGAAGGGACTTTGGAGGTCATTTAGTCCAACCCCCTGCTCAGGCAGGAAACCCTATACCAGGGGTAGGCAACCCAAAACACTCAAAGAGCCAATTGGACCCGTTTCCCACCATTGGGAAATGGGTTATTGTTATTGTTATATATATGTTGTTAGCCGCTCCGAGTCCCCGGAGAGGAGCGGCATACAAACCCAAATAAAACAAACAAATAAAACAAAAACAAAACACTGGGAGCCGCAAAACCCTTTTGATATCTAAAAGGAAGATAACACTGCATATATCCTTTTTTTTTTTTACGAGTTAAGGAACTCGAAATAGCTATATCAGAAATCCCTTATTTCTTTGTTAACAATTCTAAAAACATATATATATATACATACATATATATACACACATCCATATATATACATATATATATACAAATATATATATATACATATATATATTTAAAGTCAATCAGATAAAAATGAAGAGCTCTGGGATGTAAGGTAAAAGGCTTTTTTTATTAATTGCTGTTAATAAAAAAAGCCTTTTACCTTACATCCCAGAGCTCTTTATTTTTATCTGATTGACTTTAAATGTCCATACCTGGGATTCAAATATTCAAAATTATCAAAGACGTGTGTGTGTGTGTGTGTGTGTATACACATATACATATACATATACATATATACATATACATATATACACATATATATACATATATATACATACATATACATACATATACATACATATACACATACACATACACACACACACACGCACATATATATATAAAGCCACAGGACATGAAATTGATTTCAAAAAGACCAGAACAATTGCCAAAACTGAACATTTTAATAACAGAATAATCAGAGAAGCCATCGAGATAGAAAAACGCCCTCACAGCATGAACAAACGAGATGATACCTCCCGCCTACCAGCCATTTGGAAACCCGCCCTTATTGACAAACGTATTCCTAACACAAAGACTGACACCAGAAACACACAGGATGCCACCTCCACACATCCACGCAAAAAGCAAACCCAAACCCACACCAATGATGAGGCAAGACCACAGACCAGGAGCCAGACCAGAGCTGCAACATTGGCCACTTTGAACCTCTCCAGCACAACAAAGCCCCCACCCAAACAGAACACTCCCCCAGCCAATCAGAACACAGCCAACCCCCCAGCCAATCAGAGCACAGCCAAGCCCCTAACCAATCAGAACATAGCCAAGCTCCCAGCCAATCAGTTCAAACCCCCACTGGCAGTTAAAAGGAAAAAACAGCTTAGACCACACATTGCTCCTAGAAGCAGAAGCCAAAAGCACCAGCCTGAAGATGATGAATGAGACTTCATCGAAACGTTGCCAAGACACTTCAAATTCTACGTGGGAGAAAACCCGAAGAACCAAAGACCTACATATATATATATACGTCACTCTTCACCTCCATCCCCCAGGACTTAGCCATCTCTGTCTTAAGAGATCAGTTAACCAACAAGAAGGGAGGCCACCACCAGGACTCCCTGCAGACGGAAGATCTTATGAGACTCGTGGAGGTATGCCTAATGACCTATTTTACCTTTCAAGGAACTATATTCGAACAGGTCAAAGGGACACCCATGGGCTCCCCCATCTCCAGTGTCATAGCAGAGGCAGTGCTCCAGCAGTTAGAACACAAGGCAATGACCTTATACCAACCCAAGTTCTGGGCTCGGTACGTGGATGACACATTTGTTGTTGTCAAAAGGCAACATGCAGCCACCTTTATGGGAATACTGAATTCAATCTACCCTGATATAAAATTCACGGTTGAGGAAGAGAAACAAGGCTCCTTGGCCTTCTTGGATGTGTGGATCCACCGTCAATCGGATGGATCATTGCACACACAAGTTTACCGTAAACCCACTCACACGGATAGAATCCTCCACTACAGGAGTAATCATCCAGTGTCCCATAAGGTTAGCTGCATTAAAGCCTTATTCAAACGTGTTGATTCCCACTGCAGCACAATTGAATTTAAGAAGCAAGAAAGGAAACATCTTTTCCGTGTTTGTCAGCAGAATGGGTATCCAATCAAATTTATAAAACGACATAGCATAACATCTAGATCCCGAGCCCACCGGCAGGAGAATGAGCCACCACAACAAAAGACACGCATCTCCCTACCTTATATCAATAATGTCTCGGAAGCAACAGCTAGATTGTTGGCCCCCCATAATATAGAGGTAGCCCATAAACCTAATCAAACGCTACGCTCTAAAATCATGCGCCCAAAGGACCCACTTCCCGCCATGGAAAAATCGGCAGTAGTTTATAAAATTGACTGTAAGAACTGTCAGAGTAATTATGTGGGTGAAACAACTAAACGGCTAAAAACTCGACTGCACGAGCACAAACTGGCCATAAAAAGGGGTGAACAATACTCCCAAATCTGGACGCATGTGGCACAGCATGGTCATTGTTTTGACTTTGATAACACTAGAGTCGTATCCAGCGATGCCACAAAAGGAGGCCGACTATTAAAAGAGGCTTGGTTCTCAGACGGGAATTCCATCAACCGTCATATAGATTTATGCCCAACACAACAGGCACTAAGGAAATGGAGTGCGAATCAGAAGCACTCCAATGGACCCCCACCTTCTAGGTGGAGGAGGAATAATGATTGTGCCAGTAGGGAACCTGAGGAATCCAGCAGTAAAGCCTCGGAGCTTATCATCCCTTGGGAGAACGAAGAGAGACGTTTGATACAGAGGGGAAGGAGGTGTGGAATGACGGCTCCCCCGTGCTGTGCAGAGGAGAGAGGTATTCCCCCCTCCCACTCCATGGACATGCGAGGAATTGTGGAAGGGGAATACCCACGATTGAGATCTTCCCAGGCAAAAAGCAGGACATTTACCTTGGATGGGAGTAATGACTGCTGGCAGCAGACGGAATCTTATGTGGACAGTGCCGAGATGGGTTGTGGGAACACACACACTGGATTACATGATATCCGGATGGGTACTGCCCACGTGGGAGGAGGAAGGAGGAGGGTGAATGTTGGGCTGAGAGAAACCACTGACTTACGGTTGGGAGGGGTGGGGGAAACTGCCTGGAGCCCTCACAAGATGTGTAACAATGTAAAAGAAAAACCAAACACCCCCCCCAAGGCCTGTAACAGAGGGAAAGGCAATACTCGAGTTAACACCATTGGAGGGAGGGAAAAGATCCTGACTAACTTAGGAACTAGCACTAAAAGAACAGGTGAGAAGGTTCGAGGCAATGACAGAGAAGGAGAAACACCCAGAATACAAATTAACCGGCTGGGACCGGTAACGCGTTCTAGGAGCCGAGTGCAGGCGTTAACTGATCCTATTTAAAACATCTCCTTAGTTGCCTTTTTAACCCTGACGATGTTGGTAGTTTCCAACGAAAGCTAGGTTATATTAAAATTAATTTCTTTTAAATCTCCTGGTGATCTTGAAACTTTTATTTTATATCATGAATGTACCCAGGAGTCGCATTTTTATGGATATTATTAATCATATATATATATATATATATATATATATATATATATATATATATATATATATATATATATATATATATATATATATGTTTTCTGAGGTTCCAACGGATTCCCAAGAAATAAGATTTCCAACTTAATCCAAAAAGAAACTCCCACTAAAATCCATGACAGAGAACAAGAAAATGGCAAAGCCCTCCTCCCATACATAAAAGGCACCACAGACAAGATCAGCAAAGTCCTGCACAAATATAACATCAAAACAGCATTCTGCACAAACAGAAAAATATCCACCATCCTAAGAAACCCTAAAGACAAAATTGAGTTAGAAAATCAAGGAGTATATGAAATCCCATGTACTGCTTGCCCCACTACATACATTGGACAAACCAACAGAAGGATAAATGCACGCATTGAAGAACACAAAAACTCAGTCAAAAGAGAGGAACCAACTTCTTCCCTGGTCCAACACCTTAAAGCCACAGGACATGAAATTGATTTCAAAAAGACCAGAACAATTGCCAAAACTGAACATTTTAATAACAGAATAATCAGAGAAGCCATCGAGATAGAAAAACGCCCCCACAGCATGAACAAACGAGATGATACCTCCCGCCTACCAGCCATTTGGAAACCCGCCCTTATTGACAAACGTATTCCTAACTCAAAGATTGACACCAGAAACACACAGGATGCCACCTCCACACATCCACGCAAAAAGCAAACCCAAACCCACACCAATGATGAGGCAAGACCACAGACCAGGAGCCAGACCAGAGCTGCAACATTGGCCACTTTGAACCTCTCCAGCACAACAAAGCCCCCACCCAAACAGAACACTCCCCCAGCCAATCAGAACACAGCCAACCCCCCAGCCAATCAGAGCACAGCCAAGCCCCTAACCAATCAGAACATAGCCAAGCTCCCAGCCAATCAGTTCAAACCCCCACTGGCAGTTAAAAGGAAAAAACAGCTTAGACCACACATTGCTCCTAGAAGCAGAAGCCAAAAGCACCAGCCTGAAGATGATGAATGAGATTTCATCGAAACGTTGCCAAGACACTTCAAATTCTACGCGGGAGAAAACCCGAAGAACCAAAGACCTACATACAAACACCCGCGAAAACCTCAGAAAACAAATATCATACCTCTACGGGGAGGAAATCCACCATCTGACCAGGACCTATGAAAAACTTGAAGTCCAAAGAGCTTCCATTTTATGTGACCTTGCATTCCTACGCAACTGCCGAGATCAAAATTTAACCCCCACATGCTTCCAATTGAAATTCCACTCCAACTCTGCAGCCACCAAACGCATCCTGAAAAGAACAGAATTGGCCCTAATCAGAAATGAACTTCACACAAAAAGATTCCTCCTAGACCGAATCAACAAAGATCTCCTCACTCTTCACCTCAGACTCAGCAACAAGATCCACCCTGCACTTTGGGACAAATCCAAACAACTCGCAGTCTGGAGAGCCGAAACACAGACCACCCTCAAGACAGACACACTCACCAACAAACTCCGAAGACTACAAGAACACCAGAAACAAACCCCTCCTCCCTCACAGCCACACATGAAACAAACAGTGCATAACATCTCAGATAGGATCCTCACCAAAGCTGAAACCAATGTCCTTTCCAAAGGATTCAACTTTGCAGTCGCTCCCAAACATATCCCCACTGAAACCATTATATGCGGAGTTGAAACCAGCCTGACCAAAATCAACCCCGATGACGCTAATAGAATCAGACTTGAAATCACCAACATACTCTGCACCAGCAAGCCACCCAAAAGCAACTTACCCAAAGAGGAGCAGACAGCACTACTTAACCTGAAACAAGACGCCAGCATAATAATCCTACCAGCAGACAAGGGCAACGCCACGGTGGTCATGAACACATCTGACTACCAAACCAAATTAACCAACCTACTCCAAGACTCCACATACAAACCCCTAAACACAGACCCCACCACCTACCTGGAGAAAACCACCAGATCCAAAATAAAAGCCTCTCCCATCAGCGAAGAGATCCAACAAAGAATCATTCCAAGAGAGAAATCATCCAGATGCCCTAAGCTCTATGGTCTCCCCAAGATACACAAAGAAGGAACCCCACTTAGACCCATAGTCAGCTCCATAGGCTCACCTCTACAAAATCTAGCCAAATTTCTCGCCAAACAACTACAGCCCTATGCAGAATCCATCACCTCACAAGTAACCAACTCATTCCAGTTCATAGAGATCATAAAGAAACAAAACTTACAGCCCAGCGACCTACTCGTGAGCTTCGATGTCATATCCCTCTTCACCCAAGTGCCAATCAAAGAAGCCTTAACAGCTATCCAAAACAAATATAACCCCCCCAAACACATCCTAGATCTGACCAACCACTGTCTATCCAACACATACTTCATCTATAACGGACAAAAATACAAACAAATAGAAGGAGCACCCATGGGATCACCTCTCTCACCTGTCATTGCAAACCTCTACATGGAACACTTTGAAACCCAAGCTCTAGAAAAATCTGATCACAAACCCAAACTCTGGCTCAGATACGTAGATGACACCTTCGTAATCTGGCCACATGGGAAAGGAAAACTGGACAACTTCCTTACACACCTCAACAGCCTACACCCCAAAATACAGTTCACCATGGAAACAGAAGCTAATAACCAACTTCCCTTCCTGGATGTCTTAGTCTACAAGAAATCCAATGGCTCCCTAGGACACACCATCTACCAGAAGAAAACACACACAAACCGCTATCTGCACGCACGCTCACACCACCACCCAGCACAGATCAACTCCGTAGCCAAAACACTCATCTCCAGAACCAAATGCCTAGCTGACGAACAACACCTAAAAACCGAACTACACACTCTCACTAATGTACTAACATCCAACGGATTCCCAAGAAATAAGATTTCCAACTTAATCCAAAAAGAAACTCCCACTAAAATCCATGACAGAGAACAAGAAAATGGCAAAGCCCTCCTCCCATACATAAAAGGCACCACAGACAAGATCAGCAAAGTCCTGCACAAATATAACATCAAAACAGCATTCTGCACAAACAGAAAAATATCCACCATCCTAAGAAACCCTAAAGACAAAATTGAGTTAGAAAATCAAGGAGTATATGAAATCCCATGTACTGCTTGCCCCACTACATACATTGGACAAACCAACAGAAGGATAAATGCACGCATTGAAGAACACAAAAACTCAGTCAAAAGAGAGGAACCAACTTCTTCCCTGGTCCAACACCTTAAAGCCACAGGACATGAAATTGATTTCAAAAAGACCAGAACAATTGCCAAAACTGAACATTTTAATAACAGAATAATCAGAGAAGCCATCGAGATAGAAAAACGCCCCCACAGCATGAACAAACGAGATGATACCTCCCGCCTACCAGCCATTTGGAAACCCGCCCTTATTGACAAACGTATTCCTAACTCAAAGATTGACACCAGAAACACACAGGATGCCACCTCCACACATCCACGCAAAAAGCAAACCCAAACCCACACCAATGATGAGGCAAGACCACAGACCAGGAGCCAGACCAGAGCTGCAACATTGGCCACTTTGAACCTCTCCAGCACAACAAAGCCCCCATCCAAACAGAACACTCCCCTAGCCAATCAGAACACAGCCAACCCCCCAGCCAATCAGAGCACAGCCAAGCCCCTAACCAATCAGAACATAGCCAAGCTCCCAGCCAATCAGTTCAAACCCCCACTGGCAGTTAAAAGGAAAAAACAGCTTAGACCACACATTGCTCCTAGAAGCAGAAGCCAAAAGCACCAGCCTGAAGATGATGAATGAGATTTCATCGAAACGTTGCCAAGACACTTCAAATTCTACGCGGGAGAAAACCCGAAGAACCAAAGATATATATATATATATATATAAAATTTAAATTGCTAACAAAAAATAAGGGAGAACTGGGATAGCTATTTCGAGTTTCTTAACTCTCTTCAGCCAGAACTTATCCTTCTGAGATTCGAACCTGGGCGGTCTGCATGTTAGGCAGTTGTATTAACCTCTAGGCCATAGGTTCCCTCTCACTTTGCCAGCAGTATCAGGGAGGGAAGAGATTTATATCGAGAGAGATAGATATATATATATATATATATATATATATATATATATATATATATATATATATATATATATATATATATATATATATATATATATATATATATATATATATATATATATATATATATATATATATATATATATATATATATATATATATATATATATATATATATATCATAAAGGTAAAAAAGGATATATGCAGTGTTATTTTCATTTTAGATATCAAAAGGGTCTCTCTCTCTGCCTCTCTGTCCCTCCCTCTCTCCCTTTCTGCCCTTGGTCTGCCAGTCCTCTTCCCCCACTCTCTTTCTCTCTCTCTCTCTTTCCTTCCCCCCTCTCTCTTTCTCTCTCTTTCTCCCCCCCCCTCTCCGATCTTCTGCTCACCTGGCAGGCTGGCTTCAAGCTGGCTCTTTTATGACTCATGGACTTCAATTCCCAGAATTCCTGAGTCAGCATAGCTGGGCTAGCTAGCTCTCTCCTGCCCTTCCTGCTTCCTCTTTCCTGCTTCCTGCAGAGACGCAGCAACGGGAGGAGCCACGCCCCAAAAGATTTTCAGCTTGTTGGAGAACACAGTGAGTCCATTCTCTTTTACACACACACACACACACACACACACACAAACACACACATAAACACAAACACAGAGACAGAGACAGAGAAAGAGACAGAGAAAGAGAGAGACAGAGAAGCAGACAAACGCAAGTGCCTCTCTCTGTCTTTGTCTCTCTCTGCAAATGGCAGAGGAGGCTGGGAGCCACAGGGGAACGCCCAAAGAGCCGCATGTGGCTCCAGAGCCGCAGGTTGCTGACCTGTGCCCTATACCATTTTAGACAAATGGCTGTCCAGTCTCTTCTTAAAAACTTCCAGTGTTGGAGCATTCACAGCTTCCGGAGGCAGGTTGTTCCACTGATTAATGGTTCTAACTGTCAGAAAATTTCTCCTTAGTTCTGGGTTGCTTCTCTCTTTATGATTAGTTTCCATCCGTTGCTTCTTGTCCTGCCTTTAGGGGCTTTGGAGAATAGCTTGACTCCCTCTTCTTTGTGGCCACCCGAGATATTGGTACACTGCTATCATGTCACCCCTCGTCCTTCTCTTCATTAAACTAGACATACCCAATTCCAGCAACTGTTCCTTATATGTTTTAGGAACGGTTGCTGGAATTGGGTATGTCTAGTTTAATGAAGAGAAGGACGAGGGGTGACATGGTAGCAGTGCTCCAGTATCTCGGGTGGCCACTACACGTACTTCAAAGTCAAGGACTACATGTACTTTTGTAACATGGAGTCACAAAAGGAGTGTAGAGAGGGGGAGATAGGTTGCCTGCATCTTCTGGCCCTGAATTATTCCTTTGCTGCAAACTATTCTCACCATTCTGGTTGGAAATAACTTTATTCTCTTTTTAGGAGTCCCCGGCGTGAGAAATGATCGTTTCAGAGAAGGGATGGAGGCCAAGCATTGTGCACTGTCTCTTGTTGGGGAGCCAATCATGTACCCACAGATCAACCAGTTCCTAAAGCTGCTGCATCATCGCAACATTTCAAGTTTTTTGGTTACAAATGCACAGTTTCCAGAGGAAATTAGGTGATAATCCTAAGAAATTGTACCTCTTCCTTCCCATTTGTTGGTGCTGCAAATGGATAGCCATTTGTCTGACCTCCATGGTCCCTTCCAACTTTGTTATTCTGTTACTTCAGCCTACAGTTGGAGATTCATTGTGAAAAGTAGGCAGGCCAGAGATACAGTAATGGCTGGAGTTTGGACAATAACTGGCTCTGAATGAATTTAAAATTAAATTAACTTAATTAAATACAGTTGGTGTGATTATTTCCTTAGTTAATACTTTCTCCCATCTGTCTCTCTGAAAATTGTAAATTGTTAAAGTCGTGTTTGGAGAGACTGTGGAGCACAACAAGGATTTTGGAGGGTACATATGGCCTCAAAGTTTACGTTTTTAATTTAGTCTCTATCATGCTAGATGCCCAAAGTTAGATAAGAACAGCTTTGTATAGCCACACTACCCAACCCACTTTGGACCTCAATGTCACACATGCTCTTGGAAATAATTTGAAATCCAGAGCAGCTGCCATCTAAAATATATTGAATTTTAGCTTTTTTTTTTCTAAAAAACTTGAGTAGCAATATTCCAGTTTTAGAGCTTTCACTGTTGCCTCACAAACAGGAACCTCCAGCCTGTCACACAGCTGTATGTCAGTGTGGATGCCAGCACCAAAGATAGTCTGAAGAAGATTGATAGACCTCTCTTTAAAGACTTTTGGCAGCGGTTTCTAGATAGCTTGCAAGCCTTAGCTGAAAAGGTATGGCATTCAACTTATGTTTGGTTCCCCCTTGACACTGAAGTAATAGTGGGAAAGGTTGTGGTTCTTGTATGTGATCATAATGTTATCAAAACCTTTACAAATTACATTCTTTAAATCCAAAATTCAGATTACAATGAACTGTCATAGTTAAAATAAATTGGCTTAGTGCTCTTTTCAGTTGAAAACCATTCCAGCACCACTCCTGCTGGAATGTAGTCCTGCTCATATCCTTTTATTTGTATGTACTACTATTGCATGTTGTAATTGAAAACTGCTCTCTCCCAATTTTTTTAGCAACAGCGCACTGTATACAGATTAACACTGGTGAAAGCTTGGAATGTGGAGGAGCTGAAAGCTTATTCAGATTTGGTGTCTCTTGGCAAGCCAGATTTCATAGAAATTAAGGTGAGGTGTTGATTGTTAGGGTGGGCCCTTCTTGCTTGCCACATTTGACCTTTCTTGTGAGTTCATTGTTTTCCAGATAAATGACAGATTTGACTAGGCCTGATTCCAAATACTTCCACAAAACGTTTTAGGGCAGATTTTGCTTTTTAGTCTATACCCTGCCCCTTAAATCTACATTCTACATGACTCAGTCTGTACCCTTCCCCCTTGTTTTACATTGTACATAACTAACTCTGAATTAAAAGGCTTTGCCAAGTGGCCTATGAATTCATGGCGGAGGAACATTAGCCCTCATGATAGAGAACATTCAGGTTCAGAGGCAGCAGTACTCGCTGTGGACAGACAATGTGAAGGTTTGTTACTTTTATGCCCTGCTTGTAAGGTTCTTGGGAATATCTGCTTGGAACTTTCAAGAATTCCAACTGAATCTGTGGAGACTGGATAGAAAAAGAGAAGGGCCAACCTGCAGATTCATTTTCGAGCCAGTTTGAAGTCCTTCCTACGTTGATCTGAAAAATCATTCTTAAGCCAGCGTAATGTGATATTTTGAAAGAAGTAGTCTTCAACTTATGACTGTAATTGAGCCCCCAATTACGGTCATTAGTTGTGAAAGTCTTTAAACAGTTCACTTGGTTTTATGACTTCTTTTGTGGTTGTTAAATGAACATGGCGGTTGTAAAGCAAACCCATTGTTCACTGTAGGATGGTTTTTTTTTTGCTGGAAACCAGAAGTAAATGCCTGTTTACAGCAACAACATAAATCGCAGTCATGTGACTGGGAGCCATTACAAATGCCCATAAATGTGGGCCAATTGCTGACTTCCTAAAAGGTGGTCACATGACTATGGGAGGGAATGGCCAGCGTAACTTTGAACCCAGATCATAAGTTGCTTTTTTGGTGTCCTCATAACTTCAGTTACATAAGTCAAGGATTGCCCTCATTGCTGTTTACTTTTCCTTCTCCAGTTTTTTTTCCTTTATCATTTGCTTATAGACTGTAAGCCTGAGATGAGAAATAACTCTTTATATTGACCTGTAATTAATTAATTTAAAGAATGGGTGGATCCCTACAGGAATGTTGCTGTTAGTTGTGAAGTTGTGTCCGACCCATCGTGACCCCATGGACAACGTTCCTCCAGGCCTTCCTGTCCTCTACCATCTTCTGGAGTCCATTTAAGCTCACGCCCACTGCTTCAGGGACTCCATCCAGCCACCTTATTCTCTGTCGCCCCCTTCTTCTATTGTCCTCAATCTTTCCCAGCATCAGGCTCTTCTCCAGTGAGTCCTTCCTTCTCATTAGGTGGCCAAAGTACTTGAGTTTCAACTTCAGGATCTGCCCTACAGGAATAGAAATTGTGATTTTTGACCTTTCTTGTGAGTTCATTGTTTTCCAGATAAATGACAAATTTGACTAGGCCTGATTCCAAATACTTCCACAAAACGTTTTAGGGCATGCTGGGAGAGAGAGTTTAGGACTACATCTGACTTACGGGCTGTTTATGGTTGTTGCAGCCATCAGATTGCTGATCCCCGTTAGAAACAGCAGAGTCACCCACAAACATGTCCAATGTTGTTTTTCAAGGGCTCTAATCTTGTGGCTGCTTTGTTCTGGTTATACCTTGAAAATAATTCTACTCGTTCAGTAATTTGTAACATTAGTGCAGTAGATGCTAATATGTTCTTTTAGGGCAGTGGTTCTCAACCTTTTTCAGGTTGAGACCCCACTTGCCCCGCCCATGCGCACTGCGACCCTGACCCGGGCACGCGCGCGTGCGCAGGGCGCACGCGCCGGAAAAAAAAATAAATAAAAAAAAAAACAAAAAAAACCAAAAAAAAACCCAAAATGGCGGACCATGACGGGCGGATCCGCGCATGCGCAGTGCGCACGCGCCCAAAAAATTTTTTTTAAAAAAAAAACAAAAACAAAATGGCGGACCGCGACGTGCGGATCCGCGCATGCACAGCATGCGCACGCGACGGGCGGATCCGCGCATGCGTGGTGCGCGCACGCCGAAAAAAAATAAAAAAACAAAAAAAAAATTCAAAAAACCCAAAACAAAATGGTGGACCGCAACAGGCGGATCCGCGCATGCGCGGCGCGCGCACGCAACGGGCCGATCCGTGCATGCGCGGTGCGCGCACGCCGAAAAAAAATAAAAAAAAATAAAAAAAAACAAAAAATAAAATGGCGGACCGCGGTGTCCGGCGACCCCCGCGAAACGGTCATTCAACCCCAAATGGGGTCGCGACCCATAGGTTGAGAACCACTGTTTTAGGGGAAAAAATTCAAAAAACGAAATTGAGTAAGGTCTAGGGCTCTAAACTTAAGAAAATGTTTCCTCAACAGGGTGTGACATACTGTGGGGAAAGCTCAGCCAGCAGTCTCACCATGGCCAATGTCCCTTGGCATGAAGAAGTGAAGCGTTTTGTGCAAGATCTGGCTGACTTCCTCCCAGACTATGAAATTGCCAGCGAACACGAGCACTCCAACTGTCTCCTCATTGCCCACAAAAAGGTAATTCTAAGCCTCTTTGGGTCATTTCCCAAAACTTTTGGGTTAGGAAGATTTAAATATTCATTATTAGCTCTGTAGGCTCATTTTCAGCTGCACAGATAGTCTCTGACTTACAACCATTCATTTAGCAATCAATTCAAAGTTACAATGGCACCGGAAAAAATAATAATTTATGACCAGCTTTTGCACTTTATGGCTAGTGCAACATCCACAGTCATGTGATTAAAATTATGGTGTTTGACAACCAGCACGTATTTAGCAATAGCATTTAGACTTATATACTGCTTCCCGGTGCTTTATAGCCCTCTCTAAACGATTTACAGAATCTGCATATTACCCCCAACAATCTGGGTCCTCATTTTACCAACCTCGGAAGGAAGGAAGGCCAAGTGAACCTTGAGCCGGTCAAAATCAAACTGCAGGCAGAATCAAACTCCAGTCAGCCTGGAGTACTGCTTTCTAACCACTGCACCACCATGGCTCTTAACATTTACAGTGTTTGCACCTGGAGCTTTCTAACCACTGCACCACTCTTAACATTTACAGAGTTTGCAGCATTCTGGGGTTCATTCGATCACCATTTACAACCTTCCTGACCAGCTTTCAGCAAGCGAAGTCAATGGGGGAAGCCAGGCTCACTTTAACAACCGCATGATTCACTTAACAGCTTCAGTAATTTGCTTAACAGTTGTGGCAAGAAAGATAGTAAATTCGGGTGTGATTCACTTAACAATCACTTTGTTTAGCAATGGAAATTCTGGTCTCAGCTGCGGTCGTAAATTGAGGACTATCTAATGATCATGAAGGTGCTTTATGACTATTATAAACAATAAAAACAAACATTTTTAAAATAAGAATGCTAATGTTTTTGAGCCACAGGCCTCTTCAGGATTCAGACCATGTTATTGGTTGCTGTAAAAGGTTGCTAGGGCTTTTCCAGTTTACCACAGGCTGTCCTCTTTGGTGGGGCCAATCTCAAAATACTTATTTAACAGAAGGGCATTCTAGTCAGATGGTTTCATGTTGTGAATATTTCAAAATTGGAAAACTAATCCATCCAAGAAAAACGTGTGATGCTCCTGTTCTCCAAATGAGAAGAGATTCCCAGTCTTTTGAGCCACTTCTGGAAGTTCTTTGCTCCTTATCCATGACAATCAACCGGTGGAACAGCTTACCCCCAGAAATCGTGGGTGCTCCATCACTGGAAATTTTCAAGAAGAGACTGGACAATCACCTGTCTGGGATGGTATAGGTTCTCCTGCTTGAGCAGGGGGCTGGACTAGAAGACCTCCAAGGTCCCTTCCAGCTCTATTCTATTCTAATCACAAATCTCTGCTTGGTAGAGCAGGCTGTACTAATTTGTAACATCTGAGTAAAGAGCAGAGTTAGGGAACTTTTATAGAATTGAGATGCATACTTACTGATATATGACCTAATGGTTAGATTTGATATACTTACAGTGGGGCAAAAAAGTATGTAGTCAGCCACCAATTGTGCAAGTTCTCCCACTTAAAAAGATGAGAGAGGCCTGTAATTGTCATCATAGGTAGACCTCACCTATGAGAGACAAAATGAGAAAACAAATCCAGACAATTACATTGTCTGATTTGGAAAGAATTTATTTGCAAATTATGGTGGAAAATAAGTATGTGGTCAATATCAAAAGTTCATCTCAATACTTTGTTATATATCCTTTGTTGGCAATGACAGAAGTCAAACGTTTTCTGTAAGTCGTCACAAGGTTGGCACACACTGTTGCTGGTTTGTTGGCCCATTCCTCCATGCAGATCTTCTCTAGAGCAGTGATGTTTTGGGGCTGTCGCTGGACAACACGGACTTTCAACTTCCTCCAAAGCTTTTCTATGGGGTTGAGATCTGGAGACTGGCTAGGCCCTCCAGGACCTTGAAATGCTTCTTATGAAGCCACTCCTTCGTTGCCTGGGCAGTGTGTTTGGGATCATTGTCATGCTGAAAGACCCAGCCACGTTTCATCTTCAGTGCCCTTGCTGATGGAAGGAGATTTGCACTCAAAATCTCACGATACATGGCCCCATTCATTTTTTCCTGTACACGGATCAGTTGTCCTGGTCCCTTTGCAGAGAAACAGCCCCAAAACATGATGTTGCCACCCCCATGCTTCACAGTAGATATGGTGTTCTTTGGCTGCAACTCAGCATTCGCTCTCCTCCAAACACGAGTTGTGTTTCTACCAAACAGTTCTACTTTGGTTTCATCTGACCATATGACATTCTCCCAATCCTCTTCTGGATCATCCAAATGCTCTCTAGCAAACTTCAGACGGGCCCGGACATGTACTGGCTTAAGCAGGGGGACATGTCTGACACTGCAGGATCTGAGTCCCTGGCGGCGTAGTGTGTTACTGATGGTTGCCTTTGTTACGTTGGTCCCAGCTCTCTGCAGGTCATTCACTAGGTCCCCCCGTGTGGTTCTGGGATTTTTGCTCACCGTTGTGATCATGTTGACCCCACGGGGTGAGATCTTGCGTGGAGCCCCAGATCGAGGGAGATTATCAGTGGTCTTGTATGTCTTCCATTTTCTAATTATTGCTCCCACAGTTGATTTCTTCACACCAAGCTGCTTGCCTATGGCAGATTCAGTCTTCCCAGCCTGGTGCAGGTCTACAATTTTGTTTCTGGTGTCCTTCGACAGCTCTTTGGTCTTCACCATAGTGGAGTTTGGAGTGTGACTGTTTGAGGTTGTGGACAGGTGTCTTTTATACTGATAACAAGTTCAAACAGGTGCCATTAATACAGGTAATGAGTGGAGGACAGAGGAGCCTCTTGAAGAAGAAGTTACAGGTCTGCGAGAGCCAGACATCTTGCTTGTTTGTAGGTGACCACATACTTATTTTCCACCATAATTTGCAAATAAATTCTTTCCAAATCAGACAATGTGATTGTCTGGATTTGTTTTCTTCTTTTGTCTCTCATAGGTGAGGTCTACCTATGATGACAATTACAGGCCTCTCTCATCTTTTAAGTGGGAGAACTTGCACAATTGGTGGCTGACTACATACTTTTTTGCCCCACTGTATTAGGATCTGGAAGTGGAGGGAAGTGGGAGAGATTAACTCACTAGAAGTCTTAGTATCCGTAGGCATTGCTTTAAGGCTGTCCATTATACCTAAGAGACCTTCAATAAACGTGGCTAGATCACACATCACACTAAAGAAATATTTAATTGCGGTTTTTTTGAAGAGAAAAATGGCTGGGCTGACACTACTCCAAACAAAAAACAGTATTATTGTTCAGTACAGTCTTCTCCACTCTTTCTGTCTTCCAGATATGTGGATTTTAGCTCATAGAATTCTTAGCAATGGTCATTCTAACTGAGGAGTTCTGGGGATTAAAACCAAAAAACAACAACAACCCACCCCTCTGTATCACAATTATACATCTGCTTTTTTCTTTAGTTCAAGATTGAAGGGAAATGGCACACCTGGATTGACTATGATCGCTTTCAAGAATTGGTCCATGAATATGAACAGAGTGGAGGAATTAAAACATTCACTTCTGCTGACTATGTAGCATTGACTCCTCCTTGGGCAGTGTTTGGAGCTAAGGAAAGAGGTTTTGACCCAATGGATACAAGATTTCAACGAAAAAACAAAATAAAGGACATCTCCGGATGCTGACAACTTTAAAATTGGACCATTTTTGAGCCAGAGCTAGGATAAAACCAGAATTTTTGGTTTGTACACAAACATCAGAAAGTGTTGCATAAAAGTTGAGATTTCCATTTCTCTTGGGGCTATCCAAAGTGTTTTTTTTTCTTTTTTCTTTCTTATTCTACCCAAAGGAAAATAATAAATTGTATGCTTTTTAAAAGGTAGGTAGATGCTATTAATTTATTCTTCTCAAATCTCTCAGTGAGAGATACAGGTAGTCCTTGACGTATGATCATAACTGAGCCAGGAATTACATCTGTCGTAACTTTGAACTGCCTCTAAGAAACTGATTGAGTGAGAACTACCTGTAATTTCAGTTTCCACCCATATGCATCTTCCTTATTTTTCCATTTCTCATTCTAATCCAGGAGTGGACAGCTGTGCCCTTTCAACGCTACAATTTTTGCAGTCCTCACAGCACCCAGAATGGGCATGGCCCACATTTTGTAATCTATTTTTGTCTATTCATGTGGCATGATCATCTGTGCCCCCTTCAAGCCACCCAAAATAAAAAAATGCACCCCGTTTTCTTAATTAATGGTTCCCTTGCGATCAGCGATATATCTTGAGTTATATCTGTGGACTCCAGACATAAAACCATTTTTATTTCTTCCGTAAATGTACCCGAAAAGATTGTTAAGTCACGCAAAACTCGAATGTGAAGGGATTTTCCTGTTTCTTTGGATATCTGTTGCAACAATCCTTATGTACTGTGCACCTGGCATGAATTGACCATCTAAAAATGTTTGAAAAGAGCTGCAGCCACTATGGCCCAATGGTGTGTGTGGGCAACCTATATTAAATTGAAATACACCTCTCATTTTGCTAGAAATTTAGCTACAATAAATTAAAAACAAAAAGTATCCGATCTCTTGGTGTGTGGATATTTTTGCTCTCATCTGTGAATGCAGCAGTCTAGGATTAAAACCTGTATCTATATATTTTTCAGTGTTTCTCATGGATCCATTAATGTGGTGTTAAATACTGGATTGCTTTGTTAAAATCATTATTCTTTTCCTTAACAGTTTCTGCCCTAATTAGTATTTTTTAAATTTATATATTGTTTTTGATACCTGCTTTAAAAAAAGGTTTTAAAATTTTGAAAGCAAACAAAATAAAAATCTAAATTTCATACCTACCTTTGTGACTCTCAAGTAAAATGACAATCCATTTTGTTATTTTTTGTATTATTTATGGAATGGTGGCAGCACGTGCAATAATTTAGATTGACAAGGGTTCTGCCTAAGGTTACATATAGTCTGTCTTTTTACTAATGGGATAAGACATCCTTCCCCAGGTGGTGTCCATCAAATTTGTTGAAACTACAACTCCCAGAATTCCTTGGCAGTCATTGGGGAATACATTTGGAGGGTACCAGACTGGGAAAGGCTGGTATAAGATATGACAATTCCCTTTCTGCAAATACCTTAAGACAGAGGTTGGCCATTTAGCATCTGCAGATATCTTTTTCACCTCCCCTGTTTAGTGAAAAAAAGATTATAAATCTTGGGGGCCCAGAGGAATTATTCTGTTAAAAAAAAAACACAGGACTTTCAATGATAGCTGATCTATAACAAAGCAAAAACTCAAAATTCCAAACCTACCCATTGTGCTTGAAACCACAAAAGAAAAAAATGTATTTTATATTGAAAGCCAAAGTAGTTATGATAACTATGAGGGGGGAAAAACAAAGCATCTTTATAGTAAGCGTTCAAGCTCTGGATTCCCGAGAAGACTTAATCAGTGACTTGTAAAAAAAATAGGAAGGTTACAATTGATTTTTCGGGACTATTTCATGGTAAAGGCAATAGAAAAAAATAGAATGAAAGGAAAATAGTGGGACTGTACATTGTGTGGGATTTGAAGTTTAAAATATGCATTTGGAGTGCAGAGGGAGTGCATATAACAACATTCTGTGATCCCTTAAACCAGGGGTAGGCAGCCTTGGCTCTTTTATGACTCGTGGCTGGCTCAGGAATTCTGCAAGTTGAAGTCCACGAGTCATACAAGAGCCAAGGTTGCCTACCCCTGCCTTAAACCAAAAATATCTTGTCCTGAGATTGCATGCTATTGTGCAGGGCAGCCATTCAATCCACTAGAACCAGTTAGAACCAGGGCAGCCATTCAATCCACTAGAACCAACTGGCCTAGCAGTTAAGGCATGAGACTAGAAACCAGGAGACTTGGACTGAGTTCTAGTACTGCCTTAGGCATGAAAATCAGCTGTGTGACTTTGGGCCAGTCCTCTCTCAGCCTAAGCCATAAAATGTCATATGCTGAACACAGTTATTTTGTACAATAAGGATTAGTGCTGTTTAATATTTAACTTTGGAATCACCAAGTTCAAGTTTCTAATATACAGCTTGTTCTGTCTGGCCCCTCTCAGCTCATTAAAATCCACATAAATATGTCTTTAAGAGGTTTATTTAACACATTTCAAAAGAATTCACTTCAAAGCACGCTGCTGGCATTTTGCTGGCAGAAACAGCCAAGTCTCATGTATTTACATTTAGATTAACACATGCTCCTTCCACACCTTCCAATTAACTCACTCTTTCTTTATCACATTGTCCAAGGCCTCATTATTCTCCCGTAGATTTCCAAAACATCAGAAGACTGAAGTCAAACGCACGGCTCCAGATATCAGGCTACTCCTTGATTAACGTTGCTCGTGACAAAGGCGTAGTCTCTCTGTCCCCTTCTAATATAGTGTCCGATACGTCACTTCCCCCCATTACTTCCTTTTTCCACTTAACTGACACCTTCGTTTATCAAACCTTCGAAATCTCAGATCAAGCCATCTATCTTCTTGATCCAAATCTGACCCCTCACTTTGTGAATCTGACCCAGACTGCCTGTAAATCTCCTCCCTGTCTGGCTCAGCTGCCGGGAGGGGAAAATACCCAGAGGGGCCTGGCTGCTCTTCCTCGGCTGCCGGGAGGGGAAAACACCCAGAGGGGCCTGGCTGCTGATCCTCATCATCTGATACTTCCCAAGCTGGTCTAGGGACACTCACAACACAGCTAGAGGGATTTAAATTATTTAAAAGAAACAGACCAAATAAAAGAGGAGGTGGAGTTGCACTATATATAAGAAATAACTACATCTCTACAGAAATAGAACACATTGATGAAAATTGTCTTGAATACATTTGGGTCAATATACATAAAAGGGGGGAAATGACGTGTATACAGACCTCCCAAGCAAACAGGAAATAGATGAACGTTTTGCTAGTCAGTTAATTAAAGTATGTAGGAAGTACATCACAATAGTAATGGGGGACTTTAACTACCCTGACATCAACTGGGAGGCAAGCACTGCACCAAGTGGAAGATCAAAACAGGTTCCTGACAAACCTAGCAGACAACTTTGTCTCCCCAAAAATAGAGAAGGGAACTAGGGGATCAGCCATATTGGATTTAATTCTCACTAACGGAGATGAAATGATAGAAGATGTTGAAGTACAGGAACCTTGGGGGGGAGTGATCATACAATATTGGAATTCAACATTATGGAAACACAAGCAATAGAACAAAGTCAAACTAGAGTCTTGGACTTTTAAGACAGCTAATTTCAATGAACTTAGAGCTTGGGAAGGATTCCATGGATGAGAATCCTCAAGGGGAAAACAACTCAAGAAGCTTGGGAAACTTTGAAAAGGTTATGTAAAACCGCTGGGTGAGATCATCCGTGGTTTTGGTGTGGAGTACCATCTGTACGCTGATGATATTCAGTTGTACATTTCCACGGCGAACCACCCCAACGATGCTCTTGCCGTGCTGACCCGGTGCCTGGAGGCCGTGCGGGTTTGGATGGGGAAGAACGGACTCAAGCTCAACCCTTCCAAGACTGAGTGGCTGTGGCTACCGTTGTCCCGGTTTAGTCAATTGATTCCTTCGTTGTCCGTTGGGGGCGAAACAGTGGCCCCCGCGGAAAGGGCTCGCAATTTGGGAGTCCTCCTGGATTCACGGCTGTCTTTAGAGGACCATCTGACGGCTGTGGCCGGGAGGATGTTCTATCAGGTTCGCCTGGTGTGCCAGTTGCGTCCCTTCCTAGACCGGGACTCGCTATGCAGTTACTCATGCCTTCGTCACTTCCAGGCTGGACTACTGTAATGCTCTCTACATGGGGCTCCCCTTGAGGTGCACCTGGAGGCTTCAGCTGGCCCAGAATGCGGCCGCGCGGGTAGTGACCGGAGCGTCATGGCGATCCCATGTAACACCGCTCCTGCGCAAGCTGCACTGGTTGCCGGTGGCCTTCCGGGTGCGTTTCAAGGTGTTAGTGACCATCTTTAAAGCGCTCCATGGCATCGGACCCGGATATTTACAGGACCGCCTTCTGCCAGCAAATACCTCCCGCCATCCGGTATGCTCCCACAGAGTGGGTCTCCTCAGGGTGCCGTCGGCCAGACAATGTCGGCTGGCAACCCCCCAGGGGGAGGGCCTTCTCTGTGGGAGCTCCAACGCTTTGGGACGAACTCCCCCCCGAACTCCGTATGATGACGGAATTGCGTTCCTTCCGTCGAGAATTAAAAACACATCTTTTTCGACAAGCCGGCCTGGGATAGGACCTCTGGTACCAACAAGATTATAATTGTTTTAGGGGATCGAGTTTTTAAGATAATGTATTGGGTTTTAAATGTTTCTGGGCCAAATTGTTTAATCTATTTTTAATCATTTTACTTTTTGTATGTTGATGTTTTTAATTGGGCTGTACACTGCCCCGAGTCCTTCGGGAGGGGGGCGGTATAGAAATCGCAAAAATAAATAAATAAAATAAATAAAAGTGGGATTATAAAAGCCTAATCTAGCACAATACCAATGAAGAAAAATAACAGCTCTCAAAAGAAACCAGCAAGGCTGCATAAAGAACTCTCTGATAAATTGAAAGACAAAAAGGACAAGTATAAAAAGTGGAAAGAGGTGCACATAACTAAGGCAGAATATCAGTGTGCTGCAGCTGCTAAAAAAGCCAACAATTCTAGGCTGCATTAACAGGGATAGAATCAAGATCAGGTGAAGTGTTAATACCACTTTATAATGCTTTGATAAGATCATACTTGGTTGCCACGATGTAAAAAAGATGTTGAGATTCTAGAAAGAATGCAGAGATGAACAACAATGCTGATTAGGGGACTGGAAGCGAAAACAGTCCAGTTTAATGAAAAGAAGGACTAGGGGTGACATGATAGCACTGTTCCAGTATCTCAGGTTGCCACAAAGAGGGAGTCAAGCTATCCTCCAAAGCACCAGAAGGCAGGAGAAGCAATGGATGGAAACTAATCAGAGAGAAGCAACCTAAAACTAAGGAGACATTTTCTGACAGAACAATTAATCAGTGGAACAACCTGCCTCCAAAAGTTCTGAATGCTCCAACACTGGAAGTTTTTAAGAAAGAGATTGGACAACCATTTGTCTGAAATGGTATAGGGTGTCCTGCCTGAGCAGGGAGTTGGACTAGAAGACCTACAAGGTCCCTTCCAACTCTGTTATTCTGTTAAAAGGAGTTATGTTTTTGGCAATGATACCTAAGATTATGGGTGTTATAACCAATACTTGGGAAGGTCACCAGATGAGAGGATACCTGCACTAAATGCTCACAAATAAGCTTTTGACTCTTTTGATTAACTTTGATGCTGCTAATGTCATCTAGCTATATAGAAAAACAAAAGCCCAATCTGGTATAATTCATCCTTCAGTAATTGCCTCCCTTATAGCAGCTGGCCAACGGTGCTTTCCCACAAAGAAGGAAATAGAAGGAATTTTTAGTTGCTCTTTTACCTTATGCTTTTTCCTCATTTGGTTTTTGTGATTACTATTCAGCCCAGTTTGAATTTGTCATTTTAAAAAGAATTATCATGAAGTATTTTATTTAGTGGTTATCTTAACATAGTTTAAGATAAGATGATAGGGTAAGCTTTACTGTCACTTTTTTCCGTGAACACAATGACACACATTAAAAATGAAATTCTGATGCTCACTCTCAATACACACACACACACACACACCCATACATGTGATATATACGCATATATACACCCATATATGTACACACACACACACACACACAATGTAGGTTTTTGGTTATTTGGGTTTTCTCCCGCGTAAAATTGGTCTGTGGTCTGGCTTCTGGTTTGTGGTCGTGCCTCATCATCGGTGTGGGTTTGGGTTTGCTTTTTGCGTGGATGTGTGGTGGTGACATCCTGTGTGGTTTTCGTGAGTATGGGTCTGGTGTCATTCTTTGTGTTAACATGCAGAAAGCAAACCCAAACCCACACCGATGATGAGGCACGACCACAAACCAGAAGCCAGACCACAGCTGCATCATTAGCCACTTTAAACCCCTCCAATCCATACATGAAGCAAACTGACACCCACCATGAAGATGAAGCATGACCACGAAGCCAAACAACAGCAACGCAGCTCACCATCTCAATTCCCCCTGCAACTCAGACTCACCCGAGCACAACAAAGCCCTCACCCAAACAGAACACTCCCCCAGCCATTCAGAGCACAGCCAACCCCCCCATCCAATCAGAGCACAGCCAAGCCCCTAACCAATCAGAACACACCTCCACCCAATCAGAACACAGTCAAGCACCCAAACAGAACACTCCCCCAGCCATTCAGAGCACAGCCAACCCCCCCATCCAATCAGAGCACAGCCAAGCCCCTAACCAATCAGAACACACCTCCACCCAATCAGAACACAGTCAAGCTCCCACCCAATCAGTTCATACCCCCACTGGCAGTTAAAAGGAAGAAACAGCTATGATCACATTGCTCCTAGAAGCACGAAGCTGAAAACACCAGCCTGAAAATGACGAATGGGACTTTGTCGAAATGTCGCCAAGACACTTCCAATTTTACATGGGAGAAAACCTGAATAACCAAAGACCTACATACAAACACCCACGAAAACCTCAGAAAACACACATATACACACATATATCACAATGTAACATCCTACTTTGTGCCTATCAAATTCCTACTCTAGCTATTATCGTATTTAATGAGAATGAAAGGTATAGTCCAGGATCTTGGTAATTAGAAGACAAACTTTTGAAAATGCGTTTATTAAATTTCTGCATTTCTCATCTCACCTAAATGACTGGGCAGTTTACAACATCGTAATAACTTTGCAATAACATTTCTTTACCAAAGTCAAACTAGAGTGGGTTGGTGCTATATTTCCATATTACGTCTCTTAATATCCCCATAACAAGAAACACTCTGTGAACTTCCTGTTCTATATTAAACATTGCTGAAGTCTCATTGGCCTGCTTTTCATTAAAATGATAGCTGCCTCTTAGAGATTCCTCATTAGGTGGCCTTTATTGCCTAGAGCCTGCTACATACCATATCCAGCAAGGAAAAAAAAGCTCAAAACAAGAATAGTACAGTACTGGCTTAATATAATAAACAGTGTTTCTCAATGTGGGCAACTTTAAGATCTATGGACTTCAATTACCAGAATTCCCCAGTCAACTTGCATATCAAATCAATGAAATTAACGTGTTATTACCCTATTTCTTAGGGCACAATCCAAGCGTTGCGATTGCCTGGGATCAGATAGCTTAGCAAAGTCACATCGACACAACTTTGGGGAGCTACTGTTGGATCCTGGGCCCCAGATGATACTTTAAGACCTTGCATAGCCTGAGCTTGTTTTCTGAATTTCCATTTTACACAAAGTCCCTCATATCAGGCTATTTCTGAACACATTTGATCTCCTTAACAGATTTGATCTGCCCACCCCACCCACTACGATGGTTGGGACTCGCAGACTATCTTAAAGGCCCCATTCTGCTTTCCTTTAGAAATTCAGGGAAAAACGCCTTACTTTCTTACAAAACTTGCTGAGAAGGGGTTTTTAACGGAGAACAGACTGGATTTGGCTTTTTAAATATAACCAATTATTATTTCATAGCAACGATCTACGTAAGCTGTTTAGAGTCTGTTGAATCAGGGAGCAGCAATACACGTGTCTGTAAAATAACAAAGGCCAACTTTAAGATCGTTTAAACTTATATCCTGCCTAATTTCTGCTACTCCGAAGTCTCCGATAAAGCCTGCTGCTCCTTTGGGCGCACAACCAAGCATGTGAAAAGCAACGCAGATGGAGATGGGTGGTATAAGATTCCCAGCGGGCGCGGAGCAACGTTCCCGTCGACCTTCACTTACTTCTTCCTCCCACTCTTTCCCGTGCAATCGGGGAAGGGGAGGAGGAAGAGAAGGAGGAGCGCTAGACGCCAGCCAATTAGGTGGGCGCGAAAGAGCCAGCGCCTCATTTGAAATCTTGCAAGAGAAGAAAGCTGTCCGAAGGCAGGGGTGGCATAGCTAAATAACAAGCGGTGCAGGTGAGTTGGAGTGAAGGGAAGAAAGGCGAGATTGGTCTTTTCCCGTCCTATTAGCTCCACTATAATTGTAGTAGTGATTAGATTGATTTGCGGTGATGGAAAAGACTCTTGGAGAGTCCTTTGAACTGCAAAGAGATCAAATCAGCCAATCTTAAAGCAAATCAATCCTAACTGTTCTTTGGAAGAAGGACAGATACTGAAGCTGAAGCTCAAATACTTTGGCCACCTAATGAGAAGAGGGGACTGGCTGGAAAAGATCTTGATGTTGGGAAAAACAAAGCAAAAGGAGAAGAGGACAGCAGAGGATGAGATGGTTAGATAGTGTCATCAATGCAATGAACATGAATTGGGATAAACTCCTGGAGGAAGGAGTTTAGCTGATGTGCTATGGTCCATGAGGCCACAAAGAGTCAGAAACAATTTAGTGACTGAACAAGAAGTGATTAGCCAAGTCCCTGATGATGTTTTTTCTTAATGTTTATCTCTGCAGGGATGCAGAGATGTTTGTTTTTGCATTGTGCTAGCCTAGTGCTTCAATACATAATGCCAGGATGGGGGTAAATGTCTGTGTGTGTTTTTCAGTCCCAGAGCCCATCCAATGCTGATTTGGGCCTGCTAATTTGGGCCTAGAGAGAGTGGTTTTTCAGCTAGTTTCTGTGACTAGGGGAAAACTAGAAGCTGAAGTCTCCCTGTTACTATTCTAGCACTTAATCACAACTTCCTGCTGGTTCTCAAGTCCTTAATAATTTTATCTGATTTATTTATGCAATGTATTGCTTGTTTCTAAGGGATCTATGCATTATATCTCCTGCTTTGCATTTCTCACCATTGATATGAGCTTTTTTTACATACACCCTTTTATTGACCCATGGCAACCTCTTCGGTTTGGCATTTAAAGGGAGGAAACCAAAATCAAATATCCTTTTCTGGAATCTTGAATCAGTCAGGAAATACCTTAGACAAATAGCAGATTTGCCACAAATTCTATACTGGGTGGTGGTGGGTGGATAATCTTGATCAGGTATACTCTAGTTGATAAATAACTGTTGTTAATAGGAAAGAATATTTGTGCTCAGTTGTAACATGGAACTGAAGCCCTGTTCTGGGGAGTAAACCTTTGGAGTCTTTAGTGCTGAGTTTCGTTTTTTATTTTTTTGCAGATGTTTCATTACCCAACTAAGTTACCTAGTTGGATATTGACATGTCTGCAAGAAAACAATCAATTATGATTATTATATTGAACGTTGGACAAACCTGGGATCGATGTAAAAAAGATTCTGAGACTCTAGGAAGAGTACAGAGAAGAGCAACAAAGATGATTAGGGGACTGGAGGCTAAAACATGAGGAACAGTTGCTGGAATTGGGTTATGTCTAGTTTAACAAAGAGAAGGACGAGGGGGGACATGATAGCAGTGTTCCAATATCTCAGGGGTTGCCACAAAGAAGAGGGAGTCAAGCTATTCTCCAAAGCGCCTGAAGGCAGGACAAGAAGCAACGGATGGAAACTAATCAAGGAGAGAAGCAACCTAGAACTAAGGAGAAACTTCCTGACAGTTAGAACAATTAACCAATGGAACAACCTGCCTCCAGAAGCGGTGAATGCTCCAACACTGGAAGTGTTTAAGCAGAGACTGGACAGCCATTTGTCCGAAATGGTGTAGGGTTTCCTGCCTGAGCAGGGGGTTGGACTTGATGACCTCCAAGGTCCCTTCCAACATTATTATTATTATTATTATTATTATTATTATTATTATTATTATTATTATTATTATTATTATGTCAGAATGTTTTCAAACTAAAGCATTTAGAACTGGCACATTTGAAAAACTGCTGCTTGTCTTAATGATATTTATCTCAATATTTTGCACAAATCAGTGCTGATTATTCTCCCTCTACTCAACATAGGTTGAATTTTCCTAGTGGTAGCCCTTCACATACTTTAAGGTTCTGGGTTTCTTTATTTAAATATCCTTTAATAAAAAAAAAATCAGAAGTAGGATCCTAGCCTGCAGCAAAACCAATCAGAGCCTTGAGCATTAAGTTTATTTCTAAGAATCTCCATCAAGAGCCAGTCTGGTGAAGGTGCTGGGCTAGAAACCAGGAACCTGTGAGTTGCAGGCCTCCCTTAGGCTCGAAAGCTACTGGTAACTTTGGGCCAGTCCCTCTCTCTTGGCCGAAGCCATATCATAGGGTTGTTGGGGGGAAATGGAGGAGGAAGGGATATTATTTCCTTGAGATATCACACACACACACACACACACAAGATGGAGTGAAATATATTAATAAGCCCTAGAGAATATTTAGGAAAAATAAATCTTGGGTGGTTGTTGAGATGTTGAGGAAATACATTGGAGGATAGTGGATAAAGAGGATAATGGAAAGCAATCTCAGTTTCTTGCTAATTAAGGATTCACTACTGACTGATCACTCTTTAAGACAATCCTTTTGCAGGCATGTCTCTGACAAGTTAAATGTCCCTACTATCCAGAAAGGTAGACAGTTCTTTGTAGGAGATTGCCCAGCATCTATCAAATAACGTTAATGACACTAGCAACAAGAAGTATTCTTTTCACCCATGTTGTGAACTTGTGGACTAGCAATTTCAGTGGGCATTTTTTTTCTTTTAAGGTTTTTGAAGAATCCAGCCCTGGGGAAGGATGGCATCTGTGTTCCAAACTATGGGATCAAGCATTGGCTGGCGGAGCCATCAGATCCTGTCTGACTTTGAGGAGAGTCCCATGCCAGATCAATTCAGGAAAAGATCTTCTCTGAACATGAATAGTGTACGGATGTCCCTCCGGAAGAGAATGCCTTTAAAAGAAGTCAAAATGAATTTTGATGAGAATCCAACTTGGGAGAGCCTGGAGGTTAAGGAGAAAAGCTCAAACCTCCAGATGCTTACAAGAACAGCCAAAAATGTATTTGGAATGATGTCACAGGTACAGACAGAGTGTGATTCATGAGAAACTAAAAAATTAAGCAGATATGCATCTATGGTCTATAGAAAGCTGATTGAACTTTGTTTTGAAATTCTCAGATATTATTAACTTAACATGTTTTTGCTCATCAAGGAATCTTTTGATGGGAAACTTTTTTTTTAAAACAAAACCAAAATAGAGGTACAACTGACAGGGAACTTTGAATGGGAAGGCATTATGGCTTTCTGAATTAAAAGTGTCAGCTGGTACAGATACTCTTCGTAATCCATTCCCCCAGGCCAAGGATAACCACAGGAAGCGAGTTTTAAAAAGTCAAGATGGCATCCATAATCATGCAACTGAAGGCCTGTTCTGAGGAGTAAACCTCAGACTTACTCCCCATTGAGTGTGCCTAGAATGATTATAATTTTATTTATTTATTTATAAAACCCATACACTGCCCATTTGACCTAAGTGATTTTGATAAAATATAATTAAAAGTGATTATAATGATAATAGAAAGGGGAATGGTTTTTATGACCCGTGGATACATTTTGCACATTTTTGAAAACTTTCAGATTTCATCAAGCTGCTAGTTGCAATCTGGAGAATATCCCCATTATCTCCTAGTGTCAGTAAAAACTGCCTTTGTGTTTCAGAAAATGCAAAGAAGCTGCCAAGCTCCCTCTCGTGCTTTGGCAGCTTCATTGGCCAAGGACCCCAGAGGCAAGAGCAGAAGTTCCACAAAACCTCCAAATCTCTCTCCCCGGACCCCTTGTCAAAACAAGAAACTGGCTTCCATCTCAACACCAACATCCAGCACAAGGATTGTATCCCCATCCAGCAAGAAGTCTGGGTCCTGTCAGCGTAACAAAAACCTCCTGCCTCTCCGGAGGTCCACGAGGGCTGCAGCCTTGAGAAGCCCATATGGTTCTCCAGTTTCTTTTGCTGTGAGAAGGTAAGTAGAACATTTGCTAAGCTAAGAGGTAACATGAGTGACTTGCCACTTTCTCCTCCTGAGATGTTTCTTGATTCTCCAGGACAGTCTAACTTGAGATTAGCATTAACTAGGTCTATCCTTGATTAAACTTTTCTGAGCTCAGACAAGGTTAGCTAGATGCTGTCACCTTGTATGATTTTTGCTAAGCTAGTTGCCTAATGATGAGAGAAAAGAAAAGAGTGTCTTCCAATTTGCTACTAGCAAATCCCAGGTCCAGAGTCAACACATTTCTGCTACTCTGGCTTCTCAATGTAGATATTCCAAATTATGCTATTTTTGTTCCATTTAACCACAAAGGTTCATCTTGCCTGTGGAAATGCATTTTCTCCTTTGTTTATAGTCCCTTTTCCCACCCTGAGGCACTCAAGACAGCTGACAAGAACATGCAAAAGAATCTATTCCAGTTTGAAATCCAGTTTTAAAATGTAAATAAATAACAGCTTTAACCTTTTTTTTAAAAAAAAAGCTGAATCCCTCCTGAAATCCAATGGCTATGCCGGTATTTTGTGATAATGTGGTCTGCCAATTAATCGTGAGGATATGTTTGGCAATATTGTTCTGTTCTGAAAAGAGGAGGAACGAACTGGAGACACAGAAAAGTGCCACCCATTGGTGGGCCCAATTCACTCTTCTCTTTTGCCGGTCTCTCTTTGTCATGGCAGGCAGCTGGATTGTGATTTGGAACTGGTCTCAACAGGCATTCGCCAACTGAAGCGCCTCTCTCATGCTTTCAACGACATCATTGTTCAAGAGGAGAGGTGAGTTCCAAAATGGTTTTACCATTCTCATCCCTCTGTCCGTAATGGTGCCTGCAATCAGGCAATTGTTGGACTTCAGATAACTTTTTGTGTGGATAAGAGCATAGGCTAGAGTCTTTGTTGTGTCACCTCAAAAGAGCAGGAAACCTTGGTATCCATTCCCAAGCACAAGGGACTCTAGGGGACAAATGATAGCTTTGGACAGGTTACCAACATCCTTGTTCTGACTTTGCAGGCATCTCTTATAATGCAGCCTTGGAAATTGGGGTGATCAAGCTTGCTGAAAAGTCACACATTCCAGTTTATTATCATCTTGAAATGGGAAAGAGATGAAAACTGTACTATAAGCCTTAACATAGAGGTAGTCCTCAACTTAGAACCATTTGTTTAATGACCATTCAAAGTTATAGTGACACTGAAAAAAGTGACTTATGACCGTTTTTCACGTTTATGACTGTTGTGTGCCAAATTTCGATTCCATAGGACTCATAGGTTCTAGACTTTGGATGCATTCTGTAAGTTAGCTTATTTTTGAGGTCTGCAGATCAATCCAAAATGTGTCCTCCTTTGGTCCTATGAAACACTCATCAGCAACTGGCAATTTCCACACCAAATCTGCCTCTTTTCATGAACTATTTGGATTCCAATTGCTGAGTCTGCAGTGTAAAAAGTGTACAGGTAGTCCTCGACTTACAATCACAATTGAGATCAGAATTTTCATTGCTAAGAATGGCGGGTGTTGCACCCAATGTTATGACTTTGTTTGAGATGGCTATTAGGTGAATCACTGCAGTTAAGTGAATCATATGGTCATTAAGCAAATCTGGCTTCCCCCATTGACTTTGCTTATTTGAAGCTGGCTGGGAAAGTTGCAAATGGCAATCACATGATTTCAGGATGTTGTAACTGTCATAAATCCATGCTGGCTGTGAAGTGCCAGAATTTTGATCACTTAACCATAGAGATGCTGCAATTGTCGTAAGTGGGAAGGCCGGTTATAAGTCACTATTTTCAGGGCTATTGTAACTTTAGGTCACGAAATGAATGAATGATTGTAAATCAGTTGTAAGTCGAGGACTACCTGTATAAGAGTAGTATTCCCAGTCTTGTGTTTTTAAGTACTGCTACTTGCTAACAGGGACCTAACTCTCATCTTGGTGATCCCTTTGAAGTAGTTTGAATGTCATTATCATTTCAGTTTATAAACCCTTTATTCCTAATGTTCTTCCCATCTATTAGTGATATGACAGTTGCTCTGATTTGTAACTGAAGATAAAAACCATCAAGGTAAAATTTGTCTCATTTTTTTGTCTGATCTACTTGGAATTCATTAACACACACAGATTGCCTGCATGGAACAACCCAGCTCTTTAACAGGTTAATTAATATGCATGCAAAAGTTGTCTTATCTCTTATTATCTGTGATAGTACAACTACAGTAGAAACAAAATGTGACCAGATTCCCTTCAATTGTGTTGAAAAACAACATAGGGTCTTACTAATTTAGGGATGTTGGTTGAGTTCTTTACCCACCACTGTATTGCCCTCCAAATTGCAAAATGTGGCAGACTCTTGGTCTCTTTTTCCAGATGTTCTACTTCTAACTGTTGGAATTTTCTAGAGTCTTGGGCAAAGAGAGGAAAATAAAAGTCTTGTCCATCTCCCATCCCTTAACTGTCTTAACTTTTCCCATATGAATTGTGGGCTTTCTTGAAATTTGGACAAGCTTCCCTACCATTAATAATATTTACAGGGCAGTCAGACCCAACCTGGTACCTGCTAGATACTGTATCTTGATTTTACTTACATAATTCTATAATAAACACAGCCGGAAATTGCCTCTTGGGAACACCAGGTTGGAGAATACCTTTTTAGGTTAAATCATATTTGGTTTGATCTTGCTATAGGAAGATCCGTGGTGTTATTTACAAGAATATTATTACTGTGGAGAAATTTTAGAATTCTTTCCTAGTGTCTTATGAAATTTCAGTGCATGTATACTGTATTTTTCCGCCTATAAGATGCACTGTTGTATAAGACGCTCTGGCAGGCGAGTTTCTCTGCGCTGATCAATTGTTTGGCTGAGCGCTTGTATAGCTGAGCCGGCAAATCCAAAAGTTCGGCCGGCCGACAATCTTGTCCCCTTCCACCTCCTGTTAGTGGCTTGACACCTCCACAGGGGCTTGACACCTCCACCAGGCGGCATGGCAACCCACACAGGCATGCCCTGGGCTGTGGAGGTTACCATTATTTTTCCATGTATAAGACGCTGCACTTGTTTAAGACACATCTGATTTTTGAACGGGTGTTTGCAGGAAAAAAATAGCGTCTTATACACGGAAAAATACGGTGCTTAGAAATATTTAATTTTGGAATTCTTAGACACCTTTTAGAGATTTTATGGATGTCCTGATAATGTTAACACCAGGTTTGTTAACTAAGCTGTCACTACTGGTTTTGCACAATATACAGCTAAAAGAATATCAGATGCTAGATTAACATTATGGGTGAACTGAGTATTGGAAGAACCTTCAGTTAGGTTGACTGTTAGAGTGCAGCTTGAAAACTGGATTTCAGCAGTTATTTTTTTCTGACACCCCTAATTTTATCTACTAATTCCACAGTGACTTGACTAACTCAAAATGAAGAGCATGATGTCAATGGTAGTTCTACGCTACCTCTCAATGTAACACTCTTTTCTGTATGTTGTTTCTCTAAATGTTATGTCCACTCAGAATAGAATTAAAGTAAATAATATGGTTGACCTTACAAAGTATATGATAGAGTTTGGTATTTGATGCTAAAAACTGCGACCAGAAATATATAACCAGTTCAAATCAGTAAATAGATCTTGGTTCATTCCATTTCTGGATTTCCTGGTAATTTGCACTGATAAAATCTCTATGCAATTTTAATGGATTACTGAGTTAATAACTTGAGTGCACTTAGATATTTGTCCAAACACAGAATGTTGTGTGAACGTTCTTCACATAATAGGCTCTCAACATTTGTTGTTATTTATTATCTCAAGCTGAAGACATATTGTTGAGTTCTCCGTTCGCATGCGTGCGAATGATGAAGACACATGGTGACAACTAATCAATGCTTTATTCTCCTACTCCAACTCCAAGCAAAAAGCAAAAGGCATGCAGGCCTTTTTATAGGGCTTGAACCCTGGACAGAGTGAACCAATAAGAGTTCTTCTTTCTTCGCGCCTTGCGCATGCGCACAAGGCTGGCGCCGCTCTGTCTGGTCCCGGGCAGCTTTTAGAATGCCCGGGACCATTTGCAACAATTCTGGGCCTGCTGAGTTTCCTCATCAGGCCCAGGACACAACACATATTATGATTGCATAGCAGCTAAACCACTGGATGGAGGGCATAGGTAGGATGGGACCGTGTCACATAAAATGTCTGAGTTTTACCCTCTTATCATTTGGTTATTTTTATAAAAGGATGAGACATATCTGTATTTCATTGTTCAACAGAATCAATTTACAGATGAGATCCAAACTCAAATTTCTAGAAATATTAGAATTTGGATCATAATAATTCTAGAACAGTGTTTTTCAGACTTAGCAAGCAACATTCTGGGAATTCTGGGATTTGAAGTCCACATATCTTAAAGTTGCCCTGTTCAAAAAATGCTGTTTTAGAGCATTGGCCTTATAAATTTGTTTTTCTAATGTCTTTTTACAAATGTTTCCTCCAGGCCAGACATGTCAAACTCAAGGCCCGATCCGGCCAGTAATATGTTTAGATCTGGCCTGCAAGCAGATTAGTAGTAGGAGGTGATTATGTAGTGTTAGAGTGTTTGTGTGTGTTTGTGTGTGTTTGTGTGTGTGTGTGTGTGTGTGTGTGTTAGCTGAAGCGGGGGTAGCACTAGAGAGGCCTGGAGGAGAGTCAGCTGGGGCTGGGGCTGGGGCTCTGCTGAGGCCCCGGGATTGGCGCGCGTGGCTCCAGCTGATCAGGGCTTCTGGCGGCCTTGGGGATGATCAGCAGCCACAGCCAATCTTCAGACAGAGAAATCAGCTGGAACTGCAATGTTGCCAGTGCTCTGCTGAGGCCTTGGGATTGACACATGCGGATTCAGCTGATCAGGGCTTCTGGCAGCCTTGGGGGTGGCCGGCAGCCACACACGGGAAAGAGTGAGCCAGTGACTTGTCTGCCATGGGGTTTTTCTGAGGAAGGAGAGGCAATGTATGTCCTGTGATGCTCTCTTGAGCAACATTCCTTGGTGATAACAGTTGTTTCTTCTTGTCTGCAGAGATCAGGCAATCCTAAACTATTATGAAATCATGGCACAGAACATTCGGACGATGCAATTGCAGTCTGGAAGCCTGGCTCACTGTTTTCGGAGGCAGGCAAGGAGAGTGCGGTGGACCTGCAGCAGCTGGGCTGAAAATCACTTCAGATAGTATTAATCTGGAAACATTTGAAGGATGGTCTTTTGAATATGTTTTAATAAGCTTTTAAAATCCATATTGCATATACTCCAAATAAGCTTGTGTTGTAAACTGCTAACTTATAAGAGACCTCAAGGGTCCTTCTTGTGGACTATGTATTCAAGTTTCTACACTGAAATTAACTTGATTTATAACCTTAAGCCAAACTGAGGTTGCATTCTGGACTTTTTTTCATTGTTACAGAGTCTTAACAACTTTACTCTTTAATCCATACCTTCTTTCAGCATCTTATTCTCATTATGCTGGGTTTAATGAGTTGTTGGAACTGTGTACTCTGAAAGAAAGAAAAAGTACAACATGTAGTATGGAATTCAACTTTCTCAGAATATTTGATTTAATTAAAATAAAACACTAACATTCAGTTTCTTATGGCCGAAAAGATGTCTAGAAGATTATTGATAATATACTGTAATATCTTTGGGTACTGGATATGTTGTTCAGAAACCTCCAGATTCAAGATCAACTCCTTACAGGTAGTCCTCGACTTTATGACTACAATTGAGCCCAAAATTTCCATTGCTAAGCAAGTCAGTTGTTAATTGTGTTTTGTCCCATTTTATGATCTTTCTTGCTACAGTTATTAAGTGATTCACTACATTATTGTTAGTAACATGGTTTCCCCATTGAACTTTGCTTGTCAGAGGTTGCAAAAGGTGATCAAATGACCCCAGGACACTGCAACCATCATAAATACATGCCAGTTGCCAGGCATCTGGCAGGGGATGCTTCAATCATCATGTGAAAAATGGTCAGGAATCATTTTTTTCAGTGTCACTAAACAAATGGTTGAGGACTACACAATTTCTGTGGCCAGCTGAGGGCAGCAGATTTTAAGAAGCCATCAGCGGAAAAGATACAAATTAGGGTTGACTGTGGTTTAGGAGCAACATCAGGATACCAAGCCAAGAATAGAGAGTCAAATGATGGCCCTTTTTAATACCTGGAAGGAAGTTACAAAGAAGGAAGTTCGTTTTGTTCTCAGTGGTAGCTGAGGGAAATCCCTCTCCTGAAGTTATTCTTTGCAAATAGACATAAACCACTCCTTGGCAGCAATAAATTGTAATTCTTCCATATGACAGGTTTTTTTTTTAAAAGGAAGATTAAAAACCAATACAAACAAAGTATAAAAACAGAAATCAAAGTAAGTTAAAAGTTGAAGGAAAGTTAAAAAAAAAAAGTTACAAAGACGGGGCTTCCAGTGTGCTTTATAGCATTTATAGGTTCAATTATAAATTTATGCTTACAACACAACTTTTTCTATGTTTTCTGTCTAATCGTCAAAACTAGAAATCACAAGTTTATAAGAGGTTTCAAATCAGCAACAAATATTAGTCAACTTGGCCATCTCAGCAAGTTCCATGTTCTTTTCTAACAATTCATCTATTGTGCATATTGCCAAATCTTTCCATAATCCCACTGTAGTTGCCATATACAAAAACAAAGTTCCATAACTTCTTTCCAACTGTTTGTACACCAATCCCAAAAGTAAAACACTGGTTTTTAATTGTATATTTAAAATGCTCTGAATCAGTGGGTAGGTAGTTCTCAACTTACGACTAAAATTGGGACCAGAATTTCTATTACTAAGCAAAGCAGTAGTTAAGTGAGTTGAGCTTGATTTTATGATTTTTGCCACAGTTGTTAAGCGATTCACTGCAGTTTAGTAAATTGTGTGGTCCTTAAGCAAATCTGTCTTCTTCCCCTGTTGACTTTGCTTGTCAGAAGCCAGCTGGGAAGGTCACAAATGGCAATCACATCATCAGGGATGCTGCAACCATTGTAAATACATGCCAGTTGCCAAGCACCCAAATGCTGGTCACGGGACTGCAGGGATGCTGTGATGGTCTATTAAGTGTAAGAACCACTTGTAAGTTGCTTTTTTCAGTGGTGTTGTAACTTTGAATGGTCCCTTAACAAGTGGTTGTAGGTCAGCAACTACCTGTATATTTCTGAATCCAGAATTTTCTAGCTTTTTTTACACATCCACCAGACATATCTACCAAATTCTGGTAAAATGACTTCTGTCAAGGACTGGGGCATAAGAGTTCAATCAGTCAGAATAGAGCTGGAAGGGACTTTGGAGGTCTTCTAGTCCAACCCCCCCTCTACTCAAGCAGGAAACTCTATACTGGGATAGGCAACTTTGGCTCTTTTATGACTCGTGGACTTCAACTCCCAGAATTCCTGAGCCAGTCATGCTGAGGAGAAAGGGAGTGTTTCCAAGCTGAGCCATGCTGGCTCAGGAATTCTGGGAGTTGAAGTCCACGAGTCATAAAAGAGCCAAGATTGCCTACCCTTGCCCTACACCATTTCAGATCGGTCTCCTGTAGTTTTGCATTGTTTGTCCAAAAAAAAAAATGCTGCAGTAAATGCAAAGACTTATTGAACCAATTGTATCCTCTCTGTCCAGTCGACAGTGTCCAAAGTTTCATTTGAACTGAGGTACGCCAGATGTACAGAAATTTGTTTTTATTTTTTCCTTGGAGGGCTGCATTTTCTCAGGAGATTATCTTGCACTGTAGGCACAGCTGATATCAATGGTAGACTGCACCAGAATGAATTGTTTTCTTTTTTCTAATAGGATGCTGAAGGATTGAACTGATTATGGTATGTGTGTGTGTTTGTATACACATCAAAAAAGTCAAGTTGGTGGCCTTGATTGTATGATCAAAGCTGTCTTTTATTTACATGGGCACTTCCTTGAGCCTGTTGTCTTAATTCTTGACTGTGTCCCCTGATTAACTGCTTTGAGAATTAAACGAAGAGCTACTTGTTTGCCACTAAATTATGCCTTTTCCTATTTTTCAGTTGAATATCTTTTTTTACATGATTAATTACTGGCAAGTCAAGCTTTATAAATTAAGTACATCTTGACCCATTTCCTGATGCATCCTGATGATTCATGCCCCATCAGAATGTTATGTTCTCTCAGGACTTCATCTTCATTATTAGAAAAGAAATAGGTTTATATATTAAAGTAAATCAGCTTTTCAGGATATATAAGATTCACACAAACACATACATATATGTATACACACATGTATATGTACAGTATATAATACAAATAAGATAACCTCTATTGTCACTTTTTTCTGTGACACTTTCACACATTTAAAAAAATGAAATTGTGATGCTCTCTCCCTCTCTCCCGCCTACCAGCCATTTGGAAACCCGCCCTTATTGACAAACGAGTCCATAACACAAAGAATGACACCAGACCTACACTCACGAAAACCACACAGGATATCACCACCACACATCCAGGCAAAAAGCAAACCCAAACCCACAACAATGATGAGGCATGACCACAAACCAGAAGCCAGACCACAGCTGCATCATTAACCACCTTAAACCCCTCCAATCCATACATGAAGCAAACTGACACTCACCATAAAGATGAGGCACGACCACGAACGCGAAGCCAAACAGCTATGCAGCTCACCATCTCTAATCCCCCTGCAATTCAGACTAACCTGAGCACAACAAAGCCCCCACCCAAACAGAACACTCCCCCATCCAATCAGAGCACAGCCAACCCCCCCATCCAATCAGAGCACACCTCTACCCAATCAGAACACAGCTGAGCTCCCAGCTAATCAGTTCAAACCCCCACTGGCAGTTAAAAAGAAGAAACAGCTACAATCACACATTGCTCCTAGAAGCACGAAGCCGAAAGCACCAGCCTGAAGATGACGAATGGGACTTCGTCGAAACGTCGCCAAGACACTTCAAATTCTACGTGGGAGAAAACCCGAAGAACCAAAGACCTACATACAAAACCTCAGAAAACAAATGTCATACCTCTACGGGGAGGAAATCCACCATCTGACCAGGACCTATGAAAAACTCGAAGTCCAAAGAGCTTCCATTTTATGTGACCTCGCATTCCTACGCAACTGCCGAGATCAAAATTTAATCCCCACATGCTTCCAATTGAAATTCCACTCCAACTCAGCAGCCACCAAACGCATCCTGAAAAGAACAGAATTGGCCCTAATCAGAAATGAACTTCACACAAAAAGATTCCTCCTAGACCGAATCAATGAAGATCTCCTCACACTTCACCTCAAACTCAGCAACAAGATCCACCCCGCACTTTGGGATAAATCCAAACAACTCGCCGTCTGGAGAGCCGAAACACAGACCACCCTCAAGACAGACACACACACCAACAAACTCCGAAGACTACAAGAACACCAGAAACAAACCCCTCCTCCCTCACAGCCACACATGAAACAAACAGTGCATAACATCTCAGATAGGATCCTCACAAAGCCGAAACCAATGTCCTTTCCAAAGGATTCAACTTTGCAGTCGCTCCCAAACACATCCCCACTGAAACCATTATATGCGGAGTTGAAACCAGCCTGACCAAAATCAACCCCGACGACGCTAACAGAATCAGACTCGAAATCACCAACATACTCTGCACCAGCAAGCCACCCAAAAGCAACTTACCCAAAGAGGAGCAGACAGCACTACTTAACCTGAAACAAGACACCAGCATAATAATCCTACCAACAGACAAGGGCAACGCCACGGTGGTCATGAATACATCTGACTACCAAACCAAATTAACCGACCTGCTCCAAGACTCCACATACAAACCCCTAAACACAGATCCCACCACCTACCTGGAAAAAACCACTAGATCCAAAATAAAAGCCTCCCCCATTAGCAAAGAGATCCAGCAAAGAATCATTCCCAGAGAGAAATCATCCAGATGCCCTAAGCTCTATGGTCTCCCCAAGATACACAAAGAAGGAACCCCACTTAGACCCATAGTCAGCTCCATAGGCTCACCTCTGCAAAACCTAGCCAAATTTCTCGCCAAACAACTACAGCCCTATGCAGAATCCATCACCTCACACATAAAAAACTCATTCCAGTTCATAGAGATCATAAAGAAACAAAACTTATAGCCCAGCGACCTACTCGTTAGCTTCGATGTCATATCCCTCTTCACCCAAGTGCCAATCAAAGAAGCCTTAACAGCTATCCAAAACAAATATAACCCCCCCAAACACATCCTAGATCTGACCAACCACTGTCTATCCAACACATACTTCATCTATAACGGACAAAAATACAAACAAATAGAAGGAGCACCCATGGGATCACCCCTCTCACCTGTCATTGCAAACCTCTACATGGAACACTTTGAAACCTAAGCTCTAGAAAAATCTGACCACAAACCCAAACTCTGGCTCAGATATGTAGATGATACCTTCGTAATCTGGCCACATGGGAAAGAAAAACTGGACAACTTCCTCACACACCTCAACAGCCTACACCCCAAAATACAGTTCACCACGGAAACAGAAACTAATAACCAACTTCCCTGCCTGGATGTCTTAGTCTACAAGAAATCTAATGGCTCCCTAGGACCACCATCTACCAGAAGAAAACACACACAAACCGCTATCTGCACGCACTCTCACACTAAAGCCTTGCCCTCCGTAGGCAGCTTCAATTCTGATTTGAGGCACCTCATTGCGCCCCAATCAATGGCGGGTCCTTCACGATAGCCGAATTAATGAGAGACATGCAGACAGGCACATTTTCTCGGGGCGAAGCGACAACTGACAAAAGGCTGCCCCCCTTTTTATTCCCTGTTACAGTGGGCGGTTACACAATGCATCACATGGTTACAAACAGCCAATGACAATGTTATTTCTTCAGCCAATGACAAGGCTACACTGGCAGGGCCACCCTGTGGCCAACGGATTCAAATCTTGGTACAACGTCCATCCACTTCTTAGCCCCACTTATTTCCTGTCCCAAGGCCATATGGTCAGCCACATGGTCTTCTTTGTTCCTTTGTTCTAGGCCTATGGCATTACAACATAACATGGCCATCTTGCTTCCTTTTTTCCAGGCCACCTCTTGGCCCCGCCTCCATTTCCTGTTGCTCCAAAACAGCATGGTAAAGTCACATGGCCCAGTCTCTTTGTCCCAAGCCTCTCCAAGCCTCATGCATTACAACATATCCACTTTTTTATTTTATTTTTTAGCAGCTGTGGGTTGTTCCACCTATGCTCCGTCCAGTTCTGACATGATCCTAGGGCACAGGCATCTCTGTCCAGTCCTCAGAGGCTGCCATCATAGAAACATCTCTGTCCAGTCATCAGAGGCAGGAGTTGGTTCTTGGTTCTTTTACAGGAGATGGTTAGAAGAGGGAGGCTTACACAGGTTCAGCAGGGGAGGAATACATTTGTACACAGCAACAGATTGTTACACAGAATACTAGAAACATGATAATACTGAAAACCAATTTCTTGAGTCACCCAGCATAAGGTAGCCAGGAAAATAAACTGTCAATAAAACAAGGCATACAGTTTCTTGTGATAAAGGATTGTTTTGTACCATACTTTCCATGTGAGCAACTGTGGCAGAAATGTGTGTTGTCAGAAATGTAAATGTGCCAGACCAATTCTGGGGTATTGACCAATGTGCATTTTTTTCCACATAAGATCTACATTGTCTTTTAGAAAAGTTGTACAAAGTTTCAAAGTTTTCACCAAAATCAAACAAGGGAACAGGATCAGCACATGCTTTCTTGTTGTCACTGTTTCATTATCTAGCTTTATAATCTAGCTGCAAGGGATAGTTGTGTTACAAGATCTTGTTACTAACTGATGAAGCTGTGTGATTAATGCCTAACACACAGCAAGGAAGGATTCAAAGTGAGAGAGAAAGAGAGATTTCATTCATAGGCACGCTATGAAGGCATACACGTTTGCTTCTGTGTTTGTTCTGTGCTGGCATGTATCATTAACAATTGAATACATTAGCATGGTGAGAAACATAAAATACAAAACAGCAAAAATTGTCACAAAAATTAAATCATTGAAGAAAAATAAGAAAGGGACAAAAATAAAATTCATTAACAAACTAGAAACATAAAATTCAAAATAGGCAAAGAGAAAGGAGAAAGGCAAATTTTGCAAAGAAATCAGAAAAGCAAAATTAAGGGCAAAATTGGCAAAGAGAAAATAATAAGAAAGGGAAAAAAGCCATGGTTTATTAAGCAACACAACCAGAGAGGGGGGGTGAGAGAGAGGAGGGGGGAACAGATTCAAAAAGGGAATTCGAATTCAAATGTAATTTGAGTCTCCGTTTACAGCCATCCGTTTCCTTGGAAACCAGGAGAGACTAGCTCATGTAGATGGTAAAAACAAAATGCAGACGGGAAGATGAGATCTCATTCACAGCCATCCTTTTGTTCCTTGGAAACCAGGGAAGACTGGTTTTTCCGGTTTTTTAAAATGGCCCCGTTGGTGACAAACAAAGTCTTCAAAGTCTGCAGATCTGGCAAACAGAAACCTGCAATTTCAAAAGAAGAGGGGGGAGAGAAAAAAGGGCCCTGCGGGGGAGGAAATGGCTGCAGGCTCCCAGGGGAGTTCGTCACAGGTTAAGAAAACAAGCGAACAAGGCATTTTGAATCAATGGATTACCAGGAAATATTTTTCTCTTTTTCAATTATAAGAAGCAGGAACAACAGACTTCAGATTTTTTTTTAACAAGTTAAAAGGTAAGAGGGAAAGACTGGGTTAGCATCGGAAAGCATGTTCTGAGTCAGAAGGGGAAACAGACTTAAGATTTTTTTCTTTCACGTAAAGAGAATTTTTGAACACATAAGCCAATTTTAATCCAATTAGCAATTTTAATGGTCCCTTTAAGATGTATGAGGGACTATGCCAAACAAACATTAATACTTTTTAAACTCCTTACGTGAAGGCAATCTGTGAATCTTTGTTAGTTGCATCATTAAGGTCCTGACAATAACACCAAGCCCTCCCCTTTGATCCTTGGAGAATTCCACCCACATACTCACGGGGGGGGGGTGATCTTTGCTGAGGAAAACACCACGAGGTTTGTTCCTCCAGGTGGCCAAATTTAGAGCCAGATTGTAATATTTTGTCTCTAGGCTTGCTTTTTTTTTAGCCTGAGAATTAGCCAATTTAGCTTGCTGTTTTGCATAGTGTAATGCCAGCATGTGACACTACAGCCTCTCATGGGCTAAGACAACTGGCGGGGCTCTCAGCAATGGAGCCAGATATCTATTGCCATGTGGCGAGGTCTAATTGGTAAGATTTTTTCAAAAAAGCCAATAAAAGACATAGATCTTTTTGAGTGACAGGGAAAACAGTCTAATTAAGTTTCTGAATATAATTTGCTCTCCTGACTAAGCTAAGCAATTGTTTCAGGTACACAGCCCAATTTTTGCATTGCTTCTGTCCCATACTCACTTAATGACGTGCGCACAATGGCCTATCCCAGGCGAAGTGAGTAGTGGGGTGCCAGAAGGATGTGACTTCCCATCACGTCCGGGGTCACCACTTGAAGCATTGCCCTCCATAGGCAGCTTCAATTCTGATTTGAGGCACCTCATTGCGCCCCAATCAATGGCGGGTCCTTCACGATAGCCGAATTAATGAGAGACATGCAGACAGGCACATTTTCTCGGGGCGAAGCGACAACTGACAAAAGGCTGCCCCCCTTTTTATTCCCTGTTACAGTGGGCGGTTACACAATGCATCACATGGTTACAAACAGCCAATGACAATGTTATTTCTTCAGCCAATGACAAGGCTACACTGGCAGGGCCACCCTGTGGCCAATGGATTCAAATCTTGGTACAACGTCCATCCACCTCTTAGCCCCCCTTATTTCCTGTCCCAAGGCCATATGGTCAGCCACATGGTCTTCTTTGTTCCTTTGTTCCAGGCCTATGGCATTACAACATAACATGGCCATCTTGCTTCCTTTTTTCCAGGCCACCTCTTGGCCCCGCCTCCATTTCCTGTTGCTCCAAAACAGCATGGTAAAGTCACATGGCCCAGTCTCTTTGTCCCAAGCCTCTCCAAGCCTCATGCATTACAACATCACACCACCACCCAGCACAGATCAACTCTGTAGCTAAGACACTCATCTCCAGAACCAAATGCCTAGCTGACGAACAACACCTAAAAACCGAACTACACACTCTCACTAATGTACTAACATCCAACGGATTCCAAAGAAATAAGATTTCCAACTTAATCCAAAAAGAAACTCCCACTAAAATCCAAGACAGAGAACAAGAAAACGGCAAAGCCCTCCTCCCGTACATAAAAGGCACCACAGACAGTATCAGCAAGATCCTCCACAAACATAACATCAAAACAGCATTCTGCACAAACAGAAAAATATCCACCATCCTAAGAAACCCTAAATACAAAATTGAGTTAGAAAATCAAGGAGTATATGAAATCCCATGTACTGCCTGCCCCACCACATACATCGGACAAACCAACAGAAGAATAAGTGCACGCATTGAAGAATACAAAAACTCAGTCAAAAAAGAGGAACCAACTTCTTCCCTGGTCCAACACCTTAAAGCCACAGGACATGAAATTGATTTCAAAAAGACCAGAACTATCGCCAAAACTGAACACTTTAATAACAGAATAATCAGAGAAGCCATCGAGATAGAAAAACGCCCAAACAGCATGAACAAATGAGATGATACCTCCCGCCTACCAGCCATTTGGAAACTTGCCCTTATTGACAAATGAGTCCATAACACAGGGAGGAAATCCACCATCTGACCAGGACCTATGAAAAACTCGAATATATATATATATATATGCAGGTCTTGGTGTATTCGGGTCTTTTCCCGTGTAAGATTGAGAGTATTTTGGCGACATTTCGACGAGGTCCCACTCGTCATTTTCAGGCTGGGGTCTTGGGCTTCGTGCTTGTGTGAGCAAAGTGTGATCGGACCTGCCATCTCTCTTATATATATTGGTGGGGGTATGTGGAGTGCTGGCTTATTTGCTGTAGGTGAATTGATTGGCTGTGTAGGAGCTATTGTTTGTGGATTGTTTGGCTGTTTCATAACATCCTGAGTAGTTGAGGTGCTGACTGTGTGCCCATTAGTCTTTTGTGTTGTAACGACCTGGGTAATGGGTTGCATGATAACATCCTGAGATCTAGTGTAGTGATATCCTGAGTTCTGTGTTCCACCATCCTGGGTGGTTGGCTGTGTTGTAACATCCTGAGCTTTGGCGTTGTAGCCTCCTAAGTTCTGTGATGTGATGTCTAGGGCTGAAGGCTGTGAAGTAACATACTGGGCTTTGGTTTGGCTCCGAGTTTGTGGTCTAGCTCCAGCCATTTGGAAACCTGCCCTTATTGACAAACGAGTCCCTAACACAAAGAATGACACCAGACCCACACTAACGAAAACCACATAGGATGTCACCACCACACATCCACGCAAAAAGCAAACCCAAACCCACACCGATGATGAGGCACGACCACAAACCAGAAGCCAGACCACAGCTGCATCATTAGCCACTTTAAACCCCTCCAATCCATACATGAAGCAAACTGACACCCATCATGAAGATGAGGCACGACCACGAACGTGAAGCCAAACAGCAATGCAGCTCACCATCTCAAATCCCCCTGTAACTCAGACTAACCTGAGCACAACAAAGCCCCCACCCAAACAGAACATTCCCCCATCCAATCAGAGCACAGCCAACCCCCCATCCAATCAGAGCACAGCCAAGCCTCTAACCAATCAGAACACACCTCCACCCAATCAGAACATAGCCGAGCTCCCACCCAATCAGTTCATACCCCCACTGGCAGTTAAAAGGAAGAAACAGCTACGATCACACATTGCTCCTAGAAGCACGAAGCCGAAAGCACCAGCCAGAAGATGACGAATGGGACTTCGTTGAAACGTCGCCAAGACACTTCAAATTTTACGCGGGAGAAAACCCGAATTACCAGAGACCTACATATATATATATATATATACATACACACACACACATATACATATGCTATATATAGATAGACACACACATTCATCACATTCATTTTGAATAAATGTGGAAAAAAAGTCTTCAGAATTAGCCAGGTCGATACTATATCGTACAAAGCTATTACAGAATCTAGCTGTTCTGCTTCAGATACCACAAAGCCTCCTCCCAGAAGGTTACAAAGAAAACTGGTCATGGAAAGGACGTGTCGCTTCCCAGACAATATTGCGGACCCTAGTCAAGCATCGCTTATAAATACATAAATGTTTAAATTTTGTTCCAATCTTATTTTTGTTTGAAATATACCATTCATGCTATACCACCTGTTAACAAGAATCTGTAGAATGAAACAGCTTAAAATACACTTCAAACAATTCAATTGAACAATTGACACAGTGGAAACTGAATAGTTTGTTGGGCTTTATTACAGCACTAAGATTAAAATCAAAAATCAAGTATTGTATAGGAGAATACCGTACAAACATATTGAAAGGAAAATGAAGCCTGATGCCTAATACATGGCTGTAGTTTTCTTGGCCATAAAATGGATGTGGTTTACCTTTGGGGAGTTCCTCTCTCCCCACTTAGCCTCTATTTCTTAGTTATGGTTGAGTGAACTACTACAAATCAAGTTGGGCTTTGCTTAGCTTTATGAGGTCAGCCAAAGCCAGATAAGCATCACTACTTAGTTCAATTAAAAGGTATTTGCCTATAGCTGAAAAGTTTGTAGATACTGCTAGGCAACTTCTCTGAGGAGGCTATTTTAGACTTGTGGGACCAACTACTCTTACTACAGAGCCAAGTGAGTATTGCGGCTAAAGGCAAGAGGCTAGAAACCAGGAAACCAGTTCTCTGTAATCCTGGAATACACTCTCGTCTTAAAGCAGAAGGAAATAGCAAGTCACATCTGAAAGTGTTGCCAAGAAAACTGCAGGGACTAGTCTAGGCAGTTACCAGGAGTCAAGACTAACTTGAAAAGGGAGAAGGAAAGGGGAGGGGGCTATCAGGATGCCATGCGAGTCGACTTTTGGATACAGAAAATAAACACATAAATACATAAAAGACATATGGTTCAGCTTTAGAAACAAACATGGCTCCAACTATTCAGCATTTTGCAAGAGTGATTAATATAGACCAACCATGTATGACTGCAATGAATGATGTCTTCAAGTTATCAGTTTATTATAATGGGTTATGAGAATAACCTTCAGGAACAAGAGAAAGAACTGCAAAGAAGGAATGAAATTTGAGAATATGTGTCAGATTTCACCCTCCTTAGTTTTCTTTAGACTAAAGGCAGAGATGGGTGGAGGTAGATTCAGAGTTGCAAGATTTAGTTACTGCAACCTTATAATAAACATTTTAATATCCATAATGTGTTCAAATTTGGTCTACCTCAAAGAGCTAAATGTACATTTAGCACATTTATGTTTCTTTTTTTTCTTCAGATTTTTCTCTTTTTATAATTTTTTGCATTCTTTTTTTCTTAAGATGTTTTTTACTTCTTAAAAAAAATTAAAAGACTGTTGAAGTCTAGTAGTACTATTATTAATGAGAAGGCCTGCTATTAAATATAATAGGAACACACAGAGAGGGCCTTTATACAGATAGCCCTTGACTTAACACGACAATTGAGCCCAAAATGTCTGTTGCTAAGTGAAACATTTGTTAAGTGAATTTTGCGCCATTTCACACAACTTTCTTGCAACAGTTGTTAAGTGAATCACTGCAGCTGATAAGTTCGTAACCTGGTTGTTGAGTGAATCTGGCTCCCCTATTGACTTTGCTTGTCAGAAGGTCACAAAAGGTGATCACAGGACCTTGGGACACAGCAAGGGTCATAAATATGAACCAGTTGCCAAGCATCTGATCATCTGACCATGGGGATGCTTCCACGTCATAAGTGTGAAAAATGGTCATAACTTAGTTTTATAGTGCCATTGTAACTTTGAACAGTCACTAAATGACACAAGGTCTATGTCCCATCAGATTTTATCTATGTTTTGAAGATTGTTTTTAATTACAAGTGGGAATATTTTGCTGAAGAATAAAAGTTCCAGTCTTCAGCAATGTATTTATTTCTATTAATGGATCTTACTTAGAGCCTAGTTAATTTTCTCAGAAATTAAAACACCAGGAAAAAGATGCCCACTGTTCTTATTTTTAAATTTTTTTTTTGGAAGTATGCCTCTTTCCTCTGCTCCCAAGTGGTTGCTCAAATTGTAAAAAACATTCTGAAGAGATTAAAGAGGATTTAGGAGCAAGTCCGCCTTCAGATAGTCCTTAACCATACATTTAGCAATAATTTAATGTTAACAATGGCACTAAAAAAGATGACTTACAACCAGTCCTCAGACCTATGACCATTGCAGCGTGCCGAATAGTCCTGGGATCAAAATTTGGGTACTTGGCAACTGGCATGTATTTACAACAGTTGCAGCATCCCAGAGTCATGTGGTTGTCATTTGTGACCTTCTCAGCTGGCTTCTGACAAGCAAACTTAATCGGAGGAGCTAGATTTGCTTAACAACCATGTGATTCATTTAACAATCATCACAGAAAAGATCATGAAATCAGGCCCAACTTAACAATGCCTTTCTTAGCAATGGAAATTCTGGTTCTATCTGTGGTCGTAAATCTGTACTGTACTATCTGTACTTTCCTTCTATCAAATGGGTGATTGTAACCAATAATCTCACTTCAGAAATCCCCGTATGAGAGTATCCTTCCTCAAATTCAAAATGTACCCACATGCCTTCAAAAGTAAAGTCATGATTTAGACCATGAGCCGTTGTGGCGCAGTGGTTAGAATGCAGTATTGTAGGCTAACTCTGCCCACAGCCAGGAGTTCAATCTTGACTGATTTAAGATTGACTCAGCTTTCTGTCCTTCTGAAGTTGGTCAAATGAGGATCCAGATTGCTAGGGGCAATATGCTGACATTTGTAAACCACTAAGTGTTGTAAAATACTATGGAGTGGCATATAAGTCTAAGTGCTAATTTGGCAACTTTAAGATTTGTGGATTTTCCCAGAATTCCACAACCAGATTCTGTGAGATTGATAAGACACCCCTCACTCCTGCCCCGGGACATATTTATCCAGGAATGATCAGAACAGTCCCAAGGATGTAATACCCATGCTCAATTCAGACAGTCTCCTGAAGTTGATCAATGGTTTCAACAGCCAGCGAGAGTCTCAAAAAAAATCATAGCATATCTCCTTGTCTCTCTTCTACCTAAAGTCATTACACAAGGCAACCAACAGCTTCATACCCTATCTTAGGCTAAATACAATTGAGTATTTATTCTTTATTTGTTTGTCCAGCAAGAACATGCTGAAATTGTTCCATGTTTCCTATCCCAGTGGAAGATTAAAAGGAAATGCATAATTTTCTCCAGCTTGGGCACACCACAGAAGATTAAAAGGGTTTTGACATCCTGGGAAGGATGCTGTGCAGTAATTTTGACAACTACTGAGATACAATCATTTCCATATTCCAAAATGTGACCAGAACTTCCAAAGGAATGGCTCATATGATCTGGAAAGTCTCCCAGGGACATTTGATGGGGATCCATTAGCCTTTGAGAATGGACTTTCCTCCATGCCTAGAGAAATAGATACAATAAAGCATAGAGGGTTTCCACTTTTTTGGGTGGAAGATGGACACTGCTGGTATTTTGATAGGATGAAGACTTTTCCTTCAACAGGAGGGATATTGGGAACAATCTAGAGAAAAGAAATATTTTTGGGAATATTAAAAAGGCAGAAGATATTTCCCCAAAGGAATAATGGAGAAGATCTTTATAAAAGCAGAAAACTCTCCACACACACCCCAGCCAGGCAACTCAGCAGAAACCAGCTTTTAGAAATGCAAATGTAATAACCCATTCAGAAAGGTTGGAGCCTTCCAGCTAGAAGCTGAAGAGATCAGGAAGACAAAGACCCTTAAAATCTACATACCCCACCCAAACTCTAATACAGGACATAATAGGATTAATTCACCACCATCAGAACACCAGAAAGGCACACTCAGACTCAGGTCAAAGTTCATGACACAGGAACAACTCCAAACAAAAGCCCAAGAAGGTATAAAAACCCACTCCCTACTACATGTGTTTTTTTTCTTTCAGAGCCATCTTTCTGTCTGGCTCTCTTCAATAAACTACAGTCTTCTTTCTAAAACAATCACCGTGTTGTTTATTCCCAGCTTGGACTGGACCCTGATGAACAATTTTCCATCATCAATAGCATGTGTGTATCATAGGAATGTATTACATCTATCTATTACATCTGTCACAAGGATGATAATCTAAGCTACATTTTTCTAGCTTACTAAAAAGCATTATGCAAAAGCTTTGATAATGCAAAAGCTTCAGCCAGAACTACTGGAGGTAAATATCTATGAGCTATCTGGGATGATAAATGTATATGAAAAGTATATGGAAGATTGTAACCTAGAATGTAAGAAGAATAAATAGCAAAGAGCATGAAATAATTGAATAAGAGAATTGCATTTGGGACCATGTCCCTTTGACGAAGGAAGAGTGAATGAGCTGAAAAAAGGGGAAGACAGAAAAAGTGGTGGCTGGATGGAATTAATGAGATCTTGAAAAATACAGAGATGTATTCGCTCCCCACTCCAATGAAGGAATAATCTGGAAAAATCCCCAAGCGAACTGACCTGAGTCAACAGCAGCTTAAGGCTAAAAGGGCAAACACTTGACACACACAATGAGGAACCAGCTAGCAGCAATCAGGATTAACAAACACAACAATAAAGGTAATTAACACCTTTTAGGCAAGATTAGAGAAGAAATCTGACCAACAATAGTCACTGACCAACAAATCAGGAAGAACAGATTCAAAAACACCAATCAGAAGTGACAAATTTGAAAACCACAAAAAGGTATAAAAACCCCTGTTTAAAGATCCTTCTGCCTAGCTAGCCGGGGACTCGAGCTGAAGTGTCACTCAACTTTGATCCTTGAAATTAAACTTCTTTCCGGTAGCTGGCTTCACAATTTATTTCTTCCGCGCTGCGCCGTCAAGGGGAATCCTGGCTGGAAGGACCGAATGGGGGAATTCCTCCCAACAATCTGGCGACCACGAAGGGACTTCCAGCTCAACCAGCCACCGGACCGGGCTCGGAAGAGTCATTACCCAGCCGGCAGTGGACACTTTGATCCGCGGGGAAGCGACATCGGGTAGTAAAGGGAGTTTTTGAGTCTTGCGCTCAAACAGCTACTGAGAAAGAGAGTAAGTGCCACCAATTTTAATTCCATTAGGTTAAAGGGTCTGGGGGAACGAAAGGAAGAATGTATGAGTGTGTGTGTGAGGCACCCTCCTCTTAGAACCAGCTGGAGCTCGCTCCCTCCGTGTGCCCTCTAGCCGCACCCCGACCTGCTGCTAGCTCCACTGGAGCTGTGACTGGCGGGATTCGGGAAAGCAAGGGGGGGCATCGGAGCGTGAGACCTTCTGATGAGAGAGGAGGACCGAGCGGGCAGAGAAAGAGGGAAAGGACTTTATTCTGGGCAAGTCAGGACCCCTTCCGTCAGTAAAATTTTAAGCAAGAGCCCCAAAAAGGGAGTGGCCACCTACCTCTGAGAGCAAGCAGAGGTGCCCACAGACATTGGAAGTCCAAAGTCCAAACGGTGGTGTAAAGCCAGCCGGTCAGAGAGTAGCCCATACCTTCTAAGGAGGGAAACCAGAAGGTCTCTGCAGCCCCCTTTTTGGTCTGAAAATGTGGAGGATCCTTCGGAGGAGCCCACGAACTCTGAGAGGGATCCAGAGAAGCTCTGTGAGTCCCCTTTTTTCCGGACTCACAAAATCGTGGTGGTAGGGAGAAGTCTCACAAGGAGGCTTCCGACGCGTAGTGCCCTTTAGCGGTAAGGAAATCTCATCATACCTGGGAGGTTCCAATTCAAGGGCGGAAGTAGGTTTCCCCGTTGAGAGCTTGTTTGGAGCCTGGGACAGGAAACAGCTTCCTGTTCAGGCTGGAATGAAGAAGAAACGATTAAAGGAATTATGTAGGAAATGGGCTTTGCTTAGAGATGAACACGGAAGACAAATTTGGCCTGAAGGTGGCACTCTGGAACTCAGAACACTAAAAGTGCTTTGATCAAAGATAGAACCATCCCAACTACCCTATTGGTACTGCTGGGCCAAACTATCCAGACAGAGAAACCCAGTCCAAGTCGACTTGAATCCCCAGCCTCCCTTAGATAACCCTGAACCTTCATGGCCCCCCTGTTGAACAGGCCCGTACCCGGGTGACCGAGGGGCCAGACTGAACACATTTTAACTCACACCCTTTTCTCCCTGTCCGATTTGGTTATGTGGAAGAAGGATACTCCTACCTTCCGAGCAGACCCCCCAGGCCATTATACAAACCATAAAGTCTATTGTAGACACTCACAATCCATCTTGGGCAGACATGATTCAACTGCTGCATGTGTTTCTGACCAAAGACGAATTGATGAAACTTTTTGAAAAAACGTAAGAGATAGCCAGGCGTCCCGTAATACCTGTGCCTGGGCAAGTAGCCCCTGCCAAGGTTGCTGGCCTTTGATTATAATAATCAAAACCACTGGGATGACTATACAAGGGCAAAAATCAATCTAATGGAAGCCCTCCAAGAAATAGGGAAAAAGCCCCTCAATTGGGCTGAATTCCAAAAGACAATGCAAAGGGACAAGGAGACCCCGGATGCCTTCTGGGTCTGCCTCTTAAAGGCCGGAACCACATTCACACATTTAGACATAGGCTGCTTGAAAGATAAGAACATTCTTGCAACTGCTTTCGTTAACCAATCTGCGAGCGATATCCGGGGGCACTTCCACAAAATAGTTTCCAACTGGTCTGCTTTACATATCTTGGAGTTGCGCAAACTTCGTATTTGACCAGAGGGACAGGTTGGCAGAGAAAGAGAGAGAAAGAAAGGAAGCAGAACAAGAAAGGGAGAAAGAGAAAAGACGCAGAACGGAAAGAAGAGAGGACTTGCAAGCTTTTGCCATGCTAAATAGGGATAGTGGGAGAAGATACCGTAGACCTCCCCCCAAAGGGAGGAATATGCTGGCAATGCGAGGTCGAGGGAAAGTCCTTCTGCCGGCATTGTTTCCACTGTGGAAGGGAGGGGCATACTGGGAGACTCTGCGGGGAGGGTCAAAACAGGGAGACCTGGAATCAACGTCACCCACCAAGACCCCCTTTCCCAAGGGGGGCCCCTCATTGTCAGAGTGAGGAAAGGGACCAAAGTATGCCTCAATGGGGACAACCAGAACACGATCTAGCCTAACTAGAAACTGATTATAAGGCTACATTTCAGGGGCTAGCTATTCCCTTAAAGGGCGGCCCCGATGAAGAGCCCCTGTTGACAATCACTGTAGGGGGAAAGACATATGAATGCCTCATTGATACCGGAGCCACCTCCTCCCTTCTCACAACGGCACCCTTTAAAGATTCAATAGTGCCTGGGGCCAAAGATAATGTAATGGGGGTTGGAGGAAAACTTATCCCCGTCGAATTCACAGACAACTTAAAGGTAGAAATTGGCCCCTTCTCCTTGGAACACCCATTTACTATTTGCCCTCAATCCACCTTATCCCTCCTGGGTAGGGATTTGCTTTGCAAACTTGGAGTGACCATTAAATGTACTACAGAAGGGCTCCACTTAGACATCCCAGTCAAGCCAGCACATTTTTCTATGGCATGTTCAATCGGCAAGGAGATCCAGCTGCCTATGGCTCTCAGAAACTTGTCGGCCTCCCTGTGGGGGTGGGACCCTACCGAAGTAGGGCTACTAAAAGCAGCTACCAAGTTAAGCCAGGACCACCCCCATGTATTCATCAGTACAAGATACAACCAGAAGCAATAAAACCGATTCAAACCTTAATAACAGCATACCTAGAGCAGGGGGTGCTGCGTAAATGCACTTCCCCTTGCAATACCCCAATCTTTCCAGTTCGAAAACCAAAGGTAGACAGAGAAGGGAACCCCGTTTACCGCTTTGTGCACGATATGAGAGCCATAAACAATCATATAATACCCAGAGCACCGGTAGTACCAAATCTGGCTACCATAATTACAGAAGTACCACGTCAGCCACCCATTTCACAGTAATTGATCTCTGTGCAGCCTTTTTCAGCATCCCTGTGGATCCAGCATCACAATATCTCTTCGCTTTCATATGGGATAAGCAACAATATGCCTGGACTCGACTGCCATGCGGCTATACAGAGTCCCCCACTTTGTTTTCACAGATTTTAAGGGAAGATCTAGCTTCCATCTTCCTACCATACAAATCCACACTTATCCAATATGTGGACGACCTACTGCTAGCTTCCGAAACTGAGGAAAGCTATAGGGCAGATACCTATCACCTATTGAAATGTTTAGAAGAAAAGGGGCATAAAGCGTCCCCTTTTAAATTACAATACTTAAAAAGGGAGGTGTCCTATTTAGGGTATATTATTGCCCTGGGGTCCGAAAATTAGTACCCGAGAGAGTCGAGACCATCCTAAGAATGGAGCATCCACAAACGAAACGTCAGGTCCGTGCCCTATTAGGGGTTTTAGGATTCTGCTGACCATGGATACCAGCCTTTGGGGAATTAGCAAAGTCTTTAGTCCAGGGGTTCTCAACCTTGGCAACTTTAAGACTTGTGGACTTCAATTCCTAGAATTCCTCAGCCAGCAAAGCTGGGAGTTGAAGTCCACAAGTCTTAAAGTTGCCAAGGTTGAGAACCCCTGCTTTAGTCCAACTAACGAAAAAGGATCAACCTGATCCTATTGAATGGACAAAGGAACTGGCAAACACCCTCAGAAAAATAAAGCAAACCCTAGCCTCAGCCCCAGCTCTGGGTATCCCTAACTATGCGAAACCTTTTTTCCTTTTCATCCACGAATGCAATGGTGTAGGTTCAGGGGTGCTGGCGCAGAGATTCGGTCCAAATCTTAGACCAGTAGCCTATTATTCGGTCCAATTAGATCCTGTAGCCAGGGGAGCCGTTCCATGCCTGAGAGCCATGGCCGCTACGGTAGAGCTAGTTAAGCGATCAAAGGACCTGATTTTGGGACACCCCCTCATGCTGAGGGTTCCCCATGATGTGTTTGCAATACTCTTAAAGTCGCAAACTCAGGCATTTACCCAACAATGCCTGGCCCAATACGAAGCGGAACTATTCACCGGAAAATATTTCCTTTGAACGCTGCAACACGCTTAACCCGGCAACATTGTTACTGATTAACCTGACAGATGAAGCGTTACATGACTGCCTGCACCTAGTCCAGGACGCTGAACTGCCATGTCCTGATTTAACAGATAACCCTCTCTCTAACCCAGACCTAGAATTATTTACTGACGGCTCTTCCTACCTTCTGGATGGGACCTGCATAACGGGAGCAACAGTCGTCTCCCTGCATGAGTTAGTCTGGGCTTCCCCCTTGCCTCCACACTACGGCGCTCAAGCAGCCAAGCTCATTGCATTAAAGAAGGCATGCGAAATAGCCGAGAACCGGTCCGCCAATATATATACAGACTCCAGATATGCTTTTGGGGTCTGCCATGCGACTGGTGCCCTTTGGAAACAGAGGGGTTTTTTATGTCCAGAGGCCAGCCAATTGCTCACGCGGACCTCATATCTGATCATGCTAAGGGAGGAAGGAATAGTCTATACTTGGTTTCCATATTTACAATTGCAGACCAGATGGAAAAAGGACTTGAAGACGGGTTTATCTCAAATTGATGAAAATTTAATTAAACAAGTTAGAGACCAAAGGTCTATGCATATTAAAAGATTGTATAACGTATTGATAGAAATTGATTCTGAAACTGAATTAGTTAAGGACTGCATGATAAAGTGGGGACAAAATTTTGGACAACCAATCATGATGGAAACTTGGGAGAGGATCTGGGTGAAAAATGTAAGATTTACACAAGCGCAACACTTAAGAGAAATTTTTTATAAAATGTTTTATAGATACCATTTGGATCCGAAAAAATTATCATATATGTACCTTAATTTACAACCTAAGTGCTGGAGATGTGAATGTATGGATGCTACTTATTTTCATGTATGGTGGACTTGTAGAAAAATCAAGGCCTTTTGGATAAAAATATGGTGGATATTTCAAAATATTTTGAAAAAGCGTATTGAATTTTCACCACAGTTGTTTTTGTTAGGTATTATAAAAGACTGCACCACCATAGAGACGAACTTAATTTTGAACTTGATTACAGCAGCAAGATTGTTGGTGGGACAATATTGGAAGAAGTCAGAACTACCATCTATCGAAGAATGGATTTTGAAAGTTATAAATTTGGCAGAAATGGCTAAAATATCCGCATATTTGAAGGATCATTCAAATGAAAAATATATGTTGGACTGGAAAAAATGGATAGAGTATATACAAGGGAAATATCAATTTAAGAAATTGTACTTAGCATATAGTTAAATTTTTATATGTTGGATTGAAGAATATAGTTAAATTTTTGTTAGGATCTATATAATAATTTTGTTTAGTTTAGTGGGTTTTCTTGTGTTTTACCCTGTATTCACTTTGGGAAGTCAGGGTGGGTGGGTTGGGGGGGGTGTAATAATGTACTCAACTGCAATATTGGCAATATATAAGAATGATATATTTATAGATATAAGAGGGGTTGCTTGGGCAGTACCTCGGAAACACATCTGGAGGGGGTGGAGATTGAGGAGTGAAGGATTGGAGGGAAGTAGGGAGGTTGTAGGAGGAGGGTGGAGAGTGAGGGAGGGAGAGAAGGTGGGGGGATGGAAGTAGGAGGTAGGGAGGAAGGAAGAGGGGGATGTGGTGGAGGGGGTGCTGCCGAGCAACACCCATAGTTATTTTAACTATCCTATGCAAGTTTTTATCTTTTGTTTCGTGTTGGAAAAAGTTGAAAAAGATTGTATTAAGTTGAGTTGTATTTAATTTGATTTTTTGTTTATATTTATAATTATAAAACTAATAAAATATTTATATATATATATAAAATTCTGGCTAGCTGTGCCAATGTAAAAGGAAGAATATTTATTTTTTTCAAGAAGCATTGTTTCACTATCATGTTGATATGTTAATAACTTTATTGTATATATTAATACTAATGTTTATCTTTTACAGAGTTTGCTTTAGATAAACAACTATTAACTCATTGTCACATTGCTCTGGTTTTCTTTCATTATGTACGTGGCAAAAGAATGAAAGGGAGGAAGATTTTACCAAGCTAGAAAAATAGCCAGGATGCTTCCTTATACCTTATTTCTCATTAAGGAGGAATGATACATTCCTATGACAGATTCACACAACATTCAATCATGGGTGCCAGCAGATATTTTGTGCTGCATGTTCTGCTCTTTGGGACATCTGAAATCTCAACCTATAGCAGAGGTCCCCAACATTTTGGAGAGAGGTTTTTCCACAGACCGAAGGGGGCATGGTTTTGTGTGCTGCCTGCATCCTGCGGATGGGACTTTGCTTGTTCGGACTGTTTGCTGACATGCCATGGCCTGATACTGGTCTACAGACCGGGGGTTGGGGACCCCTGATCTATAGTATATTCAAAAGGCATGGAATTTGAATTGTGATGGTGTGATGTTGCTTTTGTGGCTCTATTGTCCTCAACCTCTCTCCCCTATGGAAATCACTGCTTTGAATATTTTTGATAGGAGCTTTCAATCATTTAATCAGGATAGCTCGTCTTATCATTAATTAGTACAAATGTGAGCTAGTGAATTACTATGTGCATACTTCCAAGTTTTAAAATTATTTTGTTCTCAGTATGTAACTGCACTGGAAATAAAAAATCAACTTTTCTTTTGAAAATGATTAAGAGCTTATGAAGTTGTATCCTCCAAGTGAGTAGGGATTACAGCTTCCAGAAGTCTTAAAATATGGCAATATCTAAAATCAGAGGAGGTAAAAATAAATATGAGCTGCCTTTCCCAGCATTGAACTGTGCTATGAAATTATGTGCAGGGTTTGAAATTTTGCAATGTGGTCATATTGGGGAAGATCAAGTGACTTATCATTCTTCTTGCCTAAACAGGTCTGTTTATAGCCATGTGCCTATGAGCTTGCTTCCATCTTGTCCCAACATGTAACTGAGGCCAGCTTCACTTGTCCTTCTACCAATAAAAAGTATCATTTTTCTCCTTACACCAACAACATTAATGAGCTGTCAGCTATAACAAAGCAAGGCTATGAGGTATACTCGAAAGGAGACCGGGAAGCCTGTAATTGTGGAGTTTCTCTGGCAAGAGTAAAGAATGCTTATTCACAGGGAATATGCACATGTAAAGCTTGTACCAATTCTTGGTGGTTAGAAAGCTGATAAAGTAACAAAGAGTAAGGCATCTTGCAGCCCTCAGCTAAAAGAAATAGAGATGGCTTGGAGCAAATAGAACGTGCATTACATCAAGGGTCTCCAACCTTGGCAACATTAAGACTTGTGGACTTCAACTCCCAGAATTCCTCAGCCAGCTTTGCTGACTGAGGAATTCTGAGAGTTGAAATCCACAAGTCTTAAAAGTTGCCAAGGTTGGGGACCCCTGTATTAGATAACACCTGAAGCACTTGTTAGCCAAGGCTTGGGAATGGATGGTTAGAGACCAATAGAATAATTGTTAGATCATTACTAAAATGTTTATTAGATGATATTTCTTATATGTCCCGCCTTATCCTGCCTTCCGCTTGTGTGGAAATGAATAAGCTTTTCTTAATTCTGTGGTTCGAGGTACCTAGGCATTTTGGCCTGGATCCTTTTTCTTGGAGCGCTTCACTAAAAGAACACAAAAACCTGCACCTCGTGTCTGGTGTTCTTTATCGGCCTCAGCACCAGGCTCAGACCCGAACTGGGGACAACAACTTTAGAAGACCATCACCATGTATGAAATCAGTTAGGTTTGGTCACCCTGGAGGAAAGTTAGTGAGCACTGCAGAGAAGCAGAGGCAAAAGAAACAGTAATGGGGTTCTGAAAGTAGGAACAGCATTGTTCATACCACAGGGAGTCTTTGACTTATGGCCACAATTGAGCCCAAAGTGTCTGTTGCTAAGCAACAGTTGTTAAGTGAGCAGCACCCCATTTGATGGCCTTTTTTGCTATAGTTGTTAAGTGAATCATGTGCTTAAGTGAATGTAACTTCCTCCATTGACTTTGTTTGTTGGAAACTGGCTAGGAAGATTGCAAATGATGATTACATGACGCCGAGACAGAGCAACTGTCCTAAATATATGCTAATTATGAAGTGCCCAAAATCTGATCATGTGATCACGGGGAAGTTGCAAGGGTAGAGTGAGAACTGGTCATTCATTACTTTTCCAGAGCCGTTGTAACTTTGAATGGTCACTAAGTGAATGGCTGTAAGTTGAGGACCACTTGTAAACATACAGTAAGTTTTCTTATACAGGTAGTCCTTGACTTCTAACCATTCATTTACTGACCATTGAAAGTTACGATGGTACTGGAAAAAGTGGCTTACAACCAGACCAGTCCTTGCCTTTACCAGGGTCACAAGGTCCCCACAGTTATGTGATCAGAGGTCAAGTGGTTTGCAACCAGGATGCACTTGCTTTTTTAAAAAACAAATGCTTGCTAGAATTACCATGAAAGGAGTAGATTATTAATTAGAAATTTCTAATGAGTCTAAAGGCTGATAGAAGAAGCCACCTGAATTCACGTCATAAATTCAGACAAGTGAATTACATACAAATAAGAAAAGCAGAAGTTGCTAGCTAACTGAAACCTCAAGTAGAGGAAACACAAAAACTGAAGATAAAGTTTAGAGCTTAAGGTAGCAAAGGTATAATTGCAAGCAAATATAGAGATAATTATAAGAATTGAGCTTTGTTGATAGATGGTGCTAGATAGGATGTACACAAAGGAGCTTCCTGGAACATGGGGGGATGGGGACAGTGGTTTTAAGCGGTCCGGGTTAGTTTATTGGATGATTAGGGAAGAGGTGTTGAGTGCGATAGGGGAGGGGGGAATCTGCATGGGGGGGGAGGATATAAAATGTGTCAAACAGCTCTTTAAGGTGTGGCTGGACTCCTATGTGTGTTTCAGCTCACCAAGTCTTTGCAAATGCTTTTTAAATAAAACTTTGTTGCTGGAATTCCAAGTGAATTTGTTTGTTTTGGGATCTTGAGCCACATTCCTAACAATCATAATATAAAATACAAATGAAAATAAATAGGATAAATGACCTTTATCCCTCTGCAGAAGCCCACAACCTCACCTAGTTTTTTTTTCACCTTACACCATACACCAAAGACAAACTATACATATATAAACAAAGATCTTTTCTTTTAACAGAACCGTGCTATACATTCTAACTATTCTATTACATCTTATTTACATTTTATTTACATTTCAATCATTATATCTTTTTCTTTCTCTGTTCTAGCCAAATATAACACTTATTCCAAATTTCATAAAATTCTGTCGCCTCCTTGTTTTTTAATTCTAGCGTGAGTTTATTCATTTCTGCGCATTCCAAAATTTTATAAATAACCATATCATCTGTGGGTATATTTTCATTCTTCCAGCATTGGGCATATGCTATGCGAGCTGCAGTCAATATATATATAATGATGTGTTGGAATTGTTTTTTAATTTTTGAATTTATTATGCCCAATAAAAATAGTTCCGGTTTAAAATCCATTTTTTTTATATTAATTATTTTTATTAAATTTTATAAAGTTTTAACAAATATTAACACAAAAATATAATAACTCAACTGATAACAGAGAAATAACAAATTTAACAAGCAATACAAATAGCTGCTCGGAACCCCCCCCACCACATCCTCCCATAACCTAACCCCTAACCTCCAAACCACCTTCCTCGCCATCCAATGCGGTGTAAAGTTTTCCCGAGCACCTTAGAAAAAAAAAAGAAGAAAAAATCTATTCCCTTAATATCCCCAACTACAGTTGAGAAGCATAATCTATTACTTATTATCTCCCTCCCCCCTCCCCCCCAGGCTTCCCGGAGTGAATACAGAGTAAAAAAAATGCAAGAAACCCCGCTAATCTACTATTTAGTAACTATTCATCTATATATCATATCTAATTCTTTCAATTGATATTTCTTTTGCATATAATCAATCCATTTTTTCCAATCCATCAAAAATGTTTCATTTGAGTGGTTCTTCAGGTAGGCTGATATCTTAGCCATCTCAACCAGATGGGTAACTTTTAATGTCCATTCTTCAATAGATGGTATTTCAGATGACTTCCAATATTGACCCACCAACAGTCTTGCGGCCGTAGTCAAGTTCAAAATCAACTTAGTCTCTGTGGTGGAACAATCCTTTGTTATACCCAACAAAAATAACTGTGGTACAAACTCAATACGCTTTTTCAAAATATTTTGAAGAATCCACCATATTTTTATCCAAAAAGCCTTAATTTTTTTACATGTCCACCAAATGTGAAAATAAGTTGCATCCAAAGATTCGCATCTCCAACATTTGGGTTTCAAATTTGGATACATAAGCGACAATTTTTTTGGGTCTAGATGCCATCTATAAAACATTTTATAAAAATTCTCTCTTAAATGCTGAGCTTGTGTAAACTTAACATTTTTCACCCATATTCTTTTCCAAGTTTCCATCCTGATTGAATATCCAAAATTCCCTTCCCACTTGATCATACAGTCTTTAACTAATTCCTTTTCAGAATCAATTTCAATTAAAGCGTCATATATTCTTTTAATATGCATCGCTCTTTGGTCTCTAATCTGTATAATCAATTTTTCATCCTTTAAAGAAAAACCCATCTTAACATCTTTTTGCCATCTGGCTTGAAGTTGTGCATGATGATACCAATTATGAGCTATACCTTCCTCCCTTAATCTGTCTAGTGATTTCAATTCTAAGCTATTCCCATCTTTATTCAAGAGTTTATCATAGGGCTCCACGTCTTGAATTTGTTGTATGCCCACACTCTGTATTGCATGTCTGGGAACAGTCCATAAAGGAATTTTACCATTTAATTTATAATAATACTTTTTCCAGACACGCATCACAGAGTTTCTTAATATATGCTCTTTAAAACCCCTATCCAATTTTTTATCATAAACTAAATAGGCGTGAAACCCATACACTAACCCATATCCTTCTATATTCAGTATTCTTTCATTTGTTAAATTAATCCAATCACTTATTGCCACTAGAACTGCTGCATAATAATATAATTTGAAATTAGGCACTTTCATTCCACCTCTCTCTCTTATATCTTGAATAATTTTAAGTTTAACCCTTGGTTTCTTGCCATCCCAAATAAAATTATTTATACCTTTCTGCCATTCATCAAGATTCCCATCCTTTTTAAGTATTGGCAACATTTGAAATAAAAATAAAAATTTCGGTAATACATTCATTTTAATAGCGGCTATCCTACCCAGGATAGATAATTGTAGTTTTTTCCAATTCTCCATTTCTTTTTGAACTTTACTCCATAAAAACTCATAATTATTCTTATATAATTTACCATTTGAGGCTTCTATATAAATTCCTAAATATTTAACTTTTTTAACTATCTCACATCCCGTTATTCTTTCCAAATCTTGTTTTAATTTATTATCACAATTTTTGACCAACATCTTTGTCTTGGATAAATTTAATTTAAAACCAGATACTTTTCCATAATTTCGAATAATTTCCATCAAACTCTGAGCCGATTGCATTGGCTGAGTCAATGTCACAAGTAAATCATCTGCGAAAGCACATAATCTATAATCATGTTTTCTAATTTGTACCCCCTTTAATTCCTCTGATGCTCTAATCCTATTCAATAAAACCTCTAAAGTTAAGACAAACAATAAAGGGGATAAGGGACAACCCTGTCTAGTACCCTTTTCAATGTTAAACAAATCTGTTAGTTGACCATTTACTATAATCTGTCCTGTTTGTTTCTGATATATAGCTGTTATGGAATTAATAAACTGGTCCCCCATTCCCATCCTTACCACAAGCCTTTGCAGAAATGTCCAATTCAATCTATCAAAAGCTTTTTCTGCATCTAAAAACATTAAAACAGCCGGCACTTGAATATGTTTATCCAAGTATTCCAGTATGTTAACAAGTTGTCTAACATTGGTTTTCATCTGTCTCCCTTGTAAAAAACCAGTCTGATCCGGGTGTATCCTCTGTGTCAAAACTGTCATTAATCTATTAGCCAAAATTTTTGCAAAAATCTTGTAATCCGTATTTAACAATGAGATAGGTCTAAAATTTTCTACTTGTACATTATCTTTGCCCTCTTTAGGAATCAAACAAACATTAGCCGTTTTCCAGGAGGGTGGAACCGGACCACCTTCTTGTATATTCACAAATAACTCCCTCAAATGTTCGACCACTTCCTCCTGTAGACACTTATAATAAATCGTAGTAAAACCATCAGTTCCTGGAGATTTTCCCAATTTCAATTGCTTAATTGCGTCAATAATTTCTTCTGATCTAATCACAGCATTTAATCTATCTCTTTGTTCCAAAGTAATTTCCATAACATTTTGATTTTGTAAAAAGGCATCTACCTCTTGCTCTTGAACTTTTTCTTCAGCATACAATTTGGTATAGAACTCTAGAAAAGCCTTCTTGATAGCATCCTGATGAAATACTTCTTGCCCCTTATATTCTACCTTCTCAATTAAACGGGATTTTTGTTTCTTCCTTAATGTATAAGCCAACCATCTGCCAGGTTTATTAGCATTAAAAAAAGTGTTATGTTTAGCATATTGTATGTTCCTGGCAACCTGATCAGTCATCAAAATATCAAATTGTTTCCGTAAAACCTTTATCCCTTCTTTAATATTACTATCATCCGGTTTATCTATTAATAATAACTCTTTCTTTTTTATCTCCGCTTCTAAAACTCTTCTCTTTTCCTCTTGTTTACGTCTATGTCTTGCATTCAATTCAATTAAAATACCACGCATATGGGCCTTGCTAGAGTCCCACACCGTTTCTATTGGTAAGCCTATATTCAGATTTAACCTGAAAAATTCCTTGATAGCCTTTTTACATTCTTCCACATACATTTCATAATTAAACAAATTTTCATTAAGTCTCCAGGATCTGCATATATATTGACCAGTCCTTAGTTCCATCATAACTGGGTTATGATCAGACAATACATTAGGTAAAATTTTAACTTTCTTTAAAGAAAAGTTTGAGTGATTATTTGGATTGGATTTATTTGGACTTTAAAAGAAATTGATCTAATTGGATTTTAAAAGAAATTTAAAAGGGAGGAAGTGGCAATCTTTTTTTTTTTTCAAGCTATTTTTTTTTTTCTTTTTCTTCTTCCTCTCTCCCTCTTTTTTTTTTTTTTTTTTTTTTAATCATGACAACGAGACATAAGGCAGCAGTTGCTAAGGCGGCTATGCCCTCTCCAGGGCAGCTTGTAAAATCACAGTCTGCTCCTTTAGAGTCTCAAGAGCCTGTACAGCCTGCTTCAGAAATGATTACAATTAAAGATCTACAGACTGCTTTAACAGTAGCATTATCCCCAGTAAGTGCTGCATTATCCTCACTTAAAGACAGAATGGATAAAATGGATTATAAGTTAGAGGAAAAGATGGCTGAACAGAAAAAAGATTTTAAAGCTATGACGGAAGCATCTAACCAGGAGATGAGACAAGACATTGTCGAGGCTATCAAGGGTGTTTGGGATTATACCATCGGTGTTGAAGAGAAATTAGAGAATTTTGAACAGCAATTTGAAGAAAAATTAGAAGAAATTAAAAGTGATGTACAAGATCAGGCTACTTTGACACAATTTCATCAGATGCAGTTTGCAGTTAGAATCAGGGGACTTAGAGAAGCCCCAAATGGGATCCAAGAGGATTTAAGAAAAATTGTTATTGAAGCCTTATCAAAATTTTTGGATGACTCAATTGAGAATGTAGACTGGCAGATTGAACGGTTGTTTAGAATGAACTCACGCATTGCAGCACAAAGAAATTTGCCTAGAGATATTGTGATATATTTTAATACAAGAAAATACAGAAATTGGGTTCTCTCAACAGCCTACAATAAACAACTGACTGTTGCTGGTCAAGAAGTACTGGTTTTGAAAGAGATACCTCCTAAAATGCTGAGGTTAAGGAAAGATTATGCTTTTTTGACAGAGGAGCTCAAAAGAAGAGAGATACAATATAGATGGGAGGTTCCAACTGGACTTTCTTTGTTTTTTAAAAATAATAGATATCGTCTGACTACTGTTGCTAAAGCAAAGGATTTCTTTGATAATATATTGATGGCTGATAGATCTACCTCCCCAAAATCTAAGAGGGCAATTTTGGTTAAAGATCTAGAATCATTGCAAATTTCGGAATCTCAACAACCTCGTACAATTCTTTTGACGGATATGGATAAAGCAGTTGAACAACCAGTGCAGTTAATTGATATTTTTCAACCTCTGGTAGCTGATAAGCCTAAAGATCCAAGGGGTCCACGTGAATTAATTCAAACCAAGCAAGCTGATCTGACATCTTTGGAAGCCATGGGAGCAAGGCCTAAGAGGAAGGAAGAGGTAGCTTTGGCCCTGCAGAAGCTTTCACGAAAAGATCATGTCAAATAAGTATTTGACATGGAACGTCAATGGTTTAAATTCTCCACAAAAAAGGAAGAAGATATTTCATTATTTGAAGCAATGTAAAAATGACGTAATTTGTTTACAAGAAACTCATATAAGAACTTTGGACCAGAAATATTTGATTAATAACAAATTGGGTACACACTTTGTGGCATCATCTTTAGACAAAAAAAATGGAATTGTTATTTATGTTAAAAATCATATAAAAGCTAAATTAATAGAAGCAGATACACATGGAAGATTTTTAGCTATAGAAATTTTATTGGATGGGAAGAAAGTTTTGTTGGTGGGTATATATGCTCCAAATCAAAAACAAGGTATATTTTATAAAGCATTGCATAGAAAGTTAATACAGTTGGATTATAGATCTTGTATTTTAATGGGAGATTGGAATGGAGTTCTTGATGCTAGTTCGGATAAGAAAAAAATCTTATCTGTTCCTCAAACGCGTTCAATATTGCCTAAATCTTTTTTTGATATTAAAGACGACTTTAATTTGCTAGATATATGGAGAGAAAGACATGGGAGGGACCAAGAATTTACTTTTTTCTCTGATAGACATCAATCATTTTCTAGAATTGATTTTATTCTAACTACGAGTGATTTTATGTTAAGTTTAAAATCCATTTTTATCTCCGTTATCTCCTGTATCCAATCTCTTATTCGTTCCCAATACTTCTTTGCTTTGGGGCACAGCCACCACATGCCTCACCTAGTTTTCATTTTGTTGTCATAGTGCGGTATTGTGTAAACTCAGAAAATAAGTTCTTAATCAAATTGTCTCAACACAACCTGCCAGCCAGCTTCCAGGGAAGAAATGGCAAACTGAAGACAATGCTGTTAAAACAAAATAGCCATCTTGCTCAAACCATGGTTGGCGCCTTTGAAAGGGCATTAAGTTTGCATACATCCTTTTCTAATCATTTTTGAATATTGCTTGTTAATTGCTTTTCAGCTATTAGGAATCTTTAGACTAACACATTTTACAGCATCAGACAATTTTCCTTCAATCCTTAATGAAAGAAGTTTTCAGTACAAGTTTAAGAATCCCCCCCCTCGGAATAAATACAAAAGGGTGATTAAAACTTAAACTTTATACAAACAAACTAAGATAAATTTGAAATAGGATTATGGAATTAATTATAAGAATCCTCCCCGTGGGAAAATGCTCTCATTTTGAATGCTCTTTAAAAAAATGGTAGGATGAGACTTTGAAGGATGGACATTAGAGAGAACCAGGAGCAACTAAAGATACAATTAAAGGAGAAAAACACTCAAATTTGACGTGTTAATTCAGTATGGAGCAAACTATTTTAACATTGGACATACTGAAGAATATTTTTGAAAAATGGACCCAGAAGCTAATTTTAAGAGTATCTGCCTCTCTAGACATATTATATTTAGAAGAAGTTATGGAAGAGGAACAAGTTATATCTGAGTAGAACTGAGAGTGATATGAGAGTGGATTTACAAATGACAGTCTGTGAGAATGATATGGAAAAAGATGCTACACTGGATAGTCCGATGAAACCAACTAATATCTTAATTTTTAAAGGGATAAAGAAAAACAAGAATAATTTTCCTATATTGGATTAACAAAAGAAGTTTGTTGAAGCTGGGAAGAATTTTGTGAGAAAGGACAAAGAAAAAATGAAAAAAAAAATTAAGACATTACTTGGGAGGACTAAAGATCAAGACTGTTAAAAGTAAAAGGAAGGAATACCGGTAGTCTTTTGATTTACAGCTGCAATCAGGACCAGAATTTCCATTGCTAAGTAAAGTGGTTACTAAATGAGTCCACCTGATTTTACGATCTTTACTTGCCACATTTGAATCATTAAACAAATCTGGCTTCCTCTCATAATAATAATAATAATAATAATAATAATAATAATAATAATAATAATAATAACCCCAGTGAGGCACTACCTTGACGTGGTTGTGGGGCTTGTGTACTCTGAGGAAGATGAGAGCTATGCCAGAGGTTCAATCATACTGGACAGGTCTCATCAGAGGAGTCAGACAAAGAGTGTCTCTCCCATAAAAAATATGGTGAGACGTAAATTTCAGAATGCCATACCAGCTCGGATGTCACCCGGGTTAACAAGGGCCACACTAGATATTGGAGTTCCTGGATATCTGGTGAAAAATGGGTTACAGGACTCAGGACTGTTGGCTGAGCAACCAGGGCCAGCAGCTGCAGAACTACTGGAAGAAAAGGTGTTTACCCGTTGCAGATACACAGTGATTGAAAACAAAGAAATAATGATCTGTTACTACAGATCAAGTCCAACAAGAAGAGGATATCTAAAACGAATGCACCAGTTCTGGAAAGAACAACATCCAGAATCAAAAATAACAGAACAGAGACTAGCAGATCAATGCCGATTTATAATACGAAATAAAGTATTCACAGAAACAGAATTGGATGAACTGCAAAGGTTTACCCAGGGCAAAGAAATCAAAGCCCTACCAGAAGTAATTCAGAATGTAGAGGCAAACCAGGGGGAGTTGGCAGTGAAGGAATCCAGCAGAGATATACAACTGTTCTCATTTGGAAACCAGGCGCCTCTTCCTCAGGAAGAACAAAACCCTCTAACTAAAGAAATAAAAGAATTGAAACAAAGAATAACTGAGCATCTAGAACAGCACAAAAACAACAGAATAAGGCAGCCTGCATTGAAGCTTGTTCCAAAGAAACAGCTAGCACAAGCATTAAAAGATGCAAATACTGCAATATCAAGTATAAGCACCAATTCACTGCAAGAAACAAACCAACTAATGTACAGCACAGCTGCAGTTATAACTGAATACCTGGGATGCAAAATCAACAAAGAAGAAAAACAAACAAATAGTGCACCACAAAAATGAAGGTTAGACTAGAAAATAAGATCAGCAAGTTAAGATCACATGCAAGCAAGCTAGAACAGATGAAAGAAAAGAAGCTGAAGAACGAGAAGACCAAAGAATACCTAATCAAGAAATACCACTTAGAAACAAGGAAGATCAAGGAAGCACTGGAAATAACAAAGCAGCAAATAACAGCTATAGCAAGGAAAATCAGTAGATATGAAACTCGAATTGCAAACTATAGGCAGAACCTCCAATTTCAATCCAATCAGAAATGTTTCTACCAATCCATCAATGGAGAAACTGCAATGAATCAGTCAGTACCTGACAAGGAAGAAACAGTGCAGTTCTGGAAGCAGATATGGCATAACCCAAAGAAATACAAGAAGGATGCAGCTTGGTTAAAAGAGGTGGATGCAAATAAAACAGAAGTTGAAATGAAAGAACTAGTAATAACAACAAAAATGGTAGAAAAAAGAGCAAGGAAAATCAAAAATTGGTCAGCACCAGGTGAAGATGAACTCCATGGGTTTTGGTTGAAACATCTAACTGTTATACACCCACTCATTGCCAAGCAGTTCAACAATATACTACAAGGAGGAGAAATTGAAAAGTGGCTAACAATGGGGAAAACCTACCTAATAATGAAAAATCCAGCAAGAGGGGCAACACCAGGCAACTACAGGCCAATTACCTGCTTACCAACAACTTTCAAATTACTAACTGGTGTGGTAGCTGATGCAGTACAACAGCATCTAGTTGAAAACAATCTCTTTCCACCTGAGCAGAAAGGAAACCGCCCCAATAGCAGAGGAACAAAAGATCAACTGCTAATAGACAAAATGATCTTGGAAAACTGCAAGAAAAGGAAGACCAACCTAAATGTGGCATGGGTTGACTACAAAAAGCCATTTGACTTTCTGCCACATGACTGGATAATCAAGTGCCTAGAAATAACAGGAGTCAGTAGAAGCATCAGAAAATTTGTGCAAAGATCAATGGCACAATGGAAGACACAGTTGCAGATCAATGGTGAGAGACTGGGAGAGGTTAATATCAAGAGAGGAATATTTCCAGGAGATTCATTATCACCATTACTATTTGTTATTGCACTGTTTCCTCTGTCAACAATACTGAATAACTCAAGACATGGCTATCAAACATCAAAAATATCTGCTAGACTATCCCACCTCTTTTACATGGATGATCTGAAGCTGTATGGAAAAACATCATCTGAAATAGAATTGCTGTTCAACACTGTCCGTATATATAGCCAAGATATTGCAATGGAATTTGGCTTGGACAAATGTGCCACACTTACTATCAAACAAGGAAAAATAGTGAAAACTGAAGGAATCAAGATGCCCCACGAAAATAACATTAAGAGTCTGGATGAGGAAGATTACTACAAATACTTGGATATCCTTCAAGCTGACAACATCAAGCACACTGAAGTCCAGAAAAAGATTACAGGTGAATACATCAAGAGAGTGAAGAAGATCTTAAAGTCCAAACTCAATAGAGGAAATACCATAAAGGCAATCAACACCTGGGCAATTCCAGTCATTAGATACACAGCTGGAATAGTGGACTGGACTCAAGCAGAACTAAAAGCAATGGATAGGAAGACCAGAAAAATAATGACTCAGTGACATTGACAGACTTTATCTACCAAGGCAAATAGGTGGGCGTGGAATGCTGCAAGTACATCAGATGGTTGAAGAAGAAAAAATGGCTTTGGAAGAATATCTGAAGGACAGTGATGAAGATGCACTGAAATTAGTATATCAGGAAGGCTTACTGACTACTGGAGAGACCAAACTGGCCTACAAGAAAGACCAAGTGAAGAACAGAATAGAGGCATGGGAAGACAAAGCACTACATGGCCAGTATATATATATATATATATAAAAAGCTGGGAAAGCAGATAATAAAAAGACCTGACAATGGCTAAGAGCAGGAAAATTGAAGAAAGAGACTGAGGGACTAATTCTGGCTGCACAAGACCAAACCTTAAGGACAAATGCATATAAAGTCAAAATTGAGAAGACAGCAACAGACAATAAGTGCCGCCTATGCAAAGAAGCTGAAGAAACAGTGGACCAACTGGTAAGTTGCTGCAAGAAGATCACACAGACTGACTACAAGCAGCGGCATGACAAAGTAGCAACAATGGTGCATTGGAAGATCTGCAAGAAATATCATTTGCCTGTAAGCAAGAACTGGTGGGATCATAAAATAGAGAAAGTCATAGAAAATGATAAAATTAAACTGCTCTGGGACTTCAGAATTCAAACTGACAAGCACATGCAACATAACACCCCGGACTTAACAATTGTCGATAAGAAAGACAAAAAAGTCTGGATAGTGGACGTGGCATTGCCTGGAGACAGCAGAATAGACGAGAAAGAACTGGAGAAGATAACAAAATAAAAAACCTACAAATAGAAATAGAAAGACTGTGGCAAAAGCAAGCAAGGGTAGTTCCAATAGTAATAGGCGCCTTGGGTGCAATCCCAAAACAACTGGAGCACCACTTGAACACCATTGGCATTGACAAATTTGCCATTAGTCAATTGCAAAAGGCGGCCTTACTAGGAACTGCTTCCATTTTGCGATAATATCTGTAATACCATCAAACATCCACATCTGCCTATCCCAGGCCCTTGGTAAGGACTTGATAGGTAGACAAAATGCCAAATCCAGTCTGAACATCTGGCTGACTGCGCGATGATCCATAATAATAATAATAATAATAATAATAATAATAATAATAATAATAATAATAATAATAATAATAATAATAATAATAATAATAAAGTTGGAAGGGACCTTGGAGGTCATCAAGTCCAACCCCCTGCTCAGGCAGTTAACCCTATACTGTTTTGGACAAATGGCTGTCCAGTTTCTTCTTAAAAACTTCCAGTGTTGGAGCATTCACCGCTTCTGGAGGCAGGTTGTTCCACTGATTAATTGTTCTAACTGCCAGGAAGTTTCTCCTTAGTTCTAGATTGCTTCTCTGTTTGGTTAGTTTCCATCCGTTGCTTTTTGTCCTACCTTCAGGTGCTTTGGAGAATAGCTTGACTCCCTCTTCTTTGTGACAGCCCCTGAGATATTGGAACACTGCTATCATGTCCCCCCTCGTCCTTCTCTTCATTAAACTAGACATACCCAATTCCAGCAACCGTTCCTTATGTTTTAGCCTCCAGTCCCCTAATCATCTTTGTTGCTCTTCTCTGTACTCTTTCTAGAGTCTCAACATCTTTTTTACATCGTGGTGACCAAAACTGGATGCAGTATTGCAAGTGTGGCCTTACCAAGGCATTGTAAAGTGGTATTAGTACTTCACGTGATCTTGATTCTATCCCTCTGTTGATGCAGCCTAGTACTGTGTTGGCTTTTTTGGCAGCTGCAGCACACTGCTGGCTCATATTTAAATGATTGTCCACTAGGACTCCGAGATCCCTCTCACAGTTACTACTATTGAGCAAGGTACCCCCTATACTATACCTGTACATTTGGTTTTTCTTGCCTAAATGTAGAACCTTACTTTTTTCACCATTGAATTTCATTTTGTTAGATGGCGCCCAGTGCTCAAGTCTGTCCAGATCCTCCTGTATCCTAAGCCTGTCTTCTGGAGTGTTGGCTATTCCTGCCAGCTTGGTGTCATCTGCAAATTTGATGAGTTCTCCATCTATCCCCTCATCCAGATCGTTGCTGAAGATGTTGAAGAGCACTGGGCCCAGAACAGAACCCTGGGGCACCCCACTACACACTTCCCTCCATGTAGATGTGGTTCCATTGAGGACCACATGCTGAGTACAGCCGGTCAGCCAGCTACGGATCCATCTGGTGGTGATGCTGTCTAACCCGCATTTTTCTATCTTATCAAGTAGTAGGTTGTGATCTACTTTGTCAAATGCCTTACTGAAGTCCAAGTAAATTATATCCACAGCATTCCTCTGGTCCACTAATTTTGTCATTTGGTCAAAGAATGCAATAAGATTTGTCTGGCATGATCTGTTTTTGACAAACCCGTGTTGGCTTTTAGTAATGACTTTGTTTGCCTGTAGGTGTTCGCTGATTCGTTGTTTGATTATCTTTTCCAGAATCTTATCTTTTCCAGAATCTTCCCAGGTATTGATTTTGATTAAGGTCAAAAAAGGTGATCATGTGACCCTGGGATGCTGCAACTGTCATAAAGACATGCTGGTTGCCAAGTGCCCAAATTTTGATCACATGACCATGGGACCATGGTTGTAAATGCACGATGATAAGTCATTTTTTTCAGTGCCATTGTAACTTCGAAGATCACTAAATGAATGGCTGTAAGTCGGGGACTACCTGTATAAAGTTGATTTAGTTGATCAAGGTCAAAAGAGATATGCTGTTATCTCTGCTAATCCTTAGTGGACTTTTACTGATCAGCACTGAACAATAAGGCTTTAAGGATTTGTTTGTAAATAAGATGAGATATTGGAAGAAGAGAACATTTCTTGTATTTTAAAAGGTGATAAGTTACTAAAATTGTTTATACCTGATGTAATGAAGGGGGAAATAACTTCTTTATATGTTTCTTTTCTTTTCTTTACTACATTCTTATTTTTTTATTTCTATTTCTCTTTTTATTTTTTCCTTTCCACGCTATTTGTTTTTTTGTTTATTTTTTTGTATTTCTAGTTTGTATTAGTTTTTATCCTTTTGATTGTAATTTTTAATAAAAATACTATTAAAAATCACACAACCTGCCGGCCCCAGTTTTTCCAGATTAGAAACTGAGGTACATCTAACAGACTGTCCAGAAAACATTTGGCTTCCTTTCAAGTTAACGTTGGAACACAGCAGAGGTGATTCAGCATAGGTGAGTGGACATTTATAACTTTTTTATTTTCAGAAGGCCTAATGTGTTCTTAGTGGTAAATATGTTATCAGACTCATTGTTCTTGGATTTTTAACTACTTTATTTCCTTATATATTGTAGAATCTTTCCTTTTGTTGATCAATAAAAACAATCATCTTGCTAAATTAATAGAAGAGGACTCTAGTAAGAAAATTCAAGTTGGGCTTTGAACTGGATCTTAAAAAAAATTAGAAAAACAGGAGATTATTTTTTAAACTGAAATCTTGCTAATTATACAAACAACCCAAATAGAACCACAACATAGTTAAATATTATCATGGATGCCACCCCAATGGTGCATAAACTAATAAATTCTCTATAGATAAAGAATCTAATGGTAAAAAGTAAAGTAAGTGAAGCTTACTTTACTTGGATTCTGGCCTGGGACTTCTAACTGATTTGCCTATTTGGCCAGCAGATCTCTGCAAGTTTGCTTTTTGTATTACTCCACCCTAAAATTGCACTTGTGTTTCCATTGGGGAAACTCAGCAAACATAGATATAAGCTTCCTTTTCAGCAGTGTTGGCAATTCTAGTGTCAAATGTTAACCTGGGTCCCTTCCTTTGATTCACAATAGAATTCAGCAATTGAGCAAAGAATGTGATCGAGCAAAAAATATAAATAGCAATTTTGGCATTAAAAAACTGGAACTATTTAGAATTCAGGAGAGCTTGTTGCTAGAGGGATGGAGCAGGAATGGGTAAAGACATCATCTGCAGGCTACACTTACTTTACTTTTTACTGTTAGAATAATGCTTAGAAATTAAAGGGAAGCAGACATGGCAGAAAGAAAAATATTAGTGTGTAATACAGAAGCCCCCACAGGCAATATTGAATGATTCAGTTGTTGGACTTTGCATGGGGAAATCCAGCTTCAAGTTCCCATTCAACCAGGAAGCACATTAGGTAATTTAAGGCTAGTCTGCTTTGGCTTGACCAACTCAAGTTTCTTTTTGTAGGAACAGCATGCAAAGATCTCTGATACGTGAGGGGGCCTTGGTGCTTTCTCAGCTTAGTTGTTTTCTTGCAGAAGTTTCACTACCCAAACAGGTAACATCATCAGTGATAGTAGGGAATCATCACATAATCAAAGGTTCCCCTATAATGCTGAATACCACCCTGCTATCCCCCAAAGACAACAAATAGCTCATTAGATGAAGCATCTACTGTAAGCAAGTAGAAGCAGTGCTGGGCTTTTATCTGCCTTTTGCATACAGCAGGGGTTCCCAACTGGGGGTGCGAGATGATATTCCAGGGGGTGCGAAAACATGGGTTTAGAAATTTCAAAATTATAGTGTATATGCATAATTCATTGCTGTTTTCTAGCCATGATAATTGGAGAGAAGGATTCCATTTGCTTTGGTATTGTATTGTTATTAGGGTCCTTTCAGTCAATCTTATGTACTTATTTATTTCAAACATTTATATAGCCACCAGTGTGAAAATAAGAGATTCTTTGGTCTCATTTACTATTAAAGGAAGTAGTATTTTGTTTTTATGGTAACTTTTCTAATATGGTTGGTATCACTGTGGAACTATTTCAAAGTTCCTTCAGTCCTTTTTGATTCCCTAGAGCAGGGGTTCTCAACCAGGGGTGCTCGCATCCTCTGGGGGTACGAGACAATATTCTAGGGGGGTGCAAAAACTTGGGTTTTCAAAATTAGAGTGTATATGCATAATTCATTGCCATTGTTTTGAACTTTTGTAAGGGATGCGAGAATGTATCAGAAGTGTTCTAGGGGTGTGGGGTATAGAAAAGGTTGGGTTGCTGCCCTAGAGGAAAGAGTTCATGCAGATTTTACTCCACTAGTCATTGCCAACTATAGGGGGCATTGTTCATCTCTGTTTTGAAATTGTTGAGCTAGATGTTTCCATGGCCACAAGGCCAGCATGATGTCACGGAGTTCTGTTACTTTCCCACAAAAGTGGTATCTATTTATCTACTCGCATTTGCATGCTTCCAAACTACTAGTTTGGCAGGAGCTGAGGCGAGAATGGGAGCTCACCCGATCTCACGGCACTCAGGTCTCGAACCTGAGCTGTCAGCTTTCCAGCTGACAAACCCAGCATCTTTATCCCTGAGCCACCATGTCACCTCTTCTGTTTCAACATTCCTTCAGTCCTTTTTGATTCCCCAGAAATTGCCACTCTTGCTTTCCTGAGAAATTAGTCTGAAACTCCACCCATATTGCACAAACATTAATCTGCAGGGAATGATGTGGCTTATAATGCAAAATCATGGCAGACACGGTGTTCATTAATGATATCAGATATTTTCTTGTTTAATCTGGATCAATATCTTTGTGTTTCAAGAACAAGGAAGTGGGCGTTCTATGTTTCATCTTGAAATAGCCCACTAAATGTTTTCTCTTGGCCCAAATCAAACAAAGTTTTTTTTAAAAAGTCCCATCTTATTTGTTGATGTCCACACCTATTGATCCAAGGAGTATAAAAGCTTACATCATCTAGCAAAACAGAGTGGAGAATCATCTGAAGAAGAACAGAGCAGGTGAGAGTTGCCCTCTTTAGCACTTATCTTGTGATTGATGGAAAGGTGATGGATTTGCCAATGAGAAACTGATCTCCCTTTCTCTTTCCAGTTGATTGTTGATCTGCTTCTCAACGCTATTTTAGGTTCTTTATGGGCTTAGGAAACTGAAAAATGATATTTGAACAGAACAGAATAACAGAGTTGGAAGATCTTAGAGAGGTCTTTTAGTCTAATCGCTTGCTCAATGAAGAAGACCCTATTCCTTTCAGACAAATGGCTGTACAATCTCTTTTGAAAACCTCCAGTGATCGAACAACCACAACTTCTAAAGGCAAGCTCTTCTACTGATTAATTGTTCTCTCAGGAAATTTCTCTTTATTTCTAGGTTGGATTTTTCCTTGATGTGTTTCCATCCATTGCTTCAGGTGCTTTGGAGAATAGGTTGACCTCTTCTTTTTTGTGGCAAAGCCTTAGATATTGGAAGACTACTTTCATGTCACTCCTAGTGCTTTTGGTTCATTTAATCCAAAATGATCAGTGTTAACACTGCATCTTGGGATAGGTTTGTGGTACTCACATCTCAATGGCAAATATTCAATTTCTCTCATAGTATGAGATGTTGAAATTATGTCCAAGAAAATCAGGAAGCAGAATTAGAATAGAATTAGATGCTCCAACACTGGAGATTTTTAAGAAGAAACTGGACAACCATTTGTCTGAAATGATATAGGATTTCCTGCTTGAGCAGGGGGTTGGACTAGAAGATCTCCAAAGTACCTTCCAATTCTGTTATTCTGTTAGAAATTAACCTTGGAAACTTCTTTGATACAAACCTGACACATCAACAACTGTGAGCTAAATTATAAGCTCCCAGATTCACTGTAACTCTTTTGCTTTAGGAAGTTCTAAAAGCTTTGCTTTGCATTCTATAAGGTTTATCTCAGGTGCTAATAAATTCATTTCAAAAAATGAAGGCTTAGGAACACTAAGTAGTTTGGAACAAAATTAGAAAGTCACAGATAAAGAACATGCTGAATCTGTGTTTACTTTTAGCAATTGGCTTTTGTAGGTTTCAAAAAGATATTTCCCTAAATTGATCAATTTGTACCTTCTCTCTCTTTTTTCTTTCTTTTTCAGAGATGGGGAGAACAGTTGGTTTGCTCAGTCTTTTGATAACATTTAACCTCTTGATGGTATCTGAATCTAACCTGGAAGGTAAAATGATAAATCTTGTTTTGCTTCCTGAAACTTTTTTACAAGCATAATTCTTCCTGGGGGGAGGGGGAGAAATGCAGCTTTTACCGGCCTCTTGGGGCATTTATAAACAAGACAGAAATGGAGATCAAGGGCTATTAGCCTTGATTAACCTTGGCTATTAATCCTGGTGGCCAAATGTTGGGAGATGAGAGAGCTTGCTTGTGCAATTGATTAGCCAATGTGAGAACAGACTGCTGGACTAGATGGGCTGCACATGTAATGTGGACAACCCTGATTTAGGGCAGAATGTCATTGAATAGTTGAGTCAGTCTTCATTCCCTACTTCTGGCTAGAGAATCCTGATAGTCATTGTTGGTAACAATCAATTTTTGTTACATCTTATTTATTTATTAAGAAAATTTATATGGCCTGTCAAATCACAATGACTTGAGGGGGGGTTATAAAAGATATCACAAAACATATTCAGTGTTGTTTGCTTGCTATTCAGCTTCAATATTTTTAAATATAAGATTTTAGATTTAAGATATAAGTAGCAGGACAGTATTTGCTTTCAGGCTTAACAATGTAAATAATATTATAGGCAAGAAATAAAGATGGATAGGGAAGCAGATGCCCACTCTGCTTTCTTAAAGTGGTTATAGCTACCTAGGATGATGTAGGTAGCCATCCTTTTCATCTCTCCTGCTCCTGGTTAATAAAAAAAAAAGCCAGAATCTTATTTTTCTTATTCGGATTTGTATGCCGCTCCTCTCCGAAGACTCTTCTAACATTATTTTATTATTCCAAAGATTATGATGATGAGCTGGATTCCTCTGAAGAGCTGATTGGTAGTGAGTTTTTCAGCAGCATCAATGAAGCCAAACAGAAGGTGGATCAAGCATTTAAATTATCCCGGGAAAGGTGAGATTCTTTTGTGTAAAACTGTAGGCAACTTCCTTTGTTATGTTTCATCACAGTCTCTAAGCCACAATTTTTCATGATGAACGTTTAGAAATATGCCCAGGAAATAGATAGCAAATAATAGCAATAATATATATATACACACACAGAGAGAGAGAGAGGGGGGGGGAGAAGCTTGTGTGGCCTGAAGCTTCTAGAAGCTTAGAAGGCAAGTTTAGGTGGCCCTTCTCAAAAATGCCACCAAATTATAAACTTTATATTGAGGCAGGTAGAAAATTATTAAATTTTCTTTTTCTTTGTTTCTGTTTGAATTTATATGGCTCCCCATCTTAGTGTTGTGATTCTCAAGCCCGTACCTGTTTACTAAATATCCTCATTCATTAATTAATTTGGTCTGCTGTATCAAGAAGCCCTTTCAATGCTAACTAGATAATCCATTATCTCTGAAGGAGTTTGGGTGTCCAGCAACTTACAATCAATCATTCAAGAATCTGAGCATATACTTCTTAGATATGATATTGTAGAAGGACCCCTTACCCCAAGAGTTAAGTCTAGTGAAACATCCAGATGTTTGAGCAATGCAATAGTAAAGATAGGAGAGAAGAAAAATAACATGAAAGAATAAGAATACCTCCAGTCTAATTCTTTCTTTGTGGTGCAACTTCCCTGCTGCTATTTTAAAAACAGCATTGTGTAAACACAACTATATTTCTTATGGCATTTTCCATTGTGGTTGCTTATCATCAACTCTACTTCTTTTTCCAGAATCAAAGAAAGTTTGAAGAAGGCTGATCTCAACCCTTCAGATTTTTTGAAATATTTAAAAGAACCTGTGGCAGGAACCAGGACTGCAATACGAGCTGCAAGTTACATGGAAACTGCTTTGGATATCTTAGAGAAGAAAATACAAAATAAGTATCTGAGACCATTCAATATTACAGGTAGGATGAAAAACCAGAGACGCCTAATGAGGGTCCATGAAAAGAAGGCCTGATCACAGTGCCTTGAAAGAATTTTCCTCCAATAGTAACAATAACATTAACAATAACAATAATAATAATAATAATGATGATGATGATGATGATTATGATGATGTTGGAAGGGACCTTGGAGGTCATCAAGTCCAACCCCCTGCTCAGGCAGGAAACCCTATACCATTTCAGACAAATGGCTGTCCAGTCTCTTCTTAAAAACTTCCAGTGTTGGAGCATTCACCGCTTCTGGAGGCAGGTTGTTCCACTGGTTAATTGTTCTAACTGTCAGGAAGTTTCTCCTTAGTTCTAGGTTGCTTCTCTCCTTGATTAATTTCCATCCGTTGCTTCTTATCCTGCCTTCAGGCACTTTGGAAAATAGCTTGACTCCCTCTTCTTTGTAGCAACCCCTGAGATATTGGAACACTGCTATCGTGTCCCCCCTCGTCCTTCTCTTCGTTAAACTAGACATACCCAATTCCAGCAACTGTTCCTTATATGCTTTAGCCTTCAGTCCCCGAATCATCTTTATTGCTCTTCTCTGTACTCTTTCTAGAGTCTCAACATCTTTTTTACATCGTGGTGATCAAAACCACGATGGAGCACTTCAGAATTTTTTCCCAGATAGGTAATGCAACAGGGTGAGAAGTGGACAAGAAACAGAAAACCCCATATGTTAGGTCACAAATACTACAGCTTAGACTCCAGAAAAAATCTTATTTCCAGAATTAAAGTGGTTGAATACTGTCCTTGATGTCTAATTTAAAATTTTAAAGTACAGGTAGACCTCAACTTACAACCATTCATTTAGCAAGTATTTAGCAAGTATTCAAAGCCACTGAAAAAAATGATTTACAATCCCACACTAATGACCCTCACAGCAACTCCATGATCATGTGATCAGAATTTGGGTGCTTGGCAACCAGCATGTATTTACAATGGTTGCAGCATCCCAGGATCATGTGATCGTCATTTGTGATCTTCCCAGCCAACTTCCAACAGGCAAAATCAATGAGGTAAGCTGGATTCGCTTAAAAACTACACGATTCACTTAACAACTGCAGTGATGCACAATTGTGCAAAAAAGGTGAAAAAATCAGATATGACTCACTCAACAACCAACTGGCTTAGCAAGGGAAATTCTAGTCCCAACTGTAATCATAAGTCAAGGACTACCTAAATTGATAATTAGCAATTAAATTAACATTAATTAAATTAATATTACATTAAATCCTTGATTTCCAATTATTTTTTCCCTATTTAGATGTATTAAGCAGAGACCAGAAAGAGAAACTCTTCAAAACAACTGGTTGCAATTATGTGACGTGGCCAATCCATTGTCCACTGAACAGTCCTTACCGGACCATCACTGGCCAATGCAACAACAGGTATGCAACTCCTGCTAAAGCTCTGCTTAAAGCAGGTCTCTTTAGGATATGGCGATTTGTGGAACCAGAATTGATAGAGCTGAAATGTTTAGGCTTACTTTCTGTGCAAAGCATTAGAGAAGTTGAAGAAAGAAAACTGATGTTTGGAGCCCTTTAAGGCAGGGGTCCCCAACCCTCAGTCCATGGACCGGTTCGCACAAACAAGCAAAGCCCCATCCGCAAGATGCAGGCAGCACACAAAACTACGTACTCTCCGGTCCGTGGAAAAACCTCTCTCCACAGAACCGGTCCCTGGTGTCCAAAAGGTTGGGGACCTCTGCTTTAAGGCATCTCTTCTGAAGCTTAAAAGCTCTCTAAAATGGGGGAAAGCTGATTGGGAGGATTTTGAGGGGTGCAATGAAAATCCTAAGCACCTACAAGGTGCAAAATATTTATTTTGCCCCTTCTTTACCTCTAGGTGGGTTAGCCACCTAGATGGAAATATTATCTGACTGGCTGTAAGGCATCTCTGTATGCTGAGCTATTTATTTGAAAAATAAACAGGTTCTATGAGAAAAAAGAATTTTAATTTCCTCTTATAAAAATACCAGGCACTACTAGGGCATCAGGGTTAATGGCAATCAGTACCAGAAGTTTTGTATGAAATTGTTTATTTCTGGCAGGAACCTTTTTAGGTTTTAAAGTTCATTTCATTTCATGGTGAATTTTAAGGGAGAGTTTTAAAACAAGCTTTCAAAATGCATAGTTAATCAGTTACACAAGTAGTCCTCGACTTACAACAGTTCATTTAGTGATTGTTCAAAGTTACAAAAGCATTGAAAAAAGTGACTTAAGATTATTTTTTACACTTACGACCGTTGCAGCATCTGTATAGTGACATGATCAGAATTCAGATGCTTGGCAACTGACTCATATTTATGATGGTTGCAGTGTCCCGGGATCGTGTGAACATCTTTTGTGACCTTCTGACAATGGGGAAGCCAGATTCACTTAACAACTGTGTTACCAACTTAACAACTGCAGTGATTCACTAAATAAGTGAACAAGTGCACCACTTTTCTGTGGCAAGAAAGGATCTAAAATGGGGAAAAATTCACTTAACTGCCTTACTGTACAACAGAACAGATATTTACACAGAGGTTTAATTTTGTTAAACATTCAGAGAAGAACAAAAGCTGCCTGTTAGCTTAACTTCAACCTTCAGGAAGGCAAAGGAAATATATATATATATTTGTAAATTTGTATTAAGTAAACATTTTAAAACAGGTTGAACACAGTGTGACTTTTCTGGCTGTTATTTGCCATACATACCAAACCATATACCATATATCTTCCTAGTCATTGATCTTTTATACCATTTATATATTGCATTTTATACTATTTACATATTTATATATTTACATACATATTTATGTCTATTTATAACATAACTTCCATTTCCATTCTTATTTCATATTCTTTCTGATCTCTATCTTACGTTCACTTTGAGGTTGGAAATCTACACTTTCTCTCTTCTAGACAAGCTTTCTCTGTTCTGACTTTTTCTCCTCGAGTCTAACCAATAGTACATCTTATCCCAAACTTCATAATACTCTGTTTCATCCTTATCTTTAATTTCTAAGGATAATCTATCCATCTCTGCACATATCAAAAAATTGTAATTAATTCACTCTCCACTGGGGAATTTCCATTTTTCCAGTTCTCGGCATGCAGAGAAAATAATTTTTGTATAGAGATTGTTCCAGCATATTTTATTCGGTAATGGAGACATCCCTAAAAGACCTCCATGCATTACATTATTTTCCCATTCTAGGGAACACCCACATTTTGGAGTAGCCAATCATGCCTACGCACGCTGGCTTCCAGCAGAATATGAAGATGGCATATCCCTTCCAAGAGGACTGATTGGAGGGCAACTTTATAATGGATATCCTCTACCTCTGGTAAGTGATGGGAAGTCATCTACCTGTTTGGGTCGAGCTTATAGTTGGAGAACTATCAGAGGACCATGGTGAAATCATCGTGGGCTCTAGCGTATGATGAGATGTAGAACAATATCTATACAGTCTAAAGTAGCCAATAGCTACTGGCCCATTTCATCATCCCACCCCTCTCCAAATCACCTGACTTTACCACCAATCACATGGTTAATGAAGTAGGTTAGATCATACCCCCAGTTGCCATAGTGTATTGTTTACCTTAGAACAGAATTTCTCAATCTTGGCTTGAAGATGTATGGACTTCAACTCCCAGAATTCCCTAGGCTAGCATGCTGGCTGGGGAATTCTGGGTGTTGAAGTCCACACATCTTTAAGTTGCCAAGGTTGAAACACAGTGCCTTAGAGCAGGGCTTTTCAACTGGTGGTATGGGTACTACTGGTGATACTCTGGCACCTGGCAGATGGTGTACGACCATCCTAGATAAGTGTAGCAAGGAGAAGAATGAGCTGAAATGGCAGCAGTGCCACACAAGACTGAGAGAGAGTCAGCTGGAGCTGCAGGGCTTTCAGAGCTTGGTGGAAGTCCCAGGATTGGTGTGTGTGGCTACATGCTGATCAGCATTTCTGTAGGGCTACAGGGTGAGGCAGAGGCCTCAGGATCAGTGTGCACAGCTGCATGCTGATTGGCACACCCAGAAGAGAAAAGGAGGAGGAGGGAGAGAGGAATAGAATAGAATAGAATAGAATAGAATAGAATAGAATAGAATAGAATAGAAGCGGAAGGGACCTTGGAGATCTTCTAGTCCAGCCCCCTGCTCAAGCAGGAAAACTTATACCATCTCAGACAGGTGATTGTCTAGTCTCTTCTTAAAAACCTCCAGTGATGGAGTGCCCATGATTTCTGGAGGCAAGCTAGTCCACTGGTTGATTGTCCTCACTGTCAGAAAGTTTCTCCTTAATTCCAGGTTGCTTCTCTCTGATCAATTTCCAACCATTGTTTCTTGTCCTTCCCTCTGGTGCTCTGGTGAACAACGTGACCCCCTCTTCCTTGTGGCAGCCCCTCAGATACTGGAATACTGCTATCATGATCCTCCTAGTCCTTCTTTTTTTTAGACTAGCCATACCCAGTTCCTGCAACCGTTCTTCCTATGTTTTAGTCTCCAGGCCTTTGATCATCTTAGTTGCTCTTCTCTGAATTTTTTCCAAACTCTCAACATCTTTTTTGTAGCGTGGTGACTAAAATTGGCTGCAGTATTCCAGGCATGGTCTTACTAGGGTTTTATAAAGCGGTACTAAAACTTTCCATGATCTTGATTCTATGCCTCTGTTTATACAACCCAGGATTGTATTAGCTTTTTTGGCTGCTGCTATACACTGCTGGCTCATAGTTAAGTGATCATCCACTAGGGCTCCAAGGTCCCTAGGGGGCACTCCCTAAAGCTCATAGCTAAGAAAGTGAGGACAAATAAAGGGAAATATTTCTTCACCCAGAGGGTCGTTGATTTATGGAATTCACTTCCTGAAGGGGTCATGACAGCTGTCAGCCTTGACAGCTTCAAGGCAGGGCTAGATAGATTCATGGATGCAAAGTGTATCGGTGGTTATTAAAACGGATGTCCATGTGCCGCCTCTATGTTGGTTGAGGCAGGCAGGATTCCCTTGGGTACCATTTGTTGGGGGTCAAGGGAAAGGGAGGGTTTTGCCTTCTCCTTCTGCTCAAGATCCCCATGTACAATTGGTGGGCCACTGTGTGACACAGAATGCTGGACTCGATGGGCTTTGGCCTGATTCAGCATGGCTCTTCTTATGTTCTTATGTTCTTATGTCCCTCTCGCAGTTACTGTTTTTAAGCCAGGTCTTGCCCAATCTGTACTTGTACCTTTGATTTTTCCTGCCTAAATGGGGTGTTGGCTACTCCCATTTTTTTTATTATCTTTTCTAGGATCTTTCCAGGTATTGATGTTAAATTGATTGGTCTGTAATTTCCTGGGTCCGTTTTTTTTTTCCTTTCTTGAAGATGGAAACCACATCAGCCCTTTTCCAATCCTCAGGTACTTCCCCGATGCTCCAGGATTTATGACAGATGTGGTACAATGGTTCTGAGATAACATCTGCCAGCTCTTTCAGAACTGTGGGATGTAATCTGTCGGGTCCCGGTGATTTATATTCGTCAAGGTCGGATAGGTGTTCTCTTACCATTTTCTTGCTTATTTTAATTTTTGTTTCTACTATGTCTCTTGCGGTGTTTTTTTTTTTTTTTTTGGTATATTGAGCTATAGTTACTTTTTGTGTGAAGACTAATGCAAAGTATGAGTTAAGCAGCTCTGCTTTCTCCCTGTTGCCTGTTATTTTCTTACCGTCTTCTCTCTTTAGTGGGTCTAGTTTTCTTGACTTTTTTCTTGTTGTTAATATGTTGGAAGATACTTTTTTTTATTGTCCTTGATTTCTGTTCCAAGTCTTTTTTCATTCTGAGCCTTTGCTTTCCTTCATTTTTGCATATTCTGGCTGTCTGCTGATAATCGGCCTCAGTTATGTGCCCTTCTTTCTATTTTTTGTATTTGTCTTTCAGTTTGTCAGAGAGATCTTTGTGCAGCCATGCTGGTTTCTTCTTGAGTTTCTTGTTTTTCTTTCTCAATGATATTTTGCTGGTCTGGGCTTTTATGATCACATTTTTCAGGGTTTCCCATGCTTCTTGGGTTTTTTTCCCCTTTAGGATTTTCATCCATGGGATCTTTCCTAGGTTCTCTCAGAGTGTGTTAAAGTCAGCTCTTTTGAAGTTTAAGACACTGGTTGGATTGTTTTCTATTGCTAGTGTTTGCATTATATTAAATTCCAGTATGATGTGGTCACTTTCACCCAAGGTTCCGGCAATTTCAATTCCCTCTATCAGTTTCTCTCTATTTGTAAGGATTAAGTCCAGTATAGCTTTACATCTAGTTCCCTCCTCCACCTTTTGGGTGACAAAGTTGCTTGGTTAGGAATCTGTTTGATCTCCCGCTCACTGCAGAGTTTGTCTCCTTGTTGGTATCGGGGTAGTTAAAGTCTCCTATTACTACTGTGGTATGCTTCCTACATACATTTGTTAACTGGTTGACAAGAGTTCATCTATTTCTTCTGATTGGTTGGTTAGCCTGTAATATACACCTATGGCAATGTCACTTTTTTTCTCTTTTATATTGACCCATATACATTCTGGAGAGATTTTATCTTTGATCATGTGCCTTTCTGTAGATATGTAGTGTTCTCTTACATATAGTGCAAATCCCCCTCCTCTTTTTGTAGACCTGTTTCTTTTGAACAATTTGTATCCATCCATTCCATTCATGGGTTTCGTCCCACCAGGTTTTTGTTATGCCAACTATGTCATATCTTCCCTTGTGTACTATTGCTTCTAGTTTGCCCTGTTTGTTCCCCAAGCTTTGAGCATTTGCATATGAGCATTTAAGACTTTTATGCCTGTCCATGGATATGTTTCTTGTATCTCCTGATTGTTGTTTGAGTTTTTCTTTTTTTCCTCACCACTGCCTACCTCATTGTTTAATTTGTTTTCTTGGGATTTGTGATTGGTTTTGAGTTCTAGAGATTCTAGAGAATATAAAAGGAGGAGATTTTGATGGGAAATGGAGAGAAAACAAGACGATGGGGAAAGACAGATGGAGCAGTGTGCAGCCTTGGAAGAAGAGTCAGCAGGACCTGCACTAAAGAGAAAAGGAGGAGAAGGGAAGAGAGGAGAGGATATAGAAGGAGGATGTTTTGGTGGGAAAGGAAGAGGAAAAAATGCAACAGGGAAACAGAAGAGAACGGAGATACTGTAGATGGAGAAGAGGAGAGGCTTTTTTGAGACAAGCAGAGAGAGAGAAGGGGATAGAACAGTGAAAAGATTAATGTCAGAGAAACAGGCACAAGTTTCACATTAAAAGTATGTTAAGTGGGTGTACAGATAGTCTTCAGCTTACAACCACAATTGAGCCCAAAATGTATGTTGCTAAGTGAGAAATTTATTAAATGAGTTTTGCCCCATTTTATGACTTTTCTTGCCACATTTGTTAAGTGAATCACTGCAGTTGTTAAATTAGTAACACAGTTGTTAAATGAATCTGGTTTCCCCATAGATGTTGCTGGTCAGAAGGTTGCAAAAGGGGATCAAATGTCCCTGGGAAGCAGTAACGGTCATAAGTATGAACCAGTTGCCAAACATCCAAATGTAAATCACATGACCTTGGGGATACTGTAATAGTCATAAATGTGGAAAATGGTCATAATCCACTTTTTTCAATGCCATTGTAAGTTCGAACAGCCACTAAGTGAACTGTTGTAAGTTGAGGACTACCTGTACTTTATCACTTTTTTCCTTTTTTTTGGTCATCACGTTTTTGACACCTTGCTAGGTGACTGGTGATATTCGAATATTGCCATATCCTAAAAGTGGTATAATCTGTGTAAAGGTTGAAGAGCACTGCCTTAGAGGATGGATTGGGGAGAACTGTATGAGGACACAACAAAAAAAAGAGGTTATTATTCCAGCTGGTAGGTCCAGGAGGATGGCCTTCTCTGCTGTTGCTCCTGCCCTCTAGAACATCTTGCCCACCGAGGTGAGGTTGGCCCCAACCTTCCTATCCTTTCATAAAGGCCTAAAGACCTGGCTCTACCAGTTAGCTTGGGACCCCAGTGGGGGAACAGTGCAATGGAGTATTTGATTGAGTAATAACAGTTCCCCCCTCCCCACTCCACTCTGCTCCCGCCCCCCCATGTGTCCTTGGTTTCAATGTCTGATTTTAACTTTTTATGTTTTAACTTATATGTAACTGTAAGCTGCCCAGAGTTACCCTATGGGAAGATGGGTGGCCAATTAACTTTATAAATACATAAAAATAAATAATACAACTATTGCAGCAGGATTTACAGCTACAGCTACTGTTTTTACAACTACTGCTTTTACAACTACTCCTACCGAGGGCTTTGGTTTTGGATCTTTTAGTTCAAAGCCTACTACACGTTCTATCTTAGGAGGGACTACTTCTGCTTCTACAATTACTCCTGCTTTTACAACTACTCCTGCTTTTATAACTACTCCTGTTTTTACAACTATTACTGTTTTTACAATTTGAGCTGTTCTTGAGCTGTTTTTTTTTAACTGTTGTTTGTCCAAATTTTAAATAGCTAACTTGTTTAATACCATTTTAAATTGAATTGTTAGATGCTGAATGATGTGGGGGGGATTGAATGTTTGTGGAATGAATCGGGTTGAATGGATGGTTAGCTTATTGTTTTAAATTGTTTGTTTAAAGGGTAGTTTTTTGTGGGTGGGATAAATTAGTGATATGGATGGAGTTGTGGTTGAGTGGAATGAATGGGATGGACTGGCTAGCCTGCCTGGCGCAGCAGAGGCGGAGGGGGAGGGGGGCGCTGGCTCTGGGGTGATAGAGGGCCAAAGTATACCGGTCTTGCTGGGGAGAGGCAGATATGGCGGGGGCCACAGGGTAGGCCATTCCCGGGGAACAAGAGCTCGCTGTTTAAAAGCGATCCCTTGCTCCGACCCTGTGAGTTCAGCCCGAAGTACTGGTGATGGGGGAAATCCGGACCCTGGGCTCAGGCTGCTGCTGCTCAATGCCAGGTCGGTTGTAAATAAAGCTCCCCTCATCCATGATCTTCTCCTGGATGAGGAGGCCGACCTCGCATGTGTGACCGAAACCTGGCTGGGCCCGGAGGGAGGAGTTCCTCTCTCTGAGATGTGTCCAGCCGGGTTTCAGGTATGGCATCAGCCACGACCCCAGGGAAGGGGGGGAGGAGTGGCTATTATAGCCAAGAAGACCTTTAGCCTACGCAGGCTTGCTGTTTCTGAGATTGCGGGTTGTGAGTTGCTCCTTGTGAAGTTGGACCTAGGGGTTCAGGTGGGCTTGTTGCTCGCGTACCTGCCTCCCAGCTGCGTGTCAACAGTCCTGCCTGCGCTACTTGAGGAGGTTGCTGGGCTGGCGGTTGAGTTCCCCAGGCTTGTTGTCTTGGGGGACTTAAATCTTCCGTCGCTCGGCGAATCCTCTGGGTTGGCGCAGGAGTTCATGGCCACCATGGCAACCATGAACCTGACTCAGGTAGTTCAGGGTCCGACTCATGAGAGGGGACACACTCCCGACATGGTATTCCTCTCAGAACAGTTGAGCAATGATCTGAATTTAAGGGGCTTAGATATTTTGCCTATGTCATGGTCAGATCATTTTCTGCTACGGCTTGTTTTTAAGGCTCCACTCCTCCCCTGCAGGGAGGCGGAACCGATTAGGTGGTTCCGCCCCAGGCGTCTGATGGATCCAGAGAGTTTTCAGAGGACGCTTGGGGAAATACCGGATTCTCTCATTCACAGTTCGGCAGAGTCCCTGGTTACGGCCTGGAATATGGCTGCGAAGGGGGCTCTTGACCGGATTGCGCCGCTGCGACCTCTCTGTGGTAGCAGACCCAGGAGATCTCCTTGGTTTACTGAGGAACTCAGGGGGATGAAGCGCCAGAAGAGACGCCTAGAGAAGCGATGGAGGAAAAGTAAATCCGTATCTGACCGAACACTTGTAAGATCTTATATCAAGACTTATCAGGTGGCGCTCAAGGCGGCAAGATGCGCGTATCATTCCGCCTTGATTGCATCTGCGGAATCCCGCCCAGCTGCCCTGTTCAGGGTAACTCGCTCCCTCCTTAATCAGGGGGGAGTTGATGCACCCTTGCAGGGTAGTGCTGAGGACTTTAATAAGTTTTTCGCGGATAAAATCGCCCAGATTCGGATGGACCTTGACTCCAATTGGAATGCAGTATCGGCTGATAATGATTTAGTCAAGATGACAGGGACTCGTCTTGATCCTGTTGTGTGGGAGGAGTTTGACCCGGTAGCACCTGATGAAGTCGACAAGGCCATTGGAGCTGTGAGCTCCGCCACCTGTTTATTGGACCCGTGCCCCTCCTGGCTGGTTTCGGCCAGCAGGGAGGTGACGCGGGGCTGGGTTCAGGAGATTGTCAATGCTTCTTTGAGGGAGGGGTCCTTTCCAGCTCCCTGCAAGGAGGCAATTGTGCGCCCCCTCCTCAAGAAGCCTTCCCTGGACCCAGCTGGTTTAAACAACTACCGTCCTGTCTCCAATCTTCCCTTTATAGGGAAGGTTGTTGAGAAGGTGGTGTCACTCCAGCTCCAACGGTCCTTGGATGAGGCCGATTATCTGGGCCCTCAACAGTCAGGATTCAGGCTCGGCTACTCCACAGAAACTGCTTTGGTCGCGCTGACGGATGATCTCTGGCGGGCCCGGGATAAGGGATTATCCACTATCCTGGTGCTACTTGACCTCTCAGCAGCTTTCGATACCATTGACCATGGTATCCTTCTGCACCGACTGGAGGGGTTGGGGGTTGGGGGCACTGTTTTGCGGTGGTTCACCTCCTACCTCACTGGTCGGTCGCAGTCGGTGTTGGCAGGGGGTCAGAGGTCGACCCCTAGGTTCCTCCCTTGTGGGGTCCCTCAGGGATCGGTCCTCTCCCCTCTGCTGTTTAATATCTACATGAAACCTCTGGGTGAGATCATCCGACAACATGGGGTGAGATATCATCAGTATGCTGATGATACCCAGCTTTACATCTCCACCCCGTGTCATTTCAGTGAAGCAGTGGAAGTGATGTGCCGATGTCTGGAGGCTGTTAGGGTTTGGATGGGTGCCAACAGGCTCAAACTCAACCCCGACAAGACGGAGTGGCTATGGGTTCTGCCTCCCAAAGATATTTCAATCTATCCGTCCATTACCCTGGGGGGGGAGCTTTTGACCCCCTCGGAGAAGGTCCGCAACTTGGGCGTCCTCCTCGATCCACAGCTAAATTTGGAATATCATCTTTCGGCTGTGGCGAGGAGAACATTTGCCCAGGTTCGCCTGGTGCACCAGTTGCGGCCCTATTTGGACCGGGAGTCTCTTCTCACAGTCACTCATGCTCTTATCACCTCGAGGTTCGATTACTGCAATGCTCTCTACATGGGGCTACCTTTGAAAAATGTTCGGAGACTTCAGGTAATGCAGAATGCAGCCGCGCGAGCAGTGTTGGGCTTGCCTAGAAATGCCCACATTTCGGCATCACTCCGCGAGCTGCATTGGCTGCCAATTGGTCTCCGAACCCAATTCAAAGTGTTGGTTATGACCTATAAAGCCCTATATGGCATCGGACCAGGTTATTTACGGGACCGTCTGCTGCCTCATGAATCCCAGCGGCCGGTTAGGGCCCACAGAGTGGGCCTTCTCCAGGTCCCGTCAGCCAGACAGTGTCGCCTGGCGGGGCCTAGGGGAAGAGCCTTCTCTGTTGCGGCCCCGGCCCTCTGGAACCAACTTCCCCCGGAGATCCGTGTCGCCCCCACCCTCTCCGCCTTTCGTAAATTGCTTAAAACACACTTTTGCCGGCAGGCCTGGGGCAGCTAACATCTTGCCCCTAGCCAGTGTATGTTTGTGGAATGATTGGTTTTTTGTTTTTTTTGTTTTTTGTTTTTTTTTAACTTAAGGGTTTTTTATATGTATGTAATTTCTATTATGCTGTGAGCCGCCCTGAGTTCTCCGGAATAGGGCGGCATAGAAATTAAATTAATAATAATAATAATAATAAATAATAGTTTTAATTTAATTTTGTAGGACCTGGACTCCAAGGAAGGATCACTTAGGAAACAGAATGATTTCAATCCAGGCAGATTAGAATTGCTTATCTAATCCTCTCTCTCCTCCTTTCAGGTACGGCAAGTGTCTAATGAGATCATCACAACTTCCAATGAAAATGTGACGCCTGATGTCCAGCGCTCTCTTGCATTCATGCACTTTGGGCAATGGGTTGACCATGACTTGGACTTAGCTCCTGAAAGTCCAACCAACATAGATAATAGGAATGTCCACTGTGATTCTTGTTGCAATTATGCACCTCCTTTCTTTCCAATTAAGGTAATAGAAACTCTTGCTCTGGGAAAAAATGGTATAGCATTGTTCAATTTTAGCTTCAAGAGATCCTCCTTCTGAGGAGGCTTTCTCCCTGATTTTGATAAGGTAGTAGATCAGTGGTTCTCAACCTTTCTCAGGTTGAGACCCCACTTGCCCCGCCCATGCGCGCTGCGACCCCGACCCGGGCATGCGCAGATCGGCCCATCGTGCGTGCCGCGCATGCGCGGATCCGCCCGTCGTGACCGCCATTTTTAAACATTTTTTAAATTTATTTTAAATTTTTTTTCCCGGCGCGACGGGCGGATCTGCGCATGCGCGGCGCACGCGTGCCAAAAAAAATAAAAAAAATAAAAATAAAAAAACAAAATGGCGGCCCGCGGTGTCCAGTGACCCCCGCGAAATGGTCATGCGACCCCAAATGGGGTCGCGACCCCAAGGTTGAGAACCGCTGTAGTAGATGAACGTGAAAATAAATAGTCTCTCTTTAAAATAATTTAAGATAGTAACTTTAAAATACAGTAGTGTCTCTTTAAAACAGTTATGCTACCTCTGGGCATAATAAAAAGCTTTTTATAGCACTCAGTCTTATATACTGCTTCATAGTGCTTCACAACACTCTCTAAGCCAAGGGGCCCAAACCCCAGGCCACAGCCCACTACCAGACTGCGGCCTGTTCAACACCGGGCCGTGTGAGAAATGGACATGAAGCTCCACTTGTGAGAGCGACAGGCCCTTGTGCACGCATGTGAAGCTCCACTTGCATAAGTGGAGTTTCATGCATGAGCGCAAGCACCCTTCACTTGTGTGCAAAGCTCCATTCGCACAAGTGGAGGATTCATGTGCACGCACATTGCTTGTACAAATGGAGCTGTGTGCATGTGTGTGCACCTGCCACTCACACACTACCACCACCACACGCTGGGCTGGGCCACCAAGCTGGAAAGATTGGGGACCTCTGTTCTAAATGGCTTACAGAATCAGTATATTGCCCCCAACAGTCTGGG